>CM061269.1:36727500-37927500 GCA_030848825.1 Tadarida brasiliensis
AGTCTTGTTGACAAACAGTTGCTCATAGTATTCCCTTACAAATAATAATACCTTTTTATTTGTGTAAAATTAGTAGTATTGTCCCCTTTCCTTTTTTATTTTAGTAACTTGAGTCTAGTCTCTTTTTTTCCTCAGTTAATCTGGCTAGAAGTTTGTCAATTTTGTTCATATTTTCAAAGAACTAAGTTGGTTTCATTGATTTTTCTCTGTTGTTTTTCTATTCCTTATTTAATTAATTTCTTCTCTAATCTTTATGATTCCTTCCTCGAGTAGGTTCAGTTTGCTCCTGTTTCACCATTATCTTATTGTGAAAGATTATGTTATTGATTTCGAGATCTTTCTTTTTTCTTAATGTAGGCCTATACATTTCCCTCTAAGCACTGCTTTAGCTGCTTCCCATATGTTTGGTATCTTGTGTTTTTTTCTTTTAATTTGTCTCAAGTACTTTCCAACTTGCCTTATGATTTCTTTGATCCATTGGTTATTTAGGAATATGTTGCCTAATTTCCACATATTTGTGAATTTCTCAAATTTTATTCTGCTATGATTAATAATTACATTCCACTGTGATTGAAAAACATATTTTGTGTGATTTCAGTCATTTTAAATTTGCTGAGGCTTGTTTTGTGGCTTAGCATCTGTCTGTCCTAGAGAATATCCAGTGTACACGTGAGAAGAATGTATATTCTGCTCTTGTTGGGTTGAGGGTTCTATCGATGTCTATTCTGTCTAGTTGCTTTTTCCTTGTTGATCTTCTGCCCACTTGTTAACCCAGAAAATACTTTCTGGGAGATCTTGACTCAACCTCAGATCTTCTGATTTATGCCAGCTGGTGGGGTAGATCATGGCATTTCTCAGGGTCTCAGTGTTCTCACTGGAAGGATGAGGTGGTCCGTCGCGTTGCTGGGGGTTGTTATGAGGTTTGTAGTCACAGAGCCCCCACCCTAGCCGTCCTGCGCTCGTGTTTCAGCTCCGAGCTCCCGGTGAGCCTCAGCCTAGGTCGCAGGAAGCAGGCCTGTCCCAGGCAGAGGTGCCACACACGGAAGGAAACACGCCCAGTGACGGCGAGCCCCAGACGCCAGCCCCCAGTTCTGAGGCGGCTTTGGACTTGAGGAGAGAGGGTGAGAAAGGTAAGTGAAGCTTGGTAATTACATGTTAAACCCTATTCGGAGCCCCATTCAAATAAAAAGCATAGTGGCAGCTCGAGCCCTGCACTCCGAACGAACACTCTGAGGGCGGTGTGCTGCTGGAGGCGGCAGCAGGCTGGGCAGTGGGGCTGCACCTGGCAGGTGTCTCTCTGGCACCTGGAATGCAGCCACAGGGCTTTTTCTCTGTCTGCTGGACTCCTCTCTCTCCAGGAAGTGCCTCATTTTATGGCAGCTGTGTAAAGAAAAGTCTAGGCCGGGCCTTTATTCAGGATGTTGGTGGGACTGTGGGATCCTGGGGAGGTAGCTAGTCCTAGGCACCTGTCAATGGCTCTCAAGTACTTGTCTCCAACATGTGACGATCAGGTAACCTCAGCAGTGCACCTTCCTCCATGTGTGGGCTGTCACTGTAAGCAAGGTAGCTTAGTCCAGATCTTTGTTTCTGAACCATTTTCCTCTTCCTCATGGTTCTGAAGTGAGCTGCAGGCAGAGAGGACTGGAGTCTTCTGCTGAGGTCCCTACATAAATGACCCAGCTGCCCCACCCGTCCACAGCCCACTCCATCCAAAGTCCTTGGGAGGGCTCTGGGAGTTGCGTGGTATGAGGATTTTTGTTTTAATGAAGTTAAAAGCCAGTGAGGTTACACCTAACGATGTTCTGTGCACAGAGGAAACCAATGACATCCAGGTCGTCAGCGAGGAGGAGCTTCAGAAGGACAGCCTGGGGCTGCCGCAGGAGCCAGGCCAAGAGCATACTGTGGCAGCAGACAGACGAGCGGGCGGAAGAGGAGTGGGGGATGCTGGAGACCTTGGCCAAACCCCACAGGTGCCTGCCACGCTGTTGCTGAGCCAGGAAAATCAGGAGGTGGAGGAGCCCGAGCGGGACCAGCTTGTGGTCCAGGACGGGCAGGAGGAGCAGGATGCTGACGAGGAAGGTGGGTGGTGGGCCGCCCGCTGACTGCCTTCCCAGTCCCCTTGCTGACAGGGGAGGGTCCCCATGAAGTGGACCAGACAGCAGCCCCCGATCTGGTGGTCATTTTGTTGGTTCGGTGTCCGTTATCCAGTAGGAGACGGGAGGGAAGAGCGGTGCACTCCTGGCTCGCGAGTTTTCCGAAACAGTATTCACAGGGAGCCCGGCGGCTTTTCAGGTGGAGACCTGGGTGGGTTCTTAGCGTCAGGAAGAGCAGGCCTCCTGGCAGGCACACCACGTGCCTTGTCCTTGGCGCCCCACTTCCACGTGCAGAGTCACCTGTCAGTGTCCGGGGAGGTGGTGGGCACAGGGAGGAGGGAGGGAAGGAAATTAGTTTGCAGAAAAGGGACCTGTGAAACCCACCTTTCTGGTTTGGCTGACTTTTCTCTTTTTTTAAAGTAAAGTGTGGGAAACTGAGATCAACAGAATATTTTAGGATGTATTTTGGTTTCTTTCTTTCTTTTTTTTTTTTTTAAAGAAGGATTTGAACTGAGAGTCCACACTTGTATGTATGTATGTATGTATGTATGTATTTATTTATTTATTTGGTACGTGCCCCTAGCGGGAACCGAACCCGGGACTCTCTGGTCCGCAGGCAGACGCTCCAACTGCTGAGCCAAACCAGCCAGGGCTATTTTGGTTTCTTAAAGATGTGAAAAATGTCAATCCCAGCTGAGCCAGGAGCACTTCAATAGAAGACACCTGTGCTCTGGGAACGACCAGGTCGCAGAAGTTGGGGATGTGCTTATTGCAGAAGCCATCCTGGTTCCACTACCTCTAATTTTCACTTAGTTTCTTTTTCTGAAGAATGTTCTCAGCTCAAGAATTGGGAACAGAAGACAATTCAGATCCGGTGGCAGTCCGCTCTCAGACCATTCAGCAGCTGGTCACAAAGGGGGACAGCCACCAGGGGGCCGCAGTGCTGCGGGGAGTGAGGGTGCACCTCGTTCTGGGCGTACTTGTAATGATCCACTTTGCAGAATAAAGCTCCAGGGCACACCGACCTGGGCTGCGTTCCCACTTCACTCCGCCAGTGCAGAGAACTGTGACGAGAGCCGGCTTTTCCAGGCGTGCTTTAAAAAAAGATTTTGTTTACTTACCTATGTACCTACATAATGTGTTTGCATGAACCCTAGACTGTGTCTGTGGGGTGCATTTTGTTCTGATCTTCTTTTCCGGTGGCTGTTCTCTCCAGGGGTGGGCGTGGTGGTGAAGGGTCGAATTCTGTATGTGTGATGGGAAAGTTTTCCTTTGGCTCCCGGCAGCCGCTCCACTTCCTTCTTTCGGAGCGATGAGCTATTCTAAGGAGATGCCATCATTAACTAGAAACCCTTCATTTCCAAAAACAGGGGTGTCTTCTTCTAACTTTGAGCTGATCGTCTCTTTAAAAAACCGGGATTTGGGTTCAGCTATCTAGTTAGTTACCCCATTTACGTAGACTCGGAGTTGAAGTGGACCTACGCGAGCAGCGAAGTCCTACACCGGTGTCTGTACTGGCAGCAAATACACGAGCCCCTGTCAGCTCCTGAGATGTGGCCGAAAGATCTGACTGTGAAACCATGGTTGGGATGATCCCGGGGTCTGGGCTCTGGTGTGTCTGTGGCATTGGGAGAGAAATGATGTAGTTTGTCTTAGGTGTCTCTGCTGACTTTACAGGGAGAAACCAGCAAAACATGGGAGGAGATGACGACTACAACATGGATGAAAATGAGGCGGAATCTGAGACGGACAAGGAGGCAGCCCTGGCAGGGAATGACCGAAACGTGAACGGTAATAACTGCGGGGCGGCGGGGTCGCCTCCTTCTAGTGCAGTGTAACGATCGACTTTGTGGTCCTCCACCACAGAGGTGACTGCAAGGAACCCGACAGTGCTGTTGGGAGTGATCCGTCCTTTGAAGGCTTTCTTCCCTTCAGCAGCCTTTGAATGTAGGAGCAGCGGAGGGGGTGCGGGGTTAGGGAGCGTGCTCAGTGGGGCTCCAGCCCTCGAAATCAGTTCCCAATGAAATGGCCAGGTCACCACGTGGCCCGCGGCACCAATCAGAAAGCCCTAATCCTGTGCACAGGGCCTCCATGAGGCAGCTTTTTATAGCAGCACTTTGTATTGTTAGGGTTTTGAATTTTTGAGGCGTCCAGGCCAGGGGTGTGTCAGGTCCTGGATGTGTTGGCTGTGCTGTGCCGATTCAGGTTGGGCATGTTTGCAGCTCCCGTGGGTTCCTTTGGGTCACACCAGGAGGCACGTGATGGCAGGTTGACGTCTTGGTGAGGCGGTGCCCCCTGGGTCTCTCCCTTGCACAAGTCTATCTTCTCGTGTAATTAATACGTCATTTAGAATGGGATGCATTTTTTTCCATTTTTATTGGGTTAGAATTGACGTACAGAACTGTTCAGTGATTCACTTGTGTATATTGTGAAGTGATGGCCACAGTAAGTTAGTTCACATCCATCATCTCAGAGGGATTCAGAAGTATATTTTTTCGTATGTATCATCAGGCCCTGCTGACCACGACCTCCATGGTGCACCTGCCATCCCCGTGGGCTGCTCCGAGCCGGCGTGGCTTTACCATCCATTGGAAACCTGGTCTAAGGGTGGCTTTCTGATCCTGTCACCCTTCACGTGTTTTAGCTGCCGTTCTGTTTTTTTGTTTTTGTTTTAGAGAGAGGGAGAGAGAAACATCGATGTAAAGGCCCTCCCTACCCCAACACACACTCATACACTCGCATATGTACATACTGGTTTGTTTTAGTATCACTGTGAACTTACGGTTTCCTTCTTTTTTTTTTTTTTTATCCTCACCCCGAGGACATTTTTCCATTTTTGTTCAGATAGAGTGGGAGGGAGAGAGAGAAACATCGACGTGAAAGGGACACATGGAGTGGCTGCCTCCCACACGATCCAACCAGGGCCGGGGACAAACTGCAACCGAGATACGTGTCCTTAGCGGGAACTGACCCCAGGTCTCTGGACTGCTGGCCGACGCTCTAACCGCTGAGCCAAACCGGCCAGGGCTATGGTTTCCTTCTTAAGATTTTGTTTTTTCTCTCAGATTCTTGGTGTTTTAATTCAGAGTTTTTAAGAGCTCTTTGTGTGCTAGAGAGATTGCTCCTTATCTGTGAAGTTGCACATACCTTCTCCCCAGCTTGTCTTGATTTTTTGCCTCTGGTGTATTTTGCCATGCACAAGTTTCAAAAACTTTTGTATCTTTTATCGCCTCTGGATATGGAGTCACAGTTAGAAAGGTTTCCTACCTAGAGTTGGAAGGAATTCACCTGAGTTTTCATTGAATATGCTTACAAAATTTCCCTCTGTTACGAAGTAAAGCACAGATTCAGAAAACGCCACACCAAGCAAACGAGGTTTCAGAAGGTGAACACCTTGTAACCGCGCCCACCCCAGTCAAGAAGTAGAACGCGGCCGGCCCTCGGAGGCCCCTCCCTGTGTCCCGTCCCAGCCCCTTCCCTCTCCTTAGTAGTGACCCCTCTCCTGACCATTCTAGTAGGCATTGTCTTGCATTTCTTTCTGGGTTTATTGCCCATAGTTTAGTTTTGCCCATTTTCCTAAATTCGATATGTCCTTTAGCCATTAGGTCTCCAGGGCTCCGTTCCTTTTTTGCCTTTGTAGTCTGTTAAAGAGACAAAGCCAGTGGACTTGGAGTCTCCCCGCAGTCTGGATTGTGCTGATTATATATTCACGTGCAGTTTACGATGTTCTTCTCTCTCTACCTCCTGCAGACTAGCAGCTGACGACCAGAGGCTCGATAAGACTCAGGGCCAGGCCCCAGCCCCTGGCGAGGTGGTAGGCAGTGGTCCGTCCTTTCACCGGGAGGGCGCACCGTCTGGCGCCTTTCTTTCTGTGATATAAGTGGCAGCTGATGCTCGGCGCCTTTATTCATTCCCTGGGGTTATCCTAAGCCAGCCATTTCTATTCCGTTCGTTAATTGGAATATTTTTGTAAATAAACAAGTCAGTGGTTTTCTTCATTTAGTATAAGCAGGACAAATGCTTGATTCTCTTTATTTACTAATTTTCACAATAAATTGTTTCTTGTCAGACTCTGAAGATGACAATGAAAAATATATTATAAACTTAGAGATTTAAACATGTTGGATGGGTTTCACCCAATTGCATGTCTTGTCCTTCGGAAGTGGCCCCATCTTTGGCCAGTGGGCCTCCCCCACGTTTGTCTGCACCCTCAGGTTCCTTTGTCTCTTTCCTGTCCGCTCGGATACCGCTTCACTCCACACTCAGCTCTCCAAGTTTTCCCTTTTTCTGTCTGTGGGGCTCTACCTGCGAAGGGGCTCCGTTAGCAGCCCTGCGAATCAGTTGCAGAAGTCCATGGGGCCCGCTGTCCGTGGGGCTCGCTTCCGCCAGCCCCTCGGTTCTCAGCATGGCCACAGTGACCACCTGCCCCGGGCGTAGCAGGAGTCCCCCCCTTCCATCTGCAGTTCGCCAGGGGCCCAGCTACTCCCTAGTGCAAATCTGTTGGCTGGTTGGGGTTCTGTTCTCAGGTCCATCAGTTGCTCCACTGCCTCTCTGTTTTCTTTCTGGGTGCTGTCACACAAGTAGCTGTCTGGAGTTTAAATGCTTGTATGGGATCTGCAGGATTTCTTGCCATCTAGTCTTCCTGTAATGTCCATAGTTTTTGATTTTTTAATTAAGTTGCTTTATCTAGGGACCCTGAGAGATTCAGAAACGATGCCACTGTTGCCACCATCTTTCCAGAATCCTCTCTGCTTTCATGTTTTACATTCCGGTCTCTTGATTCAAATGCATTCCAGGGTGTGGTATGAGTCCAGTTTTCTCTCTCCAGGGCTGTCCAGTTGACTCACCACCACTTCCAGTGGCCGTCTCAAAGCCAGTGATTTGAGGTGTTACCTTCATCAGATACTAAATTTCCGTGTGTGTTTGGGTCTTATTTGGGGCTTTCTGTTTCTGTTCCAGTGGTTTCTCTGTTGATTCACATGGTACCACACGGTTCTAGCAGCCTTTTCTTTGTATCTGGCAGGGCTAGTCCCTCTTGAAGAACATCTCAGCCAACATCTCTTTGAATAATGCTGCTTCCTGTATGATTCCTCTTGCACTGAGAAGTGTGTTAGACCTTTTCATTCTATTCATGTTCTTACCTTTTTACGTTTCCCATTTTTCTGTGGTCTGCGTGCAGAATTCCCTCAGATATGTCTTCTAGCACACAAATTTTTCCTTTAGCTATGCCTTTCCTGTTCTTTAATTCACACTTTGTTTTTAATTTTAATTATTATTTTTTATTTCTATACTTTCTACTTGACCATATTATTTTATTTTTTTGGTAATCCTTACCTGAGGATATTTTATTTTCCATTAATATTTAGATAGAGTGGAAGGGAGGGAGAGAGAGAAAAAAACATGGATGTGAGAGAGAGAGACATGGATCAGTTGCCTCCTGCATGACCCCAACTGGGGCTGGGGATCAAATCCACAATCCAGGTACGTGACCGGGGATTTGAACCTGTGACCCTCCCGTCCGAGGGCCGATGCTCCAACTGCTGAGCCATACCGACTAGGGCTACTTGACCATGTTCAAACATCTTTTATTTCTTTGAATATATCAGAGTTGTTTTTTTTATCCTCACTCGAGGACATTTTTTCATTTTTTGTCCAGATAGAGTGGGAGGGAGACAGAGGAAGAGAGAGAGAAACATCGACGTGAAAGGGACACATCGAGTGGCTGCCACCCGCACGACCAACCAGGGCCGGGGACAAACTTCAACCGAAGTACATGCCCTTAGCGGGAACCGAACCCAGGTCTCTCTGGACTGCAGGCCGACGCTCCAACTGCTGAGCCAAACCGGCCAGGGCCACAGAGTTGTTTTATATTCTATGTCTTCCACTGATTTCCTTTAGTGTTTTGTACTTCTGAGCTGTGAGTTACTAGTTTCCTGGGAACTTGATCTGTGGGAAATCTTTGAGGACTGAGTTACAGGTGCTTTCCATCGGAGAAGGTAGTTTGCTTCTGCAGTCTCAAGGCGGGCACCACAAACTCACCTCTTTAACAGTGAATTCTCTTCCTCAGGCTCTTGTTGGATCACACAGAGAGTGAGTTGAAATTATATACTTGCACGGTCGTCTCGTGTGGTTAAGGAGTCCCCATAATCCACACTCGGCTGTCTTGCTGTCCTTTTAATTGCAGATTTATTTCCCATTACCTTTAAACCAAGGATATGAGCCTTTGGGGTTTCAGCTTTATATAGGGGTCCTCTTCTTGACTCCCCACCTTGAGTGGAGCCGGAGGCTTTCGGTGTTGTCCCCCTGCACCTCGGGGAACTGGAAGGAGCCCAGTGTGTTCAGCTTCAGCAGCCCTCGGGGAAGCTGCTTTGAGGTCACCTGCCTCAGGCGTTGCTGCTTCCACTCCTTTGGCCTCGCAGATTCCTTCTTCCAGTACAGCCGTCCCTCGCCACTTCCCGCTTCGACTTTTGCGACTTCACTCTGTCGCGGTTTTTTCAAATATATTCATTGAAAAGTTGATCGAGACAGTGAAAATGATACAGCGTGTGCTCGGTTGTCTGAGTCAGTTATACACCCTGTATTACAATTAAAATGAAAATTACTGTACGTATGGACTGTAAGCCTATGTATTCGAGCACCCCAGGAATCCCTCAACGCCAGGTGCCACCGCTAGAGCCTGGAACGGATTCACCGCGATAGACGAGGGACGACTGCACAGGCAATGCATTTTTCTTAATGTTTTGTTTAACATTTTTTAAACTTCATTTTCAAATAATTTAGATTAAAATAATGAAAGGAATTTCCACATACTCTTCACCCAGGTTCCCCAAACGTGAACATCTTATGTGACCACAGTACAGTGATCAAAATGAAGACCTTTATAGGTACAATGGTATTATATCATCTATAGACATTATTCAAATGTGGTGAATTGTCCCACGAATGCCCCTTTCTGGTCCGGGAGCCAGCCTGGGCCCATGCACTGCTTCTACGTCATGCTTTCAGTGTCCTGGGACCCAGAGCCATTTGTCTGCATCGCACATGACGTGGGTATTTTTTAAGTGTTCTGGCTTAGAACACTTATGTGGTAGCAAGTCCCTCAAGTCGGTTTGATTCAACAGTGCGTTCTGAAATACACCTTCCCTATTTTACCCAGCATGTCAGCTCTTACATTGGGCAGTTGTTGGGGTTTCTAGAAGTGAAGGTCCTAACTTGATTTTTAGATTATTTTCCTAGGCTCTTTAGGTACCATTTAAGAAATGCAGATTAACACGTTATTGTCAGATTTTTAAGCAAATACAAGGTCTTTCCATCTTTCTGTTCTTTATCAACTCCACTCATTCGTGTAGTACTTCAGTTCTTGAAGAGTATGTTTTCTGATGTGGTTACTGTCTTTTTTTTTTTTTTTTTTTTTTAACATATTTTTATTGCTTTTTAGAGAGAGGAAGGGAGAGGGAGATAGAAACATCGATGTGAGGGAGAAACATCTACTGGCTGCCTCCTGCATGCCCCTATTGGGGATCAAGCCCGCAACCTGGGCATGTGCCCTGACTGGGAATTGAACCAGCGACCTCTTGGTCCATGGGACAATGCTCAACCACTGAGCCACACCAGCTGGGCGTGGTTACTGTCTTACATCTCTTCACTGTACTTTTAAATGAGCCTGCTGTCCTCCTGAATGCTCAGCTTTGCCATGAAGGCTTGTGATCTTTCATCCCCTCTACCCAGGTATCCTTCTAAGGATTTGACCTTGTGCAAGGCTTTAAAAAAAGTGAGGAGGTAGGCAAGGTAGGATGAATGCTCTGTCAGCTCTTTTAGGAAAGAGCTTCAAGTTGAAGAAATGTCATCTCTGTCATTTTAAGATTATGTCATTGAAATAGTTGAAGGCCCTGCTTGCTCTAGGGACAATAGAAGGAGGCATTAGCTCCAACTTTATTAGAGAACTGTGAAAGTAGCAATTTAGGCAGTCATTTAATTAATTTAATAACATCATTAAACAATTCAATGTGCAGTAGTTGTAAATCAGATCATTGGTTATAGGTCTTATTTGTGACCTGTCCTTTCACGGGATCAGTGTCCAAGGATAGAGGAAGGATGAGCGCTGGCCAAAGCTGCCAGGGGCTCTCGGGAGGCGTGTGCTTCCTGTTGCAGGTGCGCTGACAGGGATTCACACAGCACCTGAAGGGTGGGATAGCATCAGACATTTTCTGAGAGTACATTTTACACTACCCACTTTACACCATGGGGCATTATTTTACTATGGCAAACAGAATGGCATTTTCAGATGCTTTAGCTTTGGTTCATGGCACCTTGCTGGCCATACGTGGTTTCATTTGCTATCTTGTCCTTGGTAGGAGTGCAGCTCCCCATTATAATGTTGCTATGGGAGACAGTCGTCTTTATGACAGTTTCTAGACACTTATGTCACAGGAGACCTTCCGGGGCTGGTTTCTCAAAATGTTTAATACTAGAATATTATGTTTTTTCCTTTTTAGTTCTTAATGCCGAAAATCAGAAAAGAGACGATAAATTTACTTGATCAGCATGGAAAGAGGAATGACACAAACTGGAATCACATACTTCGTGTCAGGACTGAACAGCGATCACTACAAAATTTTCCCAAGGGATTGAATACTGTGAAGTGTACTAAGTAAAACGTTCATCTAAAGATGATTATTGTGGAATTTTAGTATGTACTTTATGTAGGAAAATGAGATTGTGTTTTAGATGGTTTTTTGGGGGTTACTTTTCAAGCATCTTTATCAAAGATGTTAAAATGTGTTGGCTAATAGGTATTTCATGAGAAGATCAACACCAAAAATAGAATGCAAGTTCTCCAAGTGTAGCGACAGTGGCACTTCTTATTCTGGAATCTGCCTTTGTTCAAAATCAAAGCCCGTAAGAGCCCATCTTCGGATACGGAGGAGAGGCCTGCGCACTCAGAGAACTCCTTTTTCTCGGTTCCTTCTGGAGTCCTTCTCCTCTCCAAATGCTGTGGCGAGGGACGGTACCAGCCCGTCCTTTCTGATCTCCTTGGTCAGCACTGGCTTATGGGTTTATGCTCTCCTGTGCTCCTTTCTGGTTCTGACACTCCGTGGCCTACAGCACTGTTAACACAAATACCACTAACAGCAGTGTAAACAAGTTTAAGTATCAAGGTGTTTTCTGGAGATTTTTAAAAAGACTACTTGTATAATAGCCCTTGTCATTAATGTTAAGTGGCTTGTAATTTGAAAATGTGATCTGCACTTACTTTGCTATTATGTGTGGGCAAAGCAGAATCTTCTGTAAATCACCAAGAAAAGCTGTGAGTGGATTCGGCTTCTGACAGTGGGCCAGAGCAGAGGGGACCTGTGCCCGCGCAGAGCGTGAGGGCGGCGCAGCACTGCGGGGTGGGCTTGTCGTGGGCAGACTGCCTACTTCACTACAAGGAAAAGAAGAGAAAGTTGATGTTGAAGAGCTGATACTGTTACAAATTGGGCAGGTTTAGAAAGGCAAGAGAAATGGCAATAGTGTTTTTGTCACAGTTTTCAAATTTAGCTTGCAGTAAATGCCTATCAAAACTGATTTAAAAATCAAGTTAATGTTCATTTAAAAATGACTAATCATAATTTACATTGATAATAGCAGTAGTAGGCTGAGCTTGAGTTGGTCCTTAATACTTCAGTAAACAGGCTTTTGCCACTTGTGAATGACTGGCAAAGCCACACTAACGGCTCTCAGTGAGGCGCTCTGAAGGGTAGCCAGGTGGTGACCTTACTAAGATACATTTGGAGTTACAGGATTGAGACAGCCTCCTCGGACCAGGGGAGTTAGGGAGCAGAGCCTGGCCTCGCGCCCAGTGTGGGCTTGCTGTGCCCCTGGCCGTCCCTGAAGGCAGGACTGCTCTGCGTTCAGGTTAAGCTCTCCAACGCAATGTTCTTCATGTATAATATCCTTTTACCTCATCACTAAGATTAAACTTTCCCACCCAGAAAAGGCAACTGAAGAAGAGTATAAAAGTAGCTTTATAAGATTTTTATCTAAGTCCTTGTCCAACTTCCTTTAGTCTTAGGGTTGATTTCTCTCTTGCTTTCTCAAATAATTAATAAAGCCTCTATTCATCTCAGGCTTAATCAGTGTGCAGAGTTGCTGAGAAATGAAATACTGTTAGTTTAGCTTTTAAAACTGCTTTCTTTTCCTTTCATCCCCTATTTGATCTCTAAAGCACCAGCTTTTAATTGAGATGGGATGTCAATATAAATAGAAAGTAACCCATGATGATTTCATCCTCATTCACAGAGGCGTCAGGCCATTCGTTCAGAAGGTGTGTACTCAGTGTTTGTCCAGACAGTCATGCTTTATTGCCACTGGCTTCCTGTGGGGTCACAGGCACCTATCCCGAGGCAACGATGTAGAAGCATCATGGCTGTTTAAAGAACAAAACAAGAACCTGTGTAGTAAGCACCATGTAGATGTCTAACCTCTGACTTAGGTCTTTTGGTGTCATCCAAAGTTAAATCCGCAGCTGTGCCAATTTTTAGTAGGCATAAACTCAGTTCATACCATCCTCTCTCAAACCATTTATGGACAGGAACGATGAATCATTTTCTCTTTTCTCCTGCAGATTCGAGAGATTCCCTAAGCAACCTTGGATTAGATTTAGACTTCCTGAGTAATCTAACCATGGCACATACCTAATGTATGTACTTTTGTGTGATGAAACTTGAGAAATAAACCATTCCCTCTTAAGTCAGTATGTTGTCATTAAATAACTAGATTGATAACTAGGCATGATTGTTTTAATTGGTAATAGCTGCGTATCCATTCATAGAACTGGAATGGTGAAGAGAATTATGAATTCATGCATGGTCCAGTGGATTTATGGTCCAGTGGTTCAGTCTTATTCCCTTTATGTTTTAGCCTAAAGGATTATTAATTATAAATAATGATAGTTTATAGGACACTGAACAACACTTGTCTTTGAAATGAATTTTTTTAAAAAAGATAAAATAGAGGTTCCATTAACTGGGTTATATTAACTTTTTTTTTCACATTATCTTAGACCAGAGGTTCTCAACCTTCCTAATGCCACAACACTTTAATACAGTTCCTCATGTTGTATGTGGGCGTATCTGCATGTGGGCGGACCCGCCTGGAGACGGAGAGAGGAGCGGTGTCTCAGTTGGTTCCTAAGACCATCGGAAATATGTGTTTTCTGATGGTCTTAGGCGACCTCTGTGAAAGGGTCGTTTGACCCCCAAAGGGGTCGCAACCCACAGGTTGAGAACCGCTGCCTTAGACCTTGAAAATGTTCATTAATGTCAGAAAGTTGGAAGTTTATTTCATTTGTGTATTTAAATGTTTGTGCATTTGTATGCTATTTCTCAGCTCAGAGAGCAACACTTTTTAAAGTGTACTAAGCCACTGTTCCTTAAACACTGGTTTGTAAAATTCTGATAATGTATACATACACTGAAGGATTGATTACTCTAAGTAGGTATCTTCCCATGCACTTCAAAAACAAAACTGAAAGGCTTTTTGTTCTTGTTGGTGCGCATCTCTGGGAAAGTTGAATGACTTTCAATATTCTCATCTTTAAAAAAAAAAATATATATATATATATATACTTCAGATAATGAGTTTTACAAACCAAGGCCTAAACCAGTTGCGACAAATGGTTGTTCTTTTATCCTTACTCCTTAGAATAGCGTGCTATCTTGTCCTGAGTTGAGTGACATAGAACATAAGTTGCTAATATAACTTATACCCCTACAGAGATTCTAGTACTATGTTGGGTGCTTGGTAATACTTTATTGTTAAGTCCAAATAAATTAATTGTGATTGATCAGAGATGTGGTCCTAGATAACCTACTTTTCCATATAACTGAAGTTTGCCTTTAGAACCTTCATAAACATTTCGATGAACAAATGCCTTCTGCATGAATGTTAAACACATGGGAATTAAGATGAAAACCCCGTAGCTGTAAGAGGTAAGGCAGAGGCTTTGTGAAAGAGTTCCTGATGTCAGCCTGCTGCCTACTCACTTGTCTCTCAGAGCTGTAGTGAATGACAGTAATGAACCTCCCGGGTGATGTACCACATCTGTCCGTATCCAGAACTCATCTGTTCACATTTAAATAGTCACCTAAGTGTTTTAACTCACTCTCCAAAACAGCTGCTGCATTGTCAGCATCTAAAATCTATGTATTATTTAAAAGAGTAGTTCTGTGACCTCAACCAACAGCCTACAACTGCTAGGTTTTTTGGTTTTTTTTCCCCCTGTAAAGGACAATCTTGTTTTTTTTTTTTTGAGATGCACTCATTCAAAAATTATTCTAGAACTCAACAGGTGACATATCTGTGACAAAAATAAGGTACAACACCTTCCTTTAAGCTTGGCTTAATGTTTGAATTGTAGACGGAAGGTTCCATCTGTATCTTTGCAGGATTTTAGAAATTCAGAGTTGTTGTATAATAATGTTACATAATCTTCCAAAAGCAGATACATTCTCTTTTTAAATGGAAGAAATGGAAGGCATTATTAGCAGAGGACTACAGGAAAAAAACCTTACAATGTAAATGAATGCACAGAGGACTGGTTCAGTATCTCAGACACGTCATTTCATCTCTTCAAAATCTAAATTGTAAAACACCTTGAGCAGCTAGTAGGATGACAAAAATATTTAGTCATCTCAAGTTTTATTTTATGGCTCCTTATTGCAAAAGCAACCAGTGCTGGTTCCCTACTCCCCTTAAGATTTGGAGGTGTTTGATATACCGACTTGTGCTTGGACTGATTTGCAAATAACAGACAAATGAACCAATTTCATCAGCTGCAAACTGTTCAAGGGCAAGGCACCAGACCCTAACTTGCCGCCTCCAAATTCCTCTGCACTTTCGGCTGTGCTGTGTGCCCACAAAGCATTTCTCCTACTAACAAAGCCTGCTGCCTAGCGGCCTTGTTTCTCTTGACCTGCTCTACTCAGTTTACTCCTGGATAGCTCAATGCTGTCAGGATGTCTTTTACATATTAAAAAAAATCCACATTCCATTAACTGAAGGAGCAGGTTCTGGAAAGATGTTCCCTTTCTCAAGTTTATACTACAGTTGGGATGGTAGAAACAACTATTTAAATTACAACTAAAAGTGCTAAGGACTTTTAAGGGGCTTGGTCTAAACTTTAATCTTTTACAAGTACCAAAGTAACAGTTAAGGACATTTTAAAAAACATTCTTACAGGTATATAATTCAAGATGTCATGACACAAAATCACAATCCCCATGTGATTTAGCCTCCCTAGGCAGCTTAGCGGTCCCTCCTCAAATCCCTTTCAAACGTATTTTGCCAGAATCCCATCAAGTGTTTAATAAATCCCTTGATTTGAAACTTCTTTTGGATCATTTGCTTGAATTATTCAAATGTTTAAAGAGTCAACACCTTCAGTTCTTAACATATATCAACAAAGTGCTATTGTTTTTCATTTCCAGTAATACATTTTTGTCAAGAAATTTATTAACCTTTACAAACACTATCTTAATCATTTATAAAAAAAATGATTTATGATTACATCTCTAATAAAACCATATAACGTTCATCAATGCATTCAACAAGACCAGTTTCATCCATGGACATAATAAACCACTTTAAAACAGCAGTTTTCATTCACGTCATATAAGGCTGTCAAATTAAAAGAATTCCTTATAATGGGTTGTTATCCAAGAAATCCGTTTCACTTCATGTTATATGGTAAGACTGGTGGATGGATCCTCTAAGAGTAGAATCTGAAAGTAGATTTTACCCCTTTATGGTCACCTTTAAGTCTCAAACAAGTTTCACAACAGGAAAATATTTGTGAGCAGAGAAATCAAATTCAGGAGGAACCTGTAAAGAAAATCAGAAAGTCAATGTATCTAACAGACATTCACACAGTAAACAACATAAAGATTGTTTTTAGAGTTTCTTGTATTTTTAGCCAAGGCAACACAAGAGAGATTTTAAAAAGCTGGTTAAATGACAAAAAAACACATTAAGTTAGGAATTAATCTGGGTTTATGAAGGTCACTAGAAAAGAAGATGACCATCAGTTTTCTATCTTTAGAGAAAAGTTAACAAAGGAAAATGGACTTAAATTACAGGAAAAGTCATAGGTCCGCAAATGTCTTAGTTCTGGAGTCACTGACAGTGCGGAGTGATGAATGAGTCACTGGTGAAGAGGGCCGGAGGTAAGACAGCCAATGGGAGTAAACAAACAGGTATGTATGACGGGCAGACACCACCAAAATGCCGCAGTGCTGGGCTTCCAACAAGATGCAGAACCTCTGTGTTAAATGTTTATATAATAAGCACTGATGATAAAACATCACCCAGGAAGCTTATGAACTCTTCCATCTCCTGAACCGTTACAAATACCTTATTGGAACAACCACTTTTCTAAAGGCAGATTGACTTTTTAAAGACCTCTCCCATAAAGTATTTCTACACATTTTTGTTTTTACCCCAAGTCACTCAGTCATTTACACCGGGGAAGGGAGGGGAACAAAAGGGGACACTTGAAATTTTAAGTTAACAAAATCTATGTCTCAAGTCAAAATGGCAAGCTCTAGTTTACTTTGTTTCCTGCTGCTGAACCTCTTTTAGGATGATTTTTGAGTGCTTAACTTTTTTGGAATAATATTTATACATCTTACTGAAAAACGAAGTTTTACAATAATTTAGAACCACTTATTTTCCCCAGTGTACTTACCTTAGATTCCTTTTTGTGTCCTCCTGCCAATAACTTCATAACCACAAAGTTGGGTTTGGCAACCTTTAAAATTCTACTGACCTAAACAATGAGAAACAGTAAGCTATCAAAACATAAAATTCAGTCAAAATGTCTTTATTTTATAGATACTAATAGGAACTTTGCACAATATAAGTGTTGATATTTTATTAAATAAGAGCAATTTAAAAATGTATTTATTTCAGTAACACAGAACCCTATCTTCATCAATTCTGAAAACTTGAAAGGGCTCCTGGAGTTTGCTCTCATGAAAACAGAAGAACATTAAGCTGCAAAGGCGGCAGCACCGTGGAGTGCGGCGTGGACTCCAGAGCTCCGCTGTCTGCTTGCAAATTCTAGCTTTGCCACTTATGAGCTATTAAATCTCTGGCAAGTTCTCTAACCTCTCTGTTCCTCAGTTTCTTCACCTGTAGAAACGGGGATAATAATTTTACCTATCCCACAAGGATTTGTTGTGAAGATTAAGTTCATACATACACTAGGAGCTGAGAACCAGGCCTGGCAGGTAATAAGTATCCTTTAAGTGTTAACTGTTACTATTCCTGACCATCACTGTCTAAAAAGCTTCAGTGCAGCACATGAGTAACAACAGAATGGAGCCTGCCTGCCTCTGAGAGGGGAGAAATGTGCAACTTGAAGGAAAGAGTTCCCACTGTCTCCTCTTGCTGACCTCTCAGGAAACACTTCACCGTAACTTCAAGAACCACTCCTCCTCGGCTCCAGATCACACATCTACCTGCCTTGATGACAGCTCCACTGGGTGGGCATCCAACAGGTATGTCCAAAACAGCTCCTGGCCTTCTAGCCCTGCCTCCCCGCCTGCTCCGGCTCCACCTGCCCCTTCCTCACACGACTCAATCCATCCAGGTGCTCAGGCCAAAAACCCTGGAGTCATCCTTCACTCTTTCACTCAACATCCAATCCATCAACCAACCCTGCTGGCTTGACCTTAAAATAACAGGAACACAATCATTTCTGATCACCTCCACCGTCACCACCAAATCTCACCTGGGACACTGCTGGGGCCTACTAACTGGCTCCCCTGCTTCCACCACTGGCCCCACTACAGTCTACTTTCAGCAAAGTGGCCAGAATGGCCTTTCAGATCATAGATCTGGTCACTCTTCTGCTCAGAACCCTCTAACGGCTCGCCCCTTGTTTGCCCTAACCCAGCACAACCAGTCCTTGGCTGTTCTTTAGAGACTCCAGGCACAGTCCTGCCTCAACACCTTTACACCGCAGAGCCCACTGCCTAGAAGGCTCCCTCTCTAGAAGGCCACATGACTTGCTTCTCCATCTTCCAGGATTTGCTCTAAGGCCACCTCATTAGAAAAAATGCCTCATCCCCTCTACCTCCCTATCTCCTATCCCATTCCCAGCTTGATTTTTCTTCATAATACTTAAGATTTTCTAATATACTATTTTACTTTTACTTATTTATTTTTTTCATTTATTCACTTATTTACTTACTGTCTGCAACCCACCACTCTCCCCAACCCCGAGGAGGGCTGGGATTTCTTTTTTCACTGCTGGAATCTACCACAGTGCTGGAGGCTTAGGAGGCACTAAAGAAATATTTGTTGAATAAATGAAGTCCACTAGAAGAAATATGCCATTTACTATAGGTACTGTCCTCTAATTTTTATACTTCCCTCTTTAATTTTTATTACATAGTTATATATGATAAAAAAAAGTCATCTTTCCCCATCTCTGTTCCCTAAGATACTCAGCTCTGCTCCCAAGAAGCACACACTGTTATTCTTATGTATCTTTCCAGAAATATGTTTTATAAGAAAATACTTGCCCCTTTTGATCGAAATGGCAGCACACTATAGTTTACTACCTTACTTTTTATACTTATTGTACTCTAAAGAACGTTCCATTACAGTACATAAAGGTCTCCCTTGTTCTTTTCAAATCTGTATAGTATTTCATTGTATGATGTATCATAATTTATTTAACAGTCCCCTGTTGAAGAACACTAAAGTTCCTTCATTTTCTTGCTATTAGAAATACTGCTGTGACGAATGCTCTGGTATATTCATCTCTGCCCTTCCTTCCCACAGGTGCACATGTATCTGTAAGACCCTAAGAAGCAGAACTGCCTAAGCATTTGTGACTTCTGACAGACACTGCTGACTACATGGAGGTTGTTCCAAGATATACTTCCCCCAAACGGTGTATGTGTTACAGGTAACTGTACAGAATAAATGCATTTCAATAAAATTAGGTATACAGCAAACTGTGAAAATAATGAAAACCTGAAACTTAGTATTTGCAAGTTCTAAGCTCTGTAAAATGGTATCTTAAAGTCATCAAAAACAATAGCCTTTATTTTATATGGTTAAGTGGATAAGGTGGTTTTTACTTCCTGTGATAACTGACTGAATCATTTTTCAGATTTAAGATTTATATAATTATATTTGAATACAGTAAACTAGAGATTAAAATAAAGTATTTTAAACATTAACATTTCTAAGCTGTGGGTCAATCTGGCTGAATCTTATTTCTATTCTTCTTCACAGTTCTAAGTCTTAATTTCTCCTTGAATTGATATCTAAGTTTATCCACAGGAGGTATTTACATCACCTCTCTCATCAAATAATTTCAGGTCTGACAAGGTTAGGTTAACAAAGCCATTTGAAATCCTTGGCAGAACGCGACAAGCTTCATTTATTAATACCATGAAGTTCCCTGTCCTCCAGTAAGACAGGTCCTCCCACCAGTCTGTTCCTCTAGGATTGTGTGACTGCAGCCTTACCTCGAGGTCTGGGTTTGGGATGTTCTCCAGGATCATCTTGGCCTGCTGGAAGTGCTTACTAGCTGCCACGTACAGTTCTGGAGACTGGGGAGGAGGGCTGTATTTACTGAGGTCAGACATTTCCTAAAAGGGGGAATACTATTGTTCAAAACATGTTTAATATGAACTTTAAAACACCTTTAATTCTACACTGACTATCCATTTCTATGAGTGAAGCAAACACTCAGCATGTCTTTATTTTTTACTACGTAATATTAAATTCTCAACCTTCAAATACTACTTCATATTAGTCTCATACTTAAATAACTATTAACATGAGTACAATCCCAAAAAAGCCAAATAATTTTCACACAACTTAAATTGCTGTTTTCTCACCGTGTCCCATTGGGCCAACAACAGTGTGATCTGACTGTCTATTTTAACTCCATGGCTAGGTACAAACCTCTCTACGAAGGCCTAAGACTAAGTATTTCAGTGACTTGAACGAGCAGGTTCACCTTGAACTGCAGATAGTGCACGGGAGGTGGAGTCATGACACTGTTGAACGGAGCGAATCTGTGCTCATACCGAACCTGCTCGCTGTCAAGCTCAAACTTGGGTTTTCGTACTTTGCCATCCATGTCAAATGCCACCATGGTCTAAAGGGAAAAAAAATGAGGAAAAAAAGACATCAATATGAAAAAGTGGACATCCTCATTAATTCAGAACAGACAAAAAGAACAGCTATTTACAGATTGCTAAAACAACTTAAGGCTCAGAAATCAGAAACAGAAGAGAAAAACTGGCTTTAGTGTTCATTTTTATGTCATGTGCCATCTTTTATATGAAGAGTTTTTAAGATCTAGTGTTTATGGTACTATTTTTCACAGTGAAATTATACCACACATTATTTTTCCATGTTTCATGCTTACAATAGCTTTGAAACCTTCAAGTAAAAGTTTCTGAAAAAATAAGTAGCATATAAATTTTTATAAGAAAACCATAGATCCTGTTTTTCAAACAGGAGTCCATGTTCGATGTATTTTAATGTAAGTTGCTTCAAACTTCTTGTTATTGCCAAGTACAAGTTAAGACTCAGTACTCACTACACCTCCTTGACAATGTCTGCTTTTGTGGAAGCCATTCGTTGTAGGGCCCACCCCTTTCCTAATACACTTCTAATAAAATCCAAACCATATCTCTTCCAAGAAACCTTTACTGATCATCTATCAGAAGTAAACTCTTCCTTCTCTGATTACCTGTGTCACACACATCACCTGGCCTGTCATTAATTAGGCTCTTGAGACAAGGATCACATCTGATTAGACTTGGCATTCTGCAATGCACCCAGTCCAAGATACCTGGTACACAACATGGGCCCAAATATTTGGTAAGCAATTCAATGAAAACAACTAGACTCGGATAAAAGGTATAACAAAGGTGAAAATAGAACCCAGAAAAAAAATGATGAAAAAAATCCATTTTAATTAAACTATATAATAGCAATGTAGTTAAAAAGCAGAAAGAACTTTATTTTCAACAACTTACCTTAAACATGCCAGCACACATGTTCTGGTAGGCCTGGCTCATTGTGATTTCTCGGCTCAAAGGGCGAACTGTAATTAGAAAGAAAAATCATCTACACTCTCACCCCTTCTCTTGCATTACTGCAGGAGAAAACCTAATTTTTAAAAACCCCCACCTTAAAAAAGAACAACAACAACAAAAACCGAAATAAAACCTACCACATTGTTTACTAAATTAAAATTTTGAACAGTTTGTTCCTTCAGGCTATATTTTATTTTATGGCCCAAATCTACAAATAATAAAATATAACTGAAAGGTTAAACAAAATTCATGTTCCCCCAAATGGCTAACACCATAAAATTCTAGTATGAAGTAATTTTAACTTCTGAGTTCATCATAATAGACTTAATGTGTGTTTTTTTTTTTTGTCTATATGCAGTTTGGTATGTTTAATCCCAAATGGCTGTGATAGATGCTGTTTCTTTTTTTTAATTTTTATATTTCAATTACAGTTTGCAGTCAAATTATTTTGTATTACTTTCAGGTGTACAGCATGGTAGTTAGACAATCATACACTTCACAGAGTTCTCCCCATATTTCCAGTACCCACCTGGCACCATACATAGTTCAGAGACAATTTCTTAAATAGGAAACCCATGAAAGATCATTTAATAGCCCACCCAAACTGTTGAAATCCTAAGGAAATACAAAGTAATATTTTGTTAACGATTGTAGCAATATCTGAACCCCTCTGTGAGTGACCAATAGGGCAGTCCCTTTGAAACACGTCCTTCTCCTTGTGGTCCTTGGGTGGAGTGCCAAGGCGCTATGTTGGCATCCTTCTGTGCTGACTCGAACAGCTCAGCTCCAGATCTACTTCCCTCCTGAGCTGTCAGCCTCTGTCAAAAGATCAGAGGTCTGCTGTCTTGTTCCCTAACCTACCTTGCTTGCATGCTATGTGTGCTACTTCTTGTTCTAAGGTTCTCTGACACATGGAATAGCAAAGAAAGGAACCAAAAAGGCTTGTATCACTAATATCGGGACTCAGTTTCTACCTTATATTTTCTGAAGAGAAGATGAGAATTATGTATTATGTATTAAGTATTATGACTAATTAAGTATTATGACTAATTCACCCATTAAATTAAGTATTATGACTAATTCACCCATTACAAAGGACAGGTAGCACGCCATCTATTTAGAGAAATTAAAGTGTCTACAATGGTGTTTATATATTTAAGTTTTAAAACAATCCACAGCACCTTTCTTCTTTTTCTTTGTCTTTTTACTGCTACGGCCCTTCTGCTGCTCTTCCATGATCCTTTCCTCTGCCATCTGAGAGCCATCGGCACGACTCAGTGTCGACATCAACCACGCATAAAGGAATTCAGAGAGATACCTTACAGGATGAAAAGCGTTAGTAGATGTCTAAATGAGACAGCTTTATCAACACATGAATTGTACTAATAAAGAGATTTTTTCATAATGCTATAAAGTCTCTAAAAAATAGATTATCCAATTAGATAACTGATAGATTGGATCTTGTAAGAAATGAGCATTACAAGTGATTAACTTCCCCTTTCTTGATCTGTGTTGTCATACAATACTGAAAAATTTGTTTAATTTCCTACAACGACATGCATTTTACAACTTTACGAAAGATTTCTTGATAATGATGTGTATATATAAATCGAATGAATGCCCAGGATATAGTTCACCTCAACCTATTAAGTAAATATTTTATTTTCCTGTTGATTACAAAAGAAAGCAAATAAATCCAAACCAAGAGCACAAAGCTTCCAATCAGCTACCTCAAACCACAAAGAAAGGACTTGAGCATTTCCCCCTATAACCTGTCTTCTTTGTCTACTATGAGTTAACAAAATGTATCCCAAGTATCTATCCTAAAACCTGTCGGTAATAGTTGTTATCTACTGAAATGCTGGAGAATATACTAAATAATATTTTTCTCATATCACTATAGTTGATGCTTAAATTCAGCTTTCATAGCCAGGAGTTTTCTGTTCAAGAACCCTAGCAGCCATAACAAAACCATGTCAGCAGCATGGAAGAGAATTACTTTCATTCATTCATAGCAGTTACTCCAGGGAATATACAGTATCTCAATTACTAATATACATAATTTAAATGAGTAAAACAGATGAACAACTATATTTAGATGTGATATACTAAACTTGGTTGTTTGTGATGAGCAATAATAGATTACTATTTTATCAAAAGTATGTTTTTATTGATTTTTTAGAAAGAGAGAGAGGGAGAGATAGAAACATCGATGCGAGAGAGAAACATCAATTGACTGCCTCCTACATGCCCCCTACTGGGGATCGACCCAGCAGCCTGGGCTTGTGCCCTAACTAGGAATCGAACTGGGACCTCTCAGTCCATGGGACAATGCTCAATCCACTGAGCCACACCAGCCAGGCATTGGTTATTACTGTTTTAAAATTACCACCACAATTTGCCAGACTAACAAAAAGATTCAAAATGACTGAATTCATCAGCTCACAATTTTCTTTCTCCCCCCCCCCCCCCCATGTGTCCAGGGCATGAACCAAGCACAGGCATAGACCAAAAGCCAAGCTGAGATCAAATAAGGAGTTACTCTGTTCCTGGCTGATAGTCTTTATTTTCTTTCTATGACAGCTTTTCCATGCCTAAATATTCTCAAGCATCCTCTTACTAGGTTTCTTTATCTCATCACCAAGTGAAAGCAAAGCATTACTCTGCTTAGGACCATCTCTTATCTTCTTCATAACTCCTGAAACAAATCCTCAGGGCCACAGTTTGCAATAATTATGCTCCCAATGATATCTTAAGCTTTGATTTCTTCTAAGAAGAAAGATCTGGTTCAAAATTTGAACTTTAAATCACTGAAGTACATTATATAGCTAGTACCTAGGATCACTGAAGTTAGGGCAAGATGTATATTAAATGTTTCCCCCTATAAATACATAAGAGCTCTCCCAATTGTCCCACAACCAAAGTTAAAATACATTAAATGAACAAGTTCCCTGAAATTATATTCTACAGATGCTCTTTCAGATCTTTTCTATCCCACCCACTACCAATTTTAACTCAAAGTATTCTCTTACCAATATATGTAGTAGTACTCGTGCATGCTGTAGAGTTCCAATTCAAAGCCACTGAGAAGATACTGTATCATAATTCTAAGGTTATGGTAAAGGACCCAGGTTCCTAAACAGGCCAAATGTTGCCTTTGGGGTTCCTGTTTCAGCAGCATAGTGTGAAGAGCTGCATCAACCTTCTCTGCCTATCAGAATAAAATATTGTAACATTTACTTTCTTTTCAGGTAATGAGAGAATTTAAAATAAACAAACAGCTAAAAATAGCATGAGCAGAGAATGTAAATCTTGATGCTGAAAGAACTCATACTTACAAAAGCAGTTTGGTTAAGTTCATATCCAAACTTGTCATTTCACAATGGATAACATTTAGCTAAATAGTCCTTAAACCAGAAAGACATCCAATGTATAGGTCAAAAATAAAAATAACTGACTTCAGGTCTTTAGTTATATTATCAATATTGCTGCTGCTCACAAATTTACTCTAAGGTTACTATGTAATATGTTTTTATATTAATGTGAACTTGCTGTAAAATTATAATTCTACACATATTTTATAATTTATCATGATTATCAAAGAAGTAATTTAAGATGCTTCTCAGTTTGAATTAGTGTTCTGTTTCTTTTTGTAAACTCTTACTTTAGTATATGAAACTGGTATATTGTCAGTGAAAAGAGAATTCACCATAGTGAAAAATTAAATAGTCAAAATATTGTTCCAAAGAAATGTTTTTAAAAATCTGGTCAAGGCATATGAATTAATTTTAGAAGGGAGGGCTACTTGTTGGCTCTTACCTCATCCTGCAAGGTAGCAAATTCCTCAAGGATATGACCGAGCTTGTCTCTCTGTCGAGCCCTATTATGCCCATGGATCTGAATAAGACTACAGAATGGCTGCAATACAAATAAAATTTGTTAACTGTCAGTATGAAATTTCCTGATACTATAGAAAATGAACAATTTTCCAAAATCTGGTCTAAGGAGAGAAAAAAATACTGTATATGTAAGAATCATGCCTATGTGCATTTTTTTTACATAGGTGTTTCTTTTCTGAGGAGCTCAACAGCAGATTTTATCAATAGCTAGAAGAAAGTAGCTGTTTATGAAACTTATTTTTATATGACAAAAATATCTTCCTTCTATCTTCAGATATCGTCCCACAATTTCAAGAGGACAGTTTCTTTTGTGTTTATTTTAAGCCAAAGGGCAATGTAAAAGGCTGACATTTCTGTGCTGCTTTAAATGTACCAGAATGCCTAGTAATTATAAGGCTTGAGTAATGCCTAATACCTATCAACTCTGACTAAGGTTGTTCTGTTCCTAATCTATACAGTATTCTCATATAAAATACTATAACATGTCACTTATCAGACAATAGCCATGAACAGTAGAATGCTCTGATTTAAGAAGTATGAATCATAAGGTTCAAGTATAATATTGTTTTAATTTTTTATACCTTGACAGATTATCTCATTTGATCAATAACTAGGTCTACCCTCTTAAGAGGCAGAGAAGTAGTTTTGACATTTCACTTTTTAAAGATTGGGAAATTCATAGAAAAGTAAAGTGATCTTCCTGATAATGATAAAATGTTAGTGAGAAAGACGAGACGTGGTCTTTTACTGATTCTCTTTGACCACACTATGCTGTCTTCGTGTGTGCGTGCACGTGCGCACATAGGTATGTTTACCAACTGAAATTAGGCCCAAAGAGCTGCATATAAAGAGCTTATAATTAAATAAAAATGACTTATAACAAATTTAATCCACTACAAAGTTTGTATTTTTTCCTAATAGTTGAAATTTGAAAAAATTTTGTGATCGCATCTAAATTAATAATTTTAATTTTACTATAATACTGTTAAGATAGTACAAGGACATGTGCCTGGGATATTACAAATATTCCTAGTTCATAAGGTAAAAAATAAAGTTTTTGTGTTCATTTACACACAAAAAAACTGTGCACTGCTGTTTTCCCAGACAGGGGTCATAATTTATCCCGTTTCTGTGGTTCCTGACAGTAGTAGTAAGAGAGCATCCAAAGGTGCCTCTGTACCTGATACCTGCCAGGAAGGCAATAGGTATGACGCTATCAACTCAAGCAAAAGAAGAGACAGAGACTTCCTATTCAGTGAAAATGAGTAAGAAATATTAGATGGAAAAACAGCACAAACTAATGCTACTGAAGGAATTACACCCCACAATTTTTAAAGCATCCATCACAATGATCCAAACTGTAGTTCTTACCCGAACACAGTGAGTAACAAAGGAATCAATACAGTCCTTAGCCTGGTGGTTATTATATAAGCAGCACCTGTAAGATAATATTCATGTCATTAAAATCAAACTATTTGGCCTATAAAAAGAAGCAGTGATTTCTGTAGGTGATACCAACAAATAGGGACGGAAAAAAGAGAAAATCGAACCAAATACATTGCTAAGCTGAAGTCTGGTGGCTCTAGATGAAGAAATATTTAACCATTACTATGTTGTTCACACAATAAACATGCATTATTTCCAATTCCTTTAGTTCTTTTTCTTTTTAATCCTCACCTGAGGATATTTTTCCATTTATCTTCAGATACAGTAGGAGGGAGAGAGAGAGACATCGACGTGAAAGAGACACATCAATTGGTTGCCTCCCGCACGACCCCAACCAGGGCTGGGGATGAACCACAACTGAGGTACGTGCCCTTGACTGGAATCGAACCTGGGTCTCATCGGTCTGCGGGCTGACGCTCTAACCGCTGAGCCAAACTGGCCAGGGCCAATTCCTTTAGTTCTATATTGGGACAATTACAGCTGGATCGAATAAGATAAAATTAACACAGAAAGAAGGAAAATTTCAAAGCTCCATTTTTTCCTGACCCTACTCCAATGTCATTTATTTTCCTACATCACATACCCTCATGGACTGTGCTCATAATAGTTATTACAAAGGAAGTACTATGCAGAATCCTAATTTCTCCAAGATGTATCCACATTTCCAACCACCGGCCAAAATCAACATCTATACATCCCTCTGGCACCTCACCTATCCTCCCAGTTTTCCCTGTGCCATTCCTTCTCTTAGTCAAAAGCATCACTTACTGACTACGGCTTTCCTGAGCAGCCTGGAAGCATCTGCTCCTTTGTTGGCTCTGGGGGAATTATAGAGGCTGAATGGATGGAAGACAGTCTTTTTCTGTCCCTGAGGTAGGAGGTCAGTAGCCTTTGCACCTAAGGAATGGGAGGAAGCAAAGACATTCTCCTGGTGCACCGAGAGGAGCAGACAACTTACTACTACTCCCAAGTGACTGCCACAACTGAGCAATCTGACCAGAGCCTCAAAGATAAACAGCCTGATCATACAACGGAAAGTGACGGTGCACAAGGAGCCAGGAGAAAGAAAAGGCAAAGCACCTGGAACAGGTGGTGGCAAAACAGAAGTGCTGGAAGGTCCATTATATCTTTTACTCCACAGTAAGAAAATTACTTAAGTAGACTAATAAAAAGCACTTAAAAAAAGACTTTCTGGATCTGAAAACTATGATTTCCAAATTTAAAAATTCAATAGATGAAAGATGCTCATAATAAGTAGCAGAAACAACAAAGAGATAAGTGTCGTGAGGAATACTGAGAATACAATAATACAGTATATGCGGAGATCTAAATCAGAGAAAGAGAAAAAGATGGAGGTGAAGCAATAATTAAATAAATAACAATATAGGGAAAATGATCTGACTGAAAGACTTGAGGCTTTAATAACTTAGTTCCAGATAGGACTAGCTAAAAATCACACATGAACGTTCTGTTAAAACTCTCGAATTCCTAAAACAGAAATTCTATAATCCTCCCAAAGAAAGTGTCAATCACTACAAAGAAAAAAAAAAGAAATCAGCATCAGATATCTTATCTGTAACTCTGGAACATTAAAAACAGTCAAACACCATCTACAGCTACCATGCAATGAATTTTGCTATATACACAGTTGATTCTCCGTATTTGTGATAGTTCTGTTCTATAAAGTTTCCGTGGACACTAAGACAAAACTGAAACATTATTGCTAGGGTAAAATATAGGGTTATGTTTCTGCCAGCCTCTGGTCATATTTTTTATCAACTAATCAATACATAAGCTTGTTTATATGTATTTGTTTCCAGACACCATATATAATATATATCAGTGATACATTACCTTTGAACTCAAGCCTGAGCAAAGCTTACCTAACCATACATTCTCTCTTAAAGCACATGACAGCCTTCTTGTGCTAAGGAACACTGGACAGCACATCCCTACCCTTACAGGCCCTTACAAACTATGAAATCACCGATGAAAAGCACAAAAACATAGCACCTAATAGAGTTTATAGTATAAAGGCTGAAACAAGAAGGCAAGGAGAAGGTTGCCTTGTTCAACCTCAGTGTTAGGCAACTTTCACATGTCCATGAAGATGACAAGAGCAGAGTGAATACTGAACTTGAGGGTTACAAATACATTTTAGTGTGTAAGCAAATTTGCAAATATGGAATCCACAAATAATGAGATGGATTGTAGTTAAATCTTACTGGATAACAATAAGTGACAATGTGTAACCTTAAGTGCTAAAGGAGGATTGTTAAATTGAAAAAGCAAAATGCAAATGAAGTGCAGTTCTATTTCACATATATCACATTATCAAAAATTAAAAAGTCTGATAATGACAAAGCCTAGACTATGGGGAAAATGGAATCCTGTATACACTGCTGGCTGGCATACAAATTGGTTCAACTATTTTAGAAAGCAATTTGGAAAAACTAGTAAAGTTGAAGATGTGCATGCCCTATGATCAGCAATGAATTCTAAGTATATATACCCTATGTACAAGAGGAGACATAGTCAAAGATGTTCACTACAGCACGGGTTTCAATAACAGTAAATTAGAAATAATGTAAGTATCAATTGCGGAGAACTGGCAAAATGAACTGCAGTGTCTTCAAAGGGTGGATTTTAATGAATGAAGTAAGTTTGCATAGTCCAAACTGGTCATTCTAAAGCTAAAGATGAATGAGAAAAAATGTTGCAAAAGGGATGTATACAGTGTGACAAAATTTATGTGAAGTTTAAAAACATAAACTGATGTATTGTTTATGGACACACATATTTAGGTAAAGTGTACAAGCATTCATAAGAATGATACACACAAACTACAAGGACCAGAGTGAAAGGAAAGAAGGGTGGGGAAGAGGATTTGAAATTGCGGCCAGCAGTTCTCAAAATGTGGCCTGCGTTCCCCTGGTGGTGGTGGTGGTGGTGGTGGTGGTAAAGGAGTCCTTGAGATGCTTTTGGGGAAACAGAAAGTCAAAATTATTTTCATAACATTAAGCCTATTATTTGCCTTTTGTACTTATTTTCTCACAAGTGTACAGTGGGCATTTCCAGAGGCTACACTGGCATGCAATATTACAACAGACTGAAAACATAAGCAAGTTAAAATAACTCAGCTACCTTCTATTAAGACAGACATAAGAGATTTGCAAAAATATAAAACAATGTCACTTTCCTGATTTTTCTTTAAAACGTGTATTATTTTCCATAAAAATGTTATTTATGATAACATGTAATGGGTTATTGTTATTTTTTAAAGAGGTAATAAATAATTTTAAAGTGTTATAATTTCTAAAACAGTACATATCAATACATATAACTCATATAAACAAAGGCTATTTGGTTCCTTAATAATTTTTAAGAATGTAAAGGGA
Organism: Tadarida brasiliensis; assembly: GCA_030848825.1. Lineage (NCBI taxonomy): Eukaryota > Metazoa > Chordata > Mammalia > Chiroptera > Molossidae > Tadarida > Tadarida brasiliensis. The sequence continues at coordinate 36,757,449 of CM061269.1, forward strand.
CCCTAAGTCAAAAAAGATTGAGAACTGCTGCTTTAGATGTATCTCTAATCATTTAATTTGTGAAAATTAGCTGTTCCTTCATACCTAACTCAGCCCTCCTCTGGGACCTTTCAGTTGTTGACCGTCACTCCCTCAGTTCACTCACATATATCACCGCTTCGAGAGGCCTTCCACAACTACCACATCTAAGAGAACATCTGTCCCTTTTTCCTACTTCATCTTTCTATAGAGCACTTATCATGACCTGACATGTATTTGTTTACTGTTTAGTTTCTCCCATTGAAAGGTAAACCCCTTGTCAACAGGTGTATCCCTCTTTTCCCTAGAATCTAGAAAGGTACCTGGCAGTAGCAGGTACTAATTCATTTTATCTATAAAATAAAGGAATTAATAAAATTTATTAGTTTATAAATATTCAGTATTTATAAACTTTAATCAATTCCCTTATAAGCAGAATATATGAAAACAAAATTAATAATAAAAATGTTGCTTAAAATGGATGGTGGTACAGATGTCTGTCACAGTTTATACACCTGAATATTTGATATAGTCAATCATATAATTTGTTGTTGTTCTTAATCCTCACCTGAGGATATTTTTCCATTGATTTTTAGAGAGACTGGAAAGGAGGAAGGGAGGGAGGGAAGGAAGGAGAGGGAGAAAGAAAGGAAAAGAGAGAGAGAGAGAGAAAGAAAGAAAGAAATATCAACGTGAGAGGGACACATTGATCGGCTGCCTCCCACATGTGCCCTGATCTGGGCCAGGGATCGAACCTACAACCCAGGTACGAGCCCTTGACTTGAACTGAACCCGAGACCCTTCAGTCTGTGGGCCAATGCTCTAACTGCTGAGCCAAATCAGCCAGGGCAATCATAAAAATTTAAAAATAATTTTTAATTGTCTCTATTTTGCAAGTGACATATTATATATAGAAAATCCTAAAGATCCCACAAAAAACTGTTAGAATAAATGAATTCAGTAAAGTTGTAGGATACAAAATTAATACACAAAAATCTGTTGTTTCTACATACTAACAATGAACTATCAGAGAAATTAAGAAAACAGCCCCATTAGGCAAAACAAACAACTCACAGACACAGACAATAGTATGGTGATTACCAGAAGGGGGGTGCAGGCAGGCAGGAAAGGATAAATGGGGGCTAAATAGTGACGGAAGGAGGTCAGACTTTGGATGGTGAACACACAATACAATATACAAGTAATATATTATAGAATTGTACCCTTAAAACCTATATAATTTTATTAACCAGTGTAACCCCAATAATTAAAAAAAGAAAAGTCCCATTTATAATAGCATCAAAAATTATAAAATATTTAGGAATAAATTTAATGAAGGAAATGAAAGATTTATACACTGAAAACTGTAAGACACTGACTAAAGAAACTGACAAAGACAAATAAAAAGATATTTTGTGGATTGGAAGAATATTGTTAAAATGTTCATACTACCCAAACTGATCTACAGATTCAATGCAATCCCTATCAAAATTCATAAAGCATTTTTCACAGAAATAGTAAAGACAATCCTAAAATTTATATGGAACCATAAAAGACCCTGAATAGCCAAAGCAATCTTGAGAAAGAACAAAGCTATAGGTATCACATCTCCTGACTTCAAACTATACTATAAAGCTATAGTAATCAAAACAGTATGATTTACTGGCATAAAAACAGACACATAGATTAATGGATAGAATAGAGAGCTCAGAAAAAAAACAACAACACAAAAAACCTGTGCATATATGGCCAATTAATTTTCAACAAAGGAGCCAAGAATATACAATGGAGAAAGGATAGTCTCTTCAATAAATGGTACTGGGAAAACTGGACAGCTACTTGCAAAAGAATGACACCGAACCCTTTCTTATACCATACACAAAAATCAACTTTTTCAAAAGGGATTAAAGACTTGAATGTAAGACCTGAAACTGTAAAACTCCTAAAGGAAAACATGAGAGGGCAAACTCCTTAATATCAGTCTTGGCAATGATTTTTAAGATTTGGCAACAAAAGCAAAAATAATCAAGTGGGATCACATCAAATTAACATGTCTCTGCTCAGCAAAGGAAACCATCAACAAAATGAAAAAGCAATGGGATGGGATGAAATACTTGCAAACCACATATATGATAAGGGGTTAACCAGGGAAGAGTAAAGAAAATTCTGCAAAAGAATGATGCAGGAGGATATATCTTAACAGATGTTAAAACTTTAAGACAAGCCCTGGCCGGTTTGGCTCAGCGGTTAGAGCGTCGGCCTGCGGTCCAGAGAGACCCGGGTTCGGTTCCCGCTAAGGGCATGTACCTCGGTTGCAGTTTGTCCCCGGCCCTGGTTGGTCGTGCGGGTGGCAGCCACTCGATGTGTCCCTTTCACGTCGATGTTTCTCTCTCTCTCTCTTCCTCTCTCTCCCTCCCACTCTGTATGAACAAAAAAAATGAAAAAATGTCCTCGGGTGAGGATAAAAAAAAAAAACATAAGACAAAGCCACAATAATACAAATCAACATATATATTACCACTGGAACCAAAATAAATCACAATACACAAGGCATTTTTAAGTAAAATAAAGATGGTCTTTTAATCCAGTGGCAAATGATGGTTTATACTGTACATGGTGCTCATCCAACTGGCTATCTTTCTAGAATAAAATCAAGTTGAATTTCTATATTCATACCACTTACAGGAAAATAATTCAGAAGAATTAAAAATTTAAAGATACAGAATAACATCATAAAAATCTTTGGAAGATTTTAGTAGATTTAAGATTCAATGGTACAGCCTATGGGCTGGGGAGAATTACTTACTTCTAACAAGAAAGCTAAAAGTTATACAGGAGAAAAAAAAAAAGAGCAAAAACTATCGTATAGAAAGCAAAAACTCTGATGTGGCAAAATAAAGATTAAGGAAAAAAATCCGCAATGCCTACCACAGATAAAGGATTAACTTCTCGTAATACACAGGGAGTTCTTAGAAATTTTCCAAAAAAAAGTAAGCTACAATAAAACTCAATGAGCAAAAGATATAAATAAGCAAGTCATTAAAAAAACTCATGTCCAATAAATATTAGTGCTCATATTAAAGTAACAATAAGATATCACTTCCTACTCAACACACTGGAAAAAATGAAGAAGAATGATAACACCTACTGCTAGTCAGGATGCAGGAAAAGTATACTCTCACATATTGCTAGTAGAAACATGAACCGTTAAAATCCTTTAGAATGCAATCTGGCAATATCTATCAAAATTAAGACTACATATGACCCTCCACTCAGTAACCCCACTCCTTAGAATATAATCACATTATAAAGGAAGTTCACAGAAACAGCCTGTTAATGTAGTCCTATTTATATAAAGTCATATATGTGTGTATCCTTATACACAAGGATATATATGGTGATGGTCATCAAAATGTACTTAATCTAAGAGGTAAGATTTCAGGTGATTTTTATTATATTGTACATATTTTTCTACATTTTTAAAATTTTCAAGTGTGACCATATATTATTTATACACAGTTGTTCTCCTTCTTATCCACAGTTTTGCTTTTTGTGGTTTTCTGTTACTTGCTGTTAACAGTGGTCCAAAAATATTTAATGGAAAATTCCAGAAATAAACAAATCATAAGTTTATGTGAATGTGGTCTCTCCTTCAAAATATCTTTTTGCAGTGACTCACATCCCGGGCTGGACAGAGCGGGACAGTTCATTTCATCATGCTACTTACAATGGTGCAAAATTTAAAATTTATGGATTATTTATTCCTGGAATTTTCTATTAAATATTTTCAGACCACATTTGACCTTGGAAACTGAAACTACAAAAAGTGAAGCCACAGATAAAGGGAGGGACTACTGTATTTTACTTAATAATGACCCAAAAGCAGGAGACTGGTGATGGTGAAGGAAAGCAGAGTTGGCCACCCCAAAATATGCCTCTTTGAGATGTCATTTTTAAGACAAGACCCAGGAAGAATCTTTGCCCTTTCTCCTAATTGTTTAAAAGAATTTAGATACAGGACCTGCTCCAGGAAGGGAGCTATCATCATAGATAACTACAGTTTAATATGAACTAGGTGTGGTAGGACAGGGAGGAACCTAGCAAGGCCTATTTGATCAAAGTCCTCTCTCTGTGTCGCACTGTTCAAGATGGCCCAGCAAAACAGCTATCAAACATGTGCTTTTCCATCTCAAGTGAATTGCCTTCCTCCCCTGTGAAGTCCCAAACCACTCCCCTCCCTTTCTCCTTAGCTCAAGATGGCACAGACCCTTAACTGCCTAATTTTTCCTAGGGTTCCATATTCTTAATGGAACCCCTGCGCATACATATGCAATTAAATGTGGTTATTTTTTCCTGTTAATCTGTCTGTCATTTTCATTATTTGACCAGGAAGAACTAAGCGGGGAAAGGGAAAATTTTCTACCCCACTCCCATACTGGCAATTCAGATATGCCAAAGAGAAACTGTAAAGTGCTTCCTTTATGTGAAAAGATATGAAAATAAAGAAAAAAAATTAGCATATATAGGGTTTGGTATTATCTGAGGTTTCAGGCAACCACTGGGGGTCCTGGAATGTATCCCGCATGGATAAAGGGGGGGGGACTACTACAATTAGCTTTTCCTTTCCCTTCTCCTATTGAATAAGCTGTCACGTCCTACTAATTTTACTAACAAAATTATTCCTATTAATTTTATTTATTCCTATTAATTTTACTACTGAAATCTGTCCTCTTCTTTATATTCTCAGAGTTTAATTCTTTCTCATCTCTCACTTGTACAACCAAATCAGCCTAGCTAAACACTCTGCCTTCATTATCACTACTGGTTTGCTTCTTATTAAAAAAATACATACTCTGGCTCTGGCTGGCATGGCTCAGTGGTTAGTGTCGGCCATTGGACCAAAGAGTCTTGGGTTCGATTCCTGGTCAAGGGCATGTACCTGGGTTGCAGCTTCTGGCCCCAGTTGGGGTCATGCAGGAGGCAACCAATCGATGTGTGTGTCTCTCTCTCCCTCCCTTCCACTCTATCTAAGAATCAATGAAAAAATATCCTTGGGTGAGGAGTAAAAAAAAAAAAATTCATACTCTGTATGCCAATTTCTTCCTAAAAACTTGAAGCACTTCCTGACTGATCATAAAATAACGAGAGAAAAATGGAGTGCCGGGCCTTGTGGGGCGAGGGAGGGAGGTTGACACTTTTTAAATAGACTGAGCAGGGTAGCCCTTACTGAGGTGACATGAATGGACTTGAAGGTAGCGAGAGAGCAGCCCTGGGAATTTTTGAGGAAAATGTCCTCCATACCCACCCCTGTGTAAAGGCCATGAGAGAGCATGTTCACTCCAGGAAGAACAAGGAAGCCAGTGGTTGAAGGACAGGAAGTGTGGGGAGAGCAGTAAGAGGTGAGGTCAGAGAGACACCAGCACAGGGGTCTAGATCAGAGCATATGGGGCCTCAAAGGCTCAACTATAAAGACTTTGGCTTTTACTGTGAATGAAACGGTGAATATTAACCAACACTGAGGATACTTGGGAATTTACTTTCTCCCAGTTAAGCGGCAGTCTTTGAGAGGTGTCTGGGTAAATTCTCAGGCTCCCTTGCCCCTGACTAAGACAACCGAGGTGTCACCCACACTGTCTCCAGAGCTGCCCTACAGGACTGGATCAGAGTTACTTTCCATGAAGCACTCCTTTGTGTGGCGGCTTTCTTCCTCTTCATGTCCTACCTGCCCACAACTTGACTGGTTTTTCCTGGGAACATGTTATAATTACATTTACATGAATCTTTGTCTCACGGTCTGCTTCTGGGGAACCCAACCTAAGAAAGAAAGCTACCAGAGAATTCTAAGTGAGATGTGGCATGATTTATTCAACAAAATTAATGCTGAACCACTATTGTTCTTATAATACATAACCTCATACACCTACAGTCTTCACACATGCTGGTTTCTTTGTTAGGAAATAGATTCCTTTCTTCCCTCGACATGGAAAGCTCTACTTATTTTCCAAAATGCCAACTCAAATGATGATTCTTTCCACCTAAAATACTCTCCAGCTTCTAACAGCAGCATGTTTTCGGGGAAGTGACTCTATCAGAACATAATTTAAGAATCAATTATTTGCATATTTTATCTCTATCTAGACTCAGCTCATTGAAAAGAGACCTTATCTTGCTTTTTTGTAATTATTTCCCAAAGTGCCTATCTAACACAGCCGCTGTGTTCTTAGTAAGGATCAATACAATTTACCAAATCCCTGATAACTGCTTGGAAGTTTTTCTTCTCATACTGGACCTAATGTCAACCTCACAAAAATCTCAGTTTAAATCTAAACAACATGTGGCATAAATCAATTAATTTTAACATGATCGAGTTTGTTGTTTTATATGGATACTTGATTCCAAAAGTTTTTATGCCTTGGTTAAAAAGCAGAAGAACAGAGAATTTGGTCTTTTAAGAAATACATACACTATAAACGTCTTACGATACTTACTTCGGGGAAAGCACCGGAGGACTGACGAAAGACCGAAGTGCATCTTTCACCATGTCTTGCATGAGGTGAGTTCCAAAGACCTTTTTGTTATCCACCAGGAATGTGGTCTTAAAACAAATGTTATATATTAGTAATACTGTCACAAACTGGACATATTGCACGTATGGTTGCCATTACTGTCACATGAGCATACTCCTTAAAAATACCACAGAATACAAAAGAGATTAAAATATAAAAAGTTGGTGGAAAATTTTCATAAATCACTGCTTCCACGATGGGTATTACTTATTAATTTCTATTCAAGGTGTATTTTGATGCAAGAGAATACAAAATGTGCAGAAAAAAATCTTCCAAGTCAAGAGTAGTAACTGTGAACTGGTCAAAATAAACTAGTCTAAATATGTCAAATGAGCTAATATGTAAGAAAGGGCTTCATAAATTATGAATAGTAAATGGCTATAAATATTAAGCTAGTCAATAATTTTAATCTCTAATGAATGCTTTGGAATACATACAACCTTTCCAAAATTAGAAAAAACAATAGATTACTAAAAGTACATTATTAAATTTAAAATATTACTTAACAATAATTTACATTTAATTTCATCCCCTCAACCTCAGTGCACTTTAATATTTACCATATTATACCTTACTCGATTTCCTAACACATCTGGGTTGTTTCCAGTTTTTGGTGATCATGAACCAAACAGCTATAAATATGTGCAAACAGGTTTCCAGACATCAGATTCCACTTCTCCAGGGTAAACAAGTATGAGTGGGATTTGTACATTTCATTTTATAAGAATGTGTCAAATTGTTTTGCAAAGTGTTTGTAGCACTTCACATTTCCATCAGTACTGCATCCTTATAAGCACTTGATATTCTATTTTTCTTTCTTTTCTTTTTAAAACGGTATTCTGAAAGGTGAATAGTAGTATTTCATTGTGGTTTTAATTTGCATTTCAGTAATACTAATGATATTAAATATTTTTTCATATTGAAGTTTCAAATTTTTGCTCATTTTAAAAACTGGGTTGTCTGTTTTTTGTTATTATATTTATAGAGTTCTTTATATGTTCTAGAATCAAATCCTTTTTCTGACATGATTTGCAAATACTGTTTCCCATTCCATAGAGTCTCTTCATTTTCTCTTTTTCTTTATTGATTTTAGAGAGAGAAGGAGAGAGAGATAGAAACATCGATGAGAGAGAACATCGACTGGCCGCCTCCTGCATGCCCTCCACTGGGGATTTGGCCCACAACCTGGGATGTGCCCTGACCGGGAACTGAACCAGCGACCTCTTGGTGCATGGGTCAATGCTCAACCACTGAGTCACAACAGCCGGGCGAGTTTCTTCATTTTCTTAAGTAGTCTTCCACAGAATTAAAATTTATATTTATCTATTTAAGGATTGTGCTTTTATTGTCACACCCGAAAATTCTCTGCCTTCTCCAAATTCACAAAGATTTTCTCCTATCCTTTCTTCTAAAAGTTTTATAGTTTCACATTTTACATTTAGGTTTATGATGTATTCTGAGTTGATTTTTTTCCCCTATATGCCTGTCCAGTTGTTCTTGCACCACCTGTTGAAAGATTACCATTTCTCTACTGAGTTACCTTCGTGCTTGGTCAAAAATTGACCATATTAATTATATTTTCTTTTCTTTATTTTTTTTAATTGCTGAAAGTATTACAGATGTCCCCCCTTTTTTCCCCATTGACCTTCTCCTTCTCGCTATATTTTCATTTTCATTCTAACCTAAGACTGTCTCTTTGATCCATGGGTTCTTTAGACATGTATTAATTGCCAAATATTTGGAAAATTTTCCACATATCTTTCTGTTATTGATTGCTCACTTAATTCCAAAATAGTCAGAGCATATACTTTGTATCATTTCATTTGTTTTAAAATTGGAGTTTATTTTATGGCACAAGACATGATCTTGATGAATGTTTAGCACTCTAAGTCAATGCTTCTAATTAAAAAATGTAACATTAACTATGGCATATCCTTTAGAAAGAAGCATCTACCTTTTGTTCCATCAATCAATAAAACAATGTCAACAGACATATAATTTGATGTTTAAAGAAGTATTTTCAATACTAAGGGAACTTACTTGTAATAGAGATCTTGAAAGAACACAAGGTGATTGTTCACTAAACTCACAGAAAAAATCCTAAGAGACAGAGAAAAAAGTAATGTCAATAATGGATAAAATAAAAGCAGAAAACATTTGCATAAAAAGTATAATTTTTACTGGAAATAATATCCTACTAGAGTTAGAATATGACAAATAGCTAAAGATATTCTCTACAGGAATTGTCTAATTGTACCAATGAGACTATGGATAATTTTAGAGCCTCAATTTTTTTAAAGCAAACTGACCAATAATAGTATTGTGTGGATACTCAAATTTGTACACCATGAAAATAACAGTATCAATAATAATTTACTAACTAATGACAGAGGTTTACCTCCTACTTCACATAAATAAATACCAAGTAACCAGGCCAATTGGATTCATATTACCGACTGTTCCTGATTCCAAGGAAAGATCAAAAGATATGCTCAGAAAACTATACATGGGTTTATACAGATAAGAAAAAAAGGTAAGAAAATATACTGAAATGTTAACATCTGTAGTACAGTTATAATATAGTAGTTACTTATCATCTTCCTATTTTGCTACATTTTGCTGGGTAAAAGTATACATATTTTTTAAGACCGGAGAGAGGTAGCCACGGGAATACAGGAGAATGACAATTTCCCTTTATTGATAATAAATATTATTATACTTTTCAATCCAGTTGTTATAAATTGCATTTCTTTTCTTAGTAGTAGGGTGAAGCATTTTCACTGTTTACTTCTTTTTAAACACATGTGCTTATGTCCTATTCTAATTTTTCATTTGGATACTTATCTTTATCTTTCTGTATCTGGCAGTTTATCCTGTAACAAGTTTCTTATGCAGATCCACTGGACCATTTGGTCCCTTATCCTTCCTAACTTTAATCTTTTCCTCTACTCTTGGCCTCTGCCACACTCCCCCACTATCACTACCTATTGCTCTGTCCCCAGCCTTCCAGGGATCCAGACTCTTCTCCTTCTACGCTCTTTTCATGTCTAGTGCCAGCAGTCCAGGACTAGCTCCCTCAGCTCCCTTCTGTTATGGTGTGTTATTATGCATTCATCCTTCTGACAAGGTAATCCATACTCTTCTGTTGGAATACAAATTCTAGCTGTTGTATTATACTTTCTTATTCCAATTCACATTGCTCTTCTCCTTTTCTAAAACTCTACAATTAATCTGGTGAACACAAATAGGTATCTGTGTAACAATTAAGGATCAGAAAAGTAGATGCAGCAGAAGAGTAAGAAAATCTCTAATCATTGTCCAGATATGTCACTAACCAATCTAATTTAGTTACAATCCCTCTAAACTTTTGTTTAGCTGTACAATGAATTACAAAATGAACTGGTCTGTGATCTTTTCTACCTTTAAAATTCATGATTCTTAAGGACAGACTACTAAAAAAGAAAGCAAATACAAAAGGAAGTAATAAAGGCATAATCAGTGAAAGTTTCACTAATGAAGACTTAAGTTGGGCTTTAATAACAAAAAATTAGTGGAAGGGAAAATAAAGTTATAAAAAAGAACATAACAAAAGCATAAATCTTTTTTTTTTTTTTTTTTAATCCTCACCCAAGGATATTTTTCCACTGATTTTCAGATAGAGTGGGAGGGAGGGAGAGAGAGAAAGAAACATCAACATGAGAGAGACACACGGATGGGTTGCCTCCCACACAACCCCAACCAGGGCAGGAGAATTGAACCGCAACGGAGGTACGTGCCCTTGACTGGAATCAACCCCACAACTCTTTGGTCTGAGGGCCGACACTCTAACCAGTGAGTCAAACCAGCCAGGGAGAAAACCACAGATCTTTATTGACCATCAACTATATCCCAGAGGCAGCTGCTCAATTCTAGGTATATAAACTGGTTAATTTGTCATCTCAAGAAATACAGGTACAGAAGAAACCTGGAATCAACAAGGAAAACTTTACAGAGGAAATGACATCAGGCTAGGAATTATGTACCCTAGAATGTAGGGGCAACAACAGTCAAATACATATCTATACATAGTCATGCAAAATAGTGTACTTATGTCTAAATATCAATAGTATTATTTTACATATTTTCTACCTTCCTATTAACCTTATAAATATCACTATAACCTTACCAAATTAAAACTCCACCTCTGAATGTTTTAATATTCCCAAAATAAAAGCATATTTTTTCTATATTTAAATCCATAAAAAAGGTTAATAAAAAAAATGCCAACTTAAAAATGTACATACTCTTTTACCCAGCAACTTCACTGTTAGGAATTTATCTTAAAGGGAAAGAAAGCACCTGATATAAAAATTTAGCTTTAAAGATATTCGCCATACTGGGGAAGGCAGGAGGAGCGGGGGAGCAGGAAAGAGGGGGTCAATGGGGAAAAAAGGGGGACATCTGTAATATTTTCAACAATAAAATAAAGATATTCGCCACACTACTGTTTATAATAGTAAAACACTGAAAAAGACTTAAATGCAATTGAGTATGAATTGACTGAAAAAAAAGTGATATATGTTTACAGTGGAATCCCATGTAGCTATTAAAATAATATGGAAATAAATGTATTTGTTGACACAAAAAGAAAGATGTTCAGTATACAGAGATTAATACAGAAATAAGGTTACCAAACACCACAATCCAATTTTTGTATGAAAAAATATTGATACACATGCACTACGTATATACACACATGCGTACATTATACAAAAGCTTTTGACAACAGAATCCAGGGTTCAAACTCCCATTTGTAAAATTTGGATAAATTACCTAACTTTTCTAGACTTTAGTTTCTTTATTTCTAAAATGAATAGTTACATTCCAGATAGAGATTTGTACTTACCAGGATACAATGTAAATTTGTTAAATTGACCACTTCACAGACAGTTTTTATTCTATCTATCAATCTTGCAAAATAGTTGACCATTTCTTCCCTTTTAATAATTTTTGCATATCGAGGGAAGGTAGGGGGAAGCAGCCTCTGGTTAACAAGGGGCTCAAAACCCATCATAATTGGATGATCTAAAAAGAAAAAAAAGATTTTCAACGTTTCTTGGAATTTTAAAACTCAAATACTACTAAATGTAAAAAACGGCCAGTTTCAAAAGCATCTCCTAACAAATTCTAATCACAATATTCTCTAGATTTTATAATTTACAATTAAATACATCTATATTTTAAAAGTAGATAAGCATATTTAATAACCTAAAATTGTACTTCTTATCTACATGGTGTTGGTAGTGGTGACAGAGAGGGGCTTCTACCTCCAAGAATGGGATAAAATAGGGTTAATATATTCCCTCATAACATAACTACCTTTTCTGACCATAATGGTATGAAATTAGAAATGGAAAATCTACAAATATATGGAAACTAAACAAAAACATGGTTTTGAACAACCAACGGGTCGAAGAAGAAATCAAAAGGAAATAAAAAATGATCTCAAACCAAATGAAAATTGAAACACAACATACCAAAACCTATGCACTGCAAGAACAGTTGTGACAGGGAAGTTTATAGCAGTAAATGCACACATTAAAAAATTAGAGAGATTTCAAATAAATAACCTAACTTTACACCTCAAGGAACTAGAAAAAAACTTAAGCCCAAAGTTAGCAGAAGGAAGGAAACTATAATGATCAGAGTGGAATTAAATGAAATAAAGACCAGAAAGACAACAGAAAAGATCAATGAAACTAAGAGCTGGTTTACCAGAAAGATAAACAAAACTGACAAACCTTTAACTACACTCCTATGGCTGCCGATGGGAGAATTTAGTTTACATTTAAAGTAATTATTGATAGGAATGGAATTGCCACTGTCATTCTGTCAACTGTTTTCTGGTTGTATAATTTTTGTAATTCCTTTGTTCCCTTCCTCCTCCTCTTGTTCTCTTCCTTTGTTATTTGATGACTTTCTGTAATGTTATGGTTTGATTCCTTTCTCTTTATTCTGTCTGTATATCTATAGGCTTTTGCTTTGTGGTTACCATGAGCTTTGCATAAAATACATTTGTAACAGTCTACTTTAAGCTGATAACTTCAAACACACATAAAAGCGCCCTCTGTCACATTTTATGTTTTTGATGTCACAATTTGCATCTTTTTATATTGTGTATCCATTAACAAATTATTTTAATTATAGTTATTTTAAATACTTTTGTCTTTTAACCTTCATACAAGAGTTATAAGTGGTTTGCTAACCACCATCACAACATTAATCACATTTTCAATTAAACTAGTTGCCCTCGGTATCCACAGGTTTTGTATCCATGGATTCAACCAACCACAGATAGAAAACAGTATTCAATCCATGACTGGGAATCTGCAGATGCAGAAGGCCAACTGTATGCATTGGTCTATGCTATTTTATATAAAGGACTTGTATATCCGTGGAGGATCCTGGACCAATACCTTGCTGATACAGAGGTACGGCTGTGTATATTCACCTTTAACAGTTCTATACTTTTCTATGTTTTCAGCCCAGCCCAAGCTACTAGTTGCCTCCTCAGTTCTCAGAAGTAGCTGAGGTTATGCCAAGACCCATCAGTGTCCCAAGTCAGCACCTACATGCAGGTCAATTAGAAGCTAAACCTTCAGATAGCAGCTAGGGAAGTATATAGTTAAGCCCCTTTCTAGGTAGAAACTGGGAGATGGGGGCATTTTTGCCTATTCCCTCTGTGTGGGGCCTGGGTGTATATCCATGGGGGGAAGGTGCTCCCACAACTGCTAACAACTATTTCTTTGTTTTATAGTACTGTGGGACTCCTGAATGCAAGCCCTGTTGGTTAGTAGAGCCAGGTGATCCAGGGGCTCGTCCCTTGGGTGACAGCTGCAAAAGCTTGAGCACCAGCTGTGTGTATAAGCTCCTTCCTGGGAGATACTGGTAACTGGATTTTATTATTGTAACAAGTTGGAGAGAGAAGATGGGAAAGCTGCCCGCTGATTTTCCCAGTCTCAGGAAGATCTCATCCAGCCCCTAGACACCCGCTAAATTAGAAGCCCAACACTCAGGCAGCAGCTTTTACAGTATGCATATAAACCTATTTCAGGGAAAGATTGGGAGATGAGCGATTCTGACTGCTCCCTCTGCGCTGATCCCTGCAAGGATAGCCATGGCAAGTGCTCTGAGCCTAGTAAGAACTGCTTCTTTGTTTGCTATAGTCTTTTGAGTTTTGTGGACATAAGCTTTGTTGACTTTCAGAGCTAGGTGTCCTGAGAGCCTCTCTCTCCAGGAGTCAAAAGTTGGGATGCTAGATGTGGGGTCCTGAGAGCTAGGTGTCCTGACAGCCTCTCTCTCCAAAAGTTGGGATGCTAGATGTGGGGTCCAAACCATTCACTCCTCAGGCAGAAGCTGGGAGGTGGGGGTACTCTCCTGACTGTGTGGTGCTATGTCGGATGTGGAGGTTTATGACAAGAGTATGTCTCAGCCTTTCCTACCCGTTTTGATGTGGGTATTTTCTCATTCATCTAATGTGTAGGAGCTGATCAGCTAGTTTCTGGATCTCTTTCAGAAGGAATTGCTCTGTATGCAGCTGTACATTCACTGTGTCTGTGGGAGAAAGGGAGTTCAGGAGCCTCCTAGGTCACCATCTTGGTCAAGTCTCACCCCCGGTTACTTTTAGTGGACAATGGAAGCAAGATCTGGATGACAGGTCTCCCAGGTCCTTTAGATGATAGAGCTAGAAAATATACATATGTATATGGACACACAAATTGGCTACTTTAAAACAACACACATTTATTCTCTCACAGAATTTATTCTCTTACAGTTCTGAAGTCCAACATCAGTTTCACTGGGCTGAAATCAAGGCATAGACAGGATAGCACTCTGTCTGAAGACTCTAGAGGGAAACTTATTCCTTGTCTCTTCCAGCTTTTTGTGGCTGTTGGAATTCCCTGGTCTCTAGCTGCAGCATGCCAATTATACCTTCACATCACTTCTTCTCTTCTGTGTGTCTAATCTCCCTCTGCCTCTCTTTTATTTTTATTTATTTATTTATTTTTGTACGTGCCCCTAGCGGGAACCAAACTCGGGACTCTCTGGTCCGCAGGCCGATGCTCTAACTGCTGAGCCAAACCGGCCAGCCTCTGCCTCTCCTTTAAGAAGGACACTTAGGATGGTATTTAGGGCCCAATCAGATAATCCAAGATTATCTCATCAAAAGATCCTTACTTAATTGCATCTGCAAATAACTTTTTCCGAAACAAAGTAACATTTATAGGTTTCAAGATAACCATAAATGTGACCGTTAACTTTTGGATTCTTAATATTCCACAGATCTATGCATATCTTTATGCCAGTCCCACACTGTCTTAGTTACTGTAGCTTTGTCCTAAATTTTGAAATCTGGAAGTATGACTCTCCTTCAACTTTGTTCTTTGTTCCACTGATTTCTAATTTCCATTACTGCTATTGAGAAGTATAATGACATTCTGTGTTGATTCTGTATATGTAACTTATTTTGTCTCTTTCAAATCTCTTAGGACCTTGAGTTTTAAGACACCAATCAAAAATTTCATGATGATATGCTTTGATAGAAATCTATTTTTATCCTGGTTGTGCTGGGCAGCTCTTTATTGACCCCTTCGAATCTAAGCATTTGTATCATTCAATTCCAGAAAATTTTCTTTAATTATTTTGTTATTTTTTGCTTCTACCTTCTGATCTCTATTTCTGTAACAACTTTTATTAATTTACCCTTCATTTATCTTATTTACTTATTATTTATCCTTATTAGATAGTAGACCTTCTGAACTGATCCTATAATACTCTTTATTCTCCTTATTTTCCATCTTTACATTTTTAAATTATACTTTCTGTAAGATTTCCTCAATTTTGTGTTCTGTTTTCTATTTGTTTTTATTTACTTACTATTGTTTTTTATTTCTATTAAAAATAGTATTACAAAAGTTAGAACAATGGTAAATAAATGTTGGCCCTTTACTCACCACTTATTAACTATCATTTCTGTTCTTACATTTGAATCTCAAAGAGTATATTCTTTTTTTTCCTTTTTGTATAACATCCTATATTTTATTATATATGTGCACTGATTTTTCTCATTTCCTTAAGGTATGGGTTAGAATTCCACAAACATATAAAAATAAATGTAGAATTCAATAAGACAGTATAAACAAAGAAAAAGAACATTTGCTTCAATTATCACTTAATATGAAAATGACTCCAAAACTTGCCTTTCCATCCATTTTCCAGAGCCAAATAGTTACTGTACTAGTGGACCGCTCCATCTCACCACATCAAAAAATCCCATTCATTATATCTGAGCTGCCCTCCTTATCCACCTCCTGTCCCCAAACCGCTTCTGCTTTCTGCATCTTAATCTTTAAGACATTATATCCATGAGTAAACACACCAGTAAAGTAATCCTTGGACCAACTTTGATTCTTCCCACTTTTCCCCTTTACACCACTGTTTCCAAGTCCTACTGATTATATATCTTTCATTGAGAAGCTAAAATGAATGCTCAGTGATTTCAAGCTTTACATAGACATTTTGTTACCAGCTGGAGTTACAGTAACACTAAGAAGGCAAATGAGTAATCTGAGATGAAAACTAATTTACATTATTGTTTTACCATCATTCTTCTTAGAACAGACATTGGGAAGGCATTCACATTTTTATTACAGAACTGTTTAGCTTTATGCTTAAGGGACAATTACAAAGTTAAATTAAGCCAGCCAAAGATATTAAACAGAAAATGAAGCAGAGTGAGTCAGTACTCCCTAAAGTTAAAACTTCACCACCTTAGTCATAAGATTATATATTTTAAAAAGTTTATTCAAGTCAACTTTATGCAAACTATCTTCTCGAAGCTTATATGTGAGTAGATTATGAAACCAGGCAAACAATGGAGAATATACACACAAGCAACATTTGTTTTAGTACTGACTAGTCTGAAATATAGGGATGCCACAAACCACATGGACAACTAATGATCCTGTGGCGATTATTATCTTCAGAGTTATAGACTAGAACAGCCCACAGTAGTCAGGATATGTCAAAAAGGAGTATCAGAATCCATTCATTGGGAAGACTTTTATTTTGCATTATTAATACCTTCTTGATATATTACCCAAAAAACACACTTCTTTGAAGTAAAGTATGATCAGTGGTTTTCACAAAAGTATTCTTGCACTAGTATTCAAAGTATTGAAGAATTGTAGATGTTACACCTCTCTGTAAACATGTACTATATAGCTTGCTACGCATAACTGTTTTTGTGTGTGTGTCCCCATGGTTACAGAATGCCACCTAGTTAGGCATCTCATATACATGTTTCCCTCTGGATAAAACGAAAAAAATGTTAATGAATTAATAAATTCATTATTAGATAAATAAATAGATTACAATAATACTGATGTCCTAAACCAAATTAACTTTGTATTGCTCTACAACCTAACGTTTGAGTAAGAAAAAAATTAGTGGGAAGGGGAACACCACAACTGCCGTCCTTAAAGGAGAGGGGGTATAAAAGGAAAGCAGTGTGAGTTAGTAAAAACTGGCCTTCCTGGTCACAAGTCCAACAACTGGGAAAAACCAATTTAAAGAACATAAATATCATCTCATTTGAATGAGTTTTAAAGGTAATCAAAATTGCCACACATTATCTAAAATGTTAACTTACTTGCAACTTTTACAACAAAAGCACACTTTTCCTTTCATTTTAAGGCATATTTCATAAATAAAATCTGAGAGTCAACAACGTGCCAAGCATAAGAGATATATAAATAAGACAGTCCCTGGCCTAAAGTATCAAAACCTCATGGAAAGACAAATAGGTAAACAACTACAATATGATATACAAAAAAAAATGTTGTAACAGAAGCATGCATGAGTGCAATGAGGGAACACTTAGGCCTGCCTGGTAGAGTTAGGGATGACTTTGTAATGGAGGTGATGATCTCTTAAAGAAGTAAAGGGGAGAGGTGACTGAAAAAGAGTGTACTGCTGACATCAGAGCATGATCACCAGACAGGGTAAATACTGGGAGGAGCACGAACACTAAGATATAGTACTTTTTGTTCTAGAAAATATTTTTAAAGAAGGGAGTATAAATACTTTAGAACTCTATGGAGCAAAACATTCCAAGATCCAGATAGGCTAAATTAAATGAAATTTTACAACAAACCAAACACTATACACTCTGGATGAGAAAGAATGAAAAAAGAATAGGAGCAAAATAGACAATTACCTCCTTTTGTAGTATCATTCTGGGCCTGGATGCCATGATGCAATGAATTATGAATGGCAGAAAGAAGATCTGCTGCTTGAACCATCAATTTTTGAGCTTCTGCAACAGCACTGGTCTAGCAAATAAATCACCAAAAACATTCTTACATATTCTTTCACTGAAAGATATACATTAAATAGGAAAATCCTATAAACAATAATGAAATTAAGTGCTTGTTGTAATGACATCGGTTTTCACAGACTATTCATTAATACAGGATGTTCAGATCCTGTTAAGATAGAATTTTTTTTTTACTCATATCTATATTTTGTAGGAGCTATTAAAAAACAACAGAAAATCTAACCTTTTGTTTAAAAAAAGAAAGATGTAGTCAACTGGAAAATTTCAACATTTCTACTCTGTCACTCATCAAGGTGAAATTTAAAAAAAATAGTATTATAAAAGTTAGAACAATGGTAAACGTTGGCCCTTTACTCACCACTTATTAACTATTCACAAATGTGTCTGTAATTGAGATACACACACACACACACACACACACACACACACACACACGTGCGCGCACACAAAATTCACCATATAGGACTTACTTTGGGGTCTACAAAAATCTAACAGTTAATTATTTCCTGAATGAAAGAAGACAACCTAAAATTCTCACTTTTACTTTCTCCTTTCAATTCACAAAATATGACTACCCTATTTTTATATCAACAACAGACATGCATATGTTATGGAGCAGAATGTAAAATTCATGTGACCTTTTGAGAAAATCAGGGCTACTCTGATGTAAATACACCAAATGCTGAGTGCTGTACATGTGCAACCAGGGGCATTTCAAAGGGAAAGTCTCAGAACTACTTCAGTAAAGCATTCTATGAAAATAAAACAAGACAACACCACTAAAACAGGCAGAGTCCAGTAAATGCCCTTACCTCTTTCTTAGTAAAGGCTATAAGCACTGTCAGTAACACTCGAGTAAATTTCACTCTGCTGAATACTGCTAAACACTGTTGGTGCTAAAAAAATAAGAAAGAACTGGAAGTTAAAAGATGTAAAGTCTGTCAAAAGAATTTCATTTTAAAATATGGTATTTTAAGTCCTAAATCTCAGTGCTAATAACTTACTACATTACAAACACCTTCACTCAGTTTTTACATGCCTAAAATTAGGAGCTGCAGGAAATATAACAAAGCCTACTCTACTGAAATAGAAATATAAAGCTTCTATATCAACAGGACTGATTTCTTCCCTAAGACAAAAGTTACACTATCATCTCAAAAACTGATTTAATCAGAATTAATCAAGGATTCTTTAAAAAGCACTTTAAGCAGAGTCAGAAAATTTAGGATCTCAACAAAGGCTTGGCAACTTTGGATGCTGTGCAAGTTCTCGAGTTTTGCTAAGCTTTGATGTGTCATGTGTAAAAAGTCATTTTTTTCTTCCTACCTCATAGGAATACTGAAGATTCAGCTTTGAAAGCGTGTATTTGAAAGAGCTGTATTATCATCCTATCAAAATAAATGTAAGGGACATAAAATCCCTTGCAATGTCCACTTTGAAGAAATACCTTAAAAAGGGCTTCCATAAATTATAATGCAGTTCATAAAACTACAACATTAAGAGGCAGACTTCTCTGATATTATCTACCAGAAAATAAGTTCAATTACTTCTAGTTCAACTTCTGGATCTCTTTCTTCTCCTTGTCGACTTCGGGTACTCTAAAATTTTAAAAAAGGTGAATTAAAACAAACACAAACCTGTAGAAGCATTTAATTACAAATATACAAGGTAAAGCACTAAATTAATTTATTGTAATAATCTATTTTTAAGAAAAATATTTCAGAGGGAAAAGAAGCTGTATTTAGTTATTACTTTCCTCCTATTAATACTACATACCGGAAGTTAATTTTGATATAAATTACAAAGATCACACAAAATAAGGTATTAAAAGCAGTAAAAGCAAAACAGTAAAATAGCATAAGTAAAAACACATTGCACATGGTACTTCTTTCTTTTAAAACGATCTATTCATTGAAATTCCTGTTTTCAAAACTAACCCTGCTAGAAAGAGTAACCTTTTAAAATCACATCATAAAAATAAAGTCCCATAGTAAATACTGATGTGATCTGCACTAAAATGCAAGACATCTTGTTCATATATGAGTGATATATGGTTGACTATGTTGACACAATTCTAGGAAGATCCAGTGGAAGAGTTAAGGTTTCTAGCATGGGACCTGCCACTGACTTAGTGGCATGCCCTTGAGTAAGACTCAGACAGGTTACTAACTCCTCTGAGCTGTATTTTCCTCATCTAAATGTGGGGCACGGAGTGCATTTTATTGTCTAATTCAATAAATAATTGTAAATATAAAATATGCCCTGGCCAGTTTTGCTCAGTGGTTAGAGCACTGGCTGGCAGACGAATGAGTTGCAGGTTCTATTCCAGTCAAGGGGATGTACCTCAGTTTCGGTTCATCCCAGGCCTTGGTCGGGGTCATGCAGGAGGCAACCAGTCAATGTGTCTCTCTCACATCAATGTTTCTCTCTCTCCCTTCCTCCTTGCTTCCCTCCCATTCTATCTGAAGATAAATAGAAAAATATCCTTGAGTGAAGATTAAAAAAAAAAAAAAAAAAGAATGTAAAATTGCTTGCTGTGTTATACAAGTGTTAAAAAAAAACAGTAGAAATATTAACTTTTTTCCTTTTTTTATCTCTATGAGACCCAAATCATCAGGGTCATCTGGCTGAAGGATGTCATTCATAGGAGGGATTTACCAGATTTGGGATACCATCATTTACTGACTCTTCCACTGTGTTATAGACACTCTTTTAGCTATTAAAGATACATAGGTGAAGATAGTCCTTAGGTTGGAGGAACTTAGAACTCTACAGTATTATGCTACTCTTAAAATAGCATATAAAAATTCTAAAACATTGGCCCCAAATTGAAATACTCAGAGGGTTAATTTTTCAATACATGAAAGTGACATTAACTTAGAAGTTCCTGTAACAGCCTTCAAACTCATTACCAAAAGGCATAGCATACATAAAGGAAGCCAATGGTCCTACCTACATTAGTTATTTGTACTTAAAGTTAACCTGACATTACAATAAGAAAAAAAATCCTATACCAAAGAAAAGAGAAAAAAAAACCACACCCATATATATGTATATATACCTTTACTCTTCTTTGCATGTCATCCTCCACATCTTTTAGCATGCCTAGAAGAGAGACAATGAGGTTAAAAAGGAAACAACCCAAACGTTAAACTTGTGAATTATCTTTATAAATGGTATTACCTGTAACTCGAAGATCTGTCACACTGTTAGCCATTTTAAATCCGTAAGTCATTGACTGAAAATCTTCCTATACAGAAAAGGAATAATTAGGTCCTTGAGTAGTAGCAAAACCTTTTATTTCTCGTACAAAATCACCTTTTGTTAATAAGAAAACACTAATGAAATGTCAGCCTGCCTGTCTAAATATTGCCATCCACACATTCGCCCTGGCCAGTTTGGCTCAGCGGTTAGAGCGTCGGCCTGCGGTCCAGAAAGACCCAGGTTTGGTTCCCGCTAAGGGCATGTACCTCGGTTGTGGTTTGTCCCTGGCCCTGGTTGGGTCTGCGGGAGGCAACCACTCGATGTGTCCCTTACACGTCGATGTTTCTCTCTCTCTCTCTCCCTCTCTCTCCCTCCCACTCTATCTGAACAAAAAATGGAAAAATGTCCTCGGGTGATAAAAAAAAAAAAAAATCCACACTTTCCTTATCGTTGTATCCTTAAAAAATATACTCTAATGCTCTCTGCATCCTTAATTTCAATTGCTTGTCTTTAGGCAATTTAAAAATACTTGCATTTAATATGTTCATTTGCAAAATAAGGCTAATGTTTATGATAATATCACAAGGTAATTTCCATTTACAAAGTAGTCTCACATTCACAGGTGAACAATAAATATACAGTAATTACTGTTTGATTATAAGATTGCAAGATTTAAACAAGACTCTTATTTCAAAAATTATTAAATGCCTATTTCACTGTTAGGATACAAAGGTTAAACCTTGTCAAATAGAATTACTCCAAGTGATAGCAAAACCACATTCCCACTTCAGCCCCATTCTAAAGAAAAATTATTCACACATGGATTTCTACCCACAAAATCATTTAAAACACTATTGAGACATTAACAAATTATGTGGCTTGCTGACTCACACTGAAGACTATGAATTTAATATCATTTGGATTATTTAAGAAGTCAGAAGCTCTATTTAAGGAATGTTTCTGTCATATTACAATTCTTATAAAAATGTATATAAAAGCTTAATATAATGCACTAATAGGTATTGATAGCAGTGACCAGAACAATAGCAAAATTTCTGAATTCTTAACAAAAACACCAGTGACCATGCAATTCATGTCAGGTATTACTATATTAAAAACAGAAAGAAAGAAAAAAAACCTAACATACATTATATCCCTGGTCTCAAAGAACTTAGTGTTATTACTTCACTCATAGGATTGGGTCTTCTAAAAATCTCTACTAGAACATCAAATAGGATTCTCAAATTTTACGTATCTGAAAAAAGTGAATTCTCCTAGTGTTTACCACACTGTGCCTCCATCTACCCAGTTACTCAGGCTGAAAACCTACACTTCAAGTCCTCTCATTTTCCCACAGCCCATTTCAGATCCATCAGAAAACTCTGTAGGTTCTACCTTCAATTTCTAATCTAACCACATCTCGCTCCTTTCACAGCTGTCTCTAGTTCAAGTCACTACCATCTCTCACTTCTATAACTGTCTCCAGACAGGTCCTCCACCTTCCCACACTGTCCCTGCTATAACTCCTTTGCTACCTGAAGTCAAAGGGATTGTTTTAAAATAAGTCATTTCATGGCACTGTCTACTCAAAACCTAGTCTCTTTCCTTACAGGAAAATCCAAAAGCCCACATGGCCTCTAAAGCCCTCTGTCATGTGGCTCTGGTCTCCCTCTCCAGTCTCATTTCCTACCCACCACTCTTCTCCATGTTCACTGTACTGAAGTCACACAGGCCTTCCTGGGTCTTTCAGACACATCCAACACATTCTCGTCTCAGGACCTTTGTACTTACTGACCCCCTCCACAAAACGACCGTCTTCAAAAGATTTACAAAGCTCCACCCACTGTGTTCCAGCCTCTGTTCCAATGCCAATTCCTCATATAGAGGTTTCCCCTGTGCATTCTCTCTAAAACAGCACCCTCCACCACTTTCTATCCCCTCCCCCTGCTTTACTTTTCATATAATTAATCACCACTTACCATTATGTTGTATTTGTTTATGTACACATTGACTATCCAAAAGAGTGCATAATTCATGAGATCAGGCTTTGCTTTATTTACTATTTTATTCTAAGACTTAAGAATAGTACTTGAATACAGAACCCAGAAATCGACCCAAGACAATATGCTCAATTAATATTCAACAAAGGTGGCAAGAGAATATAGTGGAGTCAAGACAGTCTCTTCAATAAATGGTGGTGGGAAAATTGGACAGCTATTTGCAAAAAAATGAAGCTAGACCACCAACTTACACCATACATGAGAATAAACTCAAAATAGATAAAAGTCTTAAATGTAACTCGTGAATCTATAAAAATTCTAGAAGAAAATGCAGGCAAAAAAATTTCAGACATCATACGCAGCAGAATTTTCACTGATACAACACCTAAGGCAAGAGAAACAAAGGAAAAAATGAACATGTGGGACTACATCAAACTAAAAAGCTTCTGCACAGCAAAAGAAACAACCATTAAAACAGAAAGGGATCCCACTATATGGGAGACCATAATCGCCAATGATGCATCAGATAAGGGGTTAATTTCCAAAATATATAGTGTGCTCATACAAGCCAACAAAAGGAAGACAAAGAACCCAATTAAAAAATGGGCAGAGGACCTAAATAGACACCTCTCCAAACAGGACATACAAATGGCCAAGAGACATATGACAAAATGCTCAACGTCACTAATCATCAGAGAGATGCAAATTAAAACAACTATGAGGTATCACTTCACACCTGTCAGAACGGCCACCATCAACAAATCATCAAACAAGTGTTGGTGAGGGTGTGGAGAAAAGGGGACTCTAGTACACTGCTGGTGGGAATGCAGACTGGTGCAGTCACTGTGGAAAACACTATGGTGTTACCTCAAAAAGTTAAAAATTGAACTGCCATTTGACCCAGTGATCCCACTTCTAGGAATATACCCTAAGAAACCTGAAACACCAGTCAGAAAGAATATATGTACCCCTATGTTCATAGCAGCACTATTTACAATAGCTAAGATCTGGAAACAACCCAAAGCGTCCATCAATAGATGAGTGGATAAAAAAGCTGTGGTACATGTATACAATGGAATACTATGCAGCTGTAAGAAAGAAAGATCTCTTATCCTTTGAGATGGCATGGAAGGACCTGGAGAGTATTATGCTAAGTGAAACAAGCCAAGCAGAGAAAGACAAATATCACATGATCTCACTTATTTGTGGAATATAATGAACTAAACAAACAGATGAGCAAAATTGACCCAGAGACATAGAGGTGGGGTACAGACTGACAAACCTCAGAGGAGGGGGGTTGAGGGGGGGAGAGAGATAATCCACAGAACTTACATGCATGTATGCATGACCAATGGACATGGACAACAGGGCTGGGGATGGGGCCGGGGGTATGAGGAGGAGGCTATCAATAGGGGAAAAAGGAGAAACATCTGTAACAAAAACAAATTAAAAAAAAAAAAGAATAGTACTTGGCTCAGAGTACTGTTCAAAATATATTTGTTGAATGAATGATGACTTACTGTAGGGCAGGGGCCATAATGTAAACAGCTGGTAATTTTCCTGAGTACATCAAGCTGGTTACAAGATACCCTGGGGAATGGTAGGGACCACAGCAAAGCAGAGAACATATACTTCTAAAGGAAGTCAGCCATTAATTACCCTACTGTGGCCATGAATTAATGCAAAGCTAGTATGGTAAGGTCTCCTAATTTTTCAGAACAAAAACCTAATTTAATGTAAACTCTTCTAATTTTTAAATGTTACCAATTTTTAAAAAGCTAGGTAGGCTAACATTGTGAAGATAAAACAAAACAAAAAAACCTGTAAGCCCTATCTGTGAACTGTGAGTTTGCCAAGAGGAGTCTAAGGAAAAGCATTTGTCTGGGAGAATATCACAGACCTGTGTAATAAAAAGAAGCCTCAATAACAAGAACTTAACCTAAGTCATTGAGGGCTAAAGAAGAGGAGTTGGGTAAACAGATGCTGCCATTAATAGATCACTCTGAGCGCTGGCCAGTTTGACTGGCAGTTAGGGCATCCGCCCGTGGACCAAAGAAGGGTCAAAGATTCGATTCCCGGTCAAGAGTCTTTCAAGAGTCACATACCATAAATATGATTAGCTGAAAGATATAAATATGGAAAGCATTCTTATGTACAATTCAGTTTGTGATATATTTAGAGACCAATGAAACTAGAGTGCTTCCAAATACAGCATCCAAAAGCAATCAATTCCACATGTAGTCAATAAAAATCCATGAACTAGGAAATTTACAATTTTAGAATTAACTAGGACCCTAGTCACTCATTCAATGTATATCTCTCACATCGATGTTTCTCACCCCACCCACCCACCCCTTCCATTCTATCTAAAGAAATCAATGGAAAAATATCCTTGGGTGAGGATTAAGAACAACAACAACAAAAAGAAAGTCACTCTGAAAACTTTGTGGATTTAAGGAGGACAAAAATCTAAATGAAACCAGATACTGGACACAATTCGACAGTCCAAGCAGGAGCAATCCAAGCAGGAGCTGAAGGTAATTTGGATTGAGATTATAACTAAGTGTGAGAAGTGGTTGAAATCAGTATATATCTAAAAGGTAAAGCCAACATGATGTGCCAAGGAAATGAATATGAGTTATGAGGAAAACTGCACAATCAAGAATCATTTCTGGTCTGAGCAACTGGTAAATGATGGTACATTTACTGAGATGGGTCAGACTTGGGGAGCAGCAGAATTAAAGATAGAAATGGGGTACAATTTGAGTTATATGGATTAAGTTTGCAATTTCTTTGGTCAACCAAGTGAAAATTTCAGGAAGTTACTTCCTCGAGTCTGGAAGCCAGAGGAGGAATCAGGACTAGAGATATACAATTGGGATTCATCAACACATAGTTGGTATTAAAAGCCACAGAACTAGAGGAAATCAACTGAAGGAGAAGGTACTGAGAAGATGCAGGACTACTCCAGCATAGAGGAGCAAGCACAGGAAATGGACTAACCAGTGAGGCAGAAAGAAATCTAAGATACTGCTGTATCAGGAAAATGAGGAGAAGAAAGTATGTCAAAGAGTGGTCAACTACGTCAAATGATGCTGACAGCATGAAGGAGGAGGGGTGAGAACAACTGATTTAGCAAAATGGGTATCATTAAGGACCTTGTTAACACCCGTTTCTGTGTAGTGGTAGAAAAGAATGTCCTGTAGGAGAATGTCCAACTGGGTGAGAAGAGACTGGAAGAGAAAGCAAAATAAGTAAATATTAACAGCTCATTCATGGATTTTTTTTTTGTATAGGGTAGCAGAGAAATGAGATTGTAAAATAAGGAGGCATGGGATTAAAAGAACTGGTGTTTTGTTATTTATTTGTTTGTTTATTTATTTTTAAATCCTCACCCGAGGACATGTTTTTATTGATTTTAGAGAGAAAGGAATGGGGAGAGAGAAAAACACTGATGTGAGAGAGAAACATTGATTGGTTGCCTCTCAAACGTGCCCTGACCGAGGGATCGAACCCACAATCTAGGTATTTGCCCTGACCAGGAATTGAACCTATAACATTTTGGTGATGGGACAATGTTCCAACCGACTGAGCCACCTGGCCAGGGCTGATGTTGTGTTTTAAACTGAGTGATAGTAAAGCATGTTATATGCCAATAGGAATAATCTAGTAGTGAAGGAAACACTAGTAATGCAATACAAAGAAGGTTCAATAACTGCAGTAGGCAAGACGGATAGAATCTAGAACACAAGTGGAGGAGCTGAGCTTAGACTGTCACAGGGATACTTTCAATTTTAACAAGATAGAAGACAGAGCATATGGGTATCAACATAGGTTAGCACTTGTGATAGTGAGAAGATGGGGTACTTCTAATTACATCTGATACCATCTAATATGTCATTATGGTGCAAAGCAAGCTGATAGAAGGGTTGGCATTAGAGATTTGAGAAGATGTGGAAAAGTCACCTTGGAGAGTGGAAAAGCAAGTTCACTATAGAAGTGTTATAGGGCAGGACTGTCACTAATGTTGAGTGCCCATCTGAGATTTGCAGTCCTAAAATTAAAGTGAGAACAGATACAAGATATGGATTTTCTCTAGTAGCCTTCTGCTGTTTTGGTACAAACAGCGAGTAGGCAGATGGTTGGGGTTTAGCTAGGTAAGTGACATATTATGATGAAATGGAAAGGGCAAGAGAGCTAAGAGTGATTTCAGCACTATAACGGGGAAATGAGGACACGAGGAGAGTAACAGAAAAATAAAGCAAGAGTATCCATAAATTGAAGGTCTCCATAGAACTGAAGGATAGTGAGAGTAGGGGAATCAGAGTAAATAAGCAAGAAAGTAAGTGGTAGCAATCAAAGAGTAGTATGCTTGAATCAAGATTTTTGGAGGTGAACAGATCAGTATAGGGGTGGACCATACCATTATTATTCTAACTGTTTTACTACTGAGAGTAGAAGAGGATGCTATTCACAATCACACATGGACAAAAGGTGTCAAGTAGACTGTTCCACTACGTACAGACACCAGCTATAACAGAAGAATATGCTAAGAAAGGGCAGAGAAAAAAAACTAAAGTCTGTCTGGGAAAGTCAGGAGAGTGGGATCCAAGTTTAAAGATAAGTAGGACTTTGCCCTAAAAAGGTAAGTAAAATCGAAAAGGCATAAGGAGAATCAGAGAGAAATGTAACTATGGGGAAGGTTCAAAGATATGCAGAAGTGCTGGCTTTAAAGATGAAGTCATAAGACAAGGAATGCAGGAGGCTTCTAGAAGCAGCAAAAGGCAAGAAAGCAGACCATTCCCTAGAGCCTCCAGAAGGGGACACAGCCCTCTAGTACCTTGATTTTGGCCCTGTGAGACTTGTGTGGGATTTCTGACCTCCAGAACTCTTCTGACAAACCCAATATGGCTGAGATTGAGAAACTCAATAGGTTGAAATTAAAGACAGAAATGCAAGAGAAAAATCTATTGCCTTCAAAAGAAACAACTGAACAGGAGAAGCAAGCGGGCAACTGTAATGAGGCACACACCATCAATATGCACTGTACATTTCACAAGCATTGCCTTCTTAATTTTACTTCTTTCAGCTGTTTAACTTTGTAAGATGCAAAGAGGTTGGATCGGTTTAAATGACTGCTGCCCCTTTTCACATGAGAGAACTACTGACAACAAAGGCCGCACCTGACTCTCCCATCTGCCTGTCTGGCTGGCAGGGAAGGAAAAGAACTTGCATGTTGGTGAAGGAAGAAGCTGGGTGGTATGACAGTGAAATGTAGAGTAAAAAACCAAGCTGGGCCCTGGCTGGTTTGGCTCAGCAGTTGGCGCATCGGCCTGCGGACCAGAGAGTCCCGGGTTCGGTTCCTGCTAGGGGCACGTACCAAAAAAAAAAAAAAAAAAACCAAGCTGGACATGGCCGGTGTGGCTCAGTGGTTGAGCATCGACCCATGACCCAAGAGGTTGCTAGTTTTCGATTCCTGGTGAGGGTACATGCCCAGATTGTGGGCCTGATCCCCAGTGGGGGGCATGCAGGAGGCGACCAATCGATGTTCTCTCTCATCAATGTCTTTATATCTTTCCCTCTTCCTTCTTCTCTCTCTAAAATCAATAAAGAAAAATTATTTTAAAACTATTTTTTTTTATTCTCATCCGAGGACATTTTTTCATTTTTTGTTTAGATAGAGTGGGAGGGAGAGAGAGAAACATTGATGTGAAAGGGACACATCGAGTGGCTGCCTCCCACACAACCCAACCAGGGCCGGGGACAAACTGCAACCGAGGTATGTGCCCTTAGCAGGAACCGAACCTAGGTCTCTCTGGACCGCAGGCTGACGCTCTAACTGCTGAGCCAAACCGGCCAGGGCAAGAAAAATTATTTAAAAACCAAGTTGGTCCAAGGTGCCCTGCAGGCTGTAAAATGCAGTTTAATCAGAGTGCCATTTTTTGTTGTTGTTAAAATGATTTCAATTATTGGAATGCACAATTTTAAAAAATATGTTCTTATTTATTTTCGAGAGAGAGGAAGGGAGAGGGAGGGAGGGAAAGAGAGGGGGAGAGGGAGAGAGACACACACATCAATGTGAGATGTGTGAGAGAGAAATATCAATCAGCTATCTCCTGCACACCCCCTACTGGGGATTGAACCTGAAACCCAGGCATGTGCCCTGACTGGGAATCAAACTGGCAACCTTTTGATGCATGGGATGACATTCACCAACTGAGCCACAATGGCCAGGGCAATGCACAATTTTTAAAATATAGAAATAAAAAGTTTTAAAACCTAAAATAGAGAGAGAGAAAAAAAAGGCATAAGAGCCAGAAGGAACGTCCTGTGCACGCATGAAATAATGGAAGAGAATAATATAATCAGGATCAGCTGAACAATAATATACCAGGGGGAGAAAAACAAAATTTTGTATGAGAAAGAAAATGTAGGCATACACTAGTTTGACTTATCTGTCACTAATATTTATATAATCATAACAATGTCAGCAATAAGTAATGATTTAACCAAAAATTGAATTACTATTTGGGGTACAGTAGAGGGTAATATATGAATACTAAATACCTGCTAAATATGTGCTGATACACCACAGCCAAAAATTGGTAAGTCCTTAAATCCAGAAATTAGAATATAAGACTATTCTCCAGAAATATGGAAATAAATAGTAGGAAAAAGTTAAAAGAATCTAATATTATTACAGAAAGGATAAGAAAAAGCAGAGAATCACAATTTTTCACTGTAAAACTTATGGGCTATTTGACTATGTACAAGTATTATTACCTTTATTAAAACATCCCAAGGAATATTTTTAAATGGCAAAGCTGAACATGACCAGATTACCTGTTTTTAAGAAGGCCACGTGGAGAATGAACTAGAGGAAAAGACTGGGCCAGAAAAAAAAGAGTTCTGCCTAAACCTAAAGCTGACAAAGGCATGAACTGAAACAGGCACCATGAGAGACAAGGAAAAACAGTGTCCAAGATATCTGCAAGGTAAAAATAAAAGAACCAGGATGTGGAAGGTTAAAAAAAATTAATCAAAGATACCCTAGATACCATTTTGTAAGGTACAGAATGCAGGAAGAAAAAGGGGGAAAAATTATGTTTCCCTTTTTGCATGTGTGAATAAGATATTAAGAAACATTTTTAGGCAGCTGAAAATGTATTCAGTCCAGGAGCTAAAACAAACCAGAGACATAATCTGAGAACAAAATACACCAGCACTTAGGAATTTCAGAAACATCCATTTCAAACAAAGAAATGATTATAAGTCATTCTCATTTATTCATTACCATATCTCTTAAGGACTTTTACTAAGTAATCAATTGTTTTTCTAATTATATAACTCAGACAGTTATAATTTTTCTAATTATAAAACTTTTCTGATTTATTTGGAAAATCGGAAAAGTTTAGAGGGAAACTGACCATCATATCATACACACACAGCATGTGAGTGCCTGTTTTCCCATCCTCATCAACCTGGTGTATTATAAAAAAACTTTTCATCTTTGCCAATAATGGTTAAAACATGGTATCTCACACTTTTAATTTACATTTCTCTTAAGTAAGGGTACGCATTTTATGTTTAAAGGCCATTTTATTTTGTGAACTATCTTCTGATTTTTAAAAACTTTTTAACACTTAAAAAATATTTCATCTATTTGCAATTTATTTTGATGTTGTTAACCACCTTCCCCTAGTCCTACCCAAATTCATATGTTAAGTCCTAAACCCCAGTGTGATGACAGCTGGATGAGGGACCTTTGGGAGGTGACTAGGTGACAAGGGCAGAGACCTCATGAATGGGATTACTGTCATTATAAGAGGGACCCCAGACAGTTCCCTCTTCCCTTCCACCATACATGGGCACAGTGTAAAGATGGCTATCTATGAACCAGAAAGCAGGCCCTCACCAGAGACTGATCTTGGATGACTTAGCTTCCAGAGAGTGAGAAATAAATTTCTGTTGTTTATAAGCCAACTAGTCTATGGTATTCTGTTATAGTAGCCCACGGGGACTAAGGCAGATGTAAAATGATAAGTTAATTTTCAAGGCTGATAATCAATTTTTCCAGTACAATTTGTTAAATAAATCATTTCTCTGCCCCACTGATTTCTGATGTCCTTTGGATGTACTCTGAGAATGTAACTATTTAAAATAATTTGTATTTCTCTTCTCACTTATTAACTTAAACTAACCTTTAAAAAATTCCACCCAGTGGATTAGATTTTCCATAATGACACCCATGTCAATTCAAATACATAGCTAAATAACCAATGAGTGTATAAAAAGTAGACAGTATTTTGCAAACAACTCACAAACCATACTTTACACGTGGACAATCATGTTAAGTATATATTTAATTATTCTCACATGCATACATTAATTTTGAAAAGCTTTACAAACTATATATACACTGGACCACTGTAGGAGCCTAAGATATTTATTTTGGATCAACAACGTTAAAAAGAAACTTACCAGTTTCAACAAATGCTATCACATTTTCCCTTAAGATTATCAGCATCTGAAACCTTATTTTCTATAAGGAGAAAAAAAATCTATGTCTATAACTCAGAATACTTCCTCAGGGTGAGGTGCTTAGTACTAACTGGAGGGAAACATTTATGCCCTAAAACAGAGATTTTCAACCAGTGTGTAGCAAGAATATTTAAAACATGCAATACCTGACTATTTAATCAGGGGCACTGACCTCTTTTCCTTTAGATTGTTAAATTAAAAAAACAAAAAAAAAACAAAAAAAAAACAACAACAGCCAGCACAACAATAGCTGTCCGGTGTGAATGAATCAAAATGACACAAATTCTATTGTATATACACAAATATATTTTTTTGGTGTGCCGCAGAATTTTAGTAGTTTATGTGTGCCACGTATTGTTTTTAACTATACATGTTAGAAAAATATGTATCATATAATCATTTAAATACATCACAGTGAATAAGGTAGTCAATGAGCTTCAGGAATTCTTATATTACAAAACCTTACCTCTTCAAAAACAGCAGCTTTATTTACTTTTTCCCTTGCAATGTCACAGATTTTCAAGATTCCCAGAGCGAAAGCTTTCATGGCAGGATCTTCTATAAAGTCTGGATTATGAATGTAAAGGCACGTAAATACTGTCTGTGCCAAGGAGTGGCCTTCTAACCATGTTATCTATAAAATAAATAAAAGAATGTATATGTTTAAGGTGACACAGAGTCTGCAAAGTCTAAATTGATTCAACAGTCAAAGACCAAAGTGCCACAGACCCAAACAAATATATTAATCACAAGATTTAAAAGGTGATTAAAGGGAAGGTCAAGAAAGACAAAAGTTAGAATTTCCTTTCATTGACTAAAGTCTTTCAAGAGTCACATACCATAAATATGATTAGCTGAACGATATAAATATGGAAAGCATTCTTATGTACAGTTCAGTTTGCGATATATTTAGAGACCAATGAAACTAGAGTGCTTCCAAATACAGCATCCAAAAGCAATCAATTCCACATGTAGTCAATAAAAATCCATGAACTAGGGAATTTACAATTTTAGAATTAACTAGGACCCTAGTCACTCATTCAACTCTTCTTTTGCATGTTTAATACTCTCCCAGTCAAGAGCATCACATCTCACCTAGATTACTGCAAGAAACTATACAATGGTCTTACTGCCTCCCATCTCTAATTCAATACCCCCAACCAGAGAAATCTTTCTAAAACACAAAAAATAATCACTCAACAATATTTTATTGAGTAGTTACAATGGGCCTGGTAGCAGGTGCTCAAAGGTGGGAATACCTATTGAGGAACTATTATGTCCCAAGTGCTGTGCTATGTACTTTCATGTATTTTATCTCATTTTTTCTCCTCTTTGAGGAGGGTCGTATTTTTCTCCTCTTACATATAAAGAAACACAGTCAGAGAGTGTAAATGATTTTGCCCAAGTTTATATAGTTATATTTTACACTAAGTCCAATAATTCTGAAATAGAGAAAGACACATAGTGCTGAATTACAAAATGAGAAAGGCACATGAAAATTACTATAATTAAGGTATGTATTTTGTATTACCAGTGTACAGAAACTTCCAGACTAAAAACCATCTGCCTATTAAAGGCCAAATTCTTAGATACAGTCCCAAGAGTCTCATACAAATAATGGTTACTCAACTTTGGCAAAAACTCTCCCTCTTGCCTCCATTTGTCCTTTTCCACGGGGACTGTAAAGTGCTAAAGGGTAAGAAAGATATCTTTGAGGGAAAGAGACAGCTTTGGGGGAAGAAGGATCAGAATCAGGACTCTGGTTATGCCCCTTCCTAGCAATGTAATCCTAGGCAAATAAGATACCATATATTGAATACAGCTGCTTTAAGACCTAAGAGAAAAATATCCATGTAAGACACCTAATAGAAGTTCTTCACATACTGGCAATCAATATTTACTAGATGACCAAATGAATAAAATTTACATATTTCTAAGGTAAATGATTTAAAAGTTTAAAAAGAAAAGGATTGTTAGAAAGTAGGCAAAAAAAGGAAAAACAGGAAGTACAAATAAGAATTTTGCCACAATTAACCAACATTGTTTAGGGAAGACAACTTATCCAGCATATAGAAAGCACTAAAATATTTTCATCGTCTTCAAAAAACATGGCCAGTTCACTACAACTCACTCTAGATTAGGAAAAATACCTCTCCAAAGCGAATCCAAAGATCTTTGTTTCAATTCTATGCTTATTGCCCTGGCCGGTTTGGTTCAGCGGTTAGAGCGTCGGCCTGCGGTACAGAGAGACTGGGGTTCGGTTCCCGCTAGGGGCATGTACCTCGGTTGCAGTTTGTCCCCGGCCCTGGTTGGTTGTGCGGGTGACAGCCACTCAATGTGTCCCTTTCACGTCGATGTTTCTCTCTCTCTCTCTCTCTCTTCCTCTCTCTCCCTCCCACTCTATCTGAGCAAAAAATGAAAAAATGTCCTCAGGTGAGGATTAAAAAAAAAAAAAAAAAAAAAAAATTCTATGCTTATTTATGAAACTTTCCAAATACAGATTTGGTTCCCTGGGTACCTTGAGAACAAAAGGGGTACTTCGGGTAATGGCTACATTATCACCTTCACTAGAAAGAAAATATCCCCTAACCCAGAAAATGAGAACCTAAAATCACCGGATGAGAAGATAAAATGCTATTTCCTATAGCATACCTTGGCCTGCTAATCTTACATATACCTTACTAGGCTAAGCAATACATGTATTTCATACTCAACATTGGTGTGTATACTTTTAAATATAAAGATTCAGGTAAGGCATAGTTTTGAAATTAACTAATAGTGTTATTTTAACTCTTACCAAACAGCAAAAACATGTATCCATTATCCCTATCAATTCAGGCAAGGTGAGGTCTTTGATTTTAATGGTGCCATCCTAAAAAAGAGGGAATGTAACACATAAACACAAGTTTTTAAAATTTATGTACAGTAGCATTTTGCAAATGCTATATCAAATCCAGCATTTTGGCTTTCAAAAATTAAGTATTTAAAAATAGCAATTCTAAGAAAACTCACTCTCATCATCTGATAAAACTAAGATGCCAGATTAACTCTGTATTCTTAAAAATAATATATTTAAAACAAGTCTTCGGTAAGAAAAATCAAAGCCTCTTTCATCTGAAACAGAATAAAGGCCTTTATAAAGAAATGAAAAGCCAAACCAACAAGTATTTTCAAAGCAGTTCAAATTAGTTTCAAGCATTAATATGAATCATTATAATGAATCAAAACTTAAAAATAATATAAACATTTTTAAAAACACTTCCCTGCCCTGGCAGGTTTGGCTCAGCAGTTAGAACATTAGACCATTGGCCCGTGGAACAGTCGCGTTCTCGATTCTGGTCAAGGGCATGTACCTCGGTTTCGGTTCGGTCCCCGGTCCTGGTCAGGGTCGTACAGGAGACAACCAATTGATGTGTCTCTCTCACATTGATGTTTCTCTTTCTCTCTCTCTTTCTCTCCCCACCCCCGCCCACTCTTTCTGAAGATAAATGGAAAAATATCCTCTGGTGAGGATTAAAAAAATAATACTAATAAAAATATTTGCCTTAAGTTGGTTAACTATATACTACTTGTAAATTTTGTTTACAATACCCATTTACTTAGAAAATCTTTTTTCATAAAATATGTAAAATTAAACTGTGGTAACTATGAATGAATTTCTAAATCAATTCCCAATGAGTAAATTTCAAATTCACTACCACAAGCACTTTACTTAATATATTAATAGATAGGTTATGGGTTTGATCCCCAGTGGGAGCGAATAAGGGAGGAAGCCAACCAATGTTTCTCTCTCACACTGATGTTTCTCTCTCTCCCTTCCTCCCTCTAAAAAAACAAAAATCAATGAAAACATATCCTTGGGTGAGGATTAAAAAATTTATAATAAAAAAATATATATTAACAGATAAAATTTAATCCCTAAACCAATTACCCTGGTATTTGAATATATACTCACATGCTTTCAAAAATCAATTTTAAAAATGCACACACAAATGTAGAGCAAACTTTTAATGAAGACCTTAAATAATTAATTTTCAGCCCTGGCCGGTTTGGCTCAGTGGTTGGAGCATCGGCCTGTGGACCAATGAGTCGCGGGTTCGTGCCTCGTTTGGGGTTCATCCCCGGCTCTGGTCAGAGTCATGCGGGAAGCAACCAGCTGATGTGTCCCTTTCACGTCGATGCTTCCCCCTCTCTCCCTCTTTCTCTCTCTCCCACTCTATATGAAGATAAATGGAAAAATATCCTCGGGTGAGGATTAAAAAAAAATTTAATTTTCATATTTCAATAGAAAGAGATAGATAACTAAAGATTATAACTAATTCTTGTTTATATAGCTGAGATACTTTTAGAAAATTATACTTTAAGTTAATATACTGTTTCATTTCCATTATTAATCAAAATGTTTTAAAATATGAATAACAATAAAAGCAAACACAAAACACACAACGGTGACTACCTTGATAGCTTGTTCAAAATTGAGAACTTTTCGATTAACTTGGTTTCCAATCATGCCAGCATCCATCTTGGGATCCATCATTTCAATGGCAGACATGGCTTCAAATAGACCAAATCTGCAAATAAAAAAATTGACCCCACAAATTGTTTCTGAACTAGTGAGCTTACCCAGATTCCCACAATGGTATAAAATTATAATAGCACTTTAAATAACTACAGTACTCTATGTACTTAATATACAAGTCTTTCCAACTTGCTATCACTTCTACTTCAATTAAATAACCTTCCTTTAACACAAAAATTCTTCCATTTACTTGTCACTGAAATTCCTTTACATGCACCGTGGAGAAGACAAAATATAGTTTTTGCACTTCTTTCAACAGGTTGTGCATTAGAAATTTTTTGGGGAAAGAAAAACCATCAACTGCTCTATAACGGATTCCAGTTTGCCTTTTTTTCCTTCTCCCAACTTTATTGTTTGTGTGTGTTTTTAGCATCATGAATTTGAAAAAAACAAAACAAGGTTTATAAGTTAGTAGCCACATTTAATATTTGGACCACTTTTTAGTCTTCAGTGCTCAAAACACTAGAGCAGCACTGACCAACAGAAATATAACATGAGCCACACAAATAATTCTAACTTTTCTAGTAGCTACACAAAAATGTAAAAAGATACAGATACAATTGATTTTAATAACATATTTTATTTAATCCAATATACCCCAAATTTTTCTTTTAACAGGTACTCAGTACTGAAAATTATTAGTGAGATAACTTGCATTCTTTTTTCCATATTAAGTTTTTGAACACCAATGCATATATTACGCCACATTTCAATTTGGGTCAGCTGATAGTCATGTGTGGCTAATGGACAACACAGCTCTAGAACTTAGCTTCTAGTAACATCAGCACTTCACCTAAGGTCTCTGTTAGGTCTCCAATTTTTCTTCTTCCTGCCGCTTTTTAAAGTTTTAAGTAAGCAGCTCTTAGAGTCAGAACCTGTGTTGATATTTGAAAGAAAGCAAGGAAAAAAAGACAGAACCAGGAGCCTCAGATTAGAGTCTAATTTCTCAAGATCTCTAAGTGGAATTTTGTTCAAATATAAGTGATAAGCAAAATCTCTTGCAGCCATGTCATTTAGACATAACAATTATAGCAAATATTTCATAAAGG
Organism: Tadarida brasiliensis; assembly: GCA_030848825.1. NCBI lineage: Eukaryota > Metazoa > Chordata > Mammalia > Chiroptera > Molossidae > Tadarida > Tadarida brasiliensis. The sequence goes on from CM061269.1 coordinate 36,794,783, forward strand.
CTTGGCCCTAAGGTAGGCACTATGATGGAGTCAGGAAAAGTATATGGTTCTTGTCATCAGGGCCTTAAAATCATTTTTTTTGGAAAGAAAGACATACATATATGAAATAATTAAATAACCAAGCAGGACAAAGATTTAGCTAGGCAGAGTAGTCAAGGGAAAGTACAAGTGAAGGGAAAGAGCATACAAAGGTGCAGAAGCTGGCCTTGCCAGGGGAAAAGGGAGCACACAGTCACCCTCAGGAAGTCCTTGCTCTGCCAGCTCTCTCAGTGTTGGAGACCTCCCATGAAAAAGAGGGGGAGCATGATGTCAACTTGCTTTACTCCAAATAACAGAGGTATAGTTCAAATCTCTCTGCAGTGCCCTTCTATTCTACTGAACTGTACTTCAGCACAATATCTGTATGATGCAGGTTTTGTAAATTCTCTTTTGTATATATATATTAGTGAAACTGTTTTAGCTTTAATCCTATGGATAGCAATCTTGAGACCCTTACCAATTTTACGTGCTCAATTGAGAGTCCTTGAGAATACTTAGTACTTATGTTCCCTAGTAGCTATGGCCTCTAGAGAGCCTGTGCTGTTTTCGGTATATGAATGTAAACTGAACAAATATATGGGACTTTGTGATCTAGATAACATGCCAAAGTATTTTTTGTAGAACATTAGTCCTGTGGGGATTCCATGAAATAAAGTTTCCATGGTCAGTAGCATTTTGGAAACTCTATACCATGTCCTCTTCTTGGAGAGGCACTAGGTATATTAGCATATTAGATCTTGGAGTCCTGAAGGAAGGTAATTCTTTTTACTTAGTTTAATCCAGCACTTTCAAATCAATTACTTTTGGAACACCCCACTCCTTCTCCCTTAACACCTTTAACATCCTTATCCTAAAGATCTGGATTCTGATTTTGATTGTCATTTTGAAAGTCATTTGACACCTGTATGACATCATCTTCATAATCTAGACAGGTATTTTAAATCCATATATGATTTTCATCTGTAAATGAATATATTTGTCTAAATGTCTAGAGGATTTGGAGGAAGATCATTAGTGTTCCTAAGAGGATGCATTTGACCATAAATTAGGGCAATAGGAAACACACATTCTCTGGGGTTTGGTTCTCAAATATTCTGAAGTATCATCAAGGCAAACTGAATTATCTCATTAAACAGTGATAAATTTCTGGTTCTAAAAGGTTTAATGTGGTTGGCATGCATGTCATCTGATTTTTATCAGACCTTGGTGGTAGTACTTACCAGAACTAGGAGTATCAGATATTCTTGGAGCTGGAGCTTCCTTTTCTAGACTGGTTAAATACATTTCTTTCAAGGTCAGGTTTAAGGCGTAATCCTTCCTCAATCCTTTCCTGACCATAGGAAGCTCCACTTCCAAAGTCCATCAGTTTTCATGCAACTTCATTGACATCACCACCTCTGGCTACCTGGACCCCATCCACATTTCTATTTGATGGTCAATACATGTATTAAACATTTAGTCTTTGTTGTTTAATTTAAGGATTTTACTAGCCATTTTAGTATTTTTATTGCTCTAATGAATTCTCATTTTTCTTGCAATTTATTACATTTTAAAATAATTGGGTGACCCAGTCCTTGTCACTGAGTATAATAGTTTATTTATTTTTCATTGAATTTATTGAGGTGACATCGATTCATAAAATTATATAGTTTTCAGCTGTATAATTCTGTAATACATCATCTGTATATTGTACTGTGGGTTCACCAACCCAAGTCAGTTTGCCTTCTTTATATAATTTTCTCTATTTAACATTTAGAATGTCATGCTTGGAATAATCATGATCAAATGTAACTTTTAGGTTTTTACATTTTCTTTATATCTTGAAAGTCCAATAATTTGGCACATTACACTCTACAAGTTTTAGCAAGTATATAATGAAAAGCAATCCAAAAATCCAGATGGTCTAGTATTTGTGGCTTATTAACCATAAAAGCAGATAGTTGTGATGCACTATGCATCAGTAATGAAGTACTGATAAGTACTTCATTAACTGAAACAGGCCTCAAGAAATGGCAGAGAAAGAAGAAAAGCCAAAAAGAAAATTTGACTCTAGCTATTTCATTCATTCAACAAATACTGAGTCCCTTCTATGTGCTAGGCACTTGGGACATGAGCAAGCAAAACAAATTTGCCTGCCTCATGGAGTTTACAGTCTAATGTAAGGAAACAGACAATAAGCAATAAAGATAAGTAAATTACATAGTGTGTTATAAGACTGTACATGCTAGGGAGAAAAGGAAAGACAGCTAAAGAAGATATGAATTGGAAGGATACAAGTTGAATAGATGGTCAAGGTAGGCTGCTGTTTCCTGGGCTGAGCCTAAAGCCTTGGGAAAATAAAGAGGGCTAGGTCCCTCTAGCTGTGCTCTCTCAAATCTTGTTCTATAGCTTTCCCACATCAGCTTATTATTTCATTTCATCATATCCTTCCCTAATTGCCTGCAACATCAAAATGATGACCTACAGTGGTTCTCAAAGTGTGATCCCAGGATCAGCAGCATCAATCTCACCAGGGAATGTGTTAAAATCGCAACTTCTCGGGTCCTACATTAGACCTACTAAATAAGGAACTCTGAGGGTGGAGCCCATCAATCTGCTTTTTAAAAAGCCCTTCAGATGATTCTGATGCACATTAAAGTTTGAGAAGAACTAAATTTCAGGTTCTACTCCCTCTCCCCAAATGCCCAGTATTGCCTACCTATTAATTTAAAATGTCATATTCCTAACCTTACAAATTGAGCCTGGATATAGCAGTATGGGAACTGAGGCTATCTATGAGAGTATAAATATAATTCAGCAGTTTCCTTCACTTTACCTTTCCAGGGATTCCAAGTCTACTTTCATCCAGGTATTTAGTCACTTATTTGTGGTCATCACATATGACATACAACCAACACCTTTTCTTTAAGAAATGCCACATCCTGTACATTTATCCTCAAGGAAAGGACCGTAAGTCACAGTTTCACTGATACAAACATTTCATATCACAACTAGGGTCAGCTGCCCCAAAATAGCTCACCAAGGTTAAAAATATATTTATAATTAGTTTTATTATTTTATAGCTTTGAATGTAAAATTACTCAGAATTCAAGTACTTGAGAAATGTATTTGTTCTGCACATGAGAAAAAACAAATGGAAATATCACACCACAGTATTACAAAGGACACAAATACTTACAGTTTATCATGAAGCAGTTCTCCCAACTTTAATTCTAAAAGAAATAAAGAGAAAAATCCTTTGTATAATACCACATTTATATTTAACTTTAAATGTTAATAAAAAAAATTAAACAAAATATTGGCACCTGAAATATGTGCCTGCATTACTTTTTTATTTTTTTTAATTTTTCTTTAATGATCAGAGAAAGAGAGGAAGGGAGAAAGAGAGACAGAAACATTGATGAGAACATCGACTGGCCACCTCCCACATGTCCCTCACTGGGGATTGGGCCCACAACCTGGGCATGTGCCCTGATCAGGAATTGAACCGGTGACCTCTTGGTGCATGGGTCGACAACCACTGAGCAACACCGGCCGGGCTGCTTGCAGTACTTTAAACTTCATTTTCTGAGATATGGCTGTATTATTTCTACTCAATCACTAACACAATGCCTTCTACACAGTGAACATTTAGATACTAACCACAAACTAAACTTTTAAGAATTAACAAGTGACCCATTCAAAGGACAAAATAATCCAATTAGAATTACCAACCTCATTAAAAAATTTCCCCCTAAATAAACTTTTTCATAGAACTGATGTCTATTCCTCAAGTTTTTTTTTTTTATCCTCACCTGAGGACATTTTTTCATTTTTTTTGTTCAGATAGAGTGGGAGGGAGAGAGAGGAAGAGAGAGAGAGAGGGAAACATCGACGTGAAAGGGACACATCAAGTGGCTGCCACCCACATGACCAACCAGGGCCGGGGACAAACTGTAACCGAGGCACACGCCCCTAGCGAGAATCGAACCCAGGTCTCTTGGACCGCAGGCCGACGCTCTAACTGCTGAGCCAAACCGGCCAGGGCTCTCAAGTTGTTTTTAAACCAGTTGGTATCAATCTAATCTCTTTTTGTCCTATGAAGAGTGTTAAAATTATTTTCTTAATTACATTTTATTTAAATAATATAGAAAACACTTGCATAAATAGCTAATCAAAACACTGTTCATCCTTTATAAAGCAGTTCTCAACCATGGCTGCATATTAATATCAACTGGGGAGCTTCTGAAAATGTCAAAGTCCAAGCAGCACCCCAAACCAACTTGGGGTGGGGCTTATGCAATGGTTTTAAAGTATTCCAGGTGATTTCAATGAGAAGGTAAGGTGGGAACCACTACTGTGACATTTTAAGTAGCTTAAATATTGATGGTCAAATCCTGTGGAAGGTATAAAGAAGCAGTTTTCAGAACTTCCTAGCTAATCATAACTGAAATAACAGCAATCCTCTTGGCTACCATAAGCTAAATAATCGTTTTTAACAGTTCCATGTACCAAAACAGATAAATCAAGGAGAGGCATATATCAAAATACTACAATAAAGCATATAATAGAATATATAACAGTTCTCAAAGATGGTCTAGAAGCCCAGAAGTCTGTGATGTTAATATTATTTTCATAATAATACTAAGACATTCTCTTTTTCATTGTGTTGACATTTGCAGATAATGCAAAAGTAATGATGTGAAAGGGGATAAAACAAGCAATGTTGGGCAAAATTGCTGTAACTTCAGCACAAATCAAGACAGTGACCCCAAGCTAAATAGTGGATTTTTCAACTCCATGTACTTGAAGTTAAAAAACAAATTTTTTTTTTTTTTTAATTCGCTCAAGAAGTTCTTGATGAAACAGTAAAAATTAGTAATCTCAGAGGCAGGACCAGGATGCAACAAATGAGGCACCTATGGTACAAAATGTAACGAAGCACTTGCATTCCATAGTGCCTTCTTAATTTTTCACTCCAGATGCCTTACCTGGTTCACCCTAGTACTGGCCCTGATTTATTGTATTACAACTCAATCATTAAGTACACACCCAATTTTTATTCTATTTGACAAAAGAGTAAGTATATTAACACTTCCAATGCATACCAGTGTAAGAGGCTGTCTCAAGGAATTATCATAGAACCATTTTTACTTCATTTTGGAAAGCGCTTAATCTGACACTGAGAGTTTGACAGTTTCCCCATACTTATAAAGACTTTTCTGATTATACTGATGGAGATATTAACAAATGTGCTTTTAAAACAATATTGTATAATGAAGTGTGTCAACATTTAGAGGATCTGCTTCACTCACAACCAAAATTTTGCAAATGGCAATGAATGTTACAAAATTAGGCAGATAAAAGATCCACTCAAAGTTCAAGATAAACCAATGTATTTTAATGTACCAGAGCATGAAAAATCATTGGCTTCAGATTCTGCACAATTAATCTTTAAGGAACTACCACCTGTAAAGAATATTCACAATTACCTAAAAAGTTTACTCTACCTTTCAACTACATATTTGGTAAGGTCAGATTTACTTCATATAGTTCAACCAAAATAACCTGTGGTAACCAACTGAATACAGAGCAGATATGGAATTCATGTGCTCTCTACTATACTAACATTAAAGAGATTTTCAAAAATATATAACAACTCCCCTCTTCTAACTTGTTTTTTGTTTTGGAAAATACAGTGATTTTTTTTCATTAGAAAAATGTTATGTTAACATGCAATGGGTTTATTATCATTTTCAAATAAATAAGTATTTAAAATTTTTTTCAGTTTTAAATTCTAATGCAGTAAGCATCTACATAGGACACACATAAACAATAATTAAGAGTGTAAGAGAGTAATTTTATTTTATTTTTATTTATTTATTTTTTTATCCTCACCCGAGGACATTTTTTCATTTTTTGTTCAGATAGAGTGGGAGGGAGAGAGAGGGAGAGAGAGAGAGAGAGAAACATCGACGTGAAAGGGACACATCGAGTGGCTGCCACCCGCACGACCAACCAGGGCCGGGGACAAACTGCAACCGAAGTACATGCCCTTAGCGGGAACCGAACCCGGGTCTCTCTGGACCGCAGGCCGACGCTCTAACCACTGAGCCAAATCGGCCAGGGCGTAATTTTAAAGAATATAATGGGGTCCTGAGGCAAAAAATAAAATCAAACTGAGAACTGCTGTAATAATCTATCATATACTTAGGGTATATTTGGGTACCAAATAGTTTCACCAAACTCTAAAATAAAAACACTCCACAGGCCTAGAAGCAAGTCAATCACTCAGGGACTTGGTTTCCTTATCTGTAAAATAAGGGGCTGAACCAGATGACTCTTGTAAGGTCCCTCAAAACTCCAGTAATCAGTTCACTCACTAGTAAACCACAGGCAGTCAACTTCAAAACGTACTCACTAAGCAGAGTAGCAGCACTCTCACTGCATGACCAATAACTGGACACAGATTCATGATCTTGTATAGCACTATAGACATAAGTAACTTGGGTCTTATCCAACTGGGCAGCAGTTCTCAAAAAATTTAGTGAGAAGAATAATGTTTTACATTTATCATTAGCAGACAGAGCAATGACCTCATCACACATCATGCAGTCTCAAAAATTCCACTGGACACTAATAAGACAATAAGAGTCAAAAAGGTAAGTTAATGCCTTATTACTACCATGAAAATAGTTTTGATCTAGCATACCCCATGAAACAGTCTTAGGGATCCCAGGAATCATGGACGACACAAAACCACTGAACTAAGTTAACACAGTGATTTTTTAAAAAAATTTGCTTCTACTTTTAAGTTAAAGCCTTAAGTAGGTGCAATATAGGTTAAACCACTCAGAGCAAAGGAAAATAATAGATACAAGGAAAGTTGATGACTCAAAAAATTTTACACAATCTTGATAATAAACCACATTTTTATTTTATCCTCTCTCTCATAAAAGTCATGAATAGAAATGTTGAGAGAGAAAATTTAACTTAATTTTTCAATTACAGAATTTCATGACATCTTGCTGAGAACATACTTCCTTTGCCTTGGAAATAAACAATGAATCATAACTTGTGGCTGGGGTTTGTGTATGCAGCAATGCTGAGCATCTGAAGCCTATGATCACTTCCCTGAAGAAACATCATTTAACAGGACAGAAAACATGCAACTATGCGATGCAAACACATTTTGCCATGTTATAAATGAGGTTATTTTAAAGTGGTATTATAGATCTTTGAATAGATTTCTACACATAACATTATAAATGATGGTTAGTTCCCAGCTAGGATCCCCATTAAGGCCCTATTGAATCCACAACATAGCCAAAATCCAATACCACTGTAATAGTGACATTTAAACAGATCATTCAGTTTACCCTTGGGTAAAGGTGGCCAACTGAACACATGCAACTACTTTTAATTCCCTCCTGAAATCTCATTAAAACCACTAGAATTAATTGTTTTTAAAGAAAGGTATAAACTAACTCAGAAGAAGACGTAAAACAAATGCAGAAATAATACAACAAAACTGGGGAAACTTGGAAACAGAAAGACAAGTATTAATAGTTTCCTAGCAAACCCCCCAAAATAAACCCAGCAGTAGAGAAAGCCAAAAACCAACCTGACTTACTACTTACTTCTGAAAGTGAGGGGCTATCCTGTGCATCAAATGGTTAACAGCATCCTTAGGGTGTGTACCAACTAGACACCAGCAGCAACTTGCCCCACCCCCACTGTGACAACCAAACTTGTCTAAGACAATGGCAAATGTCCTTTAAGGGGTAAGATCACCCCTGGTGGAGAAACAATGATCTAAAGTGATCCACAATTAACAGTGTATCCACAATTACCACCAGTGATCCACAATTACCAGCTGCCCACCCAACCTATGCCCTACCATTGAAAATATTCTTATAGTACGGAATGAGAAAAACATAATTTTCATTTCTAAAATGACAATCCCTTAAAAAATACTTTACAGGCTGCCCAGATCTTTTACCAGAAAAATTTCTGTCCATCTTTTCCTCTTAGAATAAAGTTCTAACAAATAGTAAATTCCTAGAACAATGATTCTCAAACTTGGATTCATGGATGGGGATGGGGGACCAAAAGTCCATGAAAGTTTTATCAAGAATCTATGCTTCTTCTATAATTGTTAAATGCTATGTAATCAGTTCAGTGATGATCTTTTAAAATTACAGAAACACAGTCTAGACCAACTGGATGATAACATCATATGCTACAATTTTAGTGCCTGAGCTTGTTTCATAATTATGCTGGTTCTAAGCAGTCACCCAAAATGATAGCATTTAAAGTAATGCAGTGATTCTGCCTTGGCCGGTTTGGCTCAGCGGTTATAGCGTCGGCCTGCGGTCCAGAGAGGCCCGGGTTCGGTTCCCGCTAAGGGCACGTACCTGGGTTGCAGTTTGTCCTCGGCCCTGGTTGGGTCGTGTGGGAGGCACCCACTCGATGTGTCCCTTTCACATCGATGTTTCTCTCTCTCTCTCTCTTCCTCTCCCTCCCTCCCACTCTATCTGAACAAAAATGGAAAAATGTCCTCGGGTGAGGATTAAAAAAAATAAAAAATAAAGTGATTCTCAAATGTCTGAAGCCCAAGATCCAGATATTTTTCTAGTTTGAAGAAACATGACCTTAGAATATTCATTTATTCTTAAAACAAATACATAGTGAGCACCTATAAAAGTTATGGGTAAGAGAAGACAAAACAGAAAGGAAGCTTAAGCAACCTAGATTTTAAAAGAGAGAAGAGAAAACAATAAAAGGAATCTTCCAAAAGTACTGGGCCAGAACTGAAGACACTGGACGAAAAAGAGTGTCTTACACAACGATACCTGTAATAAAGATTGGCTAAGGAAGAACAAACTAAGTCATCAAAGAGAGAAGAAAATGGGATGAGAGATGGGTCCATATCCTCCTAGACTACAGCTTAAAAAGAATGGAAGTTAATGACAGCTGACCATGGCTTAGAGACATTATCCTAGAAGAAGTTATTGGCTATCCAGATAGCATGTGAAAGAAGGGAATCTGGTAGGCAGAAGAAGGAGCAGTGTATATTTTATGATTATTTATGTTTAAGTGAAATTTGTAAGCTGTGGGTTTGTAATTCAGAAAGCACCTAAATATAGAACAGAGACTATTTTACAGGTAACAAAATGAGATGGTTTTAATCAGGCAAGGTTTCCCAGAGAAACAAAGCACAGAGGTGTTCTTTAGATTAATAATTTATACTATCAGGCAAAATTACAGTGATGGCACCATACGTTCAAAATGATTTGGAAAGAAAAAGACAAGTGTCTCGATGTCGGTTATAGGAAATGTGGAGGGAATGTGTGCCACCTACCTAATAACAAAAGAACTGATGAAAGTTAGAATTTGAGCCCAGCCGGTGTGGCTCAGTGGATTGAGCGTCATCCCATGGATTTAGAGGTCTGGTTCAATTCCCAGTTAGGGCACATGTCCAGGTTTCATGTTTGAACCCCAGTAGGGGGCGTGCAGGAGGCAGCCAATGGATGTTTCTCTTTCACATCAATGTTTCTATCTCTCTCTCCCTCTCCCTTCCTCCCTCTAAAAAATCAAAAACATATTTTAAAATAAGTTAGAATTTGATCCAGAGAACTCTGAAGAGACACTAAAAGGATAAGCAGAAATGTACATGAAAAATATTGCCATCCATATGCAGATTTTACTGTACCAAATAAAATAATAAATCCATCAAAGTCTAGCCAAATACCATCATACTGTCACCAAACAGGAGAAACCACTGCAATAGTTAAAGAAAAGGATGTAGTGATGTCTGTTTTATTTATTTATTTATTTATTTTTTATTTATTTATTTATTTTCTTTTTTTATTAAAAAAAATTTTCCCCCCTTTACTGATATTAGAGAGAGAGGAAGGGAAAGGGAGAGGGAGAGATGGAAACATCGATGAGTGAGAACACTGAGTGGCCGCCTCCTACATGCCCCGCACTGGGGATCGGGCCCACAACCTGGGCATGTGCTGTGACCAGGAATTGAACCGGCGACCTCTTGGTGCATGGGTGGATGCTCAACCACTGAGCTACACCAGCCAGGCATGATGTCTTTTAAATTTAGTTTTCAGAAAGTTGCTAGAACAGAAGTCTAAACTATAATCCAGTCAAGGAATTTGATTATGTCAAGAAGGGAAAACAAATACCACAGGTTCAAGACCAGCCAACAGCCTTTAGTCCTAAATCTACATGTAAATGAAGATTAATTATATATCAACATTTTAGTTTTAAGAAGAACACCTCAGCCCTGGCCGGTTTTGCTCAGTGGTTAGTGTTGGCCCAAGGATAGAAGAGTCACAGGTTCGATTCCCGGTCAAGGGCATGAACCTCGGGTGCAGGTTCAATCCCTGGCCTTGGTCGGGGTCGTGCAGGAGGCCACCAGCCAATGTGTCCCTCTCATATCGATGTTTCTCTCTCCCTCCCTCCCTCCTTCTCACTTTGAAAAAATCGGTGCAGGAATATCCTTGGGTGAGGATAAAAAAAAAAGTACATCTCACATTTGTACCACTTTAAACAACCCAAGAGCTAATTACAGAAGAGTTAATAGGATGGCTTGATGTTGGCAACAAAATGGCATGCCACCCTTTCTCAATCTTTCACACTGAAGCAGGGGTTAAACCATATCTCCTACTCTAGGTTCCTTCCAAGAAGCAGAATTATTCACTGTTCCTCAAACATAAAAACTATATCTGGCTCTAATGGTTCATCTCAATCTAGAATAATCTCCTTACGTTGACTTAGAGAAACTCAACCACTCCTTTAAGGCCCAACTTAAGCCATATGGACTTCATAAAACTTTTCCCATTTAGGTTCATAATGACAGCTCTCTAATATACATCACTTAAAATCAGTGCAAGATGAGAGGTACGATCCACTTAATAGTCTAAGATATTTGAGCACAAAAACTACACTGTAACTTATACTTCTCTCTCCCTTAGATAGACATAGATGGGCAGTCACCCAACTCCCAGTCTAGTGTTCTTTCAACTATCTCTCTCAGGCATATTTTAATTGGACACGTATTTTAAGAGTCCAAGGGTAGGCATATGATTTATCATTCTGCTTATACTCAACTGGCTCCCTTTCCACCTGCAGCTGCTCCAAGTCTTCACTCCTCTCCTTAAGAGCACTGTTCTAAAAACACCCCACCTCACCATCACCAAAGACCTAACCTTCTTGTTCACTAAGAATATAGAAGCCATCAAGGTGTGAATCCCTCCACCATTCCTCTCCATCCACTTAGAAATATACCCATGTCTTCACCATCCTAACCTCAATTCCTCCTGTCTCAGTATGTCCCTATTCTTCCCCCACCCCCTCTGAGTTAATTTTTCTACCATGTTTTTGATCCAATCCCCTCTTAAAGTTCAAGCTCTCACTCTATCTTTGTTCCTTTCTCTTATCGTCAGTCTCTCCAGTAATGCTCTTTCCCCTCAAATAACAAACATGATAATTTCTCCAATCATTTATACCCAAACATTTATCGAAGTTACTACATGCCAGGAAATGTTATGTGTGCTAGGGTTACTGACAAGATCTCTGCACTCACAGAACTTACAATCCACTGCGTTAGACTGACAATAAACAATAACTGAAAATGATTTCTGATAGTAGATAAGTGCTATGAAGAGAATAAAACAGGGTGATTCAACTGAGCTGGATAAAAGAGAATGAGGGAGGGGGTGAACCTGCTTAGTTTGGTTGTTTTGACAAATCCTCACTGGAGAGGAAGGAGCCAGCTATGTGAAGACCTAGAGGCAAAGTAATTTAAGATATAGAAAACAAAATATGTAAAGGAAGGGGGGACCACCTGGGAGTGTTTAATGATATAAGAAGGACTTGCAACTAACATAATGAGCCCAGTAGGGCAGTGGTAGGAAAATGAAATCTGGCCCTGGCCGGTGTGGCTCAGCTGGTTGGTGCACGGTACAGTGAAAGATGGTGGGTTCAATTCTCAGCCAGAGCACATACCTGAGTTGCAGGTTGGATCCCCAGTTGGGGTGAGTATGGGAGGCTACCGTTCGATGTTTCTCTTTTCTCTCTCTAAAATCAATAAAAAACATATCCTCGGGTGGGATTAAAAAAAGAAGCCCAGCCAGTGTGGCTCAGTGGTTGAGCACTGACCCATGCACCAAGAGGTCACTGGTTCGATCCTGGTCAGGGCACACACCCAGTTTGTGGGCCTGATCCCCAGTGGGGGGCATGCAGGAGGTGGCCAGTCGATGTTCTCTCTCATCGATGTTTCTATCTCTCTCTCTTCCTCTCCCTTCCTCTCTCTGTAAAATCAATAAAAGAAAAAAAAATTTTTTTTTAAAAAAAGAAGAAGAAATCTGTGTGGTAGGCAGGCACCAGATCATAGAGGCCGTGGGGAAGAAGTTGAAATTTATTCTATATGCAACAGTAAGCCACTGGAGTGATCTTAAGCAGGGAATGACATAATCTGATCATTTTCAAACCTCAAATATGTAATACTACTACTGTCTTTAGGTCAACAGCTCAAAATTATTGCTATATACTCTTTAACCTTTACTTAAAAAGTTATAAAATTTTAATAGAAAAAACTGCCTCTACATCTGTATTTAATGCTATATTATATATACTGGCTTTACATGAAGTTGAAACTAGAGGATAGAGAATGAATAAGTGTGGTTGACAAACTTAAGCCACACTTACCTATTGACTTGATTCATTGAGACAATGCAGAAATCACAATCAAGATTCTATTTTACCCTTACCCGGGTTTTGAACTTTTAATCCAAAAATTCAAACTCACCTCGACAAGCTTCTTCAAAATCTTGAGTTATGTCCACCCAGTTTGTATTGCTTTTTTCCATCTTTTCTGGTATACTGAGCTCCCATCCTGAATCATCATCTTCTACAGAAGCTTTCATAACCATTATGCCTACAAAATTAATATTGGTGTAAATGAGAGGATGTAGCTTTCAGGGCCAGCGTATTTGCAAGTCATGAGTGTTTAAGTATGGGATGAAAATCTTACTAAACTGTTTAAGCAGAGCTCTTCTGAGTTTAAGGCTGGTAGTGGAAAAACATATCTTCATACAATTACATCTCACGATAATTAACACTACTGCTGCTGATTTACTTAGCCAACCACCTACCAGAGCTCATAAAGAGTTTGCCTTCTCACTATTTAAGGAGAAAAAGAACACACCATCCCACCGCTGGCCCAAACAGAAGCAGCTCCAGAGCTTCCAACATTCAACACAGGCCGCAAATGACCAAGGCATGCTTCAGGGTCCCCTCTCACAACTCTCCAAGTCAAGGTGGTCCCTCACCTGCCAGGAGCTGGCTGAGCCAACCTCTCCCGGGCCGGCAGGACCCGGGACAGTCCCGCCGAGCGGCACGGCGTGCGGGAGCGCACCGTGGGGACCCACGCGCCAGGCCCAGTGCGGGGACCACCGGAGGCGGGGACCCGCACCCCCTCCTACCCGGGTCAGCCCGCCCCGGCCCTGGCCCCGGCCACCCAGGGCGCGAAAGCAAGGACAGGGCTATTGTCGCGCGGGACTGCGGGCACGCCTAGTACCGGGTCTTCGCCCCGGTAACACCGTCCAGGCCGGGGCCTCGGCGGGCGGCGGGCAACCGGGAACCCGCAGCTCCTACCTGAAGCACGGCGGGAGGGCTGGGGCCGCAGGGTGACCTGGCGTCCCCAGAGTCTGCCACACGAGCGAGGTCCGAAGCGCTCAGACACGGGAGGCAGGAAGTCTCTATGGCTCCGCACGAGCGATCCCTATCCCCCACTCCAGTGGCCACCTGCGCCGCCACACGGCTCAGACCGCGGAAATAACGACGCCTCTTCTGCCGCCGCCGCCCCCCCTCCCCTCTCTGCTCGGCTCGACCGGCTGCGTGCGCGCATGCGTACGCCCAGTGCGCGCGACCCCGCCCCCTCTCCCTACTCTTGAGGACTTCACGCTCCCGGGCCACACCCCTTCCCTCTCCACTGCCACCTTTCGGCCGAAGGCGGCCGTCTTTTCCTCTCGCGGAAGTAGAGCCAATCGCGAGACCGGAGGATACCTTCCTTCTTCAGCCTCGGGCGGAGTCCCTGGGTAGTGGGCAGGTCCCGGTGAGGGGCGGGGCCTGGGGCCGCAGCGCCCTCCCCGCTCCGCGCGGCTCCCTGGGAAATTCTTAGAAAGGTGACGTGAAGGCTCAAGGAAACCGTGGAAGTGCAAGTAGACCCTAGCAGTTGCAGTCTTGAATGAAGAGCCTGGCTCCTAGAGCTCCAGGGAGTTGGTGCTGCCCGACACCAGACTTATGATTTCTGGAGAGCGCCTAGGGGGTTTGTGAAGGAAAATAGAAACAAAATATCTGCAGAGTCAAGCCAGCCATTTTCTTTCAAACTCTTACAAAAAATTTAATAAAATCAGTTTTAAAGTGAGGTTACGGAAGTAGCCTGGTGCTTTACCACTACATACCCATTAAACCTTGAAAGAGGATACCAAATGTTGACTAGGACGTGGAGCTACTGGACCCCTCATTTGCTGATGGGAATGCAAAATGGTTACAACTATTTTGGTAAAGTTTGTCTTTTACTATAAAGTTAATCATGCACTTATATGATCCAACAATTCCACTCCTAGGTAATTTACTTAGGAATAAAAATATGTGTTTGTACATTAATTTTCATAAGTTTATTTTTAATGATCAAAAACTAGAAACAACCCAAATGTTCATCAACTGGTGAATGCACAAAGAACTTGGGGCATAGCCATGATATGTAATTAATAGTAATTATCAACAAACAGGAGTGAACTACTTGACATGCAAAAACATGAATCTCTAAATTATGTTGAGCAAAGGAAATTAGAGTGTGAGCAAAAGAGTATGATTCCATTCATTTGAAACTATAAAAAGACAAATCCAAACTACAGTGATAGAAAACAGAACAGTGACTGTTGTGGCCAGAGGAGTGTCAAGGAATGATTGAATGGAATAGGGCTAGGTGATCTGAATGTTCTGTTAATCCTCACCTGAGGATATTTTTCCATTGATTTTTTTTTTTTTTTTTTTTTTTTAAGATAGAGTGGGAGGGAGGAGGGAGAGAGAGAGAAAAAAAAACACATCTATTTGAGAGAGATACGTCGTTGATTGACTCCTGCAGGACCCCGACCAGGCAACCTGCAATGCAGGCACATGCCCTTGCCCGGGAATTGAACCCAAGACCCTCCAGTCTGTGGGCCGGTGCTCTAACCTCTGAGACAAACCAGCCAGGGTAAGAAAACATCTTTATGTCTCTTACAGCATAATATGTTTCCTACGGGCTGGAGCTTTGACTATTTTGATTAAACCTGTATCCACAGCATTTACGGCAGTGGTTGGCATATAGTAGGCACTCAATAAATACACTGGGGATTGGGCCCACAAGCTGGGCATGTTCCCTGACTGGGAATTGAACCAGCGACCTCTTGGTGCATGGGTTGATGCCATAGAGACTTCCTGCCTCCCGTGTCTGAGCGCTTCGGACCTCGCTCGTGTGGCAGACTCTGGGGACTCTCTGGTCCACGGGCCAAAGCTCTAACAGCTGAGCCAAACTGGCCAGGGCTCTTTTTTACTTTTAAGAATCTGTATATTAATTCTTTGTGATTTCATTTGCATTTTTATTAGCCAGTGTATTATTTGTTTTTTTGTTTTGTTTTTTTACTTTGTTTTTGTCATTTGGAACTATGGATATTGAGATCTCATAAGAAGATGATGTCAAGAGGGAAATGGACTCAAACTTGAGGCTTGAGGAACCCCAACATTTAGAGATCAGGTGGACGAAGAGGACCCAGTGAAAAAAGACTGAATGAGGAAAAAAAAACACGTGAGTGGTTCACTGAATCTAACTCCCAATTATCCCTTTAATAACAGCACACACACATAATGTAACTTATAACATTTTTTTTATAAAAAATATTTTCAAAATTCCTTTTTATGAGTGATTGTCAAGCAGTTTCCTGGTACCTGTCAAGTGAACTTTTCTTTTTACTAAGAAAAGATTAACTATGTATGTAGATTTCTTATATTCCATTAATGAATTGTCTAATGCATAGATATTGCAACTCTTAAACTTCCATCAAAAGGGAAGTGAGCATAGCAGACATAGCAAGCAATTGCAGATAAAATATGAAATTAATGAATTAGAAAAGAAATGGAAAGAATAAAAAAATACTGAAAAGCAACCTTATAAATGAGATAAAGTTTAGATCCTAATTGAAATACACTGTAAACAATTTGAAACTATTTTTTTAACTTATCTTTATTGTTGAATGTATTACAGATGTTCCTCATTTTTCCCCCACTGCCCCCCTCCTCCCCATTCCTGCCCCCCTCCTGCTTTTCCCCACACTGTGGTCTGTGTCCATTGGTTATGCATATATACATATAAGTTCTTTGGTTTATTTCTTCCCACCCCCCAACCCCTCTTCCCTTTGAGGTTTGTCAGTCTAACAACCAATTTGTACTTCTTAATCCCTTCACATTTTTCACCCCTCCCCCCAGCCTCCACCCATCTGGTACCCAACAAAAGTTCTCTGCTTGTTCATTTTGTTTGTAGATTCAATTGTTGATAGATATGTATTTATTGCCATTTTGTTTGTTTGTATTTTTTTATCTTTTTCTTCAAGAAGACCCTTCAACATTTCATATAATAATGGTTTGGTGGTGATGAACTCCTTTAGCTTTTCCTTGTCTGGGAAACTCTTTATATGGCCATTGATTCTAAATGACAGCTTTGCAGGATAGAGTAATCTTGGTTGTAGGTTCTTGCTTTTCATCACCCTGAATATTTCTTGCCACTCCCTTCTGGCCTGCAAAGTTTCTTTTGAGAAATCAGCTGACAGTCTTATGGGAACTCCCTTGCAGGTAACTAACTGCTTTTCTCTTGCTGCTTTTAAGATTCTCTCTTTGTCTTGAACCTTTTGCATTTTGATGATGATGTGTCTTGGTGTGGGCCTCTTGGGGTTCATCTTGTTTGGGACTCTCTGTGCTTCCTGGACTTGTATGTCTGTTTCCTTCACCAAGTTAGGGAAGTTTTCTGCCATTATTGTTTCAAATAGGTTTTCGATTTCTTGTTCTCTCTCTTCTCCTTCTGGCACCCCCAAGATGCGAATGTTGGCACGCTTGAAGTTGTCCCAGAGGCTCCTTATACTATCCTCATTTCTTTGGATTCTTTTTTCTTTTTGCTCTTCTGATTGGGTGTTTTTTGCTTCCTTATATTCCAAATCGATGGTTTGCTTCTTGGATTTACCTACTCTACTATTGAGTCTGTGTAAACTATTCTTTACTTCAGTTAGTGCCACCTTCATTTCTGACTGGTCCTTTTTTATGCTCTTGAGGCCCTCACTAAGTTCACTGAGGTTCTCACTAAGTCCATTGAGCATCCTTATAAGCAGTGTTTTGAACTCAGCATCTGTTAGGTTGCTTAACTCCATTTCACTTAGTTCTTTTCCTGGAGTTTTGTTCTGTTCTTTCATTTGGGACCTGTTTCTTTGTTTCCTCATTTTGGCTGCCTCCCTGTGTTTGTTTCTATGTATTACTTAGCGAGGGGTATAGGGCTAGCTGAGACCAGATGCTGCTTGTTTGAAAGAATTTAGGAAAAGCTGAAGCAGGATCCAAGACAGGCCAATTCTATGGTAAAGCAACTGGCAACAGCCTGGGTGGGCCTGAAAGTTGGGTGGGGCGGGGCCTCAGGGAATCACCAGGGTGGGGCCAACAGTGTGAGCCAGGTTGCTGGAGTCCCAGATATGGCGGCGTCTGCCAGCCCAGGGAAGGGCTCACCAAGGGAACAAAAGCCTCTGACAGCACGTCTGTCCAGGAGAAAGCTGCCTCTCCAGCCCTCGCTCCAATGCCAAACAGCTCAGTTCTTCCCCATATGACTCTGGTGCCTTTCAAGCTGCCTCCCCCATGCTGGAGCCTGGAGGGTGGGAGTCCGAGTAAGTCCGTGCGCGGGCCCTTTAAGCGGAGCTGCCGGGGGCTCCAGCCGCCTCAGCCTCAGTTCCCGCTGGTTTCTCCAGCCAGAAGTGATGGGGATTCTCTTCCTGGCACTGGAACCCTGAGCTGGGCGCCTGGTGTGGGACAGGGACCCCTCGGTCCTCAGGGAGGACCTTCCCAGCCGAGGTATCCTCCTAATTTTTATCCGGCACACGTAGGTGTGGGACCAGCCCCTTGCGCCTCTACCCCTCCTACCAGTCTGGATGCGGCGGCTTCTTCTTTAATTTTGTAGTTGTGGGACTTCCATTCAGCTTGATTTCAGGTGGTTTTGAATGATGGCTGTTCTGTAGTTTAGTTGTAACTTTGATGTGGTTGTGGGAGGACGAGGTACCGCGTTTACCTACGCCGCCATCTTGACCGGAAGTCCAACAATTTGAAACTATTGAGTAAATTTAAATACTGACTGGATATTTGCTAGTAAGATATTAAAAATTTTGGTAATATAAAGGTATTGTAGTAATCTTTTTAAAAAAATCTTTATTTGTTTATAAGATCCATGCTGAAATATTTATAAGTGAAAAGATATGATGCTTAGTATTTGCTTTAAAATCATCCAGTGGAATTGGAGGTCAATGGATAGAGGTGATAAGATTGTTGATAATTGTGGAAGATGGTGATGGATATAAGAGTTCATTATACTATTCTACTTTTGTATGTGTTTAATTTTTCCATAATAAAAGTTTTCTTTAAGAAAGAAATTAATAGCCCTGGCCGGTTTGGCTCAGCGGTTAGAGCATCAGCCTGCGGTCCAGAGAGACCCGGGTTCGGTTCCTGCTAAGGGCATGTGCCTTGGTTGCAGTTTGTCCCCGGCCCTGGTTGGTCGTGCGGGTGGCGGCCACTCGATGTGTCCCTTTCACGTCGATGTTTCTCTCTCTCTCTCTTCCTCTCTCTCCCTCCCACTCTATCTATCTGAACAAAAAATGAAAAAATGTCCTCGGGTGAGGATAAAAAAAAAAAAAAAAAGAAAGAAATTAATAGCCAAATGTCTATCCCTAATGGCTTTATCTCATTGAAAGAGAAAATGGTCTTTACTATGCTGTATTACCATAGTCCCAGCAAGATGAGTAACATGAAACATTGCAAGAAGTATGTTGCTACAAAATAAAACATTTTGGTGTGGAAACTGCAAAGTAAATTGGGAAATTTGAAATAGTCTTCCCTTAAATGTTATACTAAATAGTTATTGTTGTGACTTAAATTCATTTTTAATGTTTATTAAATTTTTACTACAATAACCTTCAGGTATGTGTATATATATATATATATATATATATATATATATATATATATGTTATAAATCAAATATAAAAAATTACCCATACTTGTTAGCCTAAATATAAAAATCACCCATAATTCTAGGCTGAAAGAAGACTTCTGTTCAAGTGTGTTCAAGACTTTTATTCATTTTTCCATGAATGTACACATATGCTTTTATTTTGTCTTACTAAAAGTGGATCCTCACTGTATTTAATATTTTCTATTCTATTTTTAACTTCAAAATGGATTATGAATATATTTCTCATTAGTAAAACATTGTAAAACAATCAGGCACACAAGTATTTTTCCACTCAGACCTTTTAAAAATCTCATATTTATAGTTATTTCTTTGTGCTTTCTAATCTTGTCAGTTTTTTACCTTATCGGGCTTGCAAAAGGTTTATCTAGCTCATACAGTTATTTTCGTTTGTATTTTTTCCTCAAAACTAGCTTTTTATTTTTTTGTCCTTTTTGTATGTTTTCCAATTAATTATTGTTAAAATTGTATTCTTATTACTGCCTTCTGAGACTCTTTTAGTAGACCTTTCCTGATATCATAAGATGAGTAGTTAATTCCTTTAATTTTCATTGTTTTTATTTAATAATGAGGACATTTGAGATGATAAAGTTTCCTTTTATAGGTTTTGTTTATAACATTTTTCTATTTCCATTGATTTCTTGATTTCATCTTTTTAAAATTCCTCCTTGATCTTATTTTTTGTTTAAAATTTTGAGGGGTCACCTATTTATGTATTTTTATCTTTATTGGTTAGTAATAAAATAGGATACTAAAGTACTGAAGTTTCATGATGATGTACTAAAGTATAAATCTATGTTCTTTATTTCCATCATTTTTCTGGGCATTAAGTAGAGCCTTTAAATGTGAAAATTCAGCCTGGCCTGTGTGGCTCAGTGGTTGAGCATTAACCCATGCACCAGGAGGTTGCAGGTTCGATTCCCAGTCAGGGCACATGCCCAGGTTATGGGCCAAATCCTCAGTGGGGGGCATGCAGGAGGTGGCCAATTGATGTTCTCTCTCACTGATGTTTCTATCTTTCTCTCCCTCTCTTTTCCTCTCTCTCTAAAATCAATAAAGAAAAAAGTATTTAAAAATATAAATGTGAAAATACGTATCTTTCAGTTCTCAGGAATTTCCTTAAATTGTATTTTATTGTATCCTTCCCCTTTTTCCTTTGTCATCAACTTCTAATAATATTACTATTCATATGTCAGATGTCTTGAACTGGTCCCTTAATTTAAAAAAATATATTCTTTATTTTTAAAATATTATTTTTAAAAATTGTTTTTGCTTTGTTGACTGGGAGAATTTTTCAGCTTTGTCTCCTAAATTTTCTATCAAGTTTTCATTTTTGCTATTACATTTTTTTTAATTTCCAAGAGGTCTTTTTTGTTCTATGGATGTTCCTTACCATAATAAAATATGGTTTATTTTCCACGTATGCATTATCTTCTCATATCCCTGATAACATTAATGATATTTTCTCTTCTCTCTGCAAACTTTATTTCCTCTAAGGTTTTTTTCCCCCCTAATTTTTTCAGTCTCTGTTTTTCATGTTAGAGACGTCTTCAGTCTGGTGATTCTTGGCTAGAAGTTCATCCTGAAGCCTGGGGTTTCAAAGAGTAGATCTAAGGCTCTGTGTTACTAGTAGGGACTTGTCAAATGTTGCCTTTACTATTAGAAGACTTAGCTGGACCATTCAGTTGGTGAATCTCTGACATCATTAAGTTTGAGTCTTGTGTCTTAGGCTGGTCTGAGTTTTCAGAGAAAGCGCTTCTGATCTAGAGCCTTCGTGTATGGCTGTGGAAGCTGGGCACTGTACAGCTTCATTGGTGTCTTTCACATGAACTATGTGAATGAAAGTCTCCCCAGAGCTGTACAGTTTAGCAACTATGATCCAAAAATCTGCTAGCTCTTTGGAGGGAGGAAGAAGGCTGGGAGGTAGAACGTTTTCATTATGTCTGTTTTTCTTAAAGTACTCCCCTCTCTCATCTGTTCTAGTCTCCCTTTCCTACCCACGCTAGCCCCTCCTTTCCAGAGATTCTCTCCTTTACTCTTTCCAGTCTTCTACAGGGATTGAAGAAAGGCAGTTACAGCTACGTGGAATTGGGGAGATGTCAAGTTCTGGTCCCTTGTTCTTAACTTCACACTAACCTCCACCTCTGGAGGCATCTGGTTCCATCAGTTCCTGGGTCTTCTGGGTGTTTCTATGGCACAAAATGGGTGGCTTTTTGGCTTTCCCGACAACTGACTTTTGATCCAACTTTCTTGGCTCTGCCAAGTCAGTGTCCCCATACATCTGCTTCATATCTTCAAATATATTATTTGTTTTTTCTTCATCCATCCCTTTTGTCATTGTGAGTGTGTGCCTTTACACTCTCATATTGTGGATGTTATAAAATCTTTGTTCAGGCCTCCATATTTAACAGAAGGTCTAGCAAAGGGATCTTGAGCAAGTCTCCCGAATATGCTAAATCCCAGTGTCCTCATTCATAAAACAATGATTTATCAGTTACAAGGTTACGAGAATCAGAGAGTTCGGGAATTGTAAAATTACATAATGTAGCTCTTTTTACCAATTTTTTGATGTCTTGGTTATTCAGTACCACTTGACTACATTGTCTGGAAGTCTATTTATCTAGCACTGAAAGTGAAGTTCCAGTTCTTCACTTTGTCACACTCTGATTCATGGCTTGCTAATCCCGTTTTAAAAAACATCTTTGAGGAAAAGGTCTTTATTTTATATTCCCATGTCTTCAAAAATCTATTTCAGTGACTTGAGTTTTTAAAATTATAAAGGCACTTATGCTTCAGCTTCTGTACAAGGACTCAATGCAGATGAAAAAAAAAATTATTTCAGTTGCCTAAAAAGAGGCCTTTTAGATACCTGAAGATTTATATTAAGTCTCTATGATTGTCAGCCCTGAGATAAAATGTAAAACCTCTCTTATTCTAAACTAAATTGAATAAAAAATATAGATTTCTATTTTTATCCTTTAGACATGACTTTTATAAAAAGCTATAAATGATCATGTTTACCTTTTATTAAAAAATATGAAATGCTGTTTAACTTGCACAGTCTCTAATCATCCTATGTACTTGGAGAACTCTGTCAAGATTAAGAAAGAAAAGTCTGGACAACTCAAGCAACTGTAAAAAATCATGAAAAGAATGTTGTTATTTATAGAATGGCTTATTTCCATTATTCAGTGCCAGTTATTCTTAAAATATGCCTGAGTACAAACAAAGCAAGATTTACGTTTATGGGTATTATTAAGTGGAAACATAACATGAAGTTAAGACTAAGGATATGATTTGTTCAAAACTGGAATGTGATAGCTAAAAAAGAATCTGAAATGAAACCTACTCAAAAAAATTTTCTCACAAAATAATTACTAAAATAATTTGAAATTAATCCAGATAAAATATACTGTCAAGTGCACAGGGGGAAAAAACACCACGTGTTACAAACTATTATTAGTAACATTTCCAGTACTTCTCTAGCCTTTCTCTCCTTAGGGACATTCAAGAACTAGGATTGCTGCAGATATACCAACATGTGAAATTTTGAGTTAAAGTTATAACATAATGTCAGCATATGAGTGTTGGAATATTTGGAGCTATACTAAAGAATTTGAAGAAGCATCATAACTTCTAGGTTCTACAAGAATCTAAACTATGAGACACATCCTTTTACACACACAAATCACAATGAAACAGACAACTGAAAAGATGTCTGCAGTGTATTTGCAGCACTGGTCTTCTTTCATTACTGCTCACCCTTTCTGGAAATTAGACTAGGAAAGATATGAAAGGCCTATTTCTTAGAATTTTTTGCAACAAACTTACATTTCTGTACATCCTTTTTTGTTCAGCTAACAACAGGCTGCATTCACCTTGTGAAATCTTTCTCTGCAACATAGACCTCTAAAAACTATAGTATTCCTTGAATCTTCACATGGTGCTGGCCTCTTTTTACTCCATTTGAGAAAACTATAAAGAAGAAAAAATTATCTCTTTTATTGTCAAGTCCATCACTGCATTCTAAACCCTACTTATTTTTCAGCTGTGAAACTTTTTAATTCATTACTTAATGTAACTCAACAAATATTTATTAAGCACTTTTTTAAAAACCAGGTACTCTTCTGCGCAGTGGCAATATCTTAGTATACAACACAAACACAATTCCTGCTGTCACAGAAATCAAAATTTCGGAAGTTGAGTTATTGTGGTGTTTTGTTATAAAAATAAATCTAAACAAATTGGAGGTAATTCAGAAGAAAGAAAAGCAGAAAAAAGTAATTCCGCTCAAACATATTGTTAGCATTTTGGTCTCCTTGTTTCTAGTTATTTTTTTCCTCTGCTAGAATTTTTTGTTTCCCTCTGTGGGGTATGTGTGTGTTTTGGGGGTACTACTTAACACATCAGATTCTGTTTTCCACTTATAAACATGTGCCCATGTAACTGCATAATCTTCATGACCATCATTTTGATAGTTTATAATACTCAAAGGTTCACTGTTTCTTGAAATTGGTATTTGGATGAGATACCAAACACAAGTTCACATATCCCATACTTAGGAATAACTAGTCTCTACTAGGGTTTAGAAGAAATGCTCTTTATACCCCTAAATCCTCCTATAATTTCAGGCTTGCTGACCTGAATAACCAACTGAAAACAGGCTAAATAGAAGTCTTAATTTTTTTTCAGAGTCAGTACCTTTATTAGAAAAAGATTAATTAATACTAAAACTTTTCAGTGACAGAGACAATCAAATCCATAACAGAAAGTCAGAGATACTTTATTTTCACTTCTAAATCCAAAGGTTAGATATAGCAGAGTTGTAAAAATGGAATTCTACTTAGTCTGATTCACATAAATACTAACATTTAATCCTGTTTTCAAAATCTAAGAATGAAAACTTGCAATTAAACACTGAGCAAGCCACATGTTTAGGTAAGATTTCTTTAAAAGACTTAAAGAAAAAAATATGATACATGACCTAAGTTGTCAGTGACATATATATGATTTTAACACATATTCTGAAATCTGGTAGGTCACATCAGTCCTGAATTGATTTTTAATAAAACAAACAAATAAACAACTATCTGAACATTTCCTAGAATAGGCCACATGTTAGGATGGAAAACAAGTCTCAATAAATATAGGAAGATTGAAATCATATCAAGATCTCAGACCATAATGGTATGAAACTAGAAATCAATCACAAGAAAAAAACCAATAAACATACGAAGACATGGAGGTTAAATAATATGTTATTAAACAATGAATGGGTTAACAATGAGATCAAGAAAGAAATAAAAAGATACCTTGAAACGAATGAAGCACAACAACCCAAACTTTATGGGACACAGTGCAAACAGTCCTAAGAGGGAAATTCATAGCATTACAGGCCTACCTCAAGAAACAAGAAAAGATATAAAACTATCTAATTTTACACTTAAAGGAACTAGAAAAAGAACAACAAAGCCCAAAGTGAGTAGGACAAAGAGCATAATAAAGATCAGAGCAGAAATAAAATAGAGTCTAAAAAAAAATACAAAAAGATCAATGAAACCAAGAGCTGTTTCTTTGAAAAGATAAATAAATAAGATCAACAAACCTTTAACCAGACTCATCAAGAAAAAGCAAACAAAAAAAGAGGGCCCAAATAAATAAAATCAGAAATGAAAGAGGTGAAATAACAATTGACACCAAAGAAATACAAAAGATGGTAAGAAAACATTACAACTATATGCCAACAAATTGGACAATCTGGACAAAATAAATAAATTCCTAGAAACATGTAATCTTCCCAGACTGAATCAGAAAGAATCAGAAAATCTGGACAGTCAGATTACAACTAGTGAAATTGAAGCAGTAATAAAAACACACACACACAAAAAACACCCAACAAACAAAAGGCCTGGACAGTATGGCTTTACAGGTGAATTTATCAAACATTCAAAGAACTAACACCTGTCCTTCCAAAATTATTTCAAAAAATGCAAGAGGAAGGAAGACCCCCCAAGCTCATTTTATGAGGCCAGCATTACCCTAATTCCAAAACCAGATAAAGACACTACAAAGAAAGAAAATTATAGGCCAATATTCCTGATGAACATAGATGCTAAAATCCTCAACAAAATATTAGCAAACCAGATTCAGAAATACATTAAAAAGATCATACACCATGATCAAGTGAGATTTATTTCAGGGATCCAAGGTTGGTACAATATCCACAAATTAATAAATGTGTCATACCACATAAACAAGATGAAGGATAAAAACCACATAATCATATCAATAGATGCAGAAAAAGCATTTTATAAAATCCAGGAACCATTTATGATAAAAACTCTCAGCAAAGTGGGAATAGAGGGATCATACCTCAACGTAATTAAGGCCATATGTGACAAACTCACAGTCAACATCAAACAAAGCTGGCAAAACTAAAAGCGTTTCACTTAAGATCAAGAACAAGACATGGATGTCTGCTTTCACCACTCTTATTCAACATAGTACTGGAAGTCCTAGCCACAGCAATCAGACAAGAAGAAGGAATAAAAGGCATCCAAATTGAAAAGGAAGAAGTAAAACTGTAATTATTTGCAAATGACATGATACTGTATAATTGAGAACCCTAAATATTCCACCAAAAAACTACTAGAACTGATCAATGAATTCAGTAAGTAGCGGTTACATAGTTAATATCCAGAAATCAGTTACATTTTTATACACCAATAATGAACTATCAGAAAGGGAAACTAAGAAAACAATCCCATTTACAGTTGCATCAAAAAAGTAAAATACCTAGGAATAAATTTAACCAAGGATGTAAAAGACCTGTATTGGAAAGTTATAAGACACTGAAGAAAGAAATTGAAGAAGATACAAATAAAAGGTAGCATATACTGTGTTCATAGATAGGAAGAATTAACATCATTAAAATGTCCATACTACCCAAAGCAATCTGTAGATTCAACACAATTCCTATCAAGATACCAATGGCATATTTCACAGAACTAGAACAAATATTCCAAAAATTTATATGGAACCACAAAAGACCCCGAATAGTCACAGCAATCTTGAGAAGGAAGAACAAAGTTGGAGGAATCACACAACCTGATATCAAACTATACTACAAGGCCATAGTAAGCAAAATAGCATGATACTGAAATAAAAACAGACATATAGATCAATGGGACAGAATAGAGAGCCCAGATATAAACTCACACCTTAATGGTCAATTAATATTTGACAAAGGAGGCAAGACCATACAGTAGGCTAAAGACAATCTAGTCAATAAATGCTGTTGGGAAAATTGAACTAATTCATGCAAAAAATGAAACTAAACTACCTTCTTACATCACACACACACAAAAACTCCAAATGGATTAAATATTTATTTTTTTATTATTATTTTTTTTTATCCTCACCCGAGGACATCTTTGCATTTATCTTCAGATAGAGCGGGAGGGAGAGAGGAGGGAAGAGAGAGAGAGAAACATCGATGGGAGAGAGACACATCAAGTGGCTGCCACCCACACGACCCCAACTGGGGCCAGGGACAAACCGCAACCGAGGTACATGCCCTTAGCGGGAACCGAACCCGGGCCTCTCAGGTCCGCGGGCCGATGCTCTAACTGCTGAGCCAAACCGGCCAGGGCTGGATTAGAGATTTAAATGTAAGACTCAAAACCATAAAACTCCTTGAAGGAAACATAGGCAATAAAATCTTGGACATTTCTCATAGCAATCTTTTTTCTGATATATCTTTTTGGGCAGGGGGAAATAAAAGAAAAAATAAACAAATGGGACTACATCAAACTTAAAAGTTTTTGCACAGCAAAGGAAACCATCAACGAAATGAAAAGATAACCCACTGAATGGGAGAACATATTTACCATTGATATATCTGATAAGGGGTTAATATCCAAAATTTATAAACAACTTATACAACTCAACACCAAAACCCCCCCCCAAATCCAGTTAAAAATGGGCAAAGGACCTGAATAGATACTTCTCCAAAGATGACATGCAGATGGTCAATAGACATATGAAAAGATTCTCAATGACATTGATAATCAGAGAAATGCAAATTAAAACCACAATGACATATTAGCTTACACCTTTCAGAATGGCTATCATCAACAAATCAACAAACAATTGTTGGCAAGGATGTGGAGAAAAGGAAACCCTTGTGTACTGTTGATGGGAATGCAGATTGTGGAAAATAGTATCCTCAAAAAATTAGAAACGGAACTGCCTTATGATCCAGCAATTCCATTTCTGTAAATATATCTGGAGAAACCTGAAACACTAATTTGAAAGAATATATTCACCCCATGTTCATTGCAGCATTATTTAAAAGAGCCAAGATCTGGAAGCAGCTCAAGTGCCCATCAGTAGATGAGTGGATAAAAAAGCTGTGGTACATCTACACAATGGAATACTACTCAGCCATAAAAAAGAAAGAAATCTTACCTTGTGCAACAGCATGGATGGACTTGGAGAGTATTATGCTAAGTGAATTAAGCCCGTCAGAGAAAGACAAATACCATATGATTTCACTTATATGTGGAATCTAATGAACAAAATAAACTGACAAAAAAAATAGAAACAGATTCATAGATACAGAGAACAGACTGACAGCTGTCAAAGGGGGTTGGGGGGCTTGGTGAAATAGGTCAAGGGATTAAGCAAAAACAATAACAACTCATAGACACAGACAACAGTATGATGAGCACACAATACAATATACAGATAATGTATTATAGAATTATACACTTGAAACCCATATGGTTTTATTAACCAATGTAACCCCAATAAGTTCAATAAAAAATTTTAAAGAAGAAAACATTAGGCTAAGTGTAATAAGTCAGTCACAAAAGATGACGTATTATATGATTCAGTATAGATGAAATATCCAGAATAGGCAGATCTATAAAGACAGAAAGTAGGTTAGTAGTTGCATAGGACTAGGGGAGAGAAAGAGTTGGAGGGGGTGATTGCTAAAAGGTACAGTTTTTATTTTAATTTTATTTTTTGTAGGTAATGAAAATGTTCTAAAATTTATTGTGGTGATGGTCACTCTGAATATAGTAAAATGCCATTGAATTGTATACTTTAAATGAGTGAATTGTATGATATATGAGTTATAGCTCAACAAAGCTGGTTTTTTAAAAAAGCATCTGGGATAGTTGGAGTGGGAATGGAGAGTGACTGCAAATGGTCAGGAGGATGGTGAATGGGATGGTGAAAATGTCCTAAAATTGGATTATGGTGATGGTTTTATAACTCTAAGTTTACTAAAAACAATTGAAGTGTACCCCCTTAAAATGAGTGAAATTTGTGGTATATAAATTATACATTAATATAACATTGCTAAAAATAAAGTCTCAGGGGACTTGGGATACCAGCTCAGAGAGACAAAAAATATTCTTTGTCAGAACTCAAATTCCTGGACCAGTCATGCTCCCTGAACCAGAAGTCATGCTTCCTGAATGCTCCCTGTGAGGTAATTATTTTGTGGCCAGCCTGGGACCACTGGAGAGATTTGTGGTCACCCACAAGGCCCAGAGGCCTTGCTGCAGTCAATAATATTTCACAAATTCCAGTTAACTATGCATATGTTGATTTTCAGTTGGTTAGATAGCAAAGAATGGGTGACTTGTGAAGCTGAGCATTTCTTTATAGACCCACCTCAGCCTCCCAAGCACAGAACTCTATGTATATTGGGCTTCCCAGCAGAGCATAATCATCGTGGTGTTTTCTTACACTGGAGTTGTTCTTGGGACAGCAGTTATGTAAGGTCACTGGATTGGTTCCTGGTGGGTGAAATACCCCCCAGAGAATTCTGTAGGTCAAATAAGTGAGGAGGGTGTTCATCTACACAGCTCCAGAAATCAGAGTTCATAGTTTTCAGACAGAGAAAACAGAGAAGTAGAGTTGTACCTCGTCACTGCCTCTGCTCCCTCCCCATTTCTCCTCATGCAGGCCAGAACCTATTCATATGGCTAGCCACCAATGCAGGAAGAACTAGACTATGACCCAGAGATAGGCATATCAGACCTTGGACAGTGGTGGGAGAGCCTCATCTAATTACCTGGTTTCTCTGCCAGTCAGGCACACAGGATTCTTATAAGGTAAAAACAAGTATCTAGTTTCTGGTCAAATTTGCAACACCGGTCATTATAGCTTAGCCATCCAATATGGTATTCACAACAGCTATATCCAGAAGGGTCTCACCAAACCCTCCAAGTAGCACCTGCAAGCAATGCTGTATGTACCAGGCTTGGTCTTAGGCTAAGAACTACCACCCACTGGGAACCACACTAATGTGGTCCACTTCATGCTACTTTCTTTGAAATTGGTACTGTAGTTGGCAATAGAAAACAAAAAACCATCAATGGAGAAATTAACTCGAAGGGTTACATTCTAGGACAGCCCATCAGGTTATCAATCAGGCTGTGCTAGGGGTAAGTCCTTAAGGCAATAGATCTCCAGGGGAAAATCATGGAAGTATAAGTCTGGGAGGTCCAAGCCTAAGTAGTAGATATTGCAGCCATTAGGACTACATGAACCTGGGCTTCAGTTCTTGCTCTGCCATTTACTATCTAAAAGATGATCTCATTTCATATTAAGTTTATTGAAGTTTATGTTACTAACTTGCCAATAACCCATTTGTTCTGAGAATTGTCATATTTTACAAAATCTATTATTACATGCCTCCCAGTAGGCATCCAGTGTTTAGTGCAAACTAAGTGGTTTCTCAGGTCACAGAGGAATATACTATTTTACTATATTAATAGGTAGAGTAGAGAGGACTATGAATTTGGATCCACTAACATCTGATATCTAATTCTGGCTTCACCATTAACTAGCTATATGAACTTTGCAAGTCACAACATCCTCAAGATTCAATTTTCCTTTTTTGGAAGTAGTCATAACACTACCCATATTTTAAGTTTGGATTAAGAATTAAATGAGGTATTTTCAAAATGTTTATAAACTTTAATCTACAAAATGACATAGCCTTGAGTCATGAGGAAGAATCGGTTATTAAATACTTACTGCTCTTCTGAACCCAGTTTGTCAAGTAGATTTATACACTACAACCAAAGTATTATTGGGACTCACAACTGTAATTTAGATAATATTTAGTTTCTAGCAAATTTGGGGTGTTCTAGATTCAGAGGTTCAACCTTGGCAGCACATTGGAATCTCCCAGGGGGCTTTAAGTATTGATGGCCAAGCCTCCCCTCCAGAGATTCTGTTTTATTTGGTCTTCAGTATGGTTAGGGTAATAAAATTTTTCTAGAAACACTCCAGGTGATTCTAACGTGTAACCACATTTGAGAACCACTGCTCTAGAAAAAAATTGACAAAAATATAATTTGGGGAGACACCAAACCATTGATTCCCTACTATGAGTTTAGCTGATCTAGCTTAAGTTTAGCCTAAAGTAAGGATTATGCTGAAGAAGTATTAATATACTGAAGACAAGGCTCAGGTTTTGTTCCAAGCCCAGTCCATCCTGAGGAATCACTGGGCTCAAAGCATCTTCCTCTTCCTAGTCTCCTCATCAAGTGCCTGCTGAGAAGACTTCTATAGCCAAGCTGTGCTGTGGTTGGGATCATCTATGGTTTTATTAATCAGGATCCTCCAGAGAAATAGAGCCAATAGGATATAGAATGCATGTGTGTGTGTGTGTGTGTGTGTGTGTGTGTGTGTGTGTGTTTATTTATTTTTTTATATTTTTTATTATTTTTTAAATTTTTTTATGTGTGTGTTTATTTTAAAGAATTTATGGCTCATGTGATTATGGGAGATAAGTCCCAAAATCTGCAGTTGGCAAGCTGGAGAACTAGGAGAGGCAATGCTGTAGTTACAGCAGGCTCAAGACTCAGGAAGAGCCAATGTTTGGGTTAGAGTCTGAAGGCTGAAAAACTACTGATGTTCCACATTTGAAGGAGGTCAGGCAGGAGGAGTTCCCCCTTTACCCATGGTGGGTGGAAATGGGGATAGGCCTTTTCATTCTAGTCAGACCTTCAACTGATTGGATAAGCCCCCAAACTCAGGAGGGCAATCTGCTTTACTGAGTCTACCAATTCAGTGTTAATCTCATCCAGAAGCACTCACAGACACACCCAGAATAATGTTTGACCAAATGCCTGGGCACTCTGTGGCCAAGATGACACATAATTAACAATCATGGTGTTTGATCATAAGAAATCCCATCTGCTGCTTCTTCAGAAAGCACAAAAGAGCACCCAGGAGTAGTCATTAGGAGACTCTGGGACAGTTGTCTGGTTGTCTACAGCATAGTTCCTTGGCAATTGAGGAAAAGGAATGAGAAATTCACAATTGCCATGTTATTGATTCCCATACCTGTATGTTTCTAAATGATTTAATAGTAATGGCTTCAAAAGCTGTTACAACCAATTATCTGTTTCCTTCCCAAGCACTTAAGTCATTTGAAAGGAGAAAAAAAAATTACAGGCAGGACATGAATGGAGTTCTCTCCCTCTGGCCTAGAGAAAGTTACTTAACATTTTTATTTCAATATTACTGAGTTACCCATAGTCTTAAATATTTGGTTTTACTAAAAACATTAGGGCTATTTAACAATCTTCACAACTTCCAAACCCCATTGTTTCTTTTCTTTTTTTTTTTAATCCTCACCCGAGGACAGTTTTGTATTTATTTTCAGATATAGCGGGAAGGAGAGAGGGAGGAAGAGAGAGAGAGAAACATCGATGTGAGAGAGACACATCGAGGGGCTGCCACCCACACGACCCCAACCGGGGCCAGGGACAAACCGAAACCAAGGTACGTGCCCTTAGCAGGAACCGAACCTGGTACTCTCCAGTCCACTGGCTGATGCTCCAACCGCTGAGTCAAACTGGCCAGGGCCAACCCCCATTGTTTCTTAAAGTTTTGTATGAGTTTTTTCCCTCCCGACATAATCCACTTCTTTTATATTGGAATTTATCTCTTTGACTCTAATTGCTAAAATCGAATTTTTAAATAGAAGCTTCTTTCTGAACTCTCACTTTTCTCAAACTCCCACCATGTGGAAATGAAAACCTTTCTTCCTTCCTTCCTTCCTTCCTTCCTTCCTTCCTTCCTTCCTTCCTTCCTTCCTTCCTTTCCTTCCTTCCTTCCTTCCTTCCTTCCTTCCTTCCTTCCTTCCTTCCTTCCTCTCTCTCTCTCTCTCTCTCTCTCTCTCTCTCTCTCTTTCTTTCCTCATCAGAGGACATTTTCACATTTATCTTCAGATAGAGTGGGAGTAGGGGGTGGGGAGAGGGAGGAGGAAGAGAGAGAAACATTGATGTGAGAGAGATGCATCGAGTGGCTGCCACCCACACGACCCCAACCGGGGACGGGGACAAACTGCAAATGAGGTACGTGCCCTTCGCAGGAACTGAATCCGGGTCTCTCTGATCCGTGGGCCGATGCTCTAACCACTGAGCCAAACCGGCCAGGGCCGAAACCCACTCTTTTAGCAGCTCAATTCTTCTCAGAGTAAGGCAGAGTCAGCTGAAGTCTGATAACCTTCTGAAGTAGGAACCAGAAATAGGTTTATTGAGCCGGGGGAGAGCTGTCAGGAGAAAAGGGCAAAACTTATTTTGCACAAACCCAGAAGAAAATCCATTGCTCTAAATATCAGTAAGTTCCCTCCAGCTCCCCAACCCAAGACTCTATTACCTATGACTTCGTGTAGTCAGTGGTTCTCAAAGAGTGTTCCCTTTACTAGCAGCTTTAGCCTCACCTGAGAACTTGTTGGAAACACAAGTTCTCAGGCCCCACCTCAGACGTACTCAATTGAAAGCTGTGGGGGTGGAGCTCAGCAATCTGTGGTTTCACAAGCCTTCCAGGCGAGGCTGATGCCTATCTCTGTGAAGCTTTATGCTGGTAAAGCTTACTCTGCTTCCTGGGAGCTTTACTGATACAAATCCACACAAGCTAATCAACCCTCTCTTTCAGCTCATTAGGTGGGGAAAATAGTTTCAGATTCCCATCTGTGGGCTCTCTCAGTGTCTCATGCAAATGAAACATCAGTTGACTCCTACCTGGATTTCTGAAGAGCACACAAGGGAAAAGAAGGAAGGCATGAAGAAGCACAGGGCAGGCGAAAGACAGACCAGAAGCATTTACATGTGGTCCAGATGGAGGAACATTTAACTAGATCACGGCCAAGAATGTTCCAAAACTGACACCAAGGAAAAGTAGGAGGCAATGAGTAAAGACAGTTCTTAGAGGAATTGTGCTATATAGGGAACAACGAAATAGGGTGGTTGATTGAGAGGACTGTGGAGTCAATGTGAAGGTTGTGAATGGCTTGGCCAGGTGATTTCCTCATTGATTCATCTATCTTTCACCTAAAGATGACTCCTGGGAAAATACTTTTCATCATTTAGAATTTTTGTGGGTGCAGTTTTGACAATCGCTTCATCAAAGTGAGTATACATTTGAGTTTAGGAGTGGAAAAGTTTCAATAAACTAAAGTTTGTTGAAGGCCAGGCACTTTACATATATTTAAGATTTACAGGTTTATAAATTAGGTGTTATTATCTCCATTTTATAGAGATTAAGTAACAGGCCCCAAAGTGAGAGGAGGAATTTTACACCAGGCATTCTGACATCTCATGCAGTTGTTTTTATACATACCAGACTTCCTCCTATAAATTATACAGTTTAGAAGACTCAAGTCCAGATCTGATGTCTAAAAAAGCCTGTATGCACTTTGACAGAAGGAATATAAATATTGAGACATACCATTTCCATTCACCGGGGAGATGAATGAAGGTTGGAAGAAACATGTTATGATTATATAATCACAAAAACTCAGATATTAAATGTCATGTTAAGTGACATTAGCATGAACTGGCTAAGCCTTATCTCTGCCACCTTTTTTCCTTCAGTAAATCCAGAAGAAATCAAAGGACTTATGGGCCTAGATAATGGAAATTTTTAAAAATCATTATTCCATGGAGAGAGGGATTCCTAATGGATTTTGGGGTCCCAGACAGACCCTGTTTGGTTAATGAGTGACCTGTATATTTTTTGTACAAGAAATCTACAAAAGGAGCTACCTCCATGATAAAAATCCCTGCTGGGCCAATGAATCTGTTGGAGCCTGCTCTTCTTACCTCTACTCCTAGAGAGGAAAACCCAGAAGGAAGCATGTAGAGAGAGACCTCTCAAAAACTAACTTGATGGGAGGTGAACCAGTTTAGTGAAAATTATGTTAGAGTGGGGCTAACATGGGATCCCAGCATTTCATTTTGGAATTTGCCTTGTGTGAAGAAATTTTATTCAGAGATTTAATACTACTTTTTTGTTTGTATAGGCAAAGATCCATTTCCTCCTTGACTATTTCCTAGAGCCTCCAAAAAGACCTCTTAGCTGCAAGAAACTAGGAAAGGAGAGAAAAAACAAACTGATAAATTATCATCTTCCCTGTGTCCCCAGCCTTATTCTTCTACTACCTTTGAAATGTTGGATGGGTGGGTGTGGCTGATGGGAACAAACTTTTGGGACCAAGTAGGGGGAGATGTTCAGGTTGGGCATGTTTTGAAGCTGGATTAACTCCGTTTCTAACTAAAAATGGTATGATGCCCACCCAGCTTGAGCTTTCATGCAGCTGGTGGGTGTAGGGAAGAAACCATGAAGCACTCTGTTCTTGCCTGTGTCTCAAGGCTGGACCTCAAGGTAGATAGTGTTAAGGGGACTGGTTTTGAGTCTGGCACTTATTAGCTGAGTATCCTTGGGCAGTTACTTGTTGAATGAAGAAATGGCTGTTGTTTCATTCCCTAGCTCTCTGCCTCCCACACTCCCTTCAACAAATAAGCTTGCAATGAAGGTCTAGATTCCGGCAGTACAAATCCCATGACACAAAAGATAGAACCAAGAAACATGCCAGATGAGATGGAATTATTGGGTTGCGAGTGACTAAGGATATATGAAGTGAACAGACAGGTGGACAAGAGTTTGTAGTGATTCTGAAGTCTATGTGTAACAGCTGCATAAAAAGTTACTACACGGGCATATTTGAAACATTGAAAATGGCCAGTGCACAGAGTTCTAGAGATTGGAAGATGGTAGAGGATAAAATGTTGGGCTGTAGAAATGTAGGAGTCCTCTGTTTAATGACTTAGAATTTAAATGTTTATCTGATATATGAGCACAATTAAAAGGCTTGCTTAGAACATCAAGAGAGAATTCATGGTGGTAATCATGCCAATCATTTTGGATTTCATTTTTTATGATAAGGATGCAACTTATGTCAGTTAAAGCAAGTTTAAAATAATTTCCAATAAATAGTGACATTTTTGAAGCTCTTCCCTCAAAGCCAAAGATTTTTGTCCTCTAAATTCAAGATACAGGATGACTTTAACCAATGGATCAAAATTAACCACACTAATATAGAACAAGCCAACATTATGTGCTTCCTGATATGCACCAAGAAGAATATAACATCATTGCTCTGATATTCTTGCCAGAAATGCATAGCTTGAATTTAATAACAAGAAAACATTAGATAAGACCAAACTGAGGCACATTCTACCAAAAATAACTGGTCTATACTCTTCAAAGATATCAAAATAATGAAAAACAAAGTAAGACTGACTGAGGAATTGTTCCACATTAAAGAAGACATAGCAACTAAGTGTCATCTTTGACTGAATCTGGGGGAGGGAGTGGGTAGTATGATTGCTACGAAGGACATAATTAGGACAACTGTCAAGTTGAATATGGACTTGGATTAAATAATATTATTGCATCAATGAAAATTTTGCTGATTTTGAATATATATATATGTATATATATATATATATATATTTTAAATATGTCTTTATTGATTTTTTTAGAGAGGGAGAAAGAGATGGAAACATTGATTGGGTACCTCCTGCACACCCCTTACTGGGGATCGAGCCTGAAACCCAGGCATGTGCCCTGACCAGGAATTGAACGGGGACTTCTCAGTCCATGGGACGATGCTCAATCCACTGAGCCACACCAGCTGGGCTGATTTTGAATATTTTATTGTAATTATTTAAGAGAATATACTTGTTCATAAGAAATAAATACTGAACTATTTAGGAATAATGAAGCATGATATCTGCAATTCATTCTAAAATGATTCAGAGGAAAAAAATGTGTGTGTATGCGTAATAAATATATACAAAACTGTAAAGCAAATGTAAGCACTTGGTGAATATGGTTAAAGGATTACATGTGTTCTTTGCAATATTATTAGAATATCTCTTCAATTTAAAGGTTATATAAACATTAAAATTACCAAGAAAATGAATATACTACTCTCCCCCCATCCTCCCACAAATAAGTTCACAAACTGAATTTAAGTTTGAAGATTTCAAAGAGGAAAAAAATACCTTGGCTATTTTACAGTAAAAATAACAGGAAATATTTTATTAAAGGTACAGATGGTTTAGAACCATTGAAATGACATCAGAAGTTAATATTTTAAAAGTGTGTTGGGGAGACTGAACTGGTCACTGCAGGCCTAACTCAAGAGACGTCTGCCCTCCTTCCTTTAGGACCAAGAGGGATCTCAGGCCATGCCCCTTTTGTCTGGGCTTTGAACTTATCATTTGTAGAAGTCGAGTAAAAAATAAGATACAGCCCTGGCGGGTTTGGTTCAGCGGTTAGAGCGTGGGCCTGCAGTCCAGAGAGACCCGGGTTCAGTTCCCGCTAAGGGCACGTACCTTGGTTGCAGTTTGTCCCCGGCCCTGGTTGGTCGTGTGGGTGGCAGCCACTCGATGTGTGGCTTTCACGTCGATGTTTCTCTCTCTCTCTCTCTCTTCCTCTCTCTCTCTCCCACTCTATCTGAACAAAAAATGGAAAAATGTCCTCGGGTGAGGATAAAAAAATAAAAATAAAAATAAGATACAAAAATAAAAATCTAGAAAACTATCTAAACAGCATACTGTGAAACTAAGACAGCAAGAAAAAGAGATAAATAACAAAAGATAGAGTGACAGAGGAGAGGTAAAAAATAAGACATGATAAAATACAGCTATAATTTTAATTTTGAAATAAAAGAAAAGTAAAAGACAGGATAAAACAAACTGGTTATTTAATAAAAATAATATCTAGCCCTGGCTGGTTTGGCTCAGGAGTTAGAGTGTCAGCCTGCAGACCAATGAGTCCCGGGTTCAATTCTGGTCAAGGGCATGTACCTCAGTTGCGTTTGTCCCTGGCCCTGGTCAGGGTTGTGCAGAAGGCAACCAGTTCATGTGTGTCTCTTACATCGATGTTTCTCTCTCTCCCTCTCTCGCTCTCTCTCTCCCTTCCTCCCATTCTATCTGATGATAAATGGAAAAATATCCTCGGGTAAGGATAATAATAATAATAATAATAATATCTAGCAGTAAAAAACAGATAATGTGAAAAGCAACAATATTGAAAGTCTATAAACTAAATGAAGACAGAATAATAAAACCGCATAGGTCCAGCTGAGAGTGTGTACAAAAAAGAAAAAAATAGAGTGCTGTACAGTGCCAAAGGACTGTGATAGGAGGCCAGGGATCAATAGGTCTGTGTTTCTTCAAAGCAGCCAGCTGTTCAACTGTCCTTCCAGTCCATGTTCTTTTGGAGCATGGAGTGATTAAAGGGAGAGCCTAGGATTTAGAGCTTCAGGGCATGGAAAAGCATCTATTCAGCCAAACAGTTCCTTCGAGGCTTAGGAACGCTATGCTTTAATTATAATCTGCATCTTGAAGCATTAAGTGATGTCTGAAATTTCTTTCTGGCTTGATTGATGAATGCCTATAGGTTATACAGAGCAACAGGCCCAAATCAGGGTTGGTTCAGGCCTGTTGTTCTACAGGTGTACAAATACACCGTCTACTTCTAGAAGAACACCTTAAACTAGAGGCAGGGTAGCAGAATGAAAGGAGTGAGTTTAGGGGTTAAAAGCACAGGCTCTGAAGTCTGAAACTCCCTGGGTTCAAATCCTGGCTGTGCCATTAACTTGGTCTGTAGATGTTTGGACATCTAAAAAGGGCAAGTATTAACAACAATACCCACCCTGTAGGGCAGTTTTGAGGATTAAATGAGTTCAATTAAAGCAAGCTCATAGCTAGTGTTATATGTGTTGGTTAAATTAGAAGAAAACAAATATAATAAGAAAATTAGCAATGCCTGGAGTTGAATTCTCATCACTCATGTAAAATTCATGAAATAGAGACATTAGTATTAAAAACAAGAATATGATGTTTTCCTTAAATCGAGGCACAACTTCCTCTTCTGGGGCTGATTTGGGGGCCAGCCCCTGACAGTTACCTGATAGGGAATGGGGACAGGCCTGGAGCGGGTCTGCTTTAGGCCATCCTGTAGTGTGTGGGATCTTCATTCCATGTAGAAAAGGTTTCACAACGTGAGTCCAGGTGATTTTGAGAGTATGTTTATTAAAGCTGCAGTCAGTGAAACAAAGGAAGTGTTTAGTGTAGAAGAGAGCCTAGGTGATGCTGGCTTTGACTCCCTACAGACATATAGGAAAGAAGTGAGCCAAGGTGGGGCTGCTGTTAGCTCACTGGGAAGTCAGAGTAAAGGGGGCCTTGGAGACAGGATCAGGGGTAAGCCCAGGTCGAGCTGTTCTTGCCCACTGCTTCCTTAGAGTTTAGGAAAAAGTAAAAAGTTCTCGCCGGGAAGGGGCATGGGTGTGCTCTAGAGCGAGCTGCAATGGATCAGTTTCTTGAGGGTTTTTTATCTTTTTTTTTTTTTTTTCCTGTGGGTGAGAATCTTAAGGGAGGGTTTCAGCAGAATATTCATCAGCTTTCCAGGTGCATTTTTAATATGGTGATGCATCAAAATGAGCGTATAAGGGAGTGTGGGATTATTCTTGAGTGTGCTTTCCTGTTTTACTTTTATCTTGGGTCTGTCTGGCTTTGGTTGGGTTTTTGTTATTTGTTCCCCTGACTTCATCTGTCCTTGGGTTTGGCTGGCACAAATGCCATTAATTGGGTCTCTGTTCTCTATCTCTTCGGCTAGGGTGGTTTAAACTATATATTCTCTGGTCAGGGAGGAGAGGTATAAACCATTTGCTCTCAAGTGTCATTGGTTAGGGAAGATAAAGTCTTGCGATTCACTAGCTGGCTGTCAGTTGTTCAAATTGTTTGGCCTTGTTTAATTTTCTTGTCTCAGTTTCCCTATTCCACTTGCCGGGAATTTTCCTAGCCTCTTACTATCCTGCCACAACACCAGTGGGAACACACTGGGAGACAGGAATCAGGAGCTGCGTTGAGATGTATTAGGATATAATACAGCGTATGAATGTCAACGGCAGCACACTCGCTCCTCTAATTCCTTCTGGGGTTGAGGAAGAGGTGATAGTGGAAGAATTATTATGAATCATTAGCAGACACAAAACATGCCTCCTTTCACCCAACCTTTGATTACTTATGTGACAAATATATTCTTTTCTATTTGCTAAGAGAGAACCAAGGCTGCAGGTCCAAGTGAGAACCTGGTTAAGTGGTGTATATGTTCACTGTCAGGGATAACTAGTACTGGAAAAAGATCTCAAAAGTGAGATAAGTTCGAATGGGGGAAAAATTCACAGAAATAGTGAAAAAAAAAGTTAAATTGGAAATTTATCCTGAAACATAAAACTAAAAAATGTAAAAACTTTATCTTGTGTTGAAGAAAATTTAGATTATGATTTCCACTAAGCATCGAATAATAGAACAAATAAAGAATAATTCAAGTATTGATTTTTGCAAGATAATAAGAGATGCCATCCTTCATAGTTAATTTTCACAGCACAAGTACTTTTGCAAAAATAAAAATGTCATCAGATATCTCGAGCCCTTTCTTAATCCTTTGATAGTTAATCTATTCTCTTTTGAAGCTCCTCTCATATCTTAATTATCCTTACTAATTTTTTCCCTCATCCATTAACTGTCTGAGATATACCAGATTATGTGGCATCTCCTCTCTTTTATATT
Organism: Tadarida brasiliensis; assembly: GCA_030848825.1. Lineage (NCBI taxonomy): Eukaryota > Metazoa > Chordata > Mammalia > Chiroptera > Molossidae > Tadarida > Tadarida brasiliensis. Next base: position 36,835,097 of record CM061269.1, read on the forward strand.
AATTTTGCTTCCCATTACAACCTATAACTGAAGGAATTAATGATTTTTCTATAAACAAAATCCTTGGTTTCATCTTTTGAAAAAATGTAAATACATTGTAATCAAAATGAGCCATTTCAAACTTTTTTTTTTTTTTATCCTCACCCGAGGACATTTCTTCATTTTTTGTTCAGATAGAGTGGGAGGGAGAGAGAGGAAGAGAGAGAGAGAGAAACATCGATGCGAAAGTGACACATCGAGTGGCCGCCACCAGCACGACCAACCAGGGCTGGGGACAAACTGCAACCGAAGTACATGCCCTTAGCGGGAACCGAACCTGGGTCTCTCTGGACCGCAGGCCGACGCTCTAACCGCTGAGCCAAACCAGCCAGGGCCCATTTCAAAATCATAGTATTTCTTGAAATTGCTTTAAAGTTTTGTTTAAAAGTAATATTAGGGAACAGTTTAGGGATAGGAATGTGTCCTGGTACATATGTTTTTGTGAAAGTTTACCAACTGGGATATTTTAGATAACAGCACATTGTAATTCTGTTTTTGACTATAGCTACAATTTCATAGTTATAGTGAAAACAAATGGAAACATTTAAGATGTGTCTGAGTCTGTGAAAGATCTGCAACTGTCCACTTTTTTTGTGTTGTTAAGTAACTTGTATCCCAACTTAAAATCAAACAACAAGAATGCAGCCAAAGCTACATTTGCACAAATGGCATTTGATGAGGCTCTAGAAATTGAAATCGGTAAAACTGGAAATAGAAGTTAGCAATTCCTACTTCTTCCTTTATTTTTATTTATTTATTTATTTATGTATTTATTTATGTATTTATTTATTTAATCCTCACCTGAGGATATTTTTGTATTCATCTTCAGATAAGAGCAGGGTGGAAGAAAGGGAGAGAGAGAGGAGGAAGAGAGAGAAAGAAATATCGATGTGAGAGAGACACATCAAGTAGTTGCCACCCACACAACCCCAACTCGGGCTGGGGACAAACTGCAACCGAGGTACATGCCCTCAGCAGGAACTGAACCTGGGTCTCTCTGATCCGCGGGCCGATGCTGTAACCACTAAGCCAAACCAGCCAGGGCCTTACTTCTTCCTTTAGTCCTCAGGGATCCCTGATCCAGGATCCAGACATCAGACTATAGCACCTTGAAGTGGAAACTAAACATGTCTATAATTTGCATGACAAAATAACATCTACAATTACAAGTATTTTTTTGTAAACGTGACAGTTTTTCAGAAAAGCATGATTTCAAGCTCCAACCACCTATAAGGAATAAGGCATTATGCTAGTGCTGCAGTATTCCTTTATTTACATTATTCATATTGCAGCAGATGAAGATTATTATGCACATGGCTGCTTCCCTTGCATCATGTCTGTCTCAGATCCAAAATCACCTCCTCCAAGGCCTTCTCTGACCAGCTCATATTGCGCTCCTACATTAATCTCTGTTATATCATCCTGTCCCATTGCCTTACCACTATTTGAAATTATCTTGTTCGTTCATTTGCTTAGTTATTTCTTGCCTCTTCCCAAGAATGGAATCTCCCCAAGGAGAAGGACTGTACCCATATTGTTCACTGCTATATCCCCAATACCTAAAGCAGTGCCTGCCAGTCGCATATTGAATCTGTTGAACAAATTGATTAATTATGAAATGTCAAAGGGATAGTTGGCTAAATTAATACATAAGCTAAGTGAGTCTCAATGTTACACTGAAATATTTGTATTAAAATATTAATTTTCAAAAATAATTAACTTGCAATTATTTGTAGATTGCAATGCAAGCATCAGATATATGGTCTTTTATAACCCCAAATTTCATTATTCAAATATGTTTTGTCTGCTCCTGAGATAGCTTTCTTGCAATGGATAGCTAAATTTGGAAAAAAATATTATTATTTGTATGCAAATCCAGCATGCTCCCTGTCTCTGTCTTAGAAATTTATATGCTATCCAAAGATAGGGAGACTAGACAGAAAATATGTGACTTGAATGAGAGTTGCTTTAGTGCGAGGCAATTTTCATTCTTAGTCAACAGAAGTTATATACTCATCTTACTCTAAATGAAATTCTCCTCTCTTCAATCTTTCTATCTTTGAAAGAGCAATCCACAAGACTGAGACAAATGTATATGTCTAAGAACATTGAAACCATGCCACGGTAAAATCAATGTTTTATTTTCAGTAATTCATCTAACAGTTTCTCTTTTTAGCATGCATTGTAAATTTTAGTATATGTGAAATTATATGGTCAAAAGTATTTCTCTGTTTTTATTTTATTATTTATTTTTCTTTATTGATTTTAGAGAGAGAGGAAGGGAGAAGGAGAGAGATAGAAACATTGATGAGAACATCAATTGGCTGCCTCCTGCATGCCCCCAACTGGGGATTTGGCTCACATCCTGAGCATGTGCCCTGACCGGGAATCGAACCAGCAAACTCTTGGTGCATGGGTCGACACTCAACCACTGAGCCACACCAGCTGGGCATTTCTTTGTCTTTAAAACACCTAAAATATTGTTGTCCATATTATATAACTAGCTCTTGTATGATCATGATAAAAAATAGGGATAGTGCACATTAATGAAATCAATGCACCATTCCTTAGTTTATTCATTAGTTTCAGCTTCTCTTAACTAAATCCATTATTTAATGATCAATGACATATAGAGTCACTAGCTTATGTTTTACCATTTGTTAAAATTAGGTTAGTTTGATTCCTACTTAGAAAGTACCTGGGTGTCCTTCCCCTCTGGTAGATTTTCCACCACAAGCATCCAAAAGAAAAGATCATCTTTTCCCCTAGCATCACATCTATGGAACAAGTGTATCCCATTCACCTCAGGCCTCTATTTAGAATTCAAGAACTGTATTACCAGCTCTGGCCGGTATGGCTCAGAAGTAAGAGCGTTGCCCGCGGACCAAAGAGTCCCGGGTTCGATGCCAGTCAGGGACATGTACCTTGGTTGCAGTTCGTCCCTGGCCCCCGTTGGGGTTGTGCGGGTGGCCACCAGTCGATGTGTTTCTCTCGCGTCGATGTTTCTCTCTCTTCCTCCCTCTCTCCCTCTAGCTCTATCTGAAGATTAATGTAAAAATGTCCTTGGGTGAGGATTAAAAAAAAAAAAAAAAAAAAAAAAAGAACTGCATTACCACTCTGTTAGTCAGGAACTTGTGAGACTATAACTAAAGATCTAACTTTTGTGTCATTGGAGTCTTGGAAGGGGAAGAAGGGTTGGCCTGAAAAAGTATTCAAAGAAATAATGACTGGAAACCCCCCAAATTTGACAAGGCACGTAAGCCTACTGATTCAAGAATCTGAGTGAATCTCAAACAGGATAAACCTAAAGAAATCTATACCAACACATCAGGATCTAAATACATTTATAGAATACTTCATCAAACAGAATACGTTATTTTCAAGTGTTCATAAAACATATGTCAAGATAGACTATACCCTAAGCCATAAACTAACATAATCAATTTTTTTCATTAATTTATTTTTGTTACAGATATTTCTCCTTTTTCCCCCATTGACACCCTCCTCCCGATCCCACGCCCCCTCCCCCACCCCCAGCATTGTTGTCTATGTCCATGGATACATATACATGCATATAAGTTCTGTGGTTTATCTCTTCCCTTCCACCAACCCCCCCTTCTGAGGTTTGTCAATCTCTACCCTACTTCTGTGTCTCTGGGTCTATTTTGTTCATCAGCTTGTTTTGTTCATTATATTCCACAAATAAGTGAGATCATGTAATATTTGTCTTTCTCTGATTGGCTTGTTTCTCTTAGGATAATACTCTCCAGGTCCCTCCATGTCATCACAAAGGGTAACAGATCTTTCTTTCTTACGGCTGCATAGTATTCCATTGTGTATATGTACCACAGCTTTTTTATCCACTCATTTATTGATGGACACTTGGGCTGTTTCCAGATCTTAGTGATTGTAAATAGTGCTGCTATGAACATAGGGGTACATATATTCTTCCTGATTGGTGTTTCAGGCTTCTTAGGGTATATTCCTAGAAGTGGGATCGCTGGATCAAATGGCAGTTCAATTTTTAATTTTGAGGTAACACCATAGTGTTTTCCATAGTGGCTGCACCAGTCTGCATTCCCACCAGCAGTGTACTAGAGTCCCCTTTTCTCCACACTCTCACTAGCACTTGTTATTGGTGATTTGTTGATGGAAGCCATTCTGACAGGTGTGAGGTGATAACTCATAGTTGTTTTAATTTGCATCTCTCTGATGATTAGTGATGTTGAGCATTTTTTCATATGTCTCTTGGCCATTTGTATGTCTTTTTTGGAGAGGTGTCTGTTTAGCTCCTCTGCCCATTTTTTAATTGGGTTCTTTGTCTTCCTTTTGTTGAGTTGTATGAGCACTCTATATATTTTGGAAATTAACCTCTTATCTGATGTATCGTTGGCAATTATGCTCTCCCATATAGTGGGTTCCCTTTCTATTTTGATGGTTGTTTCTTTTGCTGTGCAGAAGCTTTTTAGTTTGATGTAGTCCCATGTCTAACATAAACAATTTTAAAAGATTTGGAATCATACAGAGTGTATTCCTTGGACAGAATGGAATAAATCTAGAAATGAGTAACAGGAAAATAACAGAAGAATTTCCAAACACTTGGAAACTAAATAACACATTTCTAAATAATCCATGGGTTAGAGATGAAGTTTCAAAAGAAATTTTAAAATGTGGTGAACTGAGTAAAAATGTCAATATCAAAATTTTTGGACATAGCTAAAGCAATGCTAAGAGTGAAATATGGTATATAACAAATGCATACATTAGAATATAAGTCTCAAATCACTAATCTAAACTCCCAAGAGCAAAATAAATCAAAGAAAGTGTAAGGAAAAACTAAAGATAATCAGAAATCAATGAAACAACAATCAAGGAAATAAAGAGCTGGTACTTTTGAAAAGATAAATAAAATTGATAAATTTCCAATATTAGAAATGAAGCAGAGGATATCACTACAGACCTTGCAGACATCAAAAATAATACTTTAGCCCTGGCTGGTTTGGCTCAGTGGTTAGAGTGTCAGCCTGTGGTCCAGAGAGACCTGGGTTCGGTTCCTGCTAGGGGCACGTACCTCAGTTGCAATTTGTCCCCGGCCCTGGTTGGTCGTGCGGGAGGCAGCCACTCGATGTGTCCTTTTCATGTCGATGTTTCTCTCTCTCTCTCTTCCTCTCTCTCCCTCCCACTCTATCTGAACAAAAAATGGAAAAATGTCCTCGGGTGAGGATAAAAAATAATAATAATAAAAATAATAATAATAATACTTTACCCCCTCAGATAGGGAACAGGCAAAAATGTCTGCTGTCATCATTCTTATTCAACATAGTGCTGGGATTTTTAGCCAGTGCAATAAGGCAATAAAAGGCATACAGTTTGGAAAGAAAAAAAATAAAACAGTCTTTATTTGCAGATGAGATGATTGTCTATGTAGAAAATCCCAAAGAATATACAAAAATGCTCCTAGAACTAATTAATGTGTTCAGCAAGGTCTTAGGATACAAGACACACACACAAAAATCAATTGTACTTCTACACTAGCAGTAAATATAGACACAAAAATTTAAAACATAATACTGCTTTAAATTGCTCCAAAAAAAGTGAGAATTGCTTAGGTGTAAATGTAACAAAAATGTACAGGACTTGTATACTGAAAACTATACAATGTTAATGAAAGAAATAAAAGATCAAAACAAATTGAGAGATATACTTCATGAATTGGAAGAGTCAACATAGTAAATGTGCCAATTCTTCCCAATTAAATTGTGGGAGAGACGGATCTTAGTGCAAAGATTTCCAAGTCCCTCAGCAAAACCTTGTTACTAGCACTCAAAGCTTTCCCCACAGCTTGACTTGGCTCATTTATGCACTTTTATGAGATGTATTTATTTCTTTTGAGGGAAACAAACAGAGATTAGTTCTGAACCAGGTTCAGGTTGCTTGAGTAGAGTTTAGAAAGGAAGAAGATTGGTGCCTGTGTGCCTTTTCACCAGCAGTTGAGATTCTAAAACGAGACAGTGCGTTCTCACAGATGTTCTGAGCATCCGGTGAACCGGATGTTCACTCGGGCATTCATCCTCCAGGTGGCAGCAGTTCCTGTCACTGAAGAAGGCAGTCTTGTCTGCTCTGGTTGTGTGCCTGGGCGTTTCTCCATGATCTACATCTCAGTTCACCAACAGTGGAAGTACATTCACTTTTCCAGACTAAAATCTTACAAAGAGAAATGCTCGCCTAAATTCTAACCTAAACAATTCTCAAACCTAGAAAATAGCCTCCCAAATAGCTGTAATTATGCATGGTTGTGGAGTGAATGTGAAGGCCTAGGATGTGTATCCTACTGTAGACTTCATAAACACTGTACCCTCAGGCTATTCTAAATTGATAAAAATCTTTTTCTTTCTTCAGTAATAAATTGACCTTAGCTTACTGTAAGTTATCACTATATAAATTTTTAAATTTAAAAAAATCTTTTGACTTCTGTAATAACACTTAGCTTAAAACACAAACGCATTCTACAGCTGTACAAAAATATTTTCTTTCTTTATATCCTTATCCTAACCATTTTATTACTTAATTTTTTTCACTTATATTTATTTATTTATCTTTTTTTCAAATTTTATTAATTTATTTTTGTTACAGATGTTTCCCCTTCCCCCCCAGACCCCCTCCTCCCCATCCTGCCCCCCTACGCCCCTAGCATTGTTGTCTATGTTGTCTCAACCAGGGCCGGGGACAAATTGCAAAGAACATGTATGCATATAAGTTCTTTGGTTCATTTTACCATCCTCCCCACCCCCATCCCCCTACTCTGAGGTTTGTCAGTTTGAACCATACTCCTTCCTATGTCTCTCGGTCTATTTTGTTCATCAGCCCACCTTGTCCATTATATTCCACAAGTAAGTGAGATCGTGTGGTATTTGTCTTTCTCTGATTGGCTTATTTCACTTAGCATAATACTCTCGAGGCCCCTCCATTTTGTCTCAAAGGATAAGAGATCTTTTTTTCTTACAGCTGCATAGTATTCCATTGTATATATGTACCACAGCTTTTTTTTTTTTTTTTTTAATCCTCACCCGAGGACATTTTTCCATTTTTTGTTCATACAAAGTGGGAGGGATAGAGAGGAAGAGAGAGAGAGAGAAACATTGACGTGAAAGGGACACATCGAGTGGCTGCCTCCTGCACGACCAACCAGGGCCGGGGACAAATTGCAACTGAGGTATGTGCCCCTAGCGGGAACCGAACCCGGGTTTCTCTGGACCGCAGGCTGACGCTCTAACCGCTGAGCCAAACTGGCCAGGGCTGCCACAGCTTTTTTATCCACTCATCTATTGATGGACACTTGGGCTGTTTCCAGATCTTGGCAATTGTAAATAGTGCTGCTATGAACATAGGGGTACATATATTCTTTCTGATTGGTGTTTCAGGCTTCTTAGGATATATTCCTAGAAGTTGGATCACTGGGTCAAATGGCAATTTAATTTTTAATTTTTTGAGGTAACACCATAATGTTTTCCATAGTGGCTGCACCAGTCTGCATTCCCACCAGCAGTGTACTAGAGTCCCCTTTTCTCCACATCCTCGCCAGCACTTATTGTTTGATGATTTGTTCATGGCAGCCATTCTGGCTGGTGTGAGGTGATACCTCATCATTGTTTTAATTTGCATCTCTCTGATGATTAGTGATGTTGAGCATTTCTTCATATGTCTCTTGGCCATTTATATGTCTTTTTTGGAGAGGTGTCTGTTTAGCTCCTCTGCCCATTTTTTAATTGGGTTCTTTGTCTTCCTTTTGTTGAGTTGTATGAGCACTCTATGTATTTTGGAAATTAACCCCTTATCTGATGTATCATTGGCAATTATGCTCTCCCATACAGTGGGTTCCCTTTCTATTTTGATGATTATTTCTTTTGCTGTGCAGAAGCTTTTTAGTTTGATGTAGTCCCATGTGTTCATTTTTTGCTTTGTTTCTTTTTTTTGTTTTTTTTTTTAACTCTTTAAACTTGTGTGTTTAAAACTGAGGCACAAACACGCATAATAGCCTAAGCCTACATAATGTCAAGATCATCAATATCATCGTCTTCCATCTCCACATCTTGTCCCAGTAGAAGGTCTTCAGGGCCGATAAAACCCATGGAGCTGTCATCTCCATAACACAATGTCTTCTTCTGGAACACTCCTGAAGGACCTGCCTCAGGCTCTTCTTGAGGAGCACTCGCTCTTTTCAAATATGTGTCCATGGGGGTTTGCTTGGTTTTTTATTTTTTCCATCATAGATTGCTTGTAAGCAGATAATGCACAATTAACATTCCTCTCTGTTAATGAAAACCTTTTGGTTTAGCAGTCCTGGTTATCAGATTGACTGTCATGGTATCACAATGCTTGTGTTTGAGTAATCCTTATTTTATTTGATAATGCCACATCCACATAACTTTTATTACAGTATTATAATTGTTCTATTTTATTATTAATTATTATTGTTAATCTCTTACTGTGCCTAATTTATAAGTCAGACTTTATCATAGGTATTTATGTATAGCAAAAATATAGTACATGTAGGGTTCTGTACTATCTGTGGTTTCAGGCATCCACTAGGGATCTTGAAACATATCCCCCACTGATAAGGAAGGAGTACTGTATATATAAAATATTTAATTAGGGTCCTAAAGGATTTTAAAGAGGACTTTTAACTAAACTCAATTTTGTTATTTTATATTAGAGCCTAACTTCCACATATGAAACAATTCTACTGTCCCTATTTTTTAAAGTACCATTACCAAAAGAATACTGATGCTTGGCAGCTTTCTGAGAGATAAAAATAAACTTTGATAATATTTTTAAGTTTGCATGTTATAGATATTATTAGCTTTATTGTCTTTAAAACATAATTTTAGATTTACTGAAAGTAAAGTCTTTTAGCTCTCTTAAAAGTTAAACACTTAGTTATCTAAAGAACTCTGGACTTGTTTCAGCTAAATCATCTTTATCCCCCAAAGTGTGAGAATATTTTCTTCTGCTCTTTAGAGGGGTTTCTAGCCAAGAGTCACTGTTTTCATTTTTATTTTTTCAAACGCTTTTGGATTAACTACTCGATTTTATAATGCATTCAACCTTTGAGATACTATTCCCATTCTATCACTAATCGATTTCAAACCAATATTTTCAATTCAAGGAGCAATCAGCAAGTATTTTTCTGAGTTGCTGTGCTTAGAGAAAAAGAGAGAGAGAAAACCACACCTGTGCATTTATAGTAAATAACTGTAATGCATGAAATACATGGAATATATACTAAAAAGTAACACAATGTCTCAGTCCGCTCAGGCTGCTATAACAAAATTTCATAAACTGTGTGGTTTATCAACCATTGACATTTATTTCTCATACTTCTGGAGGTTGGAAGTCCCAGATCTAGGTGAAGGCATGGGCAGATTCTAGTGAGGGCTGTGTTCTGGGTTGCAGATGGCTGACTTCTTATCGTATCTTCACACGGCTGAGAAAGAGGCAAGGTAACTCTCTGGCCTCTTCTATAAGGGCACTAATTCTATTCATGAGGGCTCCACCCTCTTAACCTAATTATTTCCCAGAGGCCCCCACCTCCAATACCATCACTTTGGTGATTAGATTTTAACATACTGATTTTGTGGGGGACACATGAGAGATGGATTCTCAAAAATAGTTCCTTCCTACCAGGGAAATATCTGGAAAGACTTGTTGGAGGAGGGTGAATTTGACCTGGACACTGAAGGATAACAGTGGTGGTAAGCCTGGATTCTCAAGCAATAAAATGAGGTGTATAAAAATGTAACATTTTTATTTTCCTACAACTGACCTTAATTTCTATTTCAAGTTCCTGTTTCTGCCTGATATGAGAAAATTTAATCTAAACCTTTCCGGATAAACTCAGCTGAGTGTAGAGATTTCTTAAGAATTTCAGTTGAAAGTCAGTCAAACACAGCCTTGCTAGTCAAGGTATAGTCAGTGGACCAGCAACATAGATCATCTGATTGCTGTTTAGAAGTGCAGACTCTTTGTCCCACCCCAGATATACTGATTCAGAATAAGGATCTCATCCATATTCCCTGAATGAGAATCAGCAGTTTAACGAGATTCCCAGGTGATTTGTACACACATTAAAATTTGAGAAATCCTGAAATACAATATTTGTGTCTCCCTTCCTTTTGACCTTCCTTCAAGGTCAGCTCCTGAATCTGCTGCATGTTGACAACCAATCTGCCTCTCAGATGGTGGAGCCCACCAATGTGGTTCACCTCAGCTGAGATGAAAGCTTGCCCTCATCTGGTCTCCAGCCTTATCTTCTCTGCTCTACTGTGGTTTTCCTTGTCCTGGCTGCAAGGCCTTTCAGGATTTCCCAAAGCTCTCCCTTCACTAATCTCACGTTTCTTTGGCTTGTTAAAAATTCGTCTATTTTCACAGAAATTTTCTGGCTTGCTTGGTCTTTGTGGAATCCCATTAGCCCAGGCATCTGACATTCAATTAGTCAACTACCAAAGATGTAGAGCTGGCCTTCTTGTGGTTGGGGGATAAATTGTACAGGCTGTGTTTGTATATTGCTGAGTTCACAATAGACAATAAATACTAGATGGAAGTCAAATCTGAAAGAACTGAGTGTGGAGTTCCAAATTCTTCAACAGTTTTTTATTTTTTTAAATCAATTCAGACTCTACTGATTTAGAATATGTGATAGTCCAGACAAGGTCTGGGATGATGGTTATTTACCTGTAAGTTGCCCTAACTTCTACCTAGAGTTCTTTCTAGCTTCAAGAGTATCCATCCATTCTCCTAATGAACTTATTAGTTATTGAGTGGCCAATATGTGTCAGACATTGGGCTAAGAATTAGAATTGAAAAGATTATAGTCCCTACCTGCAAGGAGATTAGGAGGAGATATATAACATTAGTTATGCATAACAGATGCATAATGGGAGCAGATTGTAGGCGCATAGGTTCCCCCGTCGGTGGTGGGGGAGAGAAGAGGCAAGCTTATAATCCTAATAAAACTACAAAGAATGTTAGGCATATATTAGTAAACAAATTGCCTTCATACAGTGTTCAAATTCAGTTACATATGTTGTCCTACATTTGATAATTCTTATCTGTTAGATAAAAGTAATTTCTTTGTAAGTCAGTGAGAACTTCATTAGTCAGTGCAAACTTGGCCATTAATTTCCTAACTCTACATGTATGAAAGATATAAAATTATTTTTTAAATGATCTAATTCAGAGTTTTTCTTATTTCAAACTGGTCTTCCCAGTGGGTAAGATTTTATTGCTAATGCAATAAAATGACATGGAGAATAAAAAAAAAAACACAACAGAGAAGAGATTCAGATTCTAAAACATAGTAACTAGATTCTCTTACCTAAAAGAGTAAGGCTATCAGGAACATATTTTTGTTTTCTAGAAAAAGAGTATCCATAAAAATGATATCCTCAAACTAAACTAAGTCTTACTATATGATCCAACAATCACACTAGGTGTTTACCCATTTAAGTTGCACAAAAACATCTATGCTACGTACATACAATAAAATATAATTCAACAATAAAAAAGAAATAAGCTGCCGAGGTACAACAAGACATGCATATTAGTAAGTGAAATATCCAGTCTGAAAAGGTTACATATGGTGTGATTCCAACCGTATGACATTCAGGAGAAGGCAAAACTATAGAGACCGTAGTAAAAAGGTCAGTTGTTTCCAGAGGTTTGGGGAGGGAGTGAGAGTAGGTGGAGCACAGGGGATTTTTAGAACAGCGAAGCTATTCTTACGATACTGTGATGGCAAATACAAAACATCATGCATTTGTTCAAACCGAGAGAACCTACAACATGAAGAGTGAATTGTAATGTATGCAAATTTAAAAACCAATTTAGGAGGTCAGTGGATACCAGGAAAAAAAATTGCAGGCACTGACAAGAGAATCTAACTGTATTACAAATATGTGAAACAACCTTATTGAAGGGAGTAGGGTGGGAGGGCAGTCGTTGACCTAAATAGCTTTGGAAATGAATGCAGTCTGTAAGACAAAAGGCAAAAGAAACTGCACATAGTACTGTATTCTAGATGATAAAATTGTTTCCTTTGGAGGGATGGGAATTCTAATACTGCCATGCATGTGTACTGGACTTGAACAGCAAAGTAAATCGATGACATGTGGGAGCCAGGTTTTTCACTGTTGAAGTGGAAATTTTAAGAATCAGCAAGGATAAGAGGCTAGAATGCTCCACAATGTTGGAGACATCGATCAGACCTCACATTTAACTTAATGTGAACACAGATGATTACTTATAGAAATATTTATACATGTATGTATACACATAGGTGATTTAGTTTGCTGTGGCTTCATAACAAATTACCACAACTGGGTTGCTTAACCCAAGTGAAATTCTGGAGCCCAGAAGTCTAAAATCAGTTCTGGGGGACAGAAGTCTAAAATCAGTATATTGGTTGGGTGGCACTCTGTCTGGATGCTCTAGGGGAGAGTCTGTTTTTTTGTTTGTTTGTTTGCCTCTTCCAGCTTCTGGTGGCTTCAGGCATTCCTTGGCTTGTGGCTGCATCACTCCAATCTCTGCCTCCATGGTACATCACCTTCTCTTTGTATGTCTCTTTTAAAAAAATTTTTTTTCTTTATTAATTTTAGAGAGAGAGGAAGGGAGAGAGAGAGAAACATCGATGAGAGAACATTGATTGGCCGCCTCCTGCATGCCCCCCACTGGGGATTTGTCCTGGGCATGTGTCCTGACCGGAAATAGAACTGGCGACCTCTTGGTGCATGGGTCAACGCTCAACCACTGAGCCACACCAGCTGGGCTCTTTGGGTCTCTTTAATGAGAATACATGTAATGGTGTTTAGAGCCCATCCAGATAATCCAAGATTACCTCCTTATCTCAAGATCCTTAACTCTTTCCCCAAATAATGTACATTCACAGGTTCCAGGGATTTGAGGTAGATCCCAGGAGGCTATTTTGGGGGTGGTGTATTTTTGGCCTACTACACACAGATTAGTGTACACACACATATTTTTTTGATCTGTCGGCTAAGGAGGCCTAAGGGAAACAACACCCTGTTAGCAACATGTATAGCATTGCCCAGGCCTTGGTTTCTAATACCATTATCCAGTAAAAGGAGCCAAGGCTTTTGGAGCAATGGCTGATTCTAGGACTGGGGCAGGATAATATACAAGATGAGCCTTGCACATTTTGTGGCACCACAAGTTAAGAACGTTAACAGCAACAACAACCACAACAAAAACAAAAGCAGTTATGAGAGTATTTCATCAGGGCACAGGAGTCAACTAAAAGATCTCTCAATAGCCAAAGCTGAAAAAATTTGAGCAAGAAAATAACATAGTATTGGATTATGACCCAAGTATAAAATAAATATCCACGAGTTCATACCGATATAGATAATTGATTGAATAAATGAATAAATGGAGAAGAGACCAATCTCCTATGATGAAAATTCCAAATAATTTATGTAGAGACTCCATCCTAAAGGAGGAAAACATGACTCCTCACTCTTCAAATATGGGCTGTGGGTGACTTCCTTCCAAACAGTACAGTATAGAAAAGGGGGGGGAAGAATATAATTGTACAGTGGAGAAACGACAAATACTACCTCAGCTAGGTGATGGGTCATCAACATTATAAATCATGCCTGTACATGTGATGAAAATGATACCATGTTTGAGGTTTTCCTTCCCCAAGTCTCCTATTTATCAATGATTAAAACACCAGGCAAATTCAAATTGAGGGACATTCTGCAAAACACTTTGCCAGTACTCCTCAAAATTGTCAAAGTAAAAAACAAGGGGAGCCTGAGAAATTGTCACAGCTAAGAGGAGCCTAAGGAGGCATGACAACTAAATGTAATGTGATTGTAATGTGATATCCTGGATGAGATTCTGAAACAGAAAATGGACATTAGGGCAATACCAAGGAAATCGGAATGAAGTATTGACTTTAGTTAATAATAATGCATCGATATTGGCTCATTAACCATAACAGATGTACCAACTAACATAAAATGGTACTAATAGGGCAACTGTGTGCAGAGGTGGGGGGCTGGTTAATGTATTGGTACTGTCTCTGTACTCTAGGGTCAATTTTTATATAATCTGAAACTGCCCAAAAAATAATATCTGTTGATAAAATAATATCTTCATTACTATAGTAAGTCCTCACTTAACATCAAAGATAGATTCTGTGACTTAAAAGCAAGATGACGTATAATGAACAAAACCAATTTTACCATAAGCTAATTGATATAAACAAGAGTTAAATTCCTATGGTATCTTATTAATGTTATAATGAAACAATGTTGAACAAAATGATGTTATTTGAGGACCTGCTGAATTTCACTCTCTTCACAGTCAGTTTGTTGTTGTTGTCGTTGTGTGTGTGTGTGTGTTTTTTTTTTTAATTTACAGAGATTAACTTCCTAATCAGTCCATTCCAGTGGGCAGTATATGTGCTCCACAGATCCCACCTTCCTCAGCCATCTGTGTGGATTCTAACCATTCTTAGGCAGAATCTGAAGCTTACTCTAGATCCCATGGACATTTACTTTCACACATTGAAGTTAGCTAGCTAGAAAGTTGAGTTCTTTACATTGTCAAAAAAGAAAAATAAATGAGCAGATTATGAAGAAACTGGAATAATAACGAGGATAGCATTTTTAAGATCTTAAATGCAGACAGTGCCTGGATTTAGCTTACAGGGCATAGTTTACTGCCCTCTGATCTAGTACAAGGTATTTACTATATTCAAAAGGTATTTAGTAGTATTGTAATAGCATTAATATTGCCATCTATTTCCTTATGTTTGTAGCAGCTAGAAAGTAAATATTTATAAGATATGCAATTTGGATTTATGATTTCAATTGTATGTTTGCAACAACTTCCCTTAAAAACACCAAAAGAGCCCAGCCAGCATGGCTCAGTGGTTGAGCGTCAACCCCATGCACCAAGAGGTAGCCGATTTGATTCCCGGTCAGGGCACATGCCCAGGTTGTGGGCCCAATCTCCAGTGGGGAGCGTGCAGGAGGCGGCCAATCGATGATCTCTCTCATCGATGTTTCTATCTTTGTCTAAAATCAATAAAGAAAAAAAAAACAAAAAAACACACCAAAAGAATACCTTTGTATCCATAGATCCCAGATTTTACAATGACAGATCTTTGCATCCTTAACATTTTAAAGGGTTGACAACATTGAAAAAAAATTTTTGCTTCTTTTTTAGTTTTTTTTTCCTAATTATGAGGTTTTAGAAATAAGATATGAAATAAAAAATTATTTTGTGAGGTGGTGTTTTTTTTTTTAATAGATCCTCATGAAACTGTTTCGGCCAGCTTTGTTTTAGTTAGAGAAGATTCTCTGGAGATCTAGTTCAAAACCTCAGAGAGAAAACATCTGCTGCTATGTGGAAATATTACGTAAGTCTTTCTGACAGCATGTTTACCTTGTTTTCCCCTAAGCTCTGTTCACAGAGGGAACAGTCTGTGTTGGAGAGAGCCGTTGTATATTACCTTCTTTCTATCATCCTGCAGAGCAGCGAGGAGGAACCATGGGTACGGTTTTACAGAACCGTCCGGATGATCCTAAAGTCAGAAGGCTGTTTTTCAGCGATTACTCTGAAGACAAAGAAGCAGAAGCATTTGAATTTATTTGCAAACTCTGCTTGAAAGCCTTACATTTGATGAAGCTTCCTAGAAAATATAAATTCTATGCAAAATAGGACTGTTTTCAATGAACAAAAATGCTGGGAATTTGTTGAAATCACTCTCTAAAAATCCACTTGATTCCTAGCTTCTGGAATCAGGTACTGGATCTTGTCTTTTGTTGTATCCCCCCAGCGCCTAGCAACCACGTTCCAAATCATATGTGCCGCATTGTGGAAGTGAACAACAAATTCATATTAATTTAATTTAGCGATTGGAGTGGAACCAAGAAAGAGTAGAGGGGCCTGAGCCACATAACAGTTGGAAAGAAGTGTTAGATAACCTATGGCATTTCCTTCATTCCCAGAAGGCTCACTCCAATATCCTGGCATGCATACCTCTATGTGATGGCTTGGATGCGAAAATGACAAGTTACCTGCCTTTGTGATTTTCTGGGGAAAGAATCACATCCCACTGGAGAATAGGTCCATAAAGAGATTTAATGGTACATTTGCCTCTGGAAGCCCCTGATACAATGCAGTCGTGAACCGAAGACTTCTCTAAAATATGAAGTTCAAAGCAAATGTAAAACTTAACATTTCTCTGATTATCAAGCAAAGTGATTTATTTTAATTAATATTAATTAGGTGGTTTCAAATGAACAATAATATGGAAGGACAAAGCATTAAATTAAAAAATAATTGGTGACCTATAGAATGGAGACAGAGTTAGATTTTTTCAAATATATTTTGTTCATATATTTGATTTTGGAACCATGTAAATGTTTTACATAATTATCATGTAACATTGAATGTAAAATTAAAATATAAACAAATGAACTTAAAAACAGATCCAATTTATGGTATATCTTCAGACAGAGTAGCATTATTTCAAATGTCTTTAAAATGCAGTAATTTGATTACATATATCTAGAGGTATATACCCTAAGGACAAAAAGAACTATGAAAATAATCCTAAACTGTTTTCAGTAATCATATTCGTGGAGGCTGTGGTAGACGGAGAAGTACCACTCAGAATCCCTCCCAGGGAAGGTAGAGTGGTCAGTGGACAGCCTTGGTCTATCAGCTCTTTCAGGGTTGACCTCAAGTTCACAGCCACCCTGCTGAATGCATGCCTTTCCTGGTGCAGCCCACATCTGGGGACCAAATAGGACAGGAATGTAAAGGTTTGCCATTTCAGCCCAACATGTAGCATCAGTGATATGCACTATTCATCCTGGTGTTCCCTGCTGGATGGGCCGAAGTTTTGAAGGACCTTAACACATTGCATTACATTGATCTGGCTTCTGCCAAGTTCTGCTTCCTCCCCCTTCCTTTCTGATGTTGTATCCTAAACTCCGTATCCTGTGACAGAGGTAGTATTAGTACTATTATTCTGAGACCTTAATATGTATACTTTGAGATAAAACAAATGAGTAATTATATTCATGTTTAAAATCAGAATTTTTGAAGGAGGTGAAAGAAGTTTCAGTGGAAGATCAAGGCTTAAGTAAAAACCCTGTAAATTTGGATTTCATTTAATTAATGCAAACACATGATATATTTTATCTTTAAAATATATTTTTTTGTATCAATCAGCTTTTGCTGCTTATCAAACCACCCCAAATTTTAGTGGCTTACAATAATAACCATTTTTATTTCTCATGATTCTGTGGTTCAGCTGAATGGTTTTTCTGGTTTGGGCTGGCTAGTTCAGGGATGGATTGTGTAGGATAGCATGATTCACACATCTGGGGCTTGAGCTGGGACAGCCAGGCTGATGGGCCTCTCTTCATGTGGTCTTTCATCCTCGAGGAAGCTGACCCAGGCTTGTTCCCAGCAGTACAGTGAGCCAGCCCCTACTGCACATGTGCTTTTTAAGTCCCTGCTTTTGTCACCTTTGCTGTTGTTTATTAACCTGGCCAAGCCCAGATTCTAGGGTTAGAGAAATAGATTTCGTCTTTTGATGGGAGGAGTGTCAAAGTCACATTGCAAAGAGACATGTTGCATACAGGAAGAGGAGGGGTTTATGCACATTTTTGCAATTTACCACACTTTCCTAGCACTATTTAAAAGACCTGGAAACAATGATCTACTGAAAAAATGCTATTTTTGAGACCATCACCAGGCAACAACAGGTCCCCATTGCTGTTCAATTGGTCATTGTTTCCAGATATTTCAGCTGAGTAGGAAAGAGTGCTAAGACTCCTTGGAGAAATAGCTGCTTCCAGTTTTGGGACAGAAAAAGTAAAAGATGAAGCTGGAACATCTTATAATATCAGACAAGAAGAAAGCTGACAAAGATGACTAGGGTTGTGTCAAAAGGACTCAGAATGAACTTGAATAGACTTCCACTGGCCGAAGGTGAAGAAATCCGAGCATTAATATGGATAATAATTGTAAGGTATTAAAATACTTCCAATAAGTTTAAAATCCATGAGTTCATAATGACATTAACAACAACAAAAAAATACTACTGATCTTCTTTGGAGGATTTTAGGGAATTAACTCGTTATGCTAAAAATTGGTATATATATACTGTATACCAAGAAAAATGGATAGGAGGTTTGTGGGTGCAAGTGGCCGACCTAGGAGCTCTAGCTGCCCTAAGGGTTGAGGGATTTGATACCTCTACATGCTGGAGGGACCACACAGGGGCAACCAGATGACTGTCAGCTTGCCCTTAGGCTGTTCCTATCTCTTTAATGTTTCTTAACACCCTTGCTCGGCATTTATTACCTTAGAGATGGTTTAGCCCAGCCTTTCCATTTGTTTATTTTCCAGCCCTTCAGTTTTAGAAAAGAGAGAACTGAGGTCCAGAGAGGTATCATGACTTACCCAAGGGCACGTACTGAATTGGAGTTCCTCCAGCTGACTCCATTTAGAGATGGCTCCTCTTCATGACTACGAGGTCCTCTCACAATGCTCTCAGTCCAGGCTCCCCAACTTCCTCGTCTTTTGTTTATGTCTGGAAAGCCCATCATTCCATTTTCCACTTCCATTTCTTCCTCCACTCTTGGTGGTTTCTATTCATCCTTTCAAAGCCCTTTACCTGATCTCTATCCATTCTTTACCTCCTTTGTCTAACCTTCCTTAGCCACCCTGGGCAACTAGTCACTTCCTCTTCTTTTATTCATTCCCTCTTTTTTTACTGTTTTTAAACCAGCTTTAATCAGATTTATATACAGTGAAATGCACCCATTTTTAGTGTACAGCTCAATGCTTTTTTTTAAATCCTCACCCAAGGGCATTTTTCCATTTTTTTGTTCAGATAGAGTAGGAGGGAGAGAAAGGAAGAGAAAGAGAGAAACATCAACGTGAAAGGGACACATCAAGTGGCTGCCTCCTGCACGACCCCAACCACGTCTGGGGACAAATCCCAACTGAAGTACATGCCCTTGGCCGGAATCGAATCCACAACTCATTGGTCTGTAGGCCGACACTCTAACCGCTGAGCCAAACCAGCCAGGGCAGCTCAATGTTTTTTAAAAAAACAAATGTATATACCTATGTATCCACTGCCACTCAATATATAGAACATTTCTATCACCCCAAAAGTTCCCATATACTCTTGTCAGAAAATTGTCCCCCAGCCTCCCAACCCAGCCCTAAGCAATCACCGATCTGCTCTGTCACTATAGATTAGTGTTTTCCAGAATTTCATGTAAGTGGAATAAAATAATATGTACTCTCTTGTCTCTGGCTTCTTTTGCTCAGGATAGTATTCTTGAGATTTGCCTATGTTGTCTGCAAAAGTAGTTTTTTCCTTTTGTGGCTGAGTAACATTCCAATGTGTGGATAAACCACAATTTAACCATTCACCTGTCGATGGACATTTGGGTGTTTCCAGTTTTCTGGCTATTAGGAATAGAGCTGCTAAGCACCTCCACAGCATTTTACTTTGACTTGTATTATATAACTTTTCATATTAATTATAAATATAGTTTATACATAATGCAAAGAGCACCAAAGCCAGAGCTGAGCCCTAGGAGTCTAAGAGAATGTATGTAAATTGCTCAGTCCAGTTTCAGCATATGATAAATATTTAATAGATAATAGCTATGATGGCTGCTGTTCTTTTTAGTTGTGTGACCATGAGTAAGTTACTTACCCTCTCTGAGTTTCAGTTTCTTCATAAGTAAAATAAAAAATTTCCAGGAGCTTACCCGCAATGCTGACACACTGTGAGGGGTCTTAAGCACTCGTGTAGGGTGTTGGTGGGGGATGCTCTCCCAGGGGCTGATTAAATAATGGAGGGTATAATTTCAGACCTGTTGGGAGAGATATGCTCAGGCATTTCAGGAAGAGGGATGTTTATGGAAGGACATAGAAGACAGACTAGATCGTGCTTGTGAAAAAAAGATATCCAGCAGAGAGGCAGTGGAAACCAGGGAGCGGTGGGTATAGGGAGCAGTAGGAAAATTCATGGAATGCTACGTGCAGAAACACAGGATGTGGGACAGAGGGTTTTTTTGTTTTTGTTTTTTAGTTGCAAGAAGCTTATCCAGGATGCGCTTAGGTGCTGAAGCAAGTGAATTATGATGATTCTCCCAAAATAACTTTGCTTTAGAGCTAAGAATATCCATCCAGGCTCAAGGTTGCACAAGGCTTTTTTCCTCCACAGACCTTTGCTAATTGAATTAAACCCTTCTTGGCAGTAAGGGAGTCTCCCAGAGAGTGACTGGAAGGATCGATTTTGCACATATTATGATTTGGCTTTCCAGTTGCTCCAGGATGCGTGCCCAGCTCAAAGTCCCCTTTTAGCTGCTGTCTCCTTTCACCTTCCCGTAATTGTTAGTGATACCCGATCCCGTTACACCGTGGCGCCCTTCCAGGCGTAATCTGTTGACTAAGACTTACGATTGCTGCTAATTCATAGAGGAAAGGGCTGTGTACTGGGCTGCTGTGTCTTCAGAGGGTTCTCATACACTTTTCAGTTTCAGCTGCAGTGCCAATGGACTTTAAAGCTCTTTGGTTAGAAAAGGGAACACTGTGTTTTGATTTCCAGAATCATATATGTGCTAGAACCAAAGCCAGCAATAGGAAAAAAGAAAAGTCATAGAATTAAAGTCTGTCTTCCTCTCCCTTGCCTGCTATTACTGTGGGTTTCTAGTCACTTTCAAAGCTCCCTGTGCCTCTCTGCCCGGAGCCTACACCCAGCATTTTTCAAGCTCTGAACCTTCCTCCCACCCCTTCGTGATAATTTCTCTCTTGTGGCCCATTTCCTTTTCATGAAGTTCATAAATATCTAAAAATTTTATTTCTCACTGCTATCTCCCACATAGGTTTAATATTTCATAGCTATAAGTTCCTTTGGAGAATTATAATTTTCTCAAATGAGTGACTCGTAGGCTGAGAATTTCAGGTAACTTGATGTACCTGCTGTTGGATATTTTGATACACAGATATTTTGATAGATACTTTGATAGAAAGTTATTTTAAGTTTTCTTTGCTTCACATCAATCACTAATGCTAGCTAACATTGCCAAGGAAGTGAACAGAAGTACTTTACAATGTTTGTAATTCTGCACAATACGGTTATCTTACATGATTGTGTGAAAAGCTGAACCAAGGAGCTTCTTTATCATGGAAGGCAGAACTGGTCATCCAGGTCCTGAATATGAAACTAGAACATATGGATAATAAACAGTAGAAAGGGACTAATGCAATTATTTGTTCAGGTCCTATTATTCTATAGCCATCCCAACACTGCATTTATTAAAAATTGTCCATCTCATTTCCAGGAATGAACAATAGCATGATTCATAATGGCAGAAAGGGCCTGTAAGGTATGAAATCATCACCAGGCCAAAGAGATGACTCCAATTTGTCAGAATCACTGATATCAATAAAGAGTGGGAATTTGGTTGCCCTCTGAACAAAACCAGTAAGGATTAACAAATGACAAGTAGTTTTGCCTTTATAGAAACCACCCAGAGATGTTTCGTTGTTATGTGATTGTTAGAGATTCAAGAAACCCCTAAATTTTATAAAAGTTATCTAGATATATCAAGATAGGAACTTCAGCAGAGAAGGCTATAGCTTAATAAATTATATTGTAACCGAAACATGTGAGCAAATAAAGAAACAGCAGGTCATGTTCTGCATGCAACACACACACACACACACACACACACACACACACACACACACACACAGCAGTGTTTATGTTTTTTTTTTATCCTCACCCGAGGACATTTTCCATTTTTTGTTCAGATAGAGTGGGAGGGAGAGAGACGAAGAGAGAGAGAGACAGAGAGAGAGAGAGAGAGAGAGAAAGAGAGAGAGAGAGAGAGAGAGAGAGAGAGAAACATCGATGTGAAAGGGACACATCGAGTGGCTGCCTCCCGCACGACCAACCAGGGGCTGGGGACAAACTGCAACCGAGGTACGCGCCCCTAGCGGGAACCGACCCCAGGTCTCTCTGGACTACAGGCTGACACTCTAACCGCTGAGCCAAACTGGCCAGGGCACACAGCAGTGTTTAGTTGGAGTCAGCAGTACAGGCTTAGAACTGACTGCTAAATAATCAGGAATTTTGCAAGCTGTTGTGAAATTCTGTTGATAGTTTGAAATCAGTCACAGTGGGAGTCTTTGATTTTTTTTTCTTTATTGATTTTAGAGAGAGAGGAAGGGAGAGGGAGAGAGAGATAGAAACATCAATGAGAGAGAACATCGATTGGCCACCTCCTGCATGCCTCCCCCCCCCCCCCCATTGGCTGCCTCCTGCATGCCCCCCACTGTGGATCAGGCCCACAACCCGCGCATGTGCCCTGGCCGGGAATTGAACCGGCGACCTCTTGGTGCAGGGGTCGGCGCTCAACCACTGAACCACACCAGCTGGGCAAACAGTGGGAATCTTTATACCACGGAAATTGGCAGTTGCTATAGAACAGGGCTTTTTGTTTTGTTTTCAGGTAGCTGGTTTACCAATCCACCACTGACTAGTGCTGTGGAAGGCAGAGAGATTCTGTCAGGAAAGTATACATTCCCATCCCTTGGAGAGGTATGTGTTGTTGTGGAACTGGAAAAGCTCATCAAACATTTCCCAGAACCTGGGTTTAGTATTCCTCCAATTCCCCTTGCTTCAGGTCTATGCTCAATAAACAACCTGTTGCTTATGTGTTTGGTACCAGCAGATGAATTGGTGTAAATGATATTCCTTGAAGTCCTAGGGATTCTAAGGAGTCTTCTTAAGGGGCATCTGGGGAAGGCAGGAGAAGGATCACATGAGCCTGAGTAGGTCGTTCGTCTGTCTGCAGCCAGAGGCGCTTCATTTTCTGTTTTACATATTGGTTGTCCACAGAAATACCAAACAGAACAGTTGCTTGGAGAAGGCATACCACTACTAAAATAACTTTTGAAAATAGTAGGCCAGAGCTCTTTGTTCACCAGAAAAACACATCCCTTATTGTCAGCAAATTATTATTCCGGGTATAATTCAGCTACTGGTGAGTTTGTTCACCTCTGTTAGTTTCCTATCCGCTGATAAAGCTGGGATGTACTGAATGAAAATTCAAATTTCTTGACTAGCCATGTTGAAGTCCAGACCCGCTGGTGAGGAATTGCCTCTCTGAGATTTTGATCAGGGTGGCAAGCAGGCCTCCTTTCTGATAGCTCTCCTTACATGAAGCAACTGGGTAACGTTCTCTTTGCTCCTGGAAACTGGAGAATGAGCCAATCACGTGAGCTGGGCTCAAGTCATGGGAAGTTTCTGTCTTTTAAAATGGCTCCTTTGCCCTGGCTGGGTGGCTTGGTTGGTTGGAGCGCTGTCTTTACACCAAAGGTTGTGGGTTGGATTCCTGGTCAGGGCACATACCTAGATTGCGTGTGCGGGTTCGATCCCTGGTCAGGGCATGTATGTGAGGCAACCAACTGATGTTTCTCTCTCTCTCTCTTTCTCTCCCCATATCTCTCTCTAAAATTAATAAAAACATATCCTTTTAATTATAATAAAAATAAAATGGCTACTCTTCTAATTATGAAAGTGACTCTGATGTCCCTAATAAAAGCAAAAAGAAGAAAATGAACATCATTTTATTCAACATCTAAAGAGTCACTCTTACTTATGGTGTATGTTTTAGTTCTTTATACAAACACATATATTCATCCACATACACTTAACTTTTTCTTAAAGAGGAATTTTAAAGCTTGAGTTGGCAATGTAATGCTACTTGACTGGTTCTCATCATGGTTCCATCTGTTATACATGGGTGTGAGTGGATCTATACAAGAAAGGCCTCTTCTCTAGATAAAATTCTAAACAAAAGCTAATGTAAAAGCTTCAAATTAAAAAAAAGTCAAGTAGTTATTTTAGTAGGCACTATACGCATACAGTACAATGTAAAAGCATAATATAGTATTCAATAAACCTAAGTCTCCCTCTTACAGCTTACCAGTTCTTTCCAGAGGCAACCATTATCAGTTCCTTGTTTATTTTTCAGAGATATTTTGAGCATATACAAGCATATGTCTAAAGTGTAACAGCTGACTTAAAGAATTCTGCACCAGTCCCCATTCCCATCAGCAGTGTGCTAGAGTACCCTTTTCTCCACATGCTCGCCAGCACTTCTTTTTTCTATCTTCACCCAAGGACATTTTTCCATTTTTTGTTCAGATAGAGTGGGAGGGAGAGAGAGGAAGAGAGAGAGAGAGAGAAACATCGACGTGAAAGGAACACATCGAGTGGCTGCCTCCTGCATGACCCAACCAGGGGCCGGGGACAAACTGCAACTGAGGTACATGCCCTTAGCAGGAACCAAACCTGAGTCTCTCTGGACCACAGGCCGACACTCTAACCGCTGAGCCAAACTGGCCAGGGCCTCGTCAGCACTTCTTGTTTGAGGACTTTTTGATGGTTGCCATTCTGGCAGGTGTGAGGTGATATCTGAGGGATAGGGGTGGGTGGAGGGGTGGGAAGAGAGAAACCAAAGAACTTATATGCATATATGCACAACCAATCAACAGGGACATTAGGCTGGGGAAGGCAGGAGGGGGGTGGGAGCAGGAAGGAGTGGTGTCAATGGGGAAAAAAGAGGGACATCTGTAATACTTTTAACAATTAAAAAAAAGAAAAGATTTCTGGTTTATATATGGAGGTAGAGCTCAAACATTTTTAATCCATTAGAATCTTTTCAAAAAGTGTTTTGTTGTTGTCTTGCTTTATTCTTCTTTATGGCTAGAGAAAACATCTCATCTATGGTCATTAATATTGTCATCATCAGCAAACATGAATTAAGCCACTAGTGTATGCAGGTTTCTGTAAGAGAACTTTCACTTAGAGAATGAATTATCTTGATTTGGGGTATGGGCATTGGTAAGACGATAATTGTGTAATAATGATACTTTCTCCAGTTCAGAAGTACAGAACCTATCTAGATTTTCTGTCTAGGAAGTTAAAAAGAAAAAACAAATCCCAGCACAATTGCATTTAGAGATGAGTAGGTAACATGTTTAGGAAGTTGGTGTAGATATGCTAGTTCTCTTATTTCTGTATAGCCAACATGGAGGTGGGATTGGTTTTCTGCTGCTGCTGTAACACATTACCACAACCTTAGTGGCTTAAAATAACACAAATTTATTATAATAGAGGTCTGTAGATTGGAAGCCTGACAATAGGTCTTATTGGGCTAAAATTAAGATTTTGATAGAGCTGCATTCCTTTCTGAAGGTTGTAGGAGAGAATCCCTTTCCTTTCCTTTTTAGTTTCTGGAGGCCACTCACATTTCTTGGCTCATGACCTCCTTCTCCTTCTTCAGAGCCAGCAATGTTGCATCTCTCTGATCCATCTTTTGGAGTTACCTCTTTCTTGGACCACAGCCAGGAAAGGCTCTCTGTTTTTAGGGTTGCATGTGATTAGATTGGCCCCAGATAATTCAGAATAATCTAAATAATCCAGAGTATCTTCCTATTGCAAGGTGCTTAATTTAGTCAAATCTTCAGAGTCTCTTTGCCATGTAAGGTAATATATTTATAGGTTCTGGAGATTAGAATGGGGACATCTTTGGGGAGGCATTACTTTGCCTACCACAGGGGTCAAGAGAAATGAATTCCCTAAGGAAAGAAGCAGTCCTTCTAAAGTGGACAGTGGCAGCATTACAGCCCTACTTAGGGGTGATCCTGAAGGACAACGGTGCAGAAAAATCCTTCCATTGGGCAGAACTTTGAGCAATAGATTTGGTTGTTCTGTCTAGAACGAGAGATTGCCAGAAGTGTGGATCTACACTGCTTCATGGGCAGTTACTAATTGCTGGCTTGGTGGGTTAGGGACTTGGAAAAAACAGGATTACAAGATTGGTACCAGGTAAGTTTGGGGAAGAGGTATGTGGATGGACCTCTCTGAATGGACACAAACTGTGGAGGTATTTATGTTACACACGAAAGCCCATCCAAAGGCATCTACTGCAGAGAAGGCTCTTATTTATCAGGTGACCAAAATGATGCTCTCTGACATGTCAGTTATTTTCTCCAGCATTCCCAGTATTTGCTCAATGGACCCCTGAACAAAGTAGCTATAGTGGCTGGGATGGAGGTTATGCTTGGGCTCAGAAGTGTGGATTTACCCTTACTAAGGCTGACTTAGCTAATGCTTTTACTGAGTGCTTGATCTGCCAACAGCAAAGACCAACATTAAGTCCACTTGGGCAGCTTCTCCAACACGTGGCTTTTGTAGCACACAGTGACCACCAGCACCCAGTGGTCTGTAGCTGGCACCCTTCAGGCAGTTTCATAGTGGAGTGTCTCTGATGAGATACCTCCCCATGAATAGCTTTCCCCAGCACCCTAGATGATGGATTTCCAGTAAGTTCCAGAGGATAGATTTCCAGCAAGTTCTGCCAGCACAACACCACAGAGACCTCTCTGTCAACCAGTGAGTTACTGCAGTGCTTTCTCCAAGATCTGGATCTTGAACCTGGGGACTGATGACAGATAGAAGATAAATAAACTCTTTCATTAATTTGATTGATTATTGTCTTGAAATTTCCATCTCATTGTGATAAGAAGAATCAGTCTGGTCTAGTCCTAAGAGGATAAATGTATTTCCAAATTTCACATAGCTAAAAAGGAAGTAATGTTTCTTCAAGAATTCATACACATTAATTTCCTATTTTTAAACCTGAAGCTGAATACACTAAGATAATTCTGCTTGACTTTTCTTTGTAATGAAAAGAAATCCAAATCCTTCACATTTGCATAAAGTCTTGTTTCAAGAGTTATCGTCTACAAGGTTGATTGTGACAGAAGAGATTAATGTATGAATGAGACTTTCCAATGCTCACCTTTGGTTTCAGGATAGTGTAGTCTTTTGGTACCCATGTTATGTGGCTGGTTTAAAACCTGAAAAATAATAATTAACCTTTGTAGGTGTCTTATGATTTACAACCTGCTTTTACATATACTATAACTTTACAACCTTCAAAGTCAGTTATGATAATTTAAATAATATAACTTTTTTCTTGTTAAAGTATTATACTTTAATTGTAGAAAATTTAACACACATTGAGGAATAAGAATAATAATTTTTAAATGTTCTATAATTCCACTATGAAATGATTATTGCTGTTAAAACATTAATGTACATTCTTCCACTCTAGTTTTAAAACATATAAATACATGTTTTTGTAGAAATTGAATCATGTTGCATATAATTTGCTAATTTAGATAACACTATATCATGCTATGTTTTTATGTCATTATGTATTCCCTTTAAACCATGATCTTAATCCTTTTGAATCAGGACCTCTTTAAAATATAATGAAAACGCCCTACCGGTGTGGCTCAGTGGATTGAGTGTTGTCCTATGCACTGAGAGATCGCTAGTTCGATTCCTAGTCAGGGCACATGCCCAAGTTGCAGGCTTGATCCCTGGTAGGGGGCATGCAGGAAGTAGCCAATCAATGTTTCTCTCTCATCAATGTTTCTCTCTCTCTCCCCCTCTCCATTCCTCTCTATCGAAATAATCAGTAAAAATACATTTCATATATATAATGAAAGCTCCATTTCCTAAGCCCCAGAAGAAGACTCTACAAATACACAATTGAAATTTATCAGTGAATGAACAGAGGAGGATTTAGGATTTTTGCGATTTGAAGCTTATATAATTTTGGAGACTCTCTTTAATTTTTTCTCAACTTTTAAAACATTTAAGTGATGCAAAATATATGAAGTGGCAACACTTACTCCAATCTGGCCCCAAATAATTCTAGTAAACAGAATGATATTTCCCTTACAGAACTCTGTTTATGAAACTCTACATGAATAATATTTTCTATAGTATTGATTAAGAAATATAAATGGGACCATACAATCCATACAATTCAAAAACTTGTTCTTCTTACTTAATAATACTATATTAGACATTGAATAGTACTTCTTAAATGTGAGAAAGTGAATTTAATTTTGATTCTCCATTCTTCATTTCAATCTAACTTAATGATTAGCTGGTATGAAAAAATTATTTCTTTAAACAAAACAAAACACTTGTTTAGATTGAGAAACTGACTTGAAAATAATGGGAAATTGCCTTTTTCTCACACTGTGGGCAGGCCCTATAAAAGAAAAAAATATAATATCACATGTAAATATATATAAATTATTTATATGGGTATTTATTTAAAAATGAGAAATCACAATATCTTGCTAGGGACTCGGAGATTTAGGTCCTTTTTAAAATGAGATCTGTTCAGGAAATGCACCAGAAATACTTATGTAGAAATGCTTCCTGATTGCAACCTGGCTTCCTCTTGGCATCTGGTAAATTCTTTAACTTTTAGCAATATAGTACTCACAGGGGCCTGCATAAATAAGGCACTAAGAGAGGCTGCTTAGCTCCTCACTTCATTAGCCTCAAGGTAAATTCACATCTGTTCCTGAATTAAACCACTGGACCCCCGGTTAAGAACTCCTGCCTTGTCATGTCATTTATAATGACTTCCTAGAGATCTATATTATGGATGTACAATAATGTGTTCAACCAGCTGCCTTCGGTTGAACATTAAAGATAGTTTATAATACCACTCGGGATAAACATCTTTATAGCTAAATTTCTGCACACTTCCCTGGTTATTTCTTTAGGATAAATTCCTGTAAGTGGATCAAAGCATATGCCAAATTTTAAATTTTTAGATTTGGTGAGAATATTTAAGTTCCATTTCACAAATAAGAAAGTGAAGGTATAGTAGTTTACAGATATGGTTCTCTAAATTCCACTTTTTTGACCCTGAATCATATATCCTTCTCAGTCTACTACATGACGACTGGAAACCATCTGTCGATGTAAAAGCTTCTGCCCCCAGAACAACTCCATTGTGTGAAATGCTGGAGTTGCTGCCTTTCTTTTCCCAACCTTGCCACATTCATTTACGTTCAGCTCACATTGTTCTAACTATATTTCTGCTCCATGGTCTATTTGTGATAAACCTTTTAGTTCAACACAGAACAGCTGTTATGTGGTTTGTTAAGTGTTATCATTTGCTTGACTCCTCAGAAGATTTCAGGAGTATTGTGTCTAGCACATTAAGAAGTGCTCAATAAATTGGTGATTGTTTAGTGACATTGAATAGTTAAAACAATCCTACACCTCCAGAGGACTGGCTATGTTTCAGAAAGTTCATGATCAAGCTTGTGCTTTTTTTTTTTTTTTTTATGGTTCCAGATGAAAATGGCTCTAGAGTCTAGACTTTTGAGCGGTCTATGGCTGTTCTAAACCTGATGGCTATAGAATTTTGTTATAAAGTTTGTTGGGCTTTGTATGTTACTCTATTAAAGGTATGGTGATAAGGAAATCAGCAAAAGAAGAGAAAGAGAGCTGGCTGGGCTTCATTGCTCACCTTTCTCTTCCTTGACTAGTCCAAAGTTAAAATAATAAGATGGTTATTGAATACCTACAAGGCACTGGATGGGCTTTTATGAGGAATCCTAGTTAAATGAATATCATTATAAGGCTAGACTCTGATCTACATCACACAATTATTTATGTTTAGTTTTATATATAGCTGCCTCCCGCATGACGCCAACCAGAGATCGAACCTGCAACCCAGGTACGTGCCCTTGACTGGGAATTGAGCCTATGACTCTGTGGTCTGCAGGGCCTATGCTCTAACCACTGAGGCAAACCAGCCAGGGCAAGATGCTGTTTGAATAAAGTCTCATTTATATTACATATATTTAATTTCTATAAAAGGTTAAATTTTTTTTTTCCTCACCCGAGGACATTTTTTGCATTTGTCTTCAGATAGAACGGGAGGGAGAGAGGGGGGAAGAGAAAGAGAGAGAAGCATTGATGTGAGAGAGACACATCGACTGGCTGCCACCCACACGACCCCAACCTGGGCCAGGGACAAACTGCAACCGAGGTACGTGCCCTTAGCAAGAACCGAACCCGGGACTCTCTGGTCCGCAGGCCGACCCTCTAACCGCTGAGCCAAACCAGCCAGGGAAAATGTTAAATATTCTTAATTAGGTGTTCTTAGATAATGCTTTCAGACTGGGTGGTCTGAAGTGGTATTTGTTTTAAAAATGATTTAAAATACCATAACCTACCTTTTGGTGCTCACAGTAGGAAAAACTATGGCATTTATAAAATGGTAGTCTCTTGTTTGTCCCAGCAAAGACATCTGCCAAGGGCAAGCTGCAAGGAGCTCTCCTGGTGCACCTTGGTTTACTTTTTGAACCTCCTTGACACCTGCTCTATCTCATTTAACATGATGATAAGAAAACAAAACAAGAACCTCACAGCTCTCAATTTATTTCCCTATCTCAGTGATTTTCAACCCTTTTCATCTTATGGCGCACACAAACTACTGAAATTCTGCGGCACATCAAAAAAATGTTATATTTTTTGCCGATCTAACAAAAAAAGTAGGTATAATTTTGATTCATTCACACTGGAAGGCTATTGTTGTGGTGGCTCTTGTCATTTTTTTTTTTTTTTTAATTTGACAATCGAAGGGAAAAGATGTTCGTTCTCTTGATTAAATAGTCAGGTATTGCATGTTTTAAAAATTCTTGCAGCACTCCAGTTGAAAATCGCTGCCCTAACTGGTTGTAATCATGTCACATTCCTTCCCAGCGACTATAAACAGCAGCAAACATGACCCATGCTGTTGAAAAAAAGTAAGTGTATTTATTAAAAATACATTACAGTAAAAACAGAAGGGGGTGTATCAGTATTTAATCTGCCTGGAACATTACTTTGGCTCAGATAAAACATTCCGTCTTTGCTTTCAGTAGCCAATTTACCATTGCCATTTTCGTGACTACATGCAGGCACAATACAAAATAGCAAAAAATAAGTCAGCATGCTATTTTGTTCGCTGCTGCACTAGGCATGTAATTTATTGAGGTTTGGCCACAAGGTGCAGTTTCGTTGTGCTCTGGGAGCCCAGCTCGGGAACCTGCTAGTCTTCTAGCTTCTTATGGATTCTCCTTGAGGTCAGGAAAGGGCTAAGCGTTACCATGGCCCCCAGGGACTGACGTGACCCGGTACCACGTGGGGAGAGTTAAGATCCGCTTGTCGGATGCCACTAAAAGCCTCCTAAGAGAGTGGGAGATTGATAGCAGTAGGGGTGGGCGCCTGCTTAGTTCCGGGAAAAGGCAGCGGCTCTAACTGGGAGCATACAGGGAGGTGACTTGCGGAAAGTGGTCGGGCAACCCATCTGGTTCGGTGGGGCAGCAGCTGCAGGGGACCAGGGCCCAGGACGCGAGCAACGCCCCCTACAGCCTTCTGGCCCAGCTTTCCCCACTCCACCTCTCCAACGCCGGCGCGCGCGCTCCCTCCGTGCCCACGCGCGCTCCCCACCCCCACCCACGCGCGTGCCCCGCCTCTCCCCGGTGCGTGCTTTCCTCGCCCGCGCACACGCGCGCACTGTCGCCCTCCCTCCCGCTCCGCGCGCGAGCGAGCTGGCTGGAGCGTGCGGTGGGCGGGGCGCCGCGCTGACGTTGCCCGGGATGCGGGAAGGTTCCTCCGCCGCCGCCGCCGCCTCTGCCTCGCCTGCCACCCGGGTTTGTATGAAAACACCGGGCGGCGGGCGGCGAGGGATCCGCCGTGCGTCCTGAGCGCAGCGGCCGGCACTGCCTGCGCCCAGCCCGGGGTGCGGCTCTGTCCACTTCCTGCTCGCTCCCTCTCCGAAGCTGGTGAGCGCCCTGCCGCCGTCCGCGCGTCCGGCCGGCCGACCGTCGGCCGCGGCTTTCCCGCCCGCCCGGTGCCCCTCTGCTCTCCCCGGGCCGCGGCGTCCTGGGGCGGGAGAAGCCGGGGAGAGCGACCCGGGCCCGCCGCAGTCTGCGCCCTGGACCCCTCCGCCCCTCACCTGACAGGTTGTGTAACGCGTGTCTTTTGGGGGGTGGGTGGACCGATCTTGAGGGAAATCCCTGATGGCCTGGAGCTTTGGCTGTTCTGGAAGACGCTCTATCCCGCTCCCACCCACCAATACCTGGTCTGCCTCCCACCCTCATCCTCACGGAGGGTCCTCGGCTCAGTCTCCGAGCAGAGGCGGCCCCGGCCCCCGGCCCTTTCTCGGGTCGCCGCGGTGCAGAGCAGAGCCGAGCGGGCTGCGGGCCGGGGGCGGGTGCGCGCCCTGCTTCTCCACCCACTCCAGTACCTAGCCCAGCACCCGGGCCCCAGGTGTGCCGAGCTTCCAGGTGGGGTGGGTGTGGTGGGACACCTGTGATGGCTAGCTTTGCTTCCTCTCACTGGGTGTTTTGGCCTGAAGTGTGTTCTCTGTTTACAACTTGTCACCTTGTGGGTTTGATCTGAACCTGAATCAGATCGCCCTAGATGACACTGCAGAGTTTCCGTACGGCCTTCCTTCCTGAATTTCGGGTTCTTAATCCAAGTGTTCAATTCAATGACTCCTCAATCCCTACGCAAAGGCTTGCTTGTCCTCCCTCCCCTTGTCATTTAAGTCTATTAGCACCAGTGTAGTTTTGAATCCGTTGATTTCCTTTCCTGGGCATTGTCCATTATAGAATGGAGTTTTAATACATCTGAGTATACTCGATGTGAATGTTGGTAACTGCCAGCCCATTTCTCGTTTTCAGATAGCTTGCTCAAGTGTCTGAAGGTCTAGCACTGCTGATGACCGAATTAATGTGTTTTAACACTTAACGGAAATTTTCTTTGGCAATATTAATTCTGTGTGGGTGTTTCCCCGACCAGGTATTCAGAATTGCAGTGGTGTTTGTAATGCATGACAACTTGTAGTAAGATAGGACTTTAACAGTCTTCTTGATCACGTTTTGACTTATCTTTTATGTCCATGTTGTAATCTTGATGTAAATCACTTTAACTTCTGCATTCCTCTTCTAAATTGTCTTTTCCCCCTTAGAAAACCAGAAAGTTATTTTTGTAATTGTATTGTGGAATGTTTTCAGTTCAGTAGACCAAAAAAAGTCGTCGTTTATTTAAGGCGCTTTAAATGGTACATATTTTAAAACATGTGCCAAAAGTTGAAACCAAACCAGACTCTGGAAGATCTGGAAAGATGTCCTGTGTAATTACTGTGAGATAGTTATCGGTTTCTTATCCACTCCTTAGTTCTCTTCCTTAAGCAGAGTTGTGATATGACTTGTTCAGTTTCCCATTCCACTTTTCTTGCGTTAAGTTCTACAGTGAAGTTTTAAGTTCATTTTTAATGACCTCAGAACTCTGCCTTGAATTGCTTTGGCACATATTTAGAGCTGCGGTTTCACTCTGAACTCTGAAGTGAAGGGGTTGACTGAGAGTTATCCTTGTAATTAGCCAACTCTGCAAAAACATTTATATGTAGTAATCTAATTTAAGCCTTTGAAGAAGAAATTTTTATTGACTTGAATTGAGGCATTATTCTCTTTAGAATAGTCTAACTAGAATCCTGTATAATAGTTTTATCTCCAGTAGCAGAAGGAAAAGAGATTCAAGACGTGTGAAATTATCTAATTTGTATTCTCTTTTACATTTTGGTGTTTTAAAAAAAAATCTCCATGGTATTCACCATCCAAAATCTGCTCTTGCTTGAAGTCCCTCAGTGCTTGGAAGTTGAACATCAGTTGTAATAAATGAACCTGACAGAGGGTTCTCTGCAAGTTGGGAGCTTCCTGTAGGCAATTGGTAGAGTGGTCACTGACTTTTAAATTTTATATATTATTGTTGGTTACACTGCTTCTATCCTATAGTGTAGTGACTAAGGGGTTGGGCCTCAGAGCCAGACTGGCTGGGTTTGAATCCTGGCTTTGCTCTAGAAGCAAGATATTTATCCTCTTTGTGCTTTAACTTTCTCAGCTTCAAAAATGGGATAATAATGGTTACACCCTTAAGATGATATTAAACATTAAATGAGCACGTGACGTGCTTTGCCTGGCACATAGTAAGTGCTCAGTAAATATTATTGCTGCTACTGCTTTTCTTCAGTCTTTCAAGGGATCTAGTAAACTGAAGAAGGACTTTGGAATGATGGAGCATTATTAATGCAGATTAATTCCACTAAGACCCATTCACTTTTTGGGGGCTCATTGAAAGCTTAGTCTCACTGTCCTGCCTTGGAAGCATGTAATTTAGTTTTAAATAGAACAGCTAGACCCTGAGCAGGGTGTCCTGAGATGCTGCCTGAGAGCTGCTGAAGTATCCCTGTTTGTCCCTTCTGACAGAACCTTGGATTGTCTCCCTCATGGTGGTGGTGGCTGCTATTTTCATCACCTGTTTTTGAGTATGTGATATGTTTCTTTGGCTGTCATGTGCTACTGTGAAATATATTATTTATCAAACGATTGATGGGTATATATGTGTTTATCTGATCAATATATTGCATGATACTTCCAGTGTGTACAAAATCACTTTCCTGTAAGCATTGTTTTTGTTTTGTTTTCTTTGTTATTAATATTACATAGAGTGAGGTTAGTTTTGACTTGATATTGTATTCCTTTTCAGCTTTCATGTACTATTCTTAGGAAAGTTTTATTTTAAAATTAATGATTTTATGTACTTGTTCTTGGTTTGCAGGGATCTGATAGTAATACCATGTTCTTTAAATAGGATGTTTTAAAACTTGTAGTTTCTGGACCCTTTTACACTCTTCAAAAATTATTGAGCCGCCTGAAGAGCTTTTGAGTCTTCTCTCTTTCTTAGTTAATGTGCTAAAGTTTTGTCAAGTTTGTTAATGTTTTCAAAGAAACGACTTTTGGTTTCATTGCTTTTCTATTATTTTTCTATTCTCTATTTCATTTATCTCTGCCATAATTAAAAAAAATATATATCCTCATGTGAGCCCTGGCCAGTTTGGTTCAGTGGTTAGAGCGTCGGCCTGCGGTCCAGAGAGACCCGGGTTTGGTTCCTGCTAAGGGCGCGTACCTTGGTTGCAGTTTGTCCCCGGCCCCTGGTGGGTTGTGCGGGAGGCAGCCACTCGATGTGTCCCTTTCACGTCGATGTTTCTCTCTCTCTCTTCCTCTCTCTCCCTCCCACTCTATCTGAACAAAAAGTGGAAAAATGTCCTCGGGTGAGGATAAAAAAAAAAATAATATATATATATATATATATATATATATATATATATATGAGAATATTATGTGAAAATATTTCTTCCATGTATCTTAAGATAGAGTGGGAGGGAAGGAGGGAGGGAGAGAGAGAGAAACATTGATGTGAGAGAGACACATTGATTGGCTGCCTTCCGCAGGACCCCAACAAGGGCCGGGACTGAACCGCAACCGAGGTACTTGCCCTTGACCGGAATCTTTGGTCTGCTCTAACCGCTGAGCCAAACTGGCCAGGGCTCTGCCATAATTTTTTTATTATTTTCTTCCATC
Source organism: Tadarida brasiliensis (assembly GCA_030848825.1). Classification (NCBI taxonomy): domain Eukaryota; kingdom Metazoa; phylum Chordata; class Mammalia; order Chiroptera; family Molossidae; genus Tadarida; species Tadarida brasiliensis. Next base: position 36,870,581 of record CM061269.1, read on the forward strand.
AAGTAGCTTTGGGTTTAGTTCTCCTTTTTCTAGTACCTTAAGTTGTAAGGTTAGATTGTTTATTTGAGAGCTTTCTTTTTTTGAAAATTTGTTTATAGCTATACATTTCCCGATGAGCATTACTTTCTCTGTGTCCTGTAAATTTTGATATGTTGTGTTTTTGTTTTCATTTGTCTCTTAAGTATTTCTAATTTCCCTTGTGATTTCTACTTTGTCACATTGGTTGTTTAAGAGTGTGTTTTTAATTTCCACAAATTTGTGAATTGTCTGGTTTTCCTTCTCTTACTCATTTCTAACTTTATTTATCCTGTTGTGGTTGGAGAAGGTACTTTGTATATCTATTTAAAAAAAATTTATGTGGCCTGATGTATGGTGTGTTCTAGAGAATTTCCCATGTGCACTTGAGAAGAATGTGCATTCTGCTGTTAGGTAGAGTGTTCTATGTATGTCTAGTTGGTTTATTGTGTTGTTTAAGCCCTCTGTTTCTTATCTTTCTGGTTGTTCTGTCAATTATTAAGAATGGGGTATTGAAGCTTCCAACTATTATTGTAGAATTGTCTATTTTCCCCTTTAATTCTGTCAATTTTTGCTTTATGTATTTTGATGGTTATTAGGTGCATGATGTTTATACTTGTTACATCTTCTTGCTCTCTTGAACCTTTTATTAAATATGTGTCCCTCTTTGTCTATTGTAACATTTTTTTAAAATCTAAAGTCTGTTTTGTCTGATATTAGTATAGCTACCTCTGTTGACTTTTGATTACTGTTTGCATGGAATATGTATTTTTCCATCCTTTCCCTTTCATCCTATTTGTTTCTAAACTGAGTGTTGTGGGGAGCATGTAGTTGGACCACTTAATTTTTTTATCCATTCTGCCTTTAGATTGGAGAGTTTAATTTATTTACATTTAAGGTAATTACTGATAAGGAGGAACTTCTGTCATTTTGCTATATATTTTTTTTATATGCCTTGTAGCTTCCTGAGTCCCTCATATCTTTTTTTTTTTTTTATCCTCACCTGAGGACATTTTTCCATTTTTTGTTCAGATAGAGTGGGAGGGAGAGAGAGGAAGAGAGAGAGAGAGAGAGACATTGACGTGAAAGGGACACATCGAGTGGCTGCCTCCCGCACGACCCAACCAGGGCCGGGGACAAACTGCAACCGAGGTAGGTGCCCTTAGCGGGAACTGAACCCGGGGTCTCTGTGGACCGCAGGCCGATGCTCTAACTGCTGAGCCAAACCGGCCAGGGCCTGAGTCCCTCATATCTTGTGTATTTTGATTCTTATTGGGGATATTAGTGGGAGCTGACTTTGGCTGTGATACTTTCCTTAAAACAAACAAAACTTATACCATTTTAATGGGTCAGTTAGGTTAGAGACAATGGAAAGAATTTTAATCTCAACTGTCACCTATATAGATTTAGAAATTTTGGCATTTGTTCAAGTCTAAAAATAGTCATTTGGAATCTGAATTGGGGGAAGAGTTATTTTAAATACACTAATTAAATTGACATGTAGTGGGATTCTACTTCCTCAACAATAAGACCTTATAACGTTTAGTATAATTAAGGCATCACATAGCAGAACAAATTAGACCTTTATAAGTGCCAGAAAATATTTTGTGGAGAAATGTATGAACCATCCAAACTTGTGTTTTTAATGAGGATGCATGATGAGGAAAGGTAGAAAATAACATCTTATTATAGGTTTACTCTTATCCACATTTTTTGATAAAGTGAATGACAGTAATATATGTGAAATAAATTGACCTGTTTTCAGATTGGGCTAAAACATTCATAAACTAATAATTAGATGTCATATGAGTAAGGTAACTAGATGAAAATGTCTACTTTAATATACTACTTTAGGGTAGGGTAATACACACAGACCATGTTCAGTGTATATATTTATCTCTTAATTTAAATGGTAATAATCTCTATCTGCCTATTGCCAGGAATGTTACTTGTCTTTTTTTTTACTAACAAAACATATTTTCTACTTCTCTTCCTCCCTCAGAATTTCTCACTTTTTTCTTTAATGATGTTGTCAAGGGTATGGACATGTTCTTTGGGTTGTTTCTTATTGCATACTCAGCATTACAGTTTTCTGTCACATAGACATAGCTGGTGTGGGGCAATGATAGTAGCTTCCTTATGTTCTCGAGAAGTGATTTATTCCCTTCAGATGGTGAAACAATTAGAGAAAGCCAACAGAAAATGATTTGTATTCAGTGTACTTGTTTCCCCATCTCCTGTGGCTGAACCAGCACCCAGATATTCTTTAACTGTGGTCTTTCCCTGGTAGCCCACACCCACTCCAACAGGAACAGTATCTCATATTTAATAGCAAACGTTATCACTGTTGATTAGAGAAATATTTCTTAAATGTTTTTTTTTAAATATTTTTTTCTTTATTGATTTTAGAAAGGAAGAGAGAGGGAGAGAGATAGAAACATCGATGAGGGAGAACATCGATTGGCCGCCTCCTGCATACCTCCCCACTGGGGATTTGGCCCACAACCTGGGCATGTGCCCTGACCAGAATCGAACAGGCGACCTCTTGGTGCATGGGTCGATGCTCAACCACTGAGCCACACTGGCCAGGCAGGCTCTTAAGTGTTTTAAACAGTGGAAGCTTTTTGTCTAATGGTATCTTGTGGGAAGACTATTTGTAAATAGATGAGCGCTCTGGCCAGTTTGGTTCAGTGGTTAGAGCGTTGGCCTGCGGGCCAGAGAGTCCAGGGTTCGGTTCCCACTAAGGGCATGTACCTCGGTTGCAGTTTGTCCCTGGCCCTGGTTGGGGTCGTGTGGGTGGCAACCAGTCAATGTGTCTCTCTCACATTGATGCTTCTCTCTCTCTCTTTTCCCCTCTCTCCCTCCTGCTTTATCTGAAGATAAAAGCAAAAAAACTGTCCTCGGGTGAGGATTAAAAAAACATAATAAATAAATAAATAAATAAATAGATGAGAATAACATAGTGAAGTTGTTCTGGTTGAATGGGAACTGGACCAAGTTGTTTAGGCAAGTCAAGTCAACAGGGGTCATATTTCCTCAGTTTGAACTTAAAAGATTTAGATGGGACTTTGGAGTGTGAACAGTGTATGTTTCTTTGCACTTTTTTCTTTTTTAGCAGTTTAACTTGAAATAAATGAAAAACTGTATATTTGAAGTATTTATATATTTAGAATATACAATTTTAGATTTGGGGTGTGTGTCAGAATTTCTTTCATGGATTGTTTGTGGAATGAAAATTAGGACAGGTTACATGTATGAAGTTATGATGCCTGGTGTGTATGCAGGCTTATTGACTTGGCTGATGGGCTTGATTTCAGGCTTAAGCTAGTGAGAATTGAAGGTTTCAGTTTTTAGATCCCCTGGGCTCTGGAACTAATTCTAGTTGAGGAAAATGTCAAAAATTTGGAAGATCTAACATTTTGGACTTTTCTTGAGCTAGAGTATACAAAATTGCTTGCTTTTCCTTAGGTGTGGGCTAGCTTGAGGAAGCTGATTTTGCTATATGATTTTCTGCTGGAAGTCAAATTCCCAAATATAATTTTAGTACAAGCCATCTTTAAATATATAAAAGTCAACTTTTTATGGACCCCTCACCCAATTTAGAGTAATATATACTGTGGATTTTTAGGTCACAGCCTAGATATTTAATGCAGCTTATTTTTTTAACTTCTGTTAGATAAATAACTCAGAATACATCTCCCAAAGACCCAGGTGAGTCAGTAGTTTTGCTTTTGCGCAAAAGTACATAGTATTTTATCATAGGAAGTAGGCATTGAGGTACAGAGGACATAAGTCCCTAACCCTAATTTAGAAATGGTTGAATTATATAAGTTCCTGCAGAGACTAAGCTTTTTTTGTTTTTGTTTTTTAAAACAGCTTTGTTGAGGTATAACTCACCTTACAATTTTCCCATTTAAAGTTTGCAATTCAGTGGCTTTTAGTATATTCACAGATTTGTGCCACCATCACCACAATCAATATTAGAACATTTCTATTACCTCACAAAGAAACCCCATACTCCTTTAGCCTCTCCTCCCACTCCAATTCCCATCTCCCCTAGTCCTAGGTAACCAGTAATCTGTCGCTATAGATTTACTTATTCTGCATATGTCATATAAATTGGATCATATAATGATGTCTTTCATGGCTGGCTTTTTCCACTTAACATAATAGTTTCAAGTTTCATCTAGGTAGCACATACTAGTACTTTGTTTCCTTTTATCACTGAATATATTCCATTATATGGATATATCACATTTTGTTTATCCATTGATGAGCATTTGGATTTCCACTTTTTGGTTATTACAAATAATGCTGCTATGAACATTTGTGTACAAGTTTTTGTGTGGCTATGTTTTCATTTTTTTGAGTATATACCTGGAAATGGACTGTCTGAGTCATTTGGACACTTTATGTTTAGCCTTTTGAGGTACTGCTAGACTGTTTCCATTTTAGCTGTGTCATTTCACATTCCCGACAGTAATGTGTGAGGGTTCCAGTTTCTTCACATTCTTACTAACACATTAGTATCTTAATTGTGTATTATTTATTGTAGCCACTTTAGTGGGTGTGAAGTGTTTTCTCATTGTAGACTAAGTTTTTAAATAGTAGTTAGGCATAACAGGAATGATAAAAATCTAAAATGGAATTAATATTACAATTGAAGTATTTAATAGACTGACCTAGGACTCTCATACTCAGTAGCCATCTTAACCCTGGCTATGCATGATTAGTATCACTTCCTAATTTAAAAAAATGATGGCAGTGATTTATTTAATCTCTGAGGATTTTGTATGCTTACCCTTCCAAATTCTTTATTGAAAAAGAAAACAGTGAAGATTCAGTTGTAGAGAACGAAACCTACTCTAGATACCTTAGCAGAGAAGGTTTATTCACCATGGGATTCAAAATAGCTTAGAGAATTGTTGGGATGTATCAGTCTGGTCCATTCAGAAGATAGAAACCACACAGCAATTTAACAGGGAAAGATTTATATAAAGAATTATCGACTATAACGGGATTGGAGCAATGAGGGGTTTACCAGTAAGAAGTAAAGATAACTTTAAGGAATGTAGGAAGAGCTGATATAAAGAGTAGTTACTACTCCCAGGGCTGAGATAGAGTGGATTTCCCTTCCCCACTGAGGTCTAGACCTTGTTGGAAAAGGGCAAGGTCAAGGCTATGGGTGGTAAGTTTGCTGGATATTTACTGTCTGGGGTGCCAGGGAAAGCTGTCCATGGGGAAGTCTCACCAGACTCACTGTGCTGTAAGGCTGCCTCGCCTCCTGTTGGAGAAGCTGCGTGTGCTGCAGGTGTCTGTTGCTGGAGAAGCCCTTCTTGTTGCAGGAGTGGGTCCTGGAGAAGCCTTGTCTGCTGCAGCCTGGTGAGCACGCTGGAACCAGAAGCAGAATTCTTTTCCCTGCAGTGTCTTTCCAGTGCCCTCTTGACAAAGCTTGATATCTTGCCAGCTGGCAAAGAAATGAATATTTTTAAGGGCGTACATCCATTTTCACAGAACAGGCAAAAGGTGGATTTGGAGATGCGGGGCAATAAATTGATGTCTGGCACAGGCATTAAGTGATTTACAGAACTGTTCGGAGATCTAAAGAGACTAGGTCGAGCTTCAAGGAACAACTCCCAAAACCTCTGCACAGAACTGAGAAACCAAGGGGGGTATTGTTTCTGTTATGGTTGAGGCCTCCTGTGTAATTGTGAAATTGCTCCTAGATCTTCACTGCTAGAACCACACCCTGTTTTAAAATCAGGAGGCTGTTCTGCTCAGGAGGCTGTGGTGATAAGGAATCTTTTGCTGTAGCCCGTGATAACTGTTAATCTACTTTATATGTCTATGAATTTGCCTATTCTAGATTTTTTCATGTAAGTGGAAGCAAAGCATACAATATCTGTTGTTTTGATTCTGGCTTATTTCACTTACCACAATGTTTTCAAGGTAATTCATGTTGTAGTATGTATCCGAACATTCCTTTTTATTTTTATATATGGTATGAGAAAGGGTCTAATGTTATTTCTTTACATGTGGAAATCCGGTTATCTTGGCAAAAAGGAGTCTGTGGTTTTTTTTTTTAATATATATATATTTTAATCCTCACCTGAGGATATTTTTCCATTTATTTTCAGACAGAGTGGGAGGGATAGATAGATAGATAGATAGATAGATAGATAGATAGATAGATAGATAGATATTGTAGATAGATAGATATAGAGAGAAACATTGATGTGAGAGAGACATATCAATTGGTTGCCTCCCATATGACCCTGACCAGGGCCGGGGACCGAACCACAACTGAGGTACATGCCCTTGACCGGAATCGAACCTGCAACTCTTTGGTCTATGGACTGATGCTCCAACTGCTGAGCCAAACCAGCCAGGGCAGAAGAGTCTGTTTTTTGTTACTGAATGGACTTGGTACCCTTGTCAGAGTCAGTTGGCCATAGATATATGTGCTTATTTCTAGACTTTCAGTTCTATTGCATTCATCTATTTGTCTCTTTGCCAGTACCACTTGTAAGCTGATTTTTTAAAATGTATTTATAACATGAAAATTATTGAGAATGTTAAATAACAAAGCTACTAAAAATCATTAGCCAAAATAATGTTAATAAAAATATAGCCTAAGACATAATTTATACAATAATTTGAAAAAAAACACCGACCTTTTTTTTTTTTTAACCGACTGACATGATGAGGCTCAAATATAGGTCCAGAAATTTCAAATTATTATATATATGTATTATTTGATCTTTTATGAAAAGGTTTTATACAATAAAATTGTTTTTTTTAAAAATAAAAATAAAGAATGAAGTTTATCTCTTTCATAGAAATTGTTTTTGCTTTCTTTTGTTGAACTTGAAATCACCATTCACAGATTTCATTTTCAACTGAAGTGAGATGATTTTTCCTTGATGTTGATGCTTGATAAACAGCAAGAAAATTTCTTACATAAAAAGTTGAAAGCTTATAGCCAAGTGTTCCTTACTTTTCTGTGATTTTCAGGACACTACTCTTTCATAGAAATCTAGAATTTTTTTAGGAGCAGATCAGTAAATCTCATCTTGAGAAAGCGGCACATAAAACTTCTTTCTCAATGTCCAGAGATCCTTTTTCACTCTCAAGCCCAAGCAGCAATCATTTTATGATTTCCTTTGGTCACATGATTCTCTCCCCCAAGAATCTTGTCACTTGAAGTCAAAATATTTTCTCTAAGGTCTTGCAGAGAAGTGTTCAGTTGTTTCATGTGATAACAAGTGTTTGCTAAGTTGGCGAGCTTCAGTAGCCATTCTTTATCCTCTTCTCACTTAGCAGACTGACCTACTTGTGGAAGGACTCCTGCAATTCACCTTTCAGCCCTGACACCTTTTGAGAACTCTTCATTTGCTCAGCCACTGAATTTCTGCATGCAGCAGGCGTTTTATGTGCTCTTTGTGCAGGTTTCCACATAGTTCTTTAAACAGTATTGAATGTACTGGTTTTTACTTAATAAAGTTAATCATTTTTTATAGCTTTAAATAGAACATCTTAAAATTTAATCTCCTAGAGCTTTTGACACATAGCTCTCTGTGAAAACACTGTGTTGCAAAGTCAGGTATTTTTTTAATTTAATTTTTTAATAAGAGTGGCAAATCTTTATATGGAGCCAGCTGTTGATGGATATTATCAATAGAGATGCCAACATAGTTCCTCCAAAACAGACCTTTAGTTTCCAGATAGGAGGACAAAACATTAAATACCCTGTTTTTTGCTGGCTTTGGGCAGCACTCTATAGCAAAAAAAGTTTTTCCTATTAATCAGATTTTTACTTGATTTTATTATTTTCAGATCTTCTAATATTTATGAATACTTAATATATATAGAATATAATCTTATACATATTAAAATTGATAAACTCTGGATTCATCAATCTGGATAGAAAAAACTTGTTTTTCTGTTTATCACATAGACATTTAACGTCATGTAACCGGTCAGTATGTTGACTTACCTTACTGTTAGTGTACTGTAGAGCTTTAAAAGTTTCTCCTACTGCATCTATCTCATATAAGCATTTTACTCAGCATAATTTTACATTCTGGCCTCACTAGTTTCTCAGCAGTTGGATGGCTTTCCCTTTCCTGGTAAGTTCTGCTACTATGTAAATTACTACCTCAGTCTTTTCATTGTACGCAATTAAAAAAAAAAGAAGCTTTCTTATGTTTGTTTTGAGATTCCAGTAGTACCTCGAACTTGTCAGATGACTATAATTTATAGTTAAGTGTCCTTTGAATATTGCTGGAGCCTTTGCTGCAACACTTGTAAAGTTGTTTTCCTAGGACACCACGAAATGGAGCAGGACAACTGGAATTACCAGCCTATGTCGTTTTCATGGTCAAGATGGGGTTGTGTGTATGTGTGTCTTTTGTTGCACTCGTTTAGTGAAATGACTCAAAAGATACAGTTCTTCATTACTTATGATACCAGAATTGTCCCCTGGCTCTTCTCTTGAACCTCATCCTCAATAATTACATTGGATTATCAAGCATATTTGTAAAATACAAATGTTAATACGTAAAACCTAGAGCATAACAAGTAACTAAGTGAGAAAATCACAGAATTTCACAATATAGGTTCCTTGTAATATAGTCAGTCCACATTGGAGAATGGGGGCAACTAGGTGTAAACATTTTTTTGTTAAAGTTAAAATTTCCCTCCAATTTTTCATTACATTCATAAAGCTTGTTTGCTCCTGTAAGGCAGTAAGAAGTGTGTAAGAGGAAGCTGTTGCTTTTGTTAAGTCATTGATGGTGATAGGTGTTAAGGGTCTGGAAAGAATTTGATTACAGGATTGATATATGTGGTGTGATGGAGCATATATTGACCATTTGTAAGTTTATAACACTAAACTTATTGTTCCCTCAAAAATTGGTTTTGCACGTATATATGTAATCAGTTATTGAGTAGCATAATTTTGAAAGTGTTCAGCTGATTTTGAATCATCTTGTATTAGAAGGTGGTAAGTGCTGTAGAAAAAGACAGTAGATTCAGGCAAGGGGCAGTGGGTATACCTGGGTCTGCAGGTGGTCGTTGATATTAAATAGGATGGTTGGGATAGGCTTTATTGAAAAGGTGAGACTTGAACAAAGGAAGTTTGGAAATTGGTCAGTCATTGAGATAGCTGGCAAAAGAACATTCTAGACAAAGGAAATAGCATGGTTAAAGGCACAAAGGTGAGAGTGAGCCTGGCATGTTGGACCGAGGGAAGGAGGCCCAGTCAGTGCATCTAGAGCAGCATGAGGGAGCATAGTTGTAGGAGATGAGGTTAGGGAGGGAAAAGCTGGGGTATTCCCCTAGGACCCTAATGCCGTAGAAATAGGCAGCATTGCAGGGCTTTGAGCAGGCTGGTGACAAGTTCTACCTAAAGTGTTTTTGTTTGTTTGTTTTTGTTTTGTTTTCTTCTCTTTTCCCCAAGGTTTTAAAAGGATACGTCAGGATGTTGTGTGGAGAATAGACAGACTCTAGGGTGTCAGAGGTAGAAGGGAGACTAGGACACTCGATCATGGCAGTAGATGTTGAGAAAGTGATCAAATTCTAGATGTATTTTGAAAGTAGAATTATCAGGTCTTCTTTTTTTTTTTTTTTTTTGAGAGAGAGAGAGAAAAAGAGAGAGAGAGAATGAAAAAGGAAGAGAAACATTGACTTGTTGTTCTACTTATTCATGTACTCATTGGTTGCTTTTTGTATGTGCCCTGACTGGGGATAGAACCTGCAACCTTGGCATATCGGTACTAAGCTACCTGGCCAGGGCTTATCAGGACTTCTTGATGGATTGGATATGGGGAGCTAAGGAGGAAGTTAAGGTTTTGGACCCAGTACTTGGAGAGAGAGAGTTGTCTCTAACTACCCTTGGGTAAAGCTGAGGTTAGAGAACCCTTGGAAGGGAAGGGACAGTCAGGAGATCAGTTGTGGATATGTTAAGTTTGTGATGTTAGAGGTTTAAGTGGAGGTGTTGAGTAGTTATGAGACTGAATGAGATCACCAAGTAAGAGACCTGAGGTAGAAAAGGACAAGACACAGTGTGTCCAAAAGAAGGAAGTATTTCCAAGAAGAGGGAGTGATCAGCTATAACAAATGCTGCTGACAGGACTAGTAAGCTGAAGACTGAGAATTGACAATTGTATTTGGTAACACCGAGGTCATTGGTTGCTGACAAGAGCAGTTAGCAGTGTTGATGGAGTGATGTAGGGAAAACTGGACTGTAATGTGTTTAAGAGGGACTGGAAAGAGAGGACTTGTTGACATTATGTATAAACAACTCTTTGCTTTCAGAAGGGAAGAAATGGGACAGTAGCTGGATAGGGGAAGTGGGAGCAAGAGTTTCCCCACCACCCCAAAGACAGAAATAACAACATGATTTTATGGTGATGAAAATGATCCAATAAAGAGGAATGAGTAGATTATATACGTTCCATGGGCAGTTACTATAGTTATTAGATACTCCCTTGCATACACTCTCAACTTCTTTGCCTCTCTTGCTTTGTCATGCTTGGTTGGCAAAGCCACAGGTATGGTGAAATGCAGCACTTCTGCTTCTAGGTGCTGCTTTTTCTGTTGTGCCATCCTCTAATGGACACAACAAAAAGAAGGCACGCTGGTCTCAGGCCTCAGCAATAAAACGCAACTGTAAGGGACACACTGGGTTAGCCCTAGGATAATAAGGATGAAAATTGGCCTTCTTCCTGAGGAACTCTTAAGTCTGAGAAAGCAGATTTCTTCGAGGTTGTCAGTTTCTTTAGTGACGATTATTTGCCAGACATTCTATGACTGGCTGTTGAACATTTTCCACAGTGGTGAGGCATGGGGGTATTGAGGAGGTAAGGAGTTACTTGCAATTACAAAGTTTTAGTTAGCTGTTTAGCAGTCTTTTCCTCTGTTCTTGGTATTTCCCAGTTCCCCTAGTTTTGAGTTTCCTGAGTTTTTCTGGGTGGAGCACCCTCCTCCCCCATAGTTTTCCTATTGTCATTGTGGACTTTAACATAACTTTATTTCTTTACTGTCTACTTTAATTTGGTCCCAAGAGGGAGAGGAGAGAAATGCCTGTGGTTAAAGTATTATTATTATTATTTTGTTGTTAATCTTCACTGGAGGATATTTTTCTGTTGATTTTCTAGATAGAGTGGAAGGGAGGAAGAGAGAGAGAGGAGGGGGTTAGAAACATGGATGTGAAAGAGAAAGAGGCACATCGGGGGTTAGAAACATGGATGTGAAAGAGAAAGAGGCACATCGGTTGGTTGCCTGCTATACAACCGGACAGGGGTCGGGGATGAACCTGCCCTTGACTGGGAATTGAACCCATGACCCTTCGGTCCTCAGGCTGACGCTCTAACCGCTGAGCCAAACTGGCCAGGGCTTAATGTATTATTTTATTGTGAATGGGTAGTTTGAATCATTTCTTAACTGTGGAAATAGAAATGATATAAGTGCCCATCATTAATTTTTGCAACTCAAAATTTATAATGAACTTTTCACGAGATGTGCTGCTAATGTAGTTTTAGAGAAAGTCATATCACTCAGCAAGAATTAACTTTTTATGGCAACAACAGCACTTTTGAAAACACATAGGATCCCCCCCGCTTTGTATATATAGTTAAGTCTTAATTAATTTGGATATTGGGAAAGTTACTTTGACTTTGTAGTCATTAAAAAAAGTCAATTGAAAGAAAGAATAGCAATTTTTAAATTTCTTATAATTTAAAAACAGACCATGTAATTTTTATACATAATCCAAAATACGTTTCCTCTTTTATAATTGAATAAGAAAAATAAAGGAAGTGTGTTTTGTTGAAGTAAAAGTTTTTATTATTGAAAAAAAAATCCAGAATACCTGTATCTTCTAATACCGATGTCTGTTCTTTTGTATGTTTGTTTTCTTTTAAATATATAGCATTACTCAGTATTGATAAGTATGTGATTAACTCATCGAATTGGCAGTATTTTTTTTTTTTTTTACTTTTTAGTGATGCCACAAAATTCAGTAAACATTGATATATAAAATTAAAAGATATCCAGGTTTTTTTGGGGTGAAGAGTTGTAAAATAAATCTGAAAAAGTATCAAAATTTTGTGAATCAAACCCTGGTTGGTTTGGCTCAGAAGTTAGAGCATTGGCCTGTGGACCAGAGAGTCATGGGTTCGATTCCCAGGCAAGGGCATGTATCTTGGTTGTGGGTTTGATCTCTGGCCCAGTTGGCGTCATACGGGAGGCAACCAATCTATGTCTCTCTCACATTGAGGTTTCTCTCTCTTTTCTTTCTCTCCCTCCCTCCTTCCTACTCTATCTAAAAAAAAATAAATAAGTTTGTGAATCAAGATTTAAGGTTTTAAAATGTATAAGGTTTTGCAATTCATCTTTGTAAAGATGAAACCTGTATGGATTGAAGGAAAATACTCACTAAGTGTATTAAATGAGAAGATGTTATAGGTTTTTACTCTGTCTGAACAATTTGTTATTAATTTAAAAGTGTTCTCATATAGAAGTAATCATACATATTTACCAGTATTTGACTACTATGTGAATGATGGACAATAAGTACACTAATCTCAGGATGCTGTGGTTGGTTTGAGTATTTTAAGGAGGAGTACTAGAACAGGAAGGATAATTTTGTCTCAAAAGAAATGTTAACACTAGGTTGTAAATTGTGTTATGTTAGGTTTTTGCATTTTTGTAGCTTCAGGATTTAGTAACATTTTACTGGCTGATTTTAGGTAATAGTCACATATTGTGCACTGAAGTGACTTGCCAGAAGCATACAGAACTCAAACATTCTCCTTTGATTTCCAGTGTTATCTGTGTTTCCCATAATAAAAACGTTCAGCTGTATGGCTGTTGTGACATCTGATGTATAGAAAACAGAATTATGTTTAATTGGCTTATTTTCTTTTTAGATTATCTGCAATGGTGAAATGAAGTAACTCAAGATGAGCAAGTTAAAAGTGGTATCAGAAAAAAGGTATTGTCATTCTAAATACCAGTATGTGTAAATTACAGAAATAATACATGAAGCAGTTATTTGAAACTCATTACTTAAAAAAAGTATTTATGTTCAAATAATAATGTGTTATACAGTTGACCTTTGAAAAATATGGGTTTGAACCACGCAGGTCCACTTACATAAGGATTTTTTCAAATAAATACCTGTACTATTTTCAGTCCACAGTTGGGTTCTCATGGATGTGGAGGGCCGGCTGTGTGCATTGATCTAAACCATTTTATACAGGGGACTCGAGCATCCACAGATTTTGGTATCCACTGAGGGGTCCTTGAACCAATCTTCTGTGGATACTGAGGGACAACTAAGTTTTTGGGGAGTCAAAAGTTATACGTGAATTTTCAACTGCACAGGGGTGGGGGGGGTTGGCACCCCTAATCTCTGCATTGTTCAGGGGTCAACTGTATTTTTTTATTGTTTTGTTGATATTTAACTTTTCAGTTAAAGGTGGTCAGCAAACTATGACCGGAGGGCCAAATCTGGCCCACCTCTTGTTTTTTTATGACCTGTGAGCTAAGATGGTTTTTGCATTTCTAAATGTTTGGAGACAAAAGTAAAAAGAGTAGTATTTTATGACACATGAATATTATATGAAGTTGAAGTTTCAGTGTACATAAATAAGGTTTTATTGGACATGCTCATTCATTTGTATATTGTCTGGTCACTTGTACAACAGTGGCAGAGTTAAGTAGTGACACAGACTACATGGTCCTCAGTACCTAAAATACATACACCATCTGGCCCTTTACAGAAAAAGTTTAACTGACTCCTGGGTTAAAGCATCATCTCTGCTGTGGACTTTCTTACTTTTTAGCAAATATGGAGGGGTGGATGGAATAGTGATACTTGCTGAGTTTAGACAAGGTTGTAATTGAATGGATTAGACTGGCAGATTTAAAGACCATGTGAATGGGTGGTGATTTAAATCAAATAAGCATGTCTTGTAAGATACAGCAAGCAGAGCCCTGGCCTGGTGGCTTGGTTGGTTGGAGCATCGACCCATGCACCAAAAGATTGGGATTCAATTCCCAGTCAGGGTACATACCTAGGTTACGGATTTGATCTCGGGTCAGGGTGTGTATGGGAGGCAACTGATTGATGTTTCTCTCTCTCTTTCTCTCAAATCAATACAAACATATCCTCAGGCTAGGATTGAAAAAATGAAACAGCAGGCAGAATTTTTCTCTACATCCCATTCATCATCATTATGATCATGCCCTAAGTTAATCACCAGCAAGATGATCATTTCTAAGTACTAACTCAGACTTTTATTCTCCAACAACAATTTTTTATCTGTCTAACTCACTTGTGTAAATGTCTGTGTTGCAAAGATTCTGCCTTACCCAGAACTCTAATCTATTGACTTGTATTTTTTCCTCACATTTATCTCTTCCTTTTTACCCAATGTAGATAGAATTGATTGTCTGTTAATTCCATTCTGGCAAATACCTGAAATGTCTTTATCTGACTTTGTGTGTATGTGTTTTAATCCCCACCTGAGGATATTTTTTTAAAAACTGATTTTAAAGGGGGGGGGGAAGAGAGAGACAGAAAGAGACAGAGAGACAGAGAGACAGAGAGAGAGAGAGAGAGAGAGAGAGAGAGAGAGAGAGAAAGAGAGAGAGAAAGAGAGAGAAACAAACATTGATGTAAGAGATGAACATCCATCTGTTGCCTCCAGTACACACCCTGACCAGAGATTAAACCAGTAACCTGAGTATGTGCCCTGACCGGGAATCGAATCTGAGACCTTTTTGTGTACAGGATGATACTCCAACCAACTGAGCCACAGTGGCCAGGGCACTTTGTGTGTATTTTTTTTTAATCCTCACCTGAGGATATTTTTCTTTTTTTCTTCAGATAGAGTGGGAGGAGGACAGAGAGAGAGAGAGAGGGAGAGAGAGAGAGAAACAGAAACATTGATGTGAGAGACACATGGATTGGTTGCCTCTTGCACGGCCCCCATTGGGGCCGGGGAACTGAACCACAACCAATGTACGTGCCCTTGACCGGAATTGAACTCGAGTCCTCGGTCTGCCGTCCGACGCTCTAACCGCTGAGCCAAACTAGCCAGGGCCTGTTTTGTTTTGTTTTGTTTTGTTTTTTAAATCACACCCACTGGACAAAGTCCTTTCCCTGGATAAGTCTTTGTTGAGCAGTTGAATGATGTTGGAAGATGAACTAACTTGGCAGATATCACTAAAAGTCATTGATTAACAACCTGAACTGAGCCCAGCAGTCTTATTATTGTGATTCTCTGGAAAGTTTATTTTCTCAATTTTTGTAATGACTATTTTATACTTTTCTTTTATAACCTTCAAACCTTTGAAATCCTCATATATATCAACACATACCCACAGCAAATGACCATGTCTCATGATATCATAGATATAATAAATCTATTATCCTCATATTACTTAAAATTTTTTTATTGAATTTATTGGGGTGACATTAGTTAATACAGTTCTGTAGGTTTCAAGTGTACAATTCTATAATACATCATCTGTATATTGTATTGCGTGTTGTTTATTCTCATATTTCTTAACACCAAAATACATGCTCCCCTTTATTTGATTCCATCCTCTGCTTACCCTGCTGTTATTTACTCCAACAGGGTTGTCTCTTTTCCTGTCAAAGACTAACACTGTCACCTCTGTTCTAGATTTCACCTCCCTCCTTCCTTCTCAAGGTCTTTCAATTATTATTTATTCTCAGTCTTCAATCTTGAACTCCTCCATTTCTTGCCATTTAAAAATGATCTGGGTTTTCCAATTTTTATAGACTCTGTTCTTCTGTTACTGCCTAATTTATATTATTTCCTTAAAAGCCAAAAGAATTGAAATAGTCTATAAATGCAATCTACATCTCATTTCATACTCTCCAGCCACTCTTGTTTAGTTTCTGTCTTATCCACTGTACTGGGAATACTTAGTGAAGCCACCAATAATTTTTCTAAACAACTTTATTGACGTATAATTATCATACAACAAATATTACATAGAGAGTATGGTGTGGTAAGTTTGGCCTGTGTGTACCTGTGAAACCATTCTCTCAGTCAGAATACTGAACACATTCATCATTTGTTTCCTGATGCCCTTTTGTAATCCTTTCTCCCTGCTCCGTCGTTCATTCCAGGCAATCACTGATCACTTTCTGTCACTACAGATTTGTTGTGTTTCTAGAGCTTTATTATGAATGGGATTATACAGTATATCTTTTTTGGAGGTGGGGGTGTGTGACTGGTTTCTTTTATTCAGCATAGTTATTTTGAGATTCATCCCTGTTTTTAAAAAATTTTTTATTACTAAGTAGTATTCCTTTGGATAGATATAATACAGTTTGTTTATTCATATTTTGAACATTTGGTTTGTTTCCAGTTTTTGGCTATTACAAATAAGACTGTTAGGGGCATTTGTGTACTAGTATTTGTATGGCCTTATGCTTTCTTTTTAGGAAACTGCCAGCAACCTGTTTTCCAAAGACATTGCAAATTATACTCCTTCAAAGGAGTATATGAAAATTCTAGTTTTCTACATTCTCATCAACACTTGGTATGGTCATTCTTTTAAAATTGTAGCCATTCCAATAGGGGTATATTGGTATCTCATTCTGATTTTATTTTGCATTTCCCTAATTACTAATGATGTTGATCATCTTTTCATGCACTTACTTGCTTTCAGCCTATGTTATTTGGTGAAGTATCTTTCCAAATCTTCCCCCTATTTTAAAAATTGTAGTATTTGTTGTTTTTATTGAGTTTTAGAAATTTTTACTCTATTACACATACAATTCCTTTATTAGATTTGCAGACATTTTCTCCCAGTCTTGTCTTTTCATATTCTAAATGGTATCCTTTAAAGATCAGAAGTTTTAAAATTTAGATGATGTTCATTTTGTTTATTTGTTCTTTTATGGATAATGCTTTTAGAGTTATATCTAAGAAATATAGGCATAACCCATGTTTACCAATGTTTTTTTTTTTTTTTAGAAATTTTATAGTTTTAACATTTAAGTCTGTGCTTCATTCTGAGTTAAGCTTTATTTATGGTATGGGGTATGGACAGAAGTTCTTTTTGGCAAATGAATATCCAGTTGTTCTAGTACCATTTTTGTAATGACTATCCTTTCTCCATTGAATTTTCTTGGTACCTTTGTCAAAAATTATTTATCCATTTATGCATGGGTCTGCTTTTGGACTCTGTTTTTCCCTTGATTTAGATGCCTTGGTAACTGTAACTTTATAATGAGTCTCAAAATTAGTGTTGGTCCACCAACTTTGTTGTTTTTATCAAAGTGTGTCCTATTTTATATTCTTTTGTATTTCCATAGGAATTTCATATCAATTTGACAATTTCTACATGGTAGCTTGCTGGGATTTTGATTGGGATTGTCTTGATTGTATAGATCAGTTTGGGGAGAACTGACATCTTAATGTTGAGTCTTCTTACCCTTGAACACAGTATATGTTTTTTATTTGTGATCTTTTTAAAATTTTTCAGGCAATATTTTGTAGTTTTTAGTGTACTGGTCTTTTACGTTGTTTGCCAGATTTATTCTTATTATATCCCACAAAAATAATAGCTCTTTGGGGGGGTCTCCGATAATTTTTTGTTGTTTTTTTATCCTCACTCGAGGACATTTTTGTATTTTATCTTCAGATAGAGTGGGAGGGAGAGAGGGAGGAAGAGAGAGAGAGAAACATCGATATGAGAGAGACACATCAACTGGTTGCCACCCACACGACCCCAATAGGGGCTGGTGACAAACTGCAACCAAAGTACGTGCCCTTAGCGGGAACTGAACCTGGGACTCTCTGGTCCGCAGGCTGATGCTCTAACCACTGAGCCAAACTGGCCAGGGCTCCAGTAATTTTTAAGAGTACAAAGGTAATATGAATTTCCCCCCAAAACTGAGAACTTCTGACCTGGTCTACATTAACTTCAGTATTAAGCTGAAAATGAGGCTGAGAAGTATGGTTTTACCAGGGGGCCATATATCTGGCTAAAACTCTTGTTACTGTGAAAGGTAGAACAGATATGGGGAAAAAGTTGACAGTTAGCCACAAACACTTATCTAAAATCTCAGTAGAATCATATGGCTAGAGAAGTTATAAAAAATAATATTAAATAATGAGTATTTAATTAATTTTGGTGAAGGAATTTAAAGGACAACTTGATTTATTATTGCTGATGCTAGTATAAATTCAGGTAGTTTAAAATTTTAACAAGGTTTTACTGGTTGTCTTAAACAAGTCACTTGGTAGTATTGAGCTAGAATTTATTGCACTTAATCATTGCATAAGAGGTAGTCAGAGAAGTAGTTATTCTTTTCCAGTTAGAATAATAATGTTTTCTTTACATATTTAAATATTTCACCATTTCTATAAATGAATGATAATGAAATTTCTATTTTTTATGTCCTTGGATTTATGATGGAGAAAAATAAAGTTGTGTGTTCAGTATTTTGAGAGAAACAGTACAAATGTGATTAAGGCAAAAAGAAAAAAAGAAAAAAGGAAGTTAGAAAAGAGTTACAAATGAGAAACAAACATTTCTGAAACATAATATGCATTTTGGAAATGAAACTATGTTGTTTGAAATTAAATCTTAATTTCTGTGCATTCTGTTTAAGTCTAAAACTTTAGTATATCTTTATGGATATTTTGCTGTCAAATGTTTTTATTTATGAGGACATCTTTACTTCCTGCATTTGATTTGCATTTTAAAGTGAAAAAGGTAATACAATTTATTTATAATATGAAGATAGGTTCTATAGCCCTTGCATTTGCTTGGGAAATTATTTGTTACAAAGGTAATATCTGTATACCATTGAGACTTTTGTAATATACAAGAAATCAAAAGCAGTAAGGAGACTGCTACAGTGAAACAAATATTTGAATGGTAATATCTTTAAAATATACATTTAAAAGTTAACCTGATAAAATGTGTTTCACATTGGTCATATTTTTAATTTCATGATTTTCTCATTATAAAATAATTAAGATTATAAATGGAACCTCTGAAAGTTTGTCTTAGCCTCATTTGATTCGTCTACAAAATAGAGTAAGGCAGAGAAGCTACATCTCTTTATTTAAAAATTTTCTGCTTTGCAGTGTAGCTCAAATTGTTCGTTGAAAAGCTGTATGGTTTTTTTTTTTAAATTAAGTCTAAAAATTATTCAAATGGTAGAGCTGCCCTCTGGTGTTCACCCTGTGATTCTCTCAGCATTAGTGTCAACAGCCTTAAATTTTTAGAGCTGAGTCAGTAGGGGCTTAGAATATTTTGTTCAGTTTTCATTCTGTAGATGAAAGAAATAGAGATAGAGAGGGAAATTGACTTGCTTATGTTCTGAGTTTCCACTTGTTTGCCTTCCTTCAAAAAATATATTCATCTACCATCTATCATTTAAAATAACACGATTCTCAGAAAGGAATCACTTAGATGAAAGTTTTATTTTTTCTAGTGGTACAATTTACTTAAAAATTTTAAGAGTTACTGACAAAACAGACTCTGAATGGAATAGAATATGTGTTATGCTTAGTGTGTTTTATATGTTTTTGAATTTTTAAAATGTTTTATTAGTTATTAAAATATTGACACATTACCTTTAAGAGAAAAATAATTGAATAAAATTAGAGAAACATACTCAGTTATTAAATTTCTGAATTTTGGTTTCCATAATGCAAATCTCTCTTAAAGATGTATTTTCCCTAGTATGCAAACTGTTAATATCGTTTCTCACCAAAAAGGACTATGACTCTCAAAAAGAACAGGTTTGGCTCAGAATCTCTTTGTGCTCTTAAATTAATGAAGACTCCAAAAAGTTTTTTTGATGTGGATTATTTTATCTATTGATACTTACCATATTATAAATTAAAACTGAGAAATTAAAAAATTATTCATTTAAAAATAAACACAATGCATAATAACAATAACATTTTATATTAAAAATAACTATTTTAAAAACTATAGTAAGAAGAGTGGCATTGTTTTATTATATTTTTGAAAATTTTATGTTTGGCTTAGTGGAAGACAGCTGGATTTTCTTATTTGCTTCTGAGTTCAGTCTCTCGTGATTTGTACAAATTAATTGTTAGAGAAAATGAGAGAGAGAATATGAATTTAGGAAATTTGAACTATGACTGGATTTTGATATTAAAGGATGGTTGTTACTATTTTTTGGTATAGTAGTGCTATTGTAGTTATATGTATTTTAAAGAGTTCTTATTTTAGAAAATAGACAATGCAAAATATTTACGTAGGAAATTATTTTTCTGAGATTTGCTTCAATATTAGCCAGTGGGATATGTCTGCCTGTGGGTAGGCATGTGTGAAATAAGATTGTCCATGAATTGATAATTATTGAAGCTGGGTGATGGGTAAATGATGGTTCATTATCCTATTTTGTCTTCTTTTGTTCATGTTTGGAATTTTTCATAATGTTAACGTTTTTGCTCATTCAGATTTACGATAATAGTTTTTAGGAATCATTTCTCTCTTCTGCTATATTAGAAGAAAAATAAAATATATTAAGATGTAAACATGTAACTTATTTTTCTCACTACAGAATTTTTAAATTAAAAAATGAAATATTTCTGAAAATCGAAAAGTATAGAGCATAGTATAATGAACACATGTGTACCAGTCACCCAAGAAATAAAACTTACAAATATGTGTACAGTTGTCTAATAACATTTTTCTCTCTTATCCCCAGAGGTAATTACTATTCTGAATTTGATTTAATCATTTACACGCATGTCTCTATATAAAACATATTTTCTTATGTATGATATATACAGGGTGGGGCAAAAGTAGGTTTACAGTTGTGAGTAACGAAACACAGAGTTTATTCTTGTATTATTATGTATTAATTACTGTATTATTTTCCATATGAAAACTGTAAACCTACTTTTGCCCCACCCTGCATATATACACAATAAAGAATGTATTGTATTCAATGTATATGCTTTAAAACTTAACGATATTAAACTGTAAATATTCTTGATGTTTTTTGGGTTGTTTTTCATTTGGAGATTTATACATATTGATATATATTTTTATTTCTATACTATGCTGATTATCTGAAAAATTAGGAAATACTGCATTATTTTATTTAAATAGTATATTAGATACATTATTTTATTTTAAATGGTGTATTAGATACAATATGCTCAATAAATATATTTTTCAGCCTCCAGATATCTTTTCAGGTAAAGTACCTACAGATTTGAAGCATTGGGCATAGTTGTTAATCAGAAAACTATATAATAAACACACTGTTTTTCATGTTTCCAGATATTTTTGTTAATTTCAGAGTATAGCTGTGTATTGTCTGTTCTGTGCTAGCCAATGTTTGAAATACTGGGTATATAGAATAAGACATGCAAGGTCTTTGTCTTCATGGAGCTTACATTATTTCAAATAGTGATAAAATCTGTGGGTACATTTTAATATTGGAAGTGGAGGGGCTGATGGAAAAGTGGAGACATCTTCAGATTTTAACCTGAAATGAGAAGGAATCAGCCATATGAAGAGCTGGAAGAATCCATCCTCCAGGTTGAGAGGACAGCAAAGACCTTGAGGTTGGGGGAAAACTTACTGTATTTAAGGAACGGATAGAAGGCCAATGTGGCTGGATCCCAGTGCATAAGAGTGATGTGAAAAATAAAGTGTTAGAGGTAGATGGAGTCCAGATGACCTAGGGATTGTTAAGCTGTGATAAAAAGTAAGATTTTACTTCAGGTTTGATGAGAAGTCATTGAAGGGTTTTTAGCTGGATAGTAACTTGATTAGATTTGTGTAACCACAAATGTGGTAATAAAATGACATTGAACTGTACACTTTCCAATGTCAATTTCTTGGTTTTGCTGTTGTCTTATATTAGGTAAAATATAGTCATTGGGGAAATTAGGTGAAAGTTACAAAGACCACTGTACTATTTTTTGCAATTTCCTGTGAGTCCTTATAATTATTTTAAAATAAAAAGTTAAAAAAATCTCACTGTGAAAATGGATTGTTGGGCAGCAAGAATGAAAGCAGACTAGCTAAGAGGCTATACTTTCCTAGTGAGAGATGATGATTGCTTGGACTTGGGTGATATAGCAGACATGGAGAGAAGCAGATGGGTTTGAGATATTGTAGTTGAGGTGGAGCTGGCTTTGGGTGGGTGTGTAGGAAAGGGTCTAGATTTTTATCTCGAGCAACTGATGGTTTAATGTGAGTTTGGGAAGGTCAAGATTGGAAGAGGAATCGGCTGAGAGGAGGAAACAGAAATTTTCTTGTGTTGGGCTTATTAGGTTGGGTAAACTATCAGAGGCTGAGGCTGGAGTGGAAGGTAGGAGCCAGGTAGCATATAAATTATAATTACAGCTGTGGGATTAGATGAAATCACTCAGGGCAGAAGAATGGAGAGAGTGAAGAGAAAAGAAATGGGGATTGAGCTGTAGGGGAGACTTCAGGGTCCAGAGGTTTGTCAGAGAAAGGGCCAGCAGAGGAGATCTAAAAGAAGTGATGATAGGAAGAAAATCGAGAGAGTATGGAATAATTGAAGCCCAAAGAAGAAAGTGTTTACAGAAAGAGGGAGCCATCTGATCTGATTTGGATACTGCTGAGATATTGAGTATGGTGAGGAAAGAAGTGACCCCAGGAGGTTTTGGGAAGACCTCAGAGTGCAGAAGGGAAACTAGTAGTTTGAAAAAGTAAATATTATATGAGGAAATGGCGAGAGCAAGTCTACTTCATTCAGGGAGTAGCAGAGAAAAGGGTGGTAGCTAGTGGGAGCTCCTAGATCATATTTGTGTGCCGATGGGTATGGGCCAGTTGAAAGGAGAGAAAGATGGTGACTCAGAAAAAGGTTAATTGATGGAGCAAATACATTGAAAATGCAGGAAGGGTTGGGTTTAAGAGGAGGGATTCTTCTTTGAGTCTCAGCATACCACACAAAGAGAGCCCTTTAAAGGCAAGTCAGAGCACATCATTCTTCTCAAAATCTTCCCATTTCACTTAGTGTGAAAACAGTGATCTTGTCTGGCTGGTGTGGTTGAGTGTCAATCCATGCACCAAGAGATCACCAGTTTGATTCCCGGTCGGGGGCACAAGCCCAGGTTGTGGGCCTGATCCCAGTGGGGGGCATGCGGGAGGCAGCCAATTGATGTTCTCGCTCATCGTTGTTTCTATCTCTCTCTCCCTCTCACTCCCTCTCTCTCTAAAATCAATAAAGGAAAAATAAAAATAAAAACAACAACAAAAAAACAGTAATCTTTATGTGCCCTAATTTAAAGTAACATTCTTTTTAGCCTTACCAATAATTCTCGGATTGTCGGACTCCTGGCTCAGCTGGAGAAAATCAATACTGAATCTCCAGAATCAGAATCTGCCAGATATGTTACATCGAAAATTCTTCATCTGGCTCAAAGTCAAGGTAAGCTTTACTCTTGTTTTGGGAATGCTTTTTTATTTCTTTAAAAGTGGATGCTAAGAATGTTTAAACTTTTGTTAGATGGTTTTCTGTAAAAATCAAATTTTCTCAAATAGACTCAAGAAGTAGAAAATGGAATAACTGTGAAAGAAATTAATCTTCAGAGCATTGTTTCTAAAAAAAAGATTATGATTTTACTTATATATGAATTCTCCCCTACCCCTCATCAATTTTCAAACAATCTAATTCCAGTGCTACTTGTTCTAGAATGTTGACAAAAAGATGTCAAGTAACAGAGAACATTGGTTGTTAGTGTGGTTCCCACTTTGAAATGTAGTCTCTGTCATTCGGTGGCTGGGTGACCTTAGGGAAGTTTTGAATCTCTAGGACTTAGTTGCACCATCTTTGAAATAGTGATGAGATATCATGTGATTATTATGAGTTTTACATAAGCATGTAAAAAGAATGTTAAAAATGTTTAATAAATGACATCTCTATTATATGAAGCTAGTACTACTTACTGAATTGGTATCAAAACCTTGATAGAGGTCAAGAGAAAAAAAGTATTGACTTTGCACTTAGGAACATAAATGTGAAAGATTTCAAATAAAATATTAGTGAATTCAGTCTAATTATGCATGAAAAGATGAATAGCATTGCTAAAGAGCACTTATTTCAAGAATATAAAATGGTTTCATACCAGGTAATATATCAGTATAACTTTATTTCAATAGGTCAAATAAAATCCATATGATTATCTCAATAGATGCTAAACAAAGGAATTTAACACATTGTTGACCGGCAATTTTACGCAGAAGTTATCTCATGTCACCGGCTATTTTTTCGTAATTGGGTATGAAAGTGAAACAATCTAAATAAACTTCAGTATACTTCATTTATACATAATGAATTTAAATGAAACTTTGTACATAACTGCTACATTTTATATTTTATACATATTATTTATTTTAGTAATTTTTTTTGGTGTGGTATACTGTATAGCAATCACCTACGTGTAATGCAACATGTCTTGCAAATATATCTGGTTTCGCTGCGCTTTCGTCTAGGGATAACTCCTGCTTAGGTACATACAAAGACTGAAATTTTGGAAGAAAATAATCCAAAGGAGGCCTAATATTATACAGTCTGTCTTCATTATATGTATTTTGTGAATCATCACTAAGATGGAAAAATGTAAGAATTTGCTCGAACCTCATTCTGCTCATAGTATTAGGAAATATTGGAGCTTCAACCAAAGGGTCCGTAATCCCTCCAATGTGATTTTTTCATTTGTCCCATCAATATCAACAAACCAAGAAACTTCTTTATGAGTTAACTCGTGAGCGGTCAACAATGTGTTATTAAGATTCCAAAACCTGTACTTGATTTAAAACAAAACAAAAAAACTAATTTTTCTTTTTTCAAATAAAGGTAAATCAGCAGCTACCTTAATATTTAACAGTGACACTGAAGGCATTCTGTTAAAATGAAGATCTAGACAATTCACAATTAATATTTTAATTTATTTAATTTTTTTATTCATTATTCTGGGGTTCAGGTCATTGAAGTAAGACGTTTTGCAGACATTTACTGTGTTCAGGAGCTCAGTATCTATTCTTTGTGGTCATAGACCCTTAATTTTTTATTTTTATTTATTTATTAAAAAAATTTTTTTTCCTTTATTGATTTTACAGAGAGAGACAGAAACAATGATGAGAGAGAACATCAGTTGGCCGCCTTCTGCATGCCC
Source organism: Tadarida brasiliensis (assembly GCA_030848825.1). Lineage (NCBI taxonomy): Eukaryota > Metazoa > Chordata > Mammalia > Chiroptera > Molossidae > Tadarida > Tadarida brasiliensis. The sequence goes on from CM061269.1 coordinate 36,895,798, forward strand.
CCCACTGGGGATCAGGCCCACAACCTGGGCATGTGTCCTGACTGGGAATTGAACTGGCGACCTCTTGGTACATGGGTCAACGCTCAACACTGAGCCACACCAGCTGGACAGACCCTTAATTTTTAAAATAATTTTCTCCTATGCAATGCATGTGTTTAGGGGGTAGTTGACAGCATCCCATAACCAAGGAGAGGTTGCTAATAGATTGTATTTGTTTCTAACAAAGTCTAAAATACCTGAACCTTTTAATTCAGGAAGTCATTGTACTAGATTGTAGCCTTTGGAAATATTATGCTTATCAGCTAAGGCAGATGTACAAGGATGTTCACTGTATTAGTGCAAAGATAGATGCACCAGGTATATTCACTGTATTATCAACAAAACAAAACAAAAAAACCAACAAAAATAAAACAATCCCCAGACTATAGATAACACTCTAGACTACTTGCACCACTGTAGACTCTGCCCATCACAGTCTGGGAGCCCTTACTCTAACATCACTACTGAAAATGTCCCAACCATGCCATTACCAGAGACTGCCCTTCTCTCCACCTTGCCACACACCACTGGGGGACCCACCCCTGAATATTTCCTCCTGGGGTTGTGTAATACAGTGACTGTTTATAGTACCTTGGATTACCCAGTCAACACAGTATGAATTAGTTGTGAAAGACTCTCCCATTTCACATTCTTCTCTCATGCTTACTGCCTTCTTTTGTGTAGTCTGTTGATGTTTTAACTTAAAATATTTTTAGTTATTTTCTTAATGGCTCCTGGAAGGATTACAGTATGCATTTTATTACAGTGAACTTTAAGAAATACTAATTTAATTCTGATAAAACACTGAAACTTTCTTCTAATATAGCACCATTTCTGGGCTGGGGAGAAATGATGAAGGATAGTTTGGGTTGGCAGAGGAAATCATACTTTTTAAAAAAGAGAAATTTGGTTTTACAAATGTTAATGAGTTTTTCCTTTTTTATAGCTATAGACATTTGTTATTCTTTTATTAGTAATGTGATATTAGTAATATGACAACAGGGAACAGAGAAGAACAGTGTTTTAGATCTTCATATCACTTACGGGAGTTTCTATTTGGAAAGATTATAAGGCTCCTGCCAGCTTACACCATACACAAGAATAAACTCAAAATGGATAAGAGACTTAAATGTAACTCATGAAACCATAAAAATCCTAGAAAAAAATGTAGGCAGCAAAATCTCAGACATTACACATAGAAGAATTTTCACTGATACATTGCCTAGGGCAAGAGAAACAAAGGAAAACATTAATAAATGGGACTACATCAAACTAAAAAGCTTCTGCACAGCAAAAGAAACCAGCATCAAAATGAAAAGGGAACCCAGTGTATGGGAGAACATATCTGCCATACATCAGATAAGGGGTTAATTTAAAAAATATGTAGAGTACTCATACAACTCAACAAAAGGAAGACAAACAATCCAATTAAAAATGGGCAGAGGACATGAATAGACACTTCTTCAAACAGGACATAAATATAGCCAAGAGACATGAAAAAATGCTCAGTGTCACTAATCATCAGAGAGATGCAAATTAAAACAGCTATGAGGTATTACCTCACACCTGCTGGAATGGCTGCCATCAACAAATCTTCAAACAAGTGCTGGTGAGGGTGTGGAGAAAAGGTGGGAATGCAGACTGGTGCAGCCACTATGGAAAACAATATGGTGTTTCCTCAAAAAATTAAAAATGGACCTGCCATTTGACCCAGTGATTCCACTTCTCGGAATAAATCCTAAGAAGCCTGAAACACCAATCAGAAAGAATATATGTACCCCTATGTTCATAGCAATGCTATTTACAATAGCTAAGATCTGGAAACAGCCCAAGTGTCCATCAGTAGATGAGTGGATAAAAGGCTGTGGTACATTTACACAATGGAACACTATGCAGCTGTAAGAAAGAACGATCTGTTACTTTGAGATGACATGGAGGGTCCTGGAGAGTATTATGCTAAGTGAAATAAGTATCAGAGAAAGACAAGTATCACATGATCTCACTTATATGTGGAATATAATGAGCAAAATAAGCTGATGAACAAAATAGATCCAGAGACATGGAAGTAGGGAACAGAGTGACAAACCTCAGAAGGAAGGGGGGTGGAAAGGGGGTGGAAGGGCGTGGGAGGGGACGGGAAGAGATCAACCAAAGAACTTATATGCATATATGCAGAAGCAGTGGGCACAGACAACAGTGCAGTGAAGGTAGGGGGGGATGGGAGCCAGGAGGAGGGTGTCAATGGGGAAAAAAGGAGGGACATCAGTAATAAAAATAAAGTAATTAAAAAAAATAAAGAAATAAGGCTTCTGTAAGTTTTACAGAGTTCCTTATCTGGACCTGAGATGATACATGGTAGCATGAGATTGTTTGTTTAAAGATAAATAGGAATCTAATCTCTAGCATATTTTTTTTTGGTAGTTATTGGTAGTTGTCATATATAACATCATACTATGAACTATAGTACATTAGTATCTCTCTTTAATAATTCCTAATTTAGAGTAACTTAATTTTAAGATGGATATTTGACGAATGGTTTTTTAAAGTTTCAACTAATTCTGAGATTTTGTGACTTGTATTAAACATTTCATGCTTCATGTTCTTATGAAATTGTACATGTATCATTTGTATGTGTCAGAACTATACCACATATAACTTTTTGCTCATTCACAATGGAAGTTGAACAGGACTTGCTCTGCGGAAGTGTGATGTTCTGAAGGCCAAGACTTAACTTTTACCCCCTCCTCTTATCAGGGCCTCTGCTCATTGTTCTGCTCTTAAACTCCCTTGACTATCCCCGTAGGGAGCACATTTGGTACTACCAGTCTCTTGAACTGTAGTGTGTATACGTACTGTATTGAGAATAGATTGCTTGTGTTCTGTTTTTAAAATCTCAAAATATAAAATGAGTAGCATTGTCATCCTGTATTAAAAGAATTTCTGGCACGAATATTCAGGTGTGAAAAAGTTGGAGAAAGGCATTAAATATCTTGTGCAACAGTTTTGCTGAAAGAAGGATTACTGTGACTTTTTTAGAAGTGTATTAAGTCAAGAAAGAATGTAAGCTTTGGGTTCAGAAACACCTTTGGGTCACCTGGTCTCGTGATGACTTTGCGCAGGTTTCTTCTTTCTGAACTTAAATCTTTTTTTTTTTAAGACTTTAAAAAATTTATTTTTACAGAGAGAGGAATTGAGAGGGACAGAGAGAGGGAAACATTGATGTGAGAGTGAAACATTGAACATTGATCGGCTGCCTCCTGCTTGCCCTCTATCGGGGATTGAGCTTGAAACCTGGGCATGTGTCCTGACTGGGAATTGAACTGGCAACTTTTCGGTGCATGAAATGTTGCCCAGCCAACTGAGCCACACCGGCTAGGGAATGAACTTAAATTTTTAGTCTATGAAAAGAGTAATTTTTCTCCCAGAGGGTTAAAATGAGTCATAAATGAGGTGTAATGTGGTAAAATACAAGGAATAGTAAATATTAGTTCCTTTCCTAAATGTTGGACTGTGATCTACCTTTCTTTTGTTAATCAAAGGAGAAGAATTGTGGAGAAGCTCTAGTTTTGTTAATATTTGTTTGATTCAGAATTTTAAAATAGTATAAATTCACCAATTTGATTAAAAGTTTTCTAGTCCACCCTGGCCGGTGTTCTCAGTGTCTCAGTGGTTAGAGCGTCGGCCTGCAGACCGAAGAGTCGCAGGTTCATTTCCGGTCAAGGTCATGTACCTCGGTTGCAGTTCGTCCCCGGCCCTGGTCAGGGTCGTGCGGGAGGTAACCAGTCGATGTGTCTCTCTCTCTCACATAGATGTTTCTCTCTCTCTCTCTCCCTCTCCCACTCTATCTGAAGATAAATGGAAAAATGTCCTCAGGTGAGGACTAAAAATAAATAAAATAGAAGTTTTCTAGTTCTAGTCATAAAGATGATAAAGAGGCCTTCCATTACCACTCCTTCCTCACTTCAGTTCTGGTACCTGCACTGTGTGAATGATTTTAATTTTTAAAAAAATTTTTTTTTATCCTCACCCGAGGACATTTTTCCATTTTTTGTTCAGATAGAGTGGGAGGGAGAGAGTGGAAGAGAGAGAGAGAAACATCGACGTGAAAGGGACACATCGAGTGGCTGCCTCCCGCACAACCCAACCAGGGGTCGGGGACAAACTGCAACCGAGGTACGTGCCCTTAGCGGGAACCGAACCCGGGTCTCTCTGGACCGCAGGCCGACGCTCCAACCGCTGAGCCAAACCGGCCAGGGCGTGTGAATGATTTTAAGATTTCGCATGGACAGACAGGGATTCACCCAGTCCCTAACAGAAGCTGTGATGAAGTGCAAGGGAAGTCTCCATAGAGTACAATTAGCAGCATCAGAGGAAAGAACATGTGAGAACCAATTTAGAATGTTTACTGAACCAACGGAGACTTGTTTATTCTACGTTAGCTGTATAATAAAACTATATGTAATTTTTTTTATGTCTTAGAAGAAATTCTTTTTTTTTTTTACTTTTCAGAAAAAATAAGGAAAGAAATGACAGCCAAAGGTTCTACAGGAATGGAAGTTCTACTGTCAACATTAGAGGTAAAGCACTTGTAGGCTTTCATTATGTAACTAAATATCAACCAGTACTGAAGAAAAAAATATATGAAGTATAACATTTTTACCTTAGAGGTAAAGCCAATGAATGGAAGTTTGTTTTATGGTTTAAATTAATGTTTGGACTGGTGATATAAACATCCTAATATATATTAGGTAAATCTCTAAGTATATTACCCTGTGTTTATAATGACAACCACATTTTGCATTTTTACATGCCATTCTAATTGGTAATAGAAAATAGAGCATTAGCTAGAAATAAGTCTTTAAAATAAATGATTGGTATTAGAAATTCTCATTTACTGTGTATGTCAGATGATATATATTTGTGATTTAGTTTAATTTATATATTGGTTGAATAGCTATATTATATTGATAATAATTAAATTTCTATGCCAGTGTCAAAGTTTTGGGTGGATCAGCAGGATATATTCAGAATCATTATTTTATATTTCATTCAGTGCAATATTAAGAACAGGGGTAAGTACTGTTGTACACCTTCAATTTACACATTGTTATATATCAAATTATATCTCAACAGAGCTGGAAAAAACGAACAGGGAGTGAGTTCATGTTTTTTGATAGGAAATACTTCTTATCAAAAATGACATAAAGCTGTTATTTTATTCTAAATTGTTCTGTCAGTTTAAAGCAATCTCAATAAAAATACTAACGTTTTTGTTTCTATAGTTTAGTGGGAAAATAATAAGTAAGAATAGAAAGGATATTTCTGAAAAAGTAGTGAGAAAGGACTAGTCCCACCAAATATCAGAGAATAGTATAAAACTTCAGTAATTCAGATTGTTTTGAAATTGTGTGTGAGTGCTACTAGATAGACATCAGTGTAATGGAATAGAAAATCCAAACTAAATTAAAATGCTTATGGGAATTTAGCACTACTTAATAAAAGGTAGCATTTCAGATCAATGAAGGATAGAGGGATTACTTAATAAGTGGGTCTGGGAAAAATTGGTAGCAATGCAGAAAAGGATAATGTTGGATCCTTACTTCCTACACCAAAATAAATTCCATATCAAGCAAATATGTAAACATGGAAAATAAAATCATAATACTAGAGGAAAGTAATGAGAGGAATTTTTAAATATTCTTGCAACAGGGAAGGCTTTTCTCAATATGAAAAAACACAGGAGCTATAAAAGGAAAGATTGATAAATTCAACTACATTAGCAAAAGTGCATAAGGAAAAACACCACAGACACTTGGTAAACTGAGGAAAAATATTTCAATTTATATAATTTCTTTAACATATAAAGAACTTCCACGAATTTGTAAGGGAAAATGTTGATTCAGTAGAAAAATGTGTAAAGGTTATGAACAGACAGCTCCGAGAAAAAGAAACACAAATTGCACTTGAGATTGAGCATCGTTGTTTTATTTTCCTCCCTATTTGCTCATTTCATACATGACTGAGGTCAGCCGAGGTGGGAGGTGGCGAATGACGTTTGGGAGACATGTCTGGATAAGGCCTAGGGATAACAATGCAATTTTCATTCAGGTTCCAGTAGCCTGAGCTCAGTCACATGGCTCAAACCTAATTTCAGAAGGGCTGGGAAATGTGGCTTAGCTCTGTACCTAGGACGATGAAATCAGTTTGCTGAACACAGAACAGTATTGCTGCTGCAATCCACTCTTCTCTTTAACAAATGCCTGTCCCTCATTCCAAATTACTCCCTAGTGAGTCAGTGGTCCACTTAACACCTCCAATGCTAAGACAAGGGTCTCTGGGTATGTGTAGTTCTCCATCTGGCCTGGATGGAGCTTTTTGGTTCCATCAGTCTGTGCGCTAAACTGGTGAAGCTAGAGACAGCATTCATTTCCTTTTGGAAAGAGGAAGAGGAAGAGTCCTGTGCCAGTTACTAATGCACAGCCATTCTGAACTTCCTTTGTATAACATTGTGAAATTCTCTGCTCTGGGGTGTGGTGGATCCTTGACTAGGCCATGCTTCTGCTCTGCAGTTTTCCCCCCCATTCAACCATTGCTTTTAATAAGATAAATGTAACAAAGTACAATGCTTAAACATTTTTTTAAAAATATGTTTTTATTGATTTTTCAGAGAGAGAGGAAGGGAGAGAGAGATAGAAACATCAATTGAAAGAAATACCGATTGGCTGCCTCCTGCCTAGCCCCCACTGGGGATTGAGCCTGCAACCCGGCCATTTACCCCAACTGGTAATCGAACAGGGACCTCTCAGTCCATGGGCTGACACTCAATCCACTGAGCCACACCGGCTGGGCTAAACATTTTTTAAATTTTTTATTAGATTGGTGGTTCAGACTTTGGGAAATAATCTTCTCCATTGCTGGTCGTAGTGTACATTGCTCCATGAAGAGCAATTTAGTAATATCCACCAAAATACTCATATTCTTTGCCCAGCCAGTGTAGCTTGGTGGATTACGTGTTGTCCCGCGGACTGAGAGGTCCGGGTTTGATTCCCAGTCAGGGCACATGCCTGGGTTTCGGGCTCAGTCCCCAGTAGGGGGCGTGTAGGAGGCAGCCAATCGATGTTTCTATCTTACATCAATGTTTCTCTCTCCCCCTCTAAAAACTCAATAAAAACATTAAAAATACCTCATATTCTTTGACCTAGAAATTCCAGGAATTTATCCCACATAGAGCTGTAATTGATCCCATGTAAATATATGTAGTTTTTGTTGCAACTTTTTAATGGGAAGAAAGTTTTTAAAACCTCAGTGGTAGGTGACTGGTTACATAAACAATGGCTTAGTCATATAATGGAATATTTCCTGTACGTAACTCTTAAAAAGATGCGGAATGCCCGGCTGGTGTGGCTCAGTGGTTGAGCGTTGACCCATGCATCAAGAGGTCGCTGGTTTGATTCCCAGTCAGGGCACATGCCCAGGTTGTGGACCCGATCCTCATGGGGGGCATGCAGGAGGCGGCCAATTGATGTTCTCCCTCATCGATGTTTCTATCTCTCTCTCCCTTCCTATCCCTCTAAAAATCAATAAAGAAAAAAAAAAAAAGATGAGGAAACTATTGATATGTAAAAATATCAATGTACAAAACAATATATAGGGCAATGACATTTGGAGAAATAAATCTGTATATACACATTATATTTACATGGATTATTTCTTTCTGTGTGTGCAATATCTTTGGCTGGATACATAGAGCTGATAATGCAGTTATCTTCTGAGAGGGGAGCTAGGTGACTGGGTATGCCATAAATGCATTGTAGTGTCTTTTATATTTTGATTCATTTATTTGTATGGGTAGAAGGTGAACTCAAATGACAGATTAATTTCTCTTGTAATAATGGTGATACTAAGAAAGTAATAGTTTGTATTATTTGTCAAAATTCTTAAAGGCAGGAAGAACAGACTGAAGTGGTAAGTGAGAGTAGCGGAAAACTGTTCTTAGAGAAATTGGAAAGGTCATCTGTAAAATATAGGTAGTTCCCAATAGGAACAGAAAAAATTTGGGAATTACAGATTTACAATGGTTTAACAGCAAATCAACTATTTATTTCAGAACACGAAAGATCTTCCAACTACACTTAATATCTTAAGCATTCTTGTTGAATTGGTGTCAGCTGGTAAGTTTTGTTTTTTTTTGTTTTTTTTGGTTTAATTTTTGTTTGTAAATAGTGATCAACAATGTGTTGTGTACTTTATGAGGAATTTTCTGACACTCATACAGAGGCTATCTATTCTGAGTATTGGAGTTTGGAAACTGATATGTCATATTCTTTTGTTGTTGCTTTGTTTTTGGTATTTTCCAATATTCCTCAAACTACCCTTGAAGCCTCAAACATAGAATTTTGCTATCACTTGTATTTACTCTCTGTACTATTTTCTAACTAAAGTGAAATAAAACAATTTTATTTGGATGGTGTTTGTTTGATTTCAGAAGTCTTCACTTTAAATATTTCTTACAAGTTGTGATATCTGATATGTTATGGGAAGATTTGCTGTTTTAAACAAATGAAAACAAAATTTTTTTTAGGTGGAGGTCGAAGAACTAGTTTCTTAGTTGCCAAAGGTGGTTCACAAATATTGTTACAGTTACTTATGAATGCCAGCAAAGAATCTCCCCCGAATGAAGAGTTAATGGTGCAGATTCATTCTATTCTTGCAAAGATTGGACCAAAAGGTAATAGTTTCACTTGTATGATTATCAAATCTAGAAGCATTTTTTGTGACGTGGATTCTGTGTGACTTGAAACTGGTAAATTTTAAAATCTGAAATGCTATACTTTTTCTTGGTCTTAAGTCATGGAATGCTTTCTAAAGTCAATTAGTGACTTGCAAGAATTGAGGATCCTAAAATCATGAGGAATTCCATTGCATGTGGTGGAAAAAGGAAGAAATACATGTCAAAATCACAAGTGTGTCTTGGTGTGTGTATGCCTGTGTGCATATCTGTAAAGGATACACACGACATGGATATTGTTGAGGCTAGAAGAAGGATGTATAAATGGGAGTGCTTTGAGGAGCACCGAGGTAAAATGTGTTTGCTTTTCATTAATAGCCATATTTGTACTGCAGAGTCTCAATGTGCAAAAAACTTACAATCGAGTTTAGAAGACCAAAAGAGATATAAAAGATTGTAAGACTGATTATTACTGTAGTAAGACATGCAAAATATTAAAAAAACTGAAAATTGAGAAAATAGAATATTAAAGGAAGAAACTGATTTAGGTTAACAGAAGAAGATATCCTTTGAGTAGAACCTAATTTCAGTTTATTGTCTGTCTGCACAAAGATTGAAATGATCCCCTAAACTCTTTGTATTGATTTTTAAGAGTCCTGCCATTGCCTTGTGGCATACATATGGACTTTAAACTTTGAAGTATTTCATTAAATGCTTATTCTAAAAAGTCTGTATGTATGTGTATACAGCTTGTGTATTTATATTGCACGCATATCATATGTATTATATAAGTATTTAAATATTACTTTAAACAAGTGTTATCTTAAATAAGGCATCCTTGAGGATAACTTTAATTTTCAAGGTGTCTTAGGGGACCTTAAGACTCAAACATATATTTAGGTTATTTAAGAAATATGTTGTTAGCTACCTATTTTTCTTTAACTCTTCTATTTGAGGTTTAAAGACTTGCTTCTGAGATTTTTGCCAAAAATGAAAAATAAGAGAAAATCTTATTTATTGGTGAATATTGTTATATCATGCCTTCTCTTCTATTTAGAACTAGATTATCTTTCTTTTGCTTTTCATTAAATTTAATTAAGACATTGATATATTTAATTTATATTTGTATTTCTTTAATGTTCCTTTTAAGTTGTAGCTCACTTATTACATTTTCTTTTATACTTTTAAATCTGTGCTATTTCTTTTATTTGTCCTAGTTTTCCATTTTTGTTATTTAAGGACATTATGCAGTAATTTGTTGAGTGACTTTCTATACTTAATTTTCTTGTGAGACGAGAGTAATTTTCCCTCAGGAATATTTAGTATTTTTTCACTTAAAATTCCTGTTACTGATGAAATAACTCTGCTTGCTAGTCTTGTTTACTTTTTTGGTTTAAAATCTTAACTTTCTTAAATTCCTGTGATCCAGATGGTTTTTACTGTTTTTGTCACTTTGTGAGAGTTGAAAACAAGACCTCTTTTCTTCTCTTCCTTTTCTATGTTAAGAATTAGGTCCCTTTAGAAATTTACTTGATAATATTTGCTAGATTACTTTCTACACAGACAGTTCATTTTTTCCCCATTAATTTAGGTCTTAAAAGTATTCTGGTAATATTAAGTAAGTAATACTGATAATGGACATGTAGATTCTTAGCCACGTGGTAGTGTTCCTTTGAATATGTTGAATTAGACAGACTCACACACGTAGTGGATCAGTTTAAGTTCTTCCTTTCACGACAGTCTGTTGGGCTCCTCCAACCTCTATCCCCACGCCTATCCCTTCTCCTGCCCCTTAATACTTTCTTTGAAGCCATGGTTCAAAAGTATAAGGAGTACTTTTTAAATCAAACAAGAAAATGATTATACTTTTAGATTTTTCAGGTCAACTTTACATTTGATAATATGAATTTATAATATAAGTTTTAAAAATTTCATTGCTTTATGACATCTTCATTTCATTCAAAGTTACATATGAATAAAATATGTTCATTTTTTTTTTTAAACAGATAAAAAATTTGGAGTGAAAGCTAGAATTAATGGTGCTCTGAATATAACCCTGAACTTGGTCAAACAGAATTTGCAGAATCATCGCTTGGTTTTGCCTTGCCTTCAGGTTTTACGAGTGTATTCAGCAAACTGTGAGTACTTCAGAGTAGCTTTTAGTTAACTCAGTGTTTTGAAGTTACAGAAAATGAAAATTTAGAAGTACTTTAACCCCATAAATCTCTAAAATTTGTGGACAAGATAAGAGAATATTTAATATGGCTTTTTGTAATGCCGAACCCCCGCCACAGAAGTGATGTGGCCTAAGAAGGTGAATTGGCCAAATCTTGAGAATTGTCATTAATTCCCCCAATTTGTAAAAGCCCATAGTGAGGATGAGGAGTAGGCAGCTCATGGGAAATATGTGGAAGAATGTAAGGGTATTGGCTGCTGTGCCTATTTGGATTTTCACAGATGAGAGGAAAGCTGAGAAGGAAGACGTGTAGCATAGTCACCTGGAGCTAATTACCCTCAGGAATCAATAGGGAAGTAGCAGAACAGCAAATAAATAATACAGGATCCCGTGAGGACACTGGAAAGAAGAGGGATTACCAAGATATAACCTCAGATGATATAACCTCAGATGAAGTGTCTTCCATCTCTCTCTCTCTCTCTCTCTCTCTCTCTCTCTCTCTCTCTCTCTCACTCTTATTAAATCCCAAACCCATAAGGTATGGATTTTCTTTCTATTCCCCAACTCTGGAATTGGGGTGGTTAAAAAAATACCTGAAATTCAAATTGTAGAGTACATGTTATTATAGAATATCACTGGAAAACAATCAGAGTGGTAGATATGTGTATGCATATTTGTGTGTGTGTATTTATACATACATATTTATGTGTCTTTGTGTGTATATATCTATACATTGACAATAAGACTGAAGGTGTGCTTAGAGGAATATAGTTCTGGACACAAGTAATTAACACATAATTAAAAAGAACGTAAGGAAATGAATGAATTAGGTATCTAACCACAGAAATTAGGAATAGAGTAATAAACACAAGGAAAGAAGAGGAATGAAATAGTAAACAGAAACAACAACAAAAACCCTTAGAAAATAAAAAAAAAAAACCCCAGCTGATCTAAAAAAATAAAACAATTGGATTAAAAAAAACACATGCAATTAAGGAAGAAGGAAGACAGCATGGACAAAATTAGAAGGAATAATGTAATTCTAAACAGGTGTAGAGGAAATTGAAGTCACCATACAAAACTTAAGGAGCTATATTTTTGGTGGTATTTTATTGAATTAACCACTAGAAGGCTAGTAAATGGTTTATCTGTAATTTTTTTTCTTGTAGTATTTGTTCAGAGCTGAAAATGTTAGGCACAATTTTCTGATTAGGTAATTGTTTGCATCTTCTGTGTTAAAATTTTCCCCTGCTACACCTGTTTAATTAAGGTCCTTATTACTTGTCACCTAGCAGGAAGCCTCCTAATGTCTCTTTGAAATCTATCTTCCCAGTGTGCTATGAGCTCTGACCTGTATTTAAAATGAAGATCTTATTTTAAGACATCCATAATTCTTGCCTGGCTGGTGTGGCTCAGTGGTTGAGCATCAACCCATGTACCAAGAGGTCGCCAGTTCGATTCCCATTCAGGGCACATGCCCAGGTTGTGGGCCAAATCCCCAGTGGGGGGCTTGCAGGAGGTGGCTAATCTATGTTCTCTCTCATCAAAGTTTATATCTCTCCTTCTCTGTCTCCCTTCCTCTCTCTCTAAAATCAATAAAGAAAAAAAAAACCAATAAAACATCCATAATTCCACTATAAAAATTTTGGTGTATAGTCTAGTTTTTATTTATACATTATCAAATGTATATTTTATCTGTTTACTATTAGCATTGGTGTTATTTCACACACAATGTTTTTGATCTGTTATTTTCCAATAAATATTTGTTTCTTTTGGGCAATTCCCTATAGTTAAAAGAATGAACAACTTTTAGGGTCCTTCATAATTTGCTTACTCTCTATTCCCAGCTTATCTTCTGTTTGGTATGCCTTTGTCTGTTACTATATGTTTAACTTCTCATACCCATGGTGTTCACTGACTGTCTATGTTCCTGGCTCCAGAGATATTCCAGAGCCACCTCTGCCCCTCCTGCAGCTTCCTATCCCAGCTAACTCCTCTTTGTTTGTAAAGACTGAGCCCTGGCATTGATTTCTCCAGAAACAGATTAGGGACTTCTCACTGTTGTAACCTAAGTAGCCTACAACTCTTCATCACTGTAAAAAGTAATTTAGTGTTTATTTGTTTACTGTTTCTGTCATTCTCTGAACTGTTCTCCAGGGGCAGGCATTATTTATTTTTGTCTCTCAATCCCCATGACCTCGTATTTAGTAGAGTTTGCTATATTTATTGAAGAAACAAATGAAACAATGTAAAAGTATTTTTTTAGTAGTAACATTTTACTGTTTTATATAACTTCTTTCAGAATTTCCTGCAACTTTCCATAAAAATAAAGCAAAAAAAAAAAAAAATCTCTTTAAGTGATTGGCTAAGGTGGACTTTATGAGGGACATGAGTTATATTTACTAAACAATTAATATAGGTATTTGACTATCAACAAGTATATACATTCCTACTTGCCTAGTTATTAAAATCATTTAAAATGTTTCTTCCCCTCCCAGCTGTGAATTCAGTATCCTTAGGTAAAAATGGAGTTGTGGAACTGATGTTTAAAATCATCGGACCATTTAGTAAGAAGAATTCGGGTCTTATGAAGTGAGTAAATGTTTTGAGTGTAAATAGAGATATCCTTTGTTATTCTGGGTCTCACCATCTTGATCTGTACAATGAACAGTAGAATTAAACTGTATATAGTGATTTTATTATGGTAAAAATTTTTTTAGTATAAAGTTTAATCTTCAAAAGTATATCAAAATTAGAAAACTTTAAATTCATTGAATATAGTGTTATAGAAATTTAGACTTTGAACATTCCTAGATACCATTGGAGGAAGAAAGATGTATAGAGTGTCATTCATTCAGAAACATTTATTGAGTGCCTACTATGTTTCCTACCAATTTTTCAATCTTCTAATGACTACTGCCTTCATTCTCACGATTATCTGAACATATTTTTAATTTATATATTTTTTTGCCAAAATAATGTCATTTTAAAATTGATTTTGAAAACAATTTGTAGGTTTTTCAACCTCAGAAAATAAAACCAGTTTCCAGTTTCTTGGTTTATTTAGGATTTTCTTAAGCTGTGTTAGAGGTCATTCTTGAAAACATTTGTATATGGAATTTTTCAAATATATAGAGTTTACATTATAGTAAACTAATTATCTTGGATAGTTATATTAATTACTTATTATATGCAGTTTAAGCATTCTGCCAATTTTTTCCACTTATTTTCTTCCATGTTTTATTTTTGTTGGGTTATTTTTAAGCAAATCATAGCTGTCATTTATATATATATATTAAGTTCTGTAAGAAAATCTCAGATATTTTCTGCTTTTCCCCTTAAGTACTTTAGTATATCTCTACTAAATAGGGACTTAAAAAATGACCACTATACTATAATCATACTTAGCAAAATTATTAATTCCTTAATAAAATCTAAAATCCAGTCTGTTCAAAATTTTCCAGGTGTCTCAAAATGCCCTTGGTTTCTTTGAATCAGGATCTAAACAAGGTACACACGTTATTCCTCATTATATTTAGGAAACTTCAAACCGACACAAAAGTAGAAAGAATTGAATAATGAACCCTAGTATACTCATCATTCTATTTCAACAATAATCAACATTCTGTCATTTTTATTTCGTCAGTCCCTTTCTAGTCCTTTGTTTTTTCTTCTAGAGTATTTTAAAACATATCAGCCATTACATTTATTCTGTAAATTATTTTATGTGATTGCTATCAGACACAGAGCTTTTTACTTTTAATATTACCAGAATATCATTTCTTTGCCCAACAATATCATCTAATGTTTTCTGATTATCTAAGATATATATATATTTTTGCAGTTGGCTTGTTCAAATCAAGATTCAAATAAAGTCTACACATTCTATTTGATTACTGTGTCTATAATCTTTTGGAATCAATAACAGTCCCCTATTTTTTTGGTTCTGTTTTGTTATTTGTTGAAGGACCTAGGTGCTGTCTTGTAGAATGTCCCAACATTATGGATTAAGATGACTGTATCCTGGGGTCATTTAAACATGTAGGTATGTCCCTCGAATTTTCTGTAGACTGAGAGCTAGCAGCTTGATTAGATTTAGGGTCTTTTTTCTAGGTGGTGCTAGATCCTCTGTTTTGCATCACTTAAGATCATTGAGTTGATGTGATCCATCTACTTTTCACCTAATAATTTAGTAATTCATGACATTGCCTAGATCCATTTTTTCTCTAGGGGTTGGAAAATAGTGACTTTGTTTATTTTCTCATTCTGTCTACTTTTATTAGCTATGATTTTTTTATAAGGTAGAACTTGTCCACATTAACTATTTGGTTAAATTCTACAAAAGATTCAGAACATTTTCAGTCTTTTTGCCCATTCTTTTTTTTTTTTATCCCCACCTCAGGACATTCTTGCATTTATCTTCAGATAGAGCATGAGGGAGAGAGGGGGGAAGAGGGTGAGAGAGAAACATCAATGTGAGAGAGACACATTGCCTGGTTGCCACCCACACAATCCCAACCAGGGCTGGGGACAAACTGCAACTGAGGTACGTGCCCTCAGTGGGAACTGAACCCAGGTCTCTCTGGACCGTGGGCTGATGCTCTAACTGCTGGGCCATACTAGCCAGGGCTTTTTGGTCCATTCTTAATAAAGGTAAAATATTTTAGTTTGTACCCTTTTGAAAATGGGAACTTACTTGCACATATAATTATTTATTAAATATTATTTGGTGGGATAACTTAACAAATTTATGCAGAGATCTTACACAACCCTAGAGCATCTGATGAAATATAACAAGACAAAGAAAATGATTGTATCACAATTAGTAACGCCAACTTACAGAATTGGTGTAGTGTAGTGAGTGGGCTGTGGAGGCAGACAGAACGGATTTGTGTGTCAGCTCTGTCATTTACCAGCTCTATGATAGGAAGTAAGTTACCTAACTTATTGTGCCCCAGTTTCCTGGCTGTAAAGTGGTAATATTGGCCCATACATCATAAGTTTGTTTTGAGGATTTAATGAGATGATTCCTTTAATTAGCACAATGCTTTTATTAATGCAGTGTGATTAGTTTAGGTAATGTAGTAATGTGCATGTGAATGAATCCTGTTTAATATTAAAAGTACTTTATTTTTTAATTTATATACCATTTTCTCCCTTGATCTTTAAAGTACTTTATAATTTATCTTTTGTCTAATGGTTCTGATCTTGTACTTAAGATCTACATTATTCTACTGTAACCAGGTTACCAGCTCTAATATGAAATGTCCCAGGGAGGCACATTTTGCAAGGATCTTTTGATACACAATGTGGAATGTAACCAAAACCACGTAGAAATCAGTGGGTCTGAACTTCTGAGAAAGGAATATTGTTGCATAAATTACCCCTTAATTCTTTCCTAGTTATATTTTTAAAAAGAAAAACAAAAATTTAAACTTTATTTTTACTTTAAAAAGAAAAATCATACATTGACCAAACATGTGTATCTTGATCTCTTTATCACCTTAGGGCCTCCCCCCTTAATTAAAAAAATCTCAATATCTAGCATTTGTATCATAGTTCTTCTTCCCCTTATACAGTGCCCTGAATTTCATGGAAGAAGATTGAGGGATATTATTTATGTTTGAAAGGTCGTGCTTCCCTTTAGGATTTCCTTTTCTTTCCAATTTTACGTTTTGGATTTAAGCATTGTTAATCCAGAGGGAAGCAACTCTGGAAGTTATTGTAGCTCTGTCTTTTTGAGTTACAACAGGTTTGGAGATTATTGCAGGGATTGACTCCCTACCTTAATGGAACTTTATGAGTTCCTGGGGTGAAGCTTTTCTTCTGTCACTGCTCCTAAATGGATAAGCCACAGGCTACTTTCTAAGCCATTGTTGGTTGTGTTATTGTGTGTGACATAAGAAGACTGGAAAAAACACATGAGGAAGAATAAAATATTGGTACCTATTTTTTGGTCAGATAGGCAAAAAATATATTTTTTGGTGTGCCGCAGAATTTTAGTAATTAGTCTGTGTGTGCCATGAGATGAAAAAGGTTGGAGATCACTGCTCCAGAGGGTGGCAGTCATGAGTATTTCTTATAACTGAGCACTCACTCATTGCCTAGTCCTGCAACATTTCAGTCCCTGCCTCCTTCATCCCCTGGGTGCTCCCCATTGTGTCCTTGTGATTATTGTGTCCTTGTGATCAGGTTTTACTATGAACCAATATCCACCTTCTGTCTTCTAATTGATTATGTTCTTCACCTTACTCATGTCTGGTCATGCTGTGTCTCCTTTACCACTGATGGATGCAGCTTTGTTTTTGGTTTTAATTTCTCAAGTAGTTTTTTCACCGATGTGTACATTTTATTACATTATCTGGATTGTGGAAGAGAGAAATTTGTTTTCTAATTTTATACCCATGCAGAACCTGCTTTTGTGGGTATCTAGTAGGCATTCAACAAATGCTTAGTGATGAGTGAAATGTTTAAGTTTAACAATGTACATATTGTTATGCTAATTAATTATAATGGTTGAACTCTTACTAAGAGGTACTGTAGTATGTAGCCTTCTATTCTTAAAGTTACTAAAATTAAGTGCCATTTCTTCAGTAACTCTTTCTTAAAAAATTGAATTCTAGGTTTTCCATAGTGATATTTATATGTATTTTTAAAGCTGATAAATGGCAGTTGATTTCACTGTTTTGATGTATTAATTAGGTTCATTATTTTCATTGGTGCCTTACGACTGAAAAATGTTAAGGGTTCCTGCTTCCTCTCCCCAATCCTCCTAGTTCCAGTATTTGCATTTATTACAGAATTTTATAGTTATGAACTTTATTTGTGAAACTTGTTTTTAATTGGTGAGTCTTAATAATGTTCCTGTGTGAACTCTATCAGGGTCAGATACAGGTACAATAGTTGATTTCATTCATCTCACCTCTGATATAAAGACTTAGATATTGTTAATTTTCTCCTTTTTTTTTCTTAAACATTTTTTGGGGTGCTTTTCTGTTGATATTTCAGTCTTCCTATATTCAGTTTTAACCTGAAGGGAGAGATACATACAGAGAAACACCATATGTAATTGACTACAACAGGAATGATTTTTGCAATAGATAATAATTACTTATCTGAAAAGATTGTATGAATTTACTATTGTAGATTAATTTTACTAGTTTTGTTGTTGTTTGTGTTTTCTCATGTTGACAGGGTTGCTTTAGACACTCTTGCTGCATTGCTAAAATCAAGTAAGTTTTTAAATACTAGAAATACTAGATAACTATTTTTTCGAGTATTTTATCTAGTGTTAAACTGGAAATGTAGATTCAGTCTATAGTTATAAAACTGGTTTATAGTAATTTAATGTCAAAGTCAATTTTATCTTTTAGTATAGTTGATGATTGTGTCATAACTAATGTCATTTATGTTATTTGAGCAATAATTTATTCAATTACATTGACTTCCTTTTTCTAAGTGATTCCTATAAACATTAAGCCCTGTTAGTAGAAGAAAGTAATGTGTAAATATTATGTAAGTATAATATGTTTTTAAAAAGTAACGCTAACATGGTATTGAGTATGTTCACTATGAAGACTGTCTTGAATAATTACTCCGTGTAACACACATGATTTTAATTTAGAGCCCATTTATTAGAAATTTTATCTCTACCATAAATTCAAATTTATAACATTAAAATGGCTACTTATGTAAATTCATAGTTTATTAAATTAACTGGAAAACTAAAGCACTATCTTCAAAATTGAAGCCTTGGAGTAAATGTGTGCTTGGAGTAAATGATGATGCCTTTGAAGAGTAATCATCTACATTATATGTCTTCTCACCAGGATTCTCAGTATCTCTGTTTTAAATAATAATTTTCATCAGAACCTCTATTTCCATTGGTTGATTAACATGTATTTAACCACAGCAACATTTTAATCCTAAAGATCTGTATTGGTGGCTTTCAATGTTATTTTTCCCCAAAGTTTACCAAGAGTAGATCAACTTTGCCTTAAATTTGAATGAGCAGAACTGTTTATTTGAATAGTAGCAAATAACTAATTGATGTAAATCTGATATTTGGTAAAATAATGATTTATTAAATTTAAAAAGTCACCATAGGTATTAGTATTATATTACTAGAGACATATTTTTAAATGCACTGTGGCATTTTGGAGCATTCTCATTGATTTATTTTTTTTGGAGGGACAGTAATTTACTTTAAAAGGATAATTAAACTACTGTAATAAACCTGAGAGAGTATAAAGCAAAGACTGTATACTCATACTCACAGTGCAGAAAGACAGGCAGCTTAGTTACCATTGCTGGGGTGTAGATTAGATGTTGTGGTCTAAAGGGAAACCTACCTTGTATTTTAATTAGGGAGGGAAGAAGAGACATAGGCTGATTGTGAGTTAGGTGTCCTGAACACATGAATAAAACCCCCTTTACTAAACTGTTTTAATTGTGCTCAGTTGCATATAGCTGTTCACTTCTCTTTAGGGTCACTCAGCACCTGTGTTTGAGTTATGGGCAACTTTTTAAAATTTGAACTTTAATAAAGAGTTTCAGTAGTCCTCATAAATACCATTTAGGCTATTGAGAATTACAGTGGAGACATAGTTTGTAACAGGAGTTATAATGATCATAATGTCTTTTAAGAAACTCATATTCACAGCTAGTAAGCTAAAGGCTTATATATTCCAGCTGGCATAAACAAAGTGTATATATTCATTTAAAATACATGGAACTATTGCTAGTCAAAACTATTTAACTGATGTTGTAAATAACTCCAGCCTTAACAAAACTAGCTCTTCGAGACACAATAGAGTTTTTAATGCTTTTACCTAAGAGCACCCCCCACCACCCACCCCTTTCCCCATCTTGGGAGTTTCCTCCAGCTCTCTAATGTGAGAGCATAATTTCTGAGAGGGCATTAATAAGGTTGATTTCACAGTCTTAAACTTTATGTTTTAGGTATATATTAGCACAGTTGGAAACTAGTAAGTCTTTGAGGCAACTAGTGTTCATATCATAAGGCAGGGGGTAAACTTAGATTAGGAAGGGATTGATATTTCTTTGTCACCAAACAACCTCAGGTGGGTTGATATTCCACTTTATTTTGTTTTCTTATAATAGGCCCTCCCATGGGGGTGGTTCAGGATGTTGCTGTGATAGGATTCCTTTGTTGCCATCTTAGTTGAATGCACCCATTTGGTTAATAATCTTAAATGTTAACACTTTAAAAATAAGTCAAAATAGTGGGTTTATTTTTATTAATTCTGTCCTAATAAAATTGACCATTTATTAAAAAACCCGTTATGTGGTTTCATTACATTAAAAAAATGATTAGAAAGTACCATCTTCTAGTTATATAATGCTTCTTACATTTATTTACTAAAAAGTTCAATAAGTATTTTTAACTTAGCATTGTTATATCATGGATATTTATATAATTGTGGGGGTAATTAAAGCAATTTAAATGGAAACACAAAGTTTGTAATAGGAGCTATAATCCAGTGTAGTTCATTTCAGTGGAAACACACAGAGTTTGTAATAGAAGTTACAGCAATGACAATGGCTTTTAACAAAATCATTTTCACAGCTAGTAAGTTAAAGGCTTATCTATTCCATTTATTGTAATCAAAGTCAGTATATTTATAAGTTTTAAAATACATGAAACTTTTGTTAGTTATTAACATTTAAAAAGATGTAGTCCTAATTGCATTAAACATATTCTGTTATTTATTAACCACAAAACATATAGGCATGTTTCTGGAAAATATTATAATTTTCCACCTGGAACTTATTATATTTATTTGGTTAGATAAAAATATTTAAATATGTGGTTGCCATATTTTGATACAAAGAATTTTAAGAATTTATTACAATATTGTGGTTATATTTCTAATTTGGTTTATTCTACCATTTTCTCCTTTCATTTAAAAAATATTCTTTCTCAATTTTCTTTTGTTAAAGAAACAAATGCCAGGAGAGCTGTAGACAGAGGATATGTTCAAGTCCTTTTAACAATTTATGTAGATTGGCACCGCCATGATAATCGGCATAGAAACATGCTCATTCGGAAAGGAATTTTACAGAGTTTAAAAAGTGTTACAAACATCAAGTTGGGAAGAAAAGCATTTATTGATGCCAATGGGATGAAAATTCTCTATAACACTTCGCAAGTGAGTTTTTTCCTATTTTTGTGATTATGTATTAATAGTATGATTTGGTTCTTAAGAAAACTTAGTATTTCTAAAAATACCCCCAAAATATGATAAGTATGTTAAAAAAAAAAAAAGAAAGAAAGAAAACCTAAAGGCATAATTATTTCTCACATGTGACTGCAGACTGAGTTGGAGAGACTGAGGTATAGAAAGTGCTTAGTGCATATATCTGCAGTGTGAGATTTTTTCCCTGTATGTAAAAGAAAGACATGTAAATCCATCCCCTGGGCAGGAAGGGACTCCATATAGCCACGTTGTCTAAGATGTGCCGTTGGCTGTGCTCAGTTCTGCATGTTTTCCTCATAAGGTGTCTGTGGACCCTTCTGTTGTTGGTGAGTGTGCTCAGGGTCTTCCTTCTGGATAGAGCGTTTTTAAATGGAGAAGGCACAAAAGTGAAACCTGGAGTTAGGGTTTCTAGTTCTGCCAGCTTTTGTAAGTATAAACCTTCTTGACAGTATCTTTAACAAGATTTGTTCTAGCATCTGTAGAAGGCAGTCAGCAACGGGAAGTGGGGATGTTGCAATGCAATCCTTTGTTTTTAGTAGGCTGTAATTATTAGAAAGAAAACTGTCTTTTTGAAAATTACAGCCAGTTATCCTGGTTGTACCCTTTTGGTCTTATGTACAACTAAACATCTCTTTTTACCTGAGAGTAGTTAAGATGTAAGAACACACATTTTATGTTTAGCTTTAGCTTTTTTTTTTAATCAATCATATATACTTGTTTTTATTATTTCTAATATAGGCAATGATGGATATTTGATATATGAGGAAGAGTTGGGTGACTTTGGTTATGCCACTTAACATTTCTGAGCCTTAATTTCTCATCTGTTTTGACAGGGCTGATGTGAAGATTTGTACTGAATATTTTACAGGGTTTCAAAGTGCCGTCTAAATGTCAATTGTCAATAATAATAATAATAATAATAATAATAGTAATAATGTTATATGCTGTAGCTTCAAATCCCCTATATATTAGCCCTTCTCAAGATTAGATACCAGGACAGCAAATTAAACTCTTAAAGCCTAAAACCATGATATTCAGACTATTTTTTATAGTTGAATAGCTAATTTATTAGCTATTGTATGATAAGGGATAAAATTCTGAGAAAGGTTCAGCCAAGTGCATATTCTTCCTTCCTTCCTTCCTTCCTTCCTTCCTT
Source organism: Tadarida brasiliensis (assembly GCA_030848825.1). NCBI lineage: Eukaryota > Metazoa > Chordata > Mammalia > Chiroptera > Molossidae > Tadarida > Tadarida brasiliensis. The sequence continues at coordinate 36,918,117 of CM061269.1, forward strand.
CCTTCCTTCCTTCCTTCCTTCCTTCCTTCCTTCCTTCCTTCCTTCCTTCCTTCCTTCCTTCCTATTTTACTATCTTACTAGCTTTCTCACTTAATTTTTTATTTTTTTTTATGTGCTAGGCTTGTTAAATGTGCCTAAGTCCTTCATAGATATTATTTAGTACTTTGGTGACTTTTGGTATCAAAGATGGTACTGATTTCTGCTTAGTTAGAATATTTTAGGAAAAGGACTACTAAATCTTCCACATCAGGTTCTTACCTACAAAGAGAAACTTCTGAATAGTCTAAGCCAGTGGTTCTCAACCTTCCTAATGCTGTGACCCTTTAATACAGTTCCTCATGTTGTGGTGACCCCCAACCATAAAATTATTTTCGTTGCTACTTCATAACTGTAATTTTGCTACTGTCATGTCTTAGGCGACCCCTGTGAAAGGGTCGTTCGACCCCCAAAGGGGTTGCGACCCACAGGTTGAGAACCGCTGGAGCTATTTTATAATTATATTATGTTAAATATTATTTTTTGTGATATTTGTCTCTTGAAAATTATTAATGTATTACTTTCTGAAGTAATGTAAAATTGGTTCAATTATTCACCAAGGCATATTCTTTTCTTTTCTTTTTTCTTAAAAAACAGGAATGTTTGGCAGTCAGGACCCTTGATCCTCTTGTCAACACCTCCAGTCTGATAATGAGGAAGTGTTTTCCTAAGAATCGCCTGCCACTCCCAACGATTAAAAGTTCTTTCCACTTCCAGTTACCAGTTATCCCTGTGTCTGGCCCTGTGGCTCAGCTCTACAGTTTGCCCCCTGGAGGTAGGACTACTTGCTCACTACTGCCTTCAGTGGCTCTTGGGCTTGTGTGATTCTGTCGGTTTTTTTTTTTCCTTTGCCCAACTCCTCAGCAAGGGAAGGACTTAACGATGAATACAATAAACTTTCACATTATATTTTAGTTAATAAGTATTTCTTTAAATGTAAGAAATTAAGGTCTAGTAATTAAGGGAAGTGTGGGATTTCTTACAAAAATGTTAATGTGAACTGTGAAAAAATGTAAGCATCACATAGGATCATCATGTAAACAACTAGTCATCAAAGATGTTATACTTAACATATGAAATTATCAGAAGTTGGCTGTTTGTCACTTCCCATACAATACTGTAGGTACATAGTAAAGGAAGTAAGAGTTTAAACTTTTTAATCTGGGGAAAAAGTAGGATGTTTTGGATAAGATCTAGGAAAATGGAAAAGAGAAAGTTTTCCAGACTATTAATAGAATTTCTGAAGTATTTTCTTGTCACTTGATTACTTTTTTTTGAAAAAAAAAATTGAAGGTGCTTTATTTATATTTAAAAGCAATTATTTGAAATAAGTGATTTAAGAGAATTAAGTAATTATAATTAGTTTTATTATTCCTGATACAGATTTACTAATGGTATTTATCCCAGAGTACATTTTTATTTTAAAATAGTTAATTATTGAAGTACAAAAAACAAGTTTAGTCTGCACAAAATTAAAATGGATTAATCAGAAACTTTCTTTAAAAGATTTAAAAGTCTAAGACCAAGTCTGGGAACTTGAGTAAGATAGCTAAATATAAACTGATTTTATTTCTTCTTCCCATTCCATTTACAATTACCAACAGACTGTAAAAATATGGGAAATCTGTGCTGAATCTAAAAACTAACATTCTCATGGAATAAACATAGAACATGCAGTAAGTGTGGTAGAGATAAGAAGAGTGTCAGCTCTTTACTCATTCTAATATGAAATGCGGTATCTCTGACTCCAAGTTGAGGTTCAATTAGCACCTAATTTGAAGGGTCAATCAAAAAGCAGTAGGAATCTCCTTCTCTCCTGTATCTCAGTATAGGATTATGGAGGTTTAAATGGTGATTCTAACTGGCAGAAAGCTGGTGATGTTGCAGATAGTAACACTGGGAGGGAGATAGGATATGCCTCCTGGTGTTCTTTGTAGAGTGTGTAGAATAATCACATGTATAGAGAAAGATGACTTCTAGTGCAAAAAATGACAGAGCTGATATTTTTTGAGGACCTTTTTCTGATTCATCTCAGGCTGATGGATCAGTGACTTAGAAATGGAGATTTACGTTGACTAACAAGCCTTCATGGTTAAGATATAAGGGGAAGGTTCTAATAGCAACTGCATAGATACAAGGAAAAGTACCATCTTTCTGTTTTCTGTTATTTTCTCACATGTTAGGTTTCATTACATTTATCAAAATTTTAATTTTTTTTTTACCTTCCTCAGCTAGTTTCATGAAAATAGACTGTTGTGTTTTCTTTCATTTTATCATCATCCATTAAATTGCATGAGACATAATAAGTGTGTATTTAATATTGATTGATGAAAGAATGGAGTTGGCCTCAGTACTTATTTTCTTGAATATTAAATGCCAAAAGATAGGCAGCATCTACAGAGATTTGAAAGACTTCTGATTCAAAATTTCTGAACCCTTATTAGTTGCTTTCCATATATGAAGGTGACATTTCTTAGATATGTAAGGGTATGGGAGTATATTACTAAGTACCCTTCCTGAAGTAATTACATGAAATATTACTCCAGCCAGGCCAGTGATGAATTAAGATGTCATGAATGCAGAAAGACATGGAAGCAGAGTAACTGTGTTAACATTACAAATTGTTAGTTATGTAATATGAAATAGATTCTTAGACTGGGATCTGTTAAACCATAGGGCTCTGTGAATGGATTTCAGAGACTATGAATACTTTGAAATTTTATGTAAAATTATTTATTTTACATATTATTTATTTTATGTAATTATTAATTATGGAAAAATTATTGAAAGGGTTCATCTTTCATTGCTAAAGAAACGCAAGGAAACTTCAAAGATGCACAAAATCCTGAGAGTGCTAAATACAAAGCAAGGACAAACAAATCAGTTTCACAGTAATCCTGACAAGGCAATTAACAGAAACTTTGCAGGCCAGGAAAGAGTTGGATGATATACAGTATTCAGAATGCTCAAAGAAAAAAGCTGTCAATCTAGAATACTATACCCAGCAAAGTGGTCCTTCAAAAGTGAAAGAGAAATGAAGATTTCCCCAGAAAAACCAAAGTTGAGGGAATTTATCTACCAGACCTACCTTACAAGAAATGCTAAAGGGAGTTCTTCAAGCTGCAACAAATAGATGCTAATTAGTAACATGAAAACATATGAAAGTATAAAATTTACTGATAAAGGTAAATATATGTACTCAAACTCAATATACACTGGTATGAAATGGTTATATATAAATTACTTTCAACTCTAGCATATAGGTTAAGAGACAAAGTTAAAAAATAAATATATTTACAATATTTTATTAATGGACACACAATATAAAAAGATATAGATTGGGATATTAACATAAATTGTGGGAAGTACAAGTAAATGGTAGAATGTTTTTATGCAGTTGAAGTTAAGCTGTTATCAGCTTAAAATAGACAATTATAAATAACTATAAAATGTATTATGAAAGCCTAATGGTAACCACAAAGCAAAAGCCTATAATAGGTAAACGATAAGGAGAAAAGAATCAAAGCATACCACTACAAAAAATCACCAACTCATGAAGAAAGACAACAAGGGAGAAGAAAGGAGCCAAGGAACCATAAAACAATCACAAAGCAATGAACAGAATGGTAATAAGTACTTATAATTATTCTAAATATAAAGTTAAATTTCCCAGTTAAAAGACAAAGAATACCCGACTGAACTAAAAAAATCACCCAACTGTACTCTGCCTACATGAGACTCACTTAAGCTTTAAGGACTCTCATAGGCTGAAAATGAAGGAATAGACAAACATATTCTATGCAAATGGAAACCAAAAGAGAGGAGGGGTAGTTATACATACATAATACAAATACTTTAAGTAAAAACTGTAGCAAGAGACAAGTCTATTATGTAATGGTAAAGGGGTCAGTTCACCTATCCTCCCAGCCCCCTCCCATCTGGCAACCAACAAAAGTTCTCTGTATCTGAGTCTGTTTTTGTTCTGATTGCTTATTTTGTTTGTAGATTCAATTGTTGATAGATATGTGTTTATTGCCATTTTATTGTTTATAGCTTTGTTCTTTTTCATCTTCTTCAAGAAGACCTGTCAACATTTTATATAATACTGGTTTGGTGGTGATGAACTCCTTTAGCTTTTTCTTGTCTGGGAAACTCTTGATATGTCTATCGATTCTAAATGATAGCTTTGCAGGATAGAATAATCTTGGTTGTAGGTTGTTGCTTTTCATCACTTTGAATTTCTCTTGCCAATCCTTTCTGGCCTGCAAAGTTTCTTTTGAGAAATCATCTGACAGTCTTATGGGAGCTCCCCTGTAGGTAACTAACTGCTTTTCTCTTGCTGCTTTTAAGATTCTCTGTTTGTATTTAAACTTTTGTATTTTGATGATGATGTGTCTTGGTGTGGACCTGTTTGGGTTCATCTTGTTTGTGACTCTCTGTGCTTCCTGGACTTGTTTGTCTGTTTCCTTTACCAAGTTAGGGAAATTTTCTGTCATTTTTTCAAATAGGTTTTCAATTTCTTGTTCTCTCTCTTCTCCTCTGGCACCCCCATGATGCGAATGTTGGTATGCTTGAAGTTGTCCCAGAGGCTCCTTACACTATCCTCATGTTTTTGGATTCTTTTTTCTGATTGGGTCTTTTTTGCTTTCTTATATTCCAAATTGATGGTTTGCTTTTAAGCTTCACCTACTCTACTGTTGATTCCCTGTAAATTATTCTTTATTTCAGTTAGTGCATCCTTCATTTCTGACTGGTTGTTTTTTATGCTCTTGAGGTTCTCACTAAGTTCCTTGAGGTTCTCACTAAGTTCCTTGACATTCTCACTAAGTTCCTTGAAATTCTCACTGTGTTCATTGAGCATCCTTATAACCAGTGTTTTGTTAAAAAAATTTTTTTTTCTTTATTGATTTTATAGAGAGAGGAAGGGAGAGGGAGAGAGAGATAGAAACATCGATGAGAAAGAACATCGATTGGCCGCCTCCTACATGCCCCACACCGGGGATTGAGCCCACAACCTGGGCGTGTGCCCTCACTGGGAATCGAACTGGCAACCTCTTGGTGCATGGGTCAACGGTTAACCACTGAGCCACACCAGCTGGACAAGTGTTTTGAACTCTGCATCTGTTAGATTGCTTATCTCCATTTCATTTAGTTCTTTTCCTGCAGTTTTGTTCTATTCTTTCATTTGAGACATGTTTCTTTGTTTCCTCATTTTGGTTGCCTCCCTGTGTTTGTTTCTATGTATTAGAGTTGCTATGTCTTCTAGGCTTCTTAGAGTGGCCTATTGTAGTAGGTGTCCTGTAGGATCCAGTGACACCTCCTCCCTGGTCACTCCATCTGGGCCCTCGAGGTGCACCTCTTGTGTGGACTATCCACTCTTCTTTTGTAAATGAGTCTTGATTGCGTTGGCACATCAATGGGAGGGGTTTACTCAGGCTGATCAGCTGCAAGAACTGGCTGTGCCTACTGACCACTGACCTCTGCCTACCTTGGAGGATCAGCTGTGCAGGGCCCACTACACAGAGCAAGACTTATTTCAGCAGGGCTCTAGAAATATAAGTAGAATTAATCCATTCTCTGCTTGAAAATCCTCAGTGCTTATCTTACACAGGTTAAAAATCTGAAGTACTTAGCCTACTATACCCTTCATTTTCTCATTCTTATTTGCCCCTCCTAGTACTTTCCCAAGCATACAAGTTAATTCATGTTTAACTTACTAATTTCCACTGATATGATCTATATTTCTAATTTTAGCAGTTATTATTTTTTCTTAAAAGTCACACCCAGCCTTATGTTTACCTAGAAAACTGCTATATTTTCTTCGCGTTACTGCTTAACTATTGCTTGTATTGTGAAGTGATCACTGATGACCCCTTGGCCCCAAGCAGTTTGCAGTTATTCCATCCCTTGCTTTCCCATAGCATTTTTAAGTATATGCCTTTATTAATGTATATCTTGTTTAATAGAATTACTTGTTTACTGTTTCTCCTTAACCTCCTGGGCTGTACATGTTTTAAAAAATTCCCAGCACAAAGCACAGTATATGGCACATGGTAGTCACTGAAACAAATAAGTGGGAAGTGAATTGTAAAAGGGATGAAATGAGTTATTGAAATTTATCATAAATAACAAATAAGGTGCTTCATTCAGGCTGTTGCAACATAAGACATTATTAATTTTTCAGAGCAAAACATTAGTTAAAAAAAAACCATTCATTTTTATAGTGCTTTTCTAAATTTTAACGTATTTTCACTTTATTTCATAGGTTTTTCAATACCTAGAACAGCCTTAGAAACATTTTTAATAAGAAATTTCATTTCTTTTTTTTGTGTGATTGGAATACTATATATATATATATATTTACACACACACACATCACATACATATAACATTCTAACTTTGGATGTACATGTTGTAGAATGCTTACCTCTGACCTACTTACTTATAGCACATTTTGTATCACAGTGGATGACGTAGTAGATGAAAGTGATGACAACGATGATACTGATTTAGAAGCTGAAAATGAAACTGAAAATGAAGATGACCTAGATCAAAATTTTAAGGTTAGTATAAATTTCTGTCTTCAGCCAACTTAATAAATTATATACACAGTTTTCAAAAAAAGATTGGGTAAATGGATATAGTTAATGGTAAATTAATTTGTGCTGTCCACATCTTTTTATCATGGCTGACTGTGGACAGTAAACTATTGAAAGAGAAAATAATGTTGCTTGGAATGCATTGGTCTGAAAAGAGTTAATGCATTCTTTCTTCACTATGCCTGTTTTACAGGTAAATTCTTTTTTTTTCCGGTTAATCCTCACCCGAGGATATTTTTCTATTGATTTTTAGAGACAGTGGAAGGGAGGGAGGGAGACTGAGAGAGAGAAACATCCATGTGAGAGAGACACATCAATTGGTTGCCTCTTACACGACCCTGACCGGGGCTGGAGATTGAACCTGCAACCCAGGTACATGACCTTGACCAGGAATTGAATCCATGATCTATTGGTCCCAGGGCCAGTGCTATAACTGCTGAGCCAAACTAGCCAAGGCTAAATTCTTCTTTTTAAATTCTTCTTTTTAATATTCAAAAGTTTCTATTCTGTATAGAAATATAAAATATTAATATATTAAAATTATATTTATATGAATTAGCAATGAAGATGTAGAAAGTGAAAACACTTTAAAGTACATTTACAATAGAATCAAATCATTAATTACTTAGGTAAATATCTTACACGATGTGTGCTAAAGTTTATATCTTGACAATCACAAAATACTGATTAAAGAAATCATAGATGATCTGAAGAAATCGATAGATTATAACTTGTTTATGGGTTGGAAGATTTAATACTATTTACAGATAAATTATTATTTTTTAAAGTACAGAGCCACTAATGTAAGGCAGTATTTTCACAAAATAATATTGATCTAGTATGGCTAGAGAAAATAACGTCTGTAAATTTTTTTGTTATTTTGAAAGCATTGTCTGCTTTATTAGATACTAATCAAGAAAATTATATATTTTTGATTCATCAATGCACAATTGAAGATATATGAAATTGCATATTCATGTATAATAATTATACACTAATGATACATTAATTAACATGATACTCTTTAAGTAAAACCAGACTTTATTATTTCTGGCAATGGGGAAATCTTTTTATTGGTTATACAAATAGTAGCTAAATTCCTGAATATGAAATGTGACAAATACGTAGTATGTTCTTCCTTTTAAATTACTTATTGAGTCTGGCTGGAGTAGCTCAGTATATTGAATGTCATCCTATGGACTGAGAGGTTCTGGTTCTATTCCTGATGAGGGCACATGCCCGGGTTGCGGCTCAATCCCTCGTGGGGGGGTGTGTAGGAGGCAGCCGATTGATGTATCTCTCTCACATCGATGTTTCTATCTCTCTCTCCTTTCCTCTGTCTCTAAAAATATCAGTAAAAAAAATTACTCATTGATAGGAAATGTATACAGTCAGGTACATGTATATAAAGCATTTTAAGGATTGAAGCATAGTAGAGTAAGGCAGAAAAATAAGTAGTTAACTCTATGGAAGTAAGATAAATGCAAAATTAAAAATGAATACCAATTGAAAATTAATAAATGGTCTTACTGTCTCTCTTTAGCCATCAAGGAAGGTAATAATGAGTTTGCATTTGTGTGAGGCTAGAGTTGTTGAGGGCCCTAGAGAGTAACCTGGATAGTAGATAGACTAACACTCATCTTCCCATCGTGGTGTACATTAATTAGCTCTTTGAACAGATACAGACCAAATTGTTCCTGGAAACATACCCTGTTTCTCTGAGGGCATACACCTCCTTTAAACTTACCCTTTTCTTTCCCAAGGGTCACGGGAATTGCTTCTGACTATTTTTCCACTCCTTTTCTTTTCCCTGAAAAACAGAGTGAATGGTGACAGTGAGCTCTTCCAAGGGCACTTTGCTGACCATGGAGCACAAGAGTGCACGATAATCATTAGTCTCTCTTGAGGCGGTGCATTATGTTGACTGTGTGCTCTGGAGTCACTGACATCCTGGCTCCTCGTTTGCCATCTCTGTAATTTCGAGCAAGCCACTTAACCTCTCTGTACCCCTTTCCTCCTCAGTTAAATGGAGGTAATGATACTATTACTTCATAGTGTTCTTATGCAGATTAAATTAGATAATACATGTAAAATCCTTAGCATAGTTCTTCACGTATTTTCAGTGCTCAATAAATGTTATTTATGTTGAATATCACCAACACTATCATATACTTATGTTATTCAATTTAGTTTTCCTGCCCTTTAAACAAACTGATGACAGTTAGGGAGATTGGGGGAGCATACTTTAGTCTTGATCTTGACCCTAGTTTTTCTATCTTGAGGAGCCCAAATACCATGTTATGTTAGAATAACCTTTGACAAAAACAAAACAAAACAGCGAAAACAATGACATGACAACAACCCCAAAATACAAGCAAATTTTAATTTACGGTAAAGTTAACACACCCTTTATTCAGTGATTGTTCTCTAATTACATGTAATTGGTAATTTGGAAAACCGAAATCTGAAATGTATTCTGTAGTTTTACGTTTTTCTTAACTGGTGACATGCCATTTTTATTATTTCAGAATGATGATATTGAAACAGATATTAACAAACTGAAACCCCAGCAAGAACCAGGACGAACGATAGAAGAACTTAAAATGTATGAACACCTTTTCCCTGAGCTTGTTGATGATTTTCAGGTATAAATATAGACAATTCGGCATCTTAACTCATTTTAAGAAATAGCTTTTTTACCCCCCCTCCATTACATATATAATCACTGTTTTCATTTCTAAAAAATGAAAGTAGTATCGCTTTTCTGAGTGGAAAATTACTTCAACATTCTGGATGTAAATTGCTTATCTGTAAAATGAGGAAACTAGCTCATTTAACCATTGGACTAGATTTTTAATTTTTTCATCACTTTGATTTATCACTTTAATTGACATAGTTTTTTCCTCTTTAAAAATATTCTTTAAAACAGCATTTCAAAATCTTATTTTAAAGTCTTCTTTTCATCAGTTGTGTTCAACTAAGAGGAGATGAGAGCTAAGAAACTGCTGAATTTAAAATAGGTATAGTCTATGCATTTTCCCCCTCAGAAAGTCATTGTATAATCGTGGGATGTTCGGGAGAGAGGCAGGCAACTTGAAGTCTTTAAATCTAAGTTGGTTCACAGGGAGAGTGACTTGTTAACATTTCTTACACTCATTTATTTACTGGAATACAATTATTCAGCCTGGATTACACAGCAGGTAAAACTGCTCAAATATTGGCAATTAGTAGATCTAGTTTCTTATTCTCACTGTGCTGCTCACTTGTGGTGGGTCCTTGAATGATTCAGAAACTGCCTAGGATCTTAAGCTGTCAAGTAAAGGGTTTGAAGCAGATAATCTCGGACTGACTTAGTTCTTGCTGCAAATTCCCATGCCCGTAAATTCTGCATACATAATTCTCAGTTGCTTAAAGAAAAAGATTTTAATGTGAGGTCATATGTAGAAATGAAAAAAAGAGAGGAATACTTGCTAGCTAATGTTTACATTTCTCAGTTCTAATTATTCAGGTTTCTCGTTGGGAACTTACGAGCTTTGGCTGCAGTAGAAGGAGCAGCAAGTTGCCTTCCTTCCCCATTCCCCAGTGTCTTGGTTCCCCCCAGAGATTTGGGGTATGGGAAGGGACTTTGAAATCCAGGGTACTAAAAAAAAGGACGGGAATGAGAGAGAGGGTATTTGTCAAAAAAGATAAAAAGAAGGTAGGAAGAGGCATTTGGGAAAGGATATAGGGTGATTTTCTTACAATCAACCTACAGAAAGTATCTGTCTGCTCTTTTAATACCATTATGACCAGGTAAGAACCGTTTAAAAATAAAACCACAGATGCCCTGGCTGGTTTGGCTCAGTGGTTAGAGCGTTGGCCCTCGGACCAAAGAGTCTCGGGAGGCAGCCAGTTGATGTGTCTCACGTTGATATTTCTCTCTCTCTCTCTCTCTCTCTCTCCCCCTCCCACTCTATCTGAAGATAAAATAAAAATAAAACCACAGAGATAACAAATAATGCTAACTCAAAGCAGAAGAATATGTGGAAAAGACTTGGGGAAGGAATTGATTATTGTGTGAAGAAATCATTTATTATCTTCCCTGTGTGCATATGAGAACTGTATAATGTGATTTAAAATGGTAGGGATAGAGGGGAATACTTTTTTAATGGGTGTGGAGGCCAGGATTTTGATTCTCATTCTTTCACAAGCCATTTCTTTTTTCTTGTGGGCTGTGATGATGAAGTCTTCTTGTATGTCTGCCTGTTAGTTATCACCCAGCTAGGCTGCCCTTGATGGTTTCTTGCTTGGTACCTATGAACAGCTAGCCAACTTGCCCCTTGGTTTGGCCTCTCCTAGAGCAAGTTTCTACTTTTGGTCTGATTTGGTGTGTCCAGGGTAAGATGATAAAGACAGGTTTGTCTGTCCAGCCGGTGTGGCTCAATGGTTGAGCGTTGACCAGTGCACCAAGAGGTCGCAGGTTCGATTCCCGGTCAGGACACATGCCCAGGTTGTGGGCCCAATCCCCAGTGGGGGGCATGCAGGAGGCGGCCAATCGATGTTCTCTCTCATCGATGTTTCTGTCTCTCCCTTTCCCTTCCTCTCTCTCTAAAATCAATAAAGGAAAAAAAAAGTAAAAAAAAAAAAAAGATAGGTTTGTCTAAGTGAGAGGTCTCTGAAAAATCTTTTTCCCAAGTGAGTACTCCTTTTTATTGTGTTTAAGCAAAAGAAGCTACTTCAAGTATTTCAGATAGTGCATAATTATTAACGCATTCTCTATTTTGCCATAAAGTTTTATGTGGAATAGTTAGCTTTATTTCTACAGCATATGTTATAGGGAATAGCACATTATCTTTTATTTATGTAATTGGAAAACCATTTCCAAAGTAGTTGTGTTGACACTTGACTATCTCATTTTTAGGTTTCAGAAGAATGCACTGTTCAAATACTTTAGTCTCTATTTTTTGAAATCTGTGTTGGAACTACATATAGGCAGTGGTATTTAAATGATGTACTTTGAGAATTTAAAAAAATTGGTTGGAGCCCTGGCTGGTGTGGCTTGGTTGGTTGGGAATCATCCTGTGCACAGAAGGGTCACCAGTTCAGTTCTTGGTCAGGGCACATGCCCAGGTTGCCAGGTCGATCCCCAGTTGGGGTGCGTGCGTGAGGCAGACGAAGGATGTTTCTCTCTCGTGGATGTTTCTCTCTCTCCCCCTCTCTTCCCTCCTCTCTCTCTAAAATCAATAAAAACATGTTAAAAAATTATATTGATGGTTCCAAGATAGGAAGTGTTTGAAAGAATTTTCTTTTCAGCCGTCATCATATCAAATACTGGCAGATCATGAGATAGTAAACATAAATGAAATTAATATCATGACATTTTCCACTTTGATTTGCATGTCATTTTCATCATCAACCAGTGAAGTTTAAAATTACTTGATAGGTTTGTTTAAATCCTGAACACCACCCACTTTGTTTCCAGATGTGCTCGGTCTACTATTCATAGCCAGATGGAGACAGAATGAATGCATTTGGAGGCAACATATGGAATTATTAATAATCAACAGGCTTTTTGTGGGGAACTTACCATGCTTTAAAAGTCATGATTATTTATTCATGATGATTATAGTTTTATTTGCTTTTGTTTCTTGATGGCAGAATATGGGAAGTGTCAAAATTCGGCATTTTCGCAGCTCTTTTTTCATACATCTGTGGTAGCATGATGACAGTTACCATATGGACTTTGGTTGTGTTTTATTTTTATTTCTTTTTTCCCTCTTTTTAATTTGGTTTTAAATTTTTATTAAAGTTATACATGGACAGAGTTGTTCAAGAGTCAAATAGTTTTAAGTAGTTCAATCAGGAGAACTATTGTCCCCTTCCCACCTGCTGTTCCCTGCAATCACTTTTAATATGTTTTGAAGTTAAGCCCATATTTCTAAACGATATGCTTACAGTGCCATGTCTTGATTTTTTTCAGCTTTCGTTTTTTTCTTTTTTAAATCTAATTTTGTTTTTAGTATTATCATCTTAGGATAGGCATCTAGTACTTTTCAGCCTTTCTTTTCCAGTATTTACATTTTTAGGTGATAACTTTTATTCTAATTACTATTTTAGCTGTATTACATAAGTTTTGATTTTTAGTATTTTTATTATCTTTGTTTTGAGACTTTATTTTCATTATGATTTTTTTCTTTGATTCATTGGTAATGTCAAAGCTGCGTTTTTAATTTCCATTTTTTTATTGATTTCTAGCATATTGTTATAGGTTAAGAGGACTATTCTTATAATCCTTTGACATTTTTTAGGCTTATTTTATGGTTTTGAGTATGGTCAAGTTTTGTTACTATTTCTTGTGTCCTGGAAGGAGTTCTTCTGTAGCTGTTAGGCATGGTTGTATATTTACCTATTAGTAAAAGATGGTTAATTGTGTTGAGAACTTCTTTTCTATTTTTATGGAGTTTTAGTCCTATGCTAAAAATTACTGTGCAAAGTATGATTGTGAATGTGTGTCTTTTTTGGCAGGCCTGTCAGTTTTTGCTATATATTTTTTGAGGCTTATTATTTATTGTGTATAAATGTAAATTGATTTCCTTTTGAACTTTTTATCATGATGAAGATACTGTCTTTATCTCCAAGACTTTAAGGAAAAAAGGTTTTAAAAAATAATATAGTTACATTAATTTTGGTTATTTCCCTGGTATCTTATTTATTTATTTATTTATTCTTTATTTTTATTTTGACACTATTACAAATGTCCCCATTTCCTCCCCTTTGACCTCTCCACCCAGCCTCTGCCCTCCCTTCCCTCTGGCCATCACTGCACTGTTGTCTGAGTCCATAGGATATCTTTTTACTTTCAACTTTTTGATATCCTTAGATGTGTATCTTTTAGGCAGCATGTAATTGGATTTAAAAATTCAAATCTGAGTCTCTCACTTAACTGGGACATCTAATTTATTCACATAACATTATTCCTATATTTGGATTTATCTTTATGAGATCTTATTTTGTATTTTTATTCTTTTTTTCCTCTATATTTTTGTCCCTTTTGCTTGCTGTCATTTGATTATTTTTTTCTTGTTTCACCCTTATTAGTTTGAAAGCTATACAGTCTTGTTATTTTTTATTTCAAATAATTTTGCTGAGGTATAATTTACATATAATAAACTGTATTCATTTAAAGTATTAATTTGAGCCCTGGCTGTGTGGTTCAATGGTTAGAATGTCAGCCCAAGAACCAAAGGGTCTTGGGTTTGATTCCTGGTCAAGGGCACATACCTGGGTTGGGGTTTGTTCCCTGGTCCTGGTGCGTGCGGGAGGCAACCAATTGATGCGTCTCTCTCACACAGATGCTTCTCTTTGTCTCTTTCTCTGTCTTCCCCTTCCTCCCTCCCTTCCACTCTCTAAAAATCAATGGAAAAAATATCCTCAGGTGAGGATTAACTGAAAAAAAAAAAGTGTAAGTTCGAGTATTGACATATATGCAAAAATTTTGGTTACTCTTGATATGAACCATACATTTACTCAATTCTGAAGTTAATCAGGGCCTTTCTTTCCTCTCTCTCTTATTTGTAAAGGGAAACTTAGAGTACTTTAACTATAATCACCTCCCCAACCAACTTATATGCTTTTAATATCTATTTTAACTCTAGCTTTTAAAAACACCGTATGATGGTACCACTCTGTGTTTTACATTCAGTGTTTAAGATTTACCCACATTTTTTCTGTCCTTTTATTTTTCATTTATTCTTGTTTCTCAGACCTTCTGTCTGAATTACTGTCCTTCTGTCTGAAATATGTCTTTTAGTGTCTGATGTCTCTTTCTGGTTTTTGGTCTAAAAGTATTTTTATTTTGTACTCATTTTTGAAACTTAGTCTCTTTTTTTTCTGGCTTATTTATTAAAATCAGTTTTATTAAAGTATAATTTATATGCAGTAAATTAAATACATTTAAGTTCAATGAGTTTTTGACAAATTTATATAGCTATGTATCTACCAATCCAGTCCAGATATGGAATTATTTCCATCACCCCAGAAAGTCTCCCTAGCCCTCTTTTATTCACTCTTCTCATCTCCTGCCAAGTAACTGCTGACCTACTATCTGTCACTCTAGGGTAATTTTGCTGATTCGAGAACTTTTCACAACTGGAGTGATATTGTATGTATTCTTTTGTGTGAGGCTTCTTTTGTTCAGCATATGTTTGTGAGTTTCACCTACATGATCACATTATAAGTAGTTTTTTCCCTTATTGCTGAGTAGTGTTTCATTGTTTGAATACACCACAATTTCTTTATCCTTTCACTTGCTGATGAGTTTTGGAATGTTTGCAGTTTGAGGCTATCATGAATAAAATTGATACATCAGTATACAAAGCTTTTTGTGGAAATGTTCCTCCATTTCTCTAGGGTAAATAAATACCTACAAGTGAAATTGCTGGGTAGTAGATATAATAAATATATGTTTTAACTTTATAAGAATATTTTTTCTGGAGACTTTTAAGATAATTTGTTTTAGCTTCAATGCTATACAGTTTCCCAGTAGTGTTACTAAGTATGGGTATTCTAGTTTTAAATCTCGTTTGGGATTCATTGTCTTTTGCAATCTGTGAGTTGTTTTCCCATGGGATCTGGAAAAAACGCTTTTCAAAACCTTCAGAATTAAAACCAAAATTCTTATGATAACCTGCAAGGCCCTACAATGCCTGGCTCTTCTCTTTACCTCTTGAAATTCATCTTGCTCATTACGTTCTAGCCATGCTAACCCCCTTGCTGCTCTTTGAGCACACCAGGCATTCGCCCACTCTGAGGCCTGTGCACTGGCCCCTGTCTGGGCTTATATTTCATCTCAGTGAGGTTTCCCTAATCAGTGGCATTTAAAATTGCGACCCACCTCTCCTCCCTGGCACTCTCATTTCATATACCCCTTCCCCCCTTTGTTGCTATGACACTTTACCCTTCTAATGTCCATAAAATATATTTATGTCACGTTTATTACTTGTTGTATTGATAGTCCTCTCGCTCCTTCCTTAGAAGAAGGTAAGTTGCAAAAGGGAAGAGTTGTTTTGGTTTTTTTAAGTGATGGGTCGTAAGTTCCTGAAACAGGGCTTGGCACAAAGCAGGCACTTGTAAATATGTGTTGAATTAGTGAATAACAATTTTATTGTGTTTTCTTAAAGAGGATTTTGGATGATTTTTGTCTTTTTACTTTTCTAAAATTTTTCATGTTTTTTAAAAATATATAGGCATTATTTTTATCATAGGTAAAGTAAAATAAATGTAATGAATTTTGTTGTGGTTAAATATAGGGTGGGGCAAACAGACTTACAGTGGTATGTGAAACAGAGTTTATTCTGTTATTATTTATTAATTTTATATTATTTTCCATATGAACAACTGTAAACCTACGTTTGCCCCATCCCTGTATTGTGTCTTTTGTTAGCGAGGTTAAAATATACTATTTTATCAATCTTTAAAGTTTTAAAATTGTAGGTTTCTGAAGCAGCATATAAAATGAATATGGTCTTAGTTTTGTTAATGCATTTAAATATTTACAGATAAAAGATTAAACATATATTTTTTTATTTTCAAAGGACTGTGACTTAATCTCCAAAGAACCAAAGCCTTTAGTATTTGAGGGAAAAGTCCGTGGCCCTATTGTTGTGCCTACAGCAGGAGAGGAGGCAGCTGGGAATTCAGGCAATTTAAGAAAAGGTGTTGTAATGAAGGCAAATGTGTCTCCCATAGGAGATGAAGGTGATAAGAAACCTACCTTTGTGGATCTGGCAAAAGAAGATATTAAAGATAATGACAGAACATTACAACAGCAGCTAGGTGATCAAAATAGAACTATTTCATCGGTCCATGGTTTAAACAATGATATTGTGAAGGCCTTGGACCGAATTACATTGCAGAATATTCCTTCTCAAACAGCTCCAGGTTTTACTGCAGGAATGAAGAAGGACTACAGTCTCCCTCTTACTGTCGTCACGTGCGGTAAAGCGTGTCCACACGTGGCTACCTGTGGAAATGTTCTGTTTGAGGGAAGGACAGTTCAGCTAGGGAAGCTTTGCTGCACTGGAGTTGAAACTGAGGATGACGACGATTCTGAGTCTTCTTCATCAGTGGAACAAGCATCCGTTGAAACCTGTGATGGACTAACACTCCACGACTCAGATCTCTATATTGAGATTGTGAAAAATACGAAGTCTGTCCCAGAGTATTCAGAGGTGGCTTATCCTGATTATTTCGGTCACATTCCGCCTCCATTCAAAGAGCCTATTTTAGAAAGGCCTTATGGTGTACAAAGGTGAGTTGCAGATTCCTTCTTC
The DNA here is from genome assembly GCA_030848825.1 of Tadarida brasiliensis. Taxonomy (NCBI): domain Eukaryota; kingdom Metazoa; phylum Chordata; class Mammalia; order Chiroptera; family Molossidae; genus Tadarida; species Tadarida brasiliensis. Next base: position 36,935,062 of record CM061269.1, read on the forward strand.
CTTCTGAGTAATACCATTGTTCAAATGTGAGGTGTACTTAAAGAAAAACTAGGTATTTAGGAATAAAATTACTCTGAATTAAAGTTACTGTAATTTTTATCCTGCTTTGGGAATTTTACGCTGTTTTAAATTGCCCTTATTGGTTTGCTTTGTTTATTTTTTCTAAGCTCTTACTTATTCAGATGAAGCCAGCATAATAAGCCTGACCACATGGAATCACATACAACATAGCATCAGGACAGAGGGACAAACTTTGCTGGGACAATTTAGAAATTTTTTATTTAGATTGAATCTGAAAATGTAAAAACAAATTAATTAGTAATCTTTGAATAAATATTACATTAGTAATATATATTAATTTAGTAATTTGATTAGCTTTTGAATTTGATTTAGATATATGATTTAATATTTTTTTCTTTATTGACTTTAGAGAGAGAGGAAGGGAGTGGGAGAGAGATATAGAAACATCGATGAGAGAGAACATTGGCCGCCTCCTGCATGCCCCCCACTGGGGATCAGACCCATAACCTGGGCATGTGCCCTGACCAGGAATTGAACCAAGACCTTTTGGTGCATGGGTTGATGCTTAACCACTGAGCCACACCAGCCAGGATAGATATATGATTTAAAAATAGCAGTATGGACATTATTATTTTGTTGTAAAATTTGAATTGGAAATATGCAATATAAAATTTGAGATTCATGAAAGTAGTAACTAAAGTTATTAAATCTTGGCAATTAATTTCAGTAATGATATATAGTATTAACTAATGCCAGCTAGTGAATATTTGGTGTATAAATACATTTTTGATGTGATTTGACTATTTTAAGTGATTATGGTTAAGGTTTTGTGATGATGGCTTACTGGTACCTAAAAACATTTATATGCTCTTGTTAGAAGTATAGTATGTAATGATAAAGGAAGACATTGCTGTGGGTATTTGATTCTTTTTTTTTTTTTTTTAATATATGTTTTTATTGATTTTTTTTAGAGAGAGAGGAAGGGAGAGAGAGAGAGAAACATTGATAAGTGAGAGAAACATTGATTGGCTGCCTCCTGCATGCCCCTCTGCCAGGGACTGAGCCTGCAACCTGGGCATGTGCCCCGAATCAAACCAAGACCTCTCAATCTGTGGGATCGTGCTCAATTCACTGAGCCACACCTGCTGGGCTGATTCTTTATAGACTGTATACCCTCCTTTAAGGCAACAACTGTGTCTTACTGTTTTATCTTTAGCATGTAGTATAATTAATCATTTTTACTTGGCAACTTAGTATATGTTTAATGCTGCCAGTTGGCTCCTTGATCCCCAGGTATGGAGTCACATACAACATCCATTCTCTTTCTTTCTCTTCCTGTCCCTTCTTCTTCCTTCTTCCTTCAGCTATTTCTGGTGTTGGGCTTTGTCGTTGCCTGGCTGGGGCTTCCAGAGAATATATCCCACCATGGTCTCAAGCTCTACTTGCTCTTTCCCTGGGATTGGGCCTATCCTGACAGTGGAGGAATTTTTACAGTCTGGGAAATACTGTTGTTCTTCTGCCACCCTCTCCTCTCATAATATTTATGATGAATTATTTCATCTCGTCCCTGAAATATGGACCTTGTGATCACTGTACAGATCTAGTCTATAGATTAGAGCCCAACCTCTTGAGTGTATTGGGCCACCTGTAGGACTTTATCCTGAAGTAGTTGATTTTTTTACTGCCTCTGTACACAGTGTAATGTACCCCTGAATTTGTCTATTATTTAAACCAAAGCATTAAGATATATTTTTGATACTAAACAGCATGATGAAAGATCAGAAAGGGTCAGTAGTAGTTGGTGTATGTTTTACAGGTAGGTGTGTTGGTATGCTAGTTGAGTGCAAAGGAGATGGAGCTCAAGGAAGTGAAAACACTGAAATCCCATGTATGGTGGTGGTTCTATAAGATCTCAATGAAGCTGCAATATCCTATTGCCTAGTGATATCATAGCAGTAATAATGTTGTAGTGCATTGCATGACTTATGGATTTGTGGTGATGCTGGTTGAAACATCGTTACTGCGCCGCCAGCTGTATAAAAGTATAGCACATACAGTTACAGCGGCAGGCCGTCCCTTCTAGGTTTGTGTAAGTGCAGTATATGATGTGCGCACAGGGATGAAATCACCCCGTGACGCCTCTGTCATCAAGCAGCATGCGCGTGTGGTGCTTGTGTCCCTGAGCTTACACCACACTGTCTGCAAAGACTGTCTTCTGTGGATCCTCAGAGAGCACTTTTGTAATGAACACCATTTTCCATGGTATCTGTATGGTAAATGTAGCAATGAGGTGTGCTGGATTGTTTCTGTAACACTTCCCTGGATTGGTTGAAACCTAACAAAAGTACAATTTTGCTGGTGGTCACATATCATGTAGACTTTTGAGTGCTTACTGGACTAATGGGTCTGCACATTTTTTAGACTGTCCTATACAAATTCTTCTGAGCCACACCTTTGATAAATATTGAATGTCAGTAAATTTTAGGTAATAGTTCCCAGGGGTACCTGATAAATGTTTATTGTTTTGTTTTGACTGGAGAGTATTTTAATAGGCAGCTGAGGAAAAGGCAGGAAGAATTGATATCTTTTCATGAAACTTATGCTGCTTAACACAAATGCATGTCTGAATAAAAGGCTGTGTTTTTTTTTTTTTTTCTTTACTAATGAGGCTGAGGGATGGGCAAATACTTTCCTCAAGTGTTAATTTTAGGTTTAGTCTGATATAAATGGGCAGTCATGCCCCTAACACACAGTGCCAGAGGTCGAACTCCAGGAGCCTTTTGGCCATTTTCAATGTGTACATTTTGGCTTCACTTGTAGAGCAGTTTTTTTTTTTTTTGTTTGTTTTTTAAACAGATTGCCAATGTTTACAATTTGGGAGATTCCATGTAGAAATCCACGTTTCTGGTGTTTCTTTAAAAATTGTTGTATGACAACCTTAACTTCTTTTCTACTTGGCAATAGTGAATTTGTTTTTAGACAGAACCTCTGTTTCCCCGTTTTCCACGCTGCTGCCCAGTCAACCTCACTCAACGTCACTGGCCTGTAGGTTTTTGCTTTTTTATCCTGTTTTACATCATGAAACATTGCTGTAGAACTGAGCTGTTATGTCAGCTTTTTAATACTACTTTTTAAAAAACAATCAAACTTTTGTAAGTGTTAATTTTTGCACATTTGTGGTATAGATCAATCTTATTTAATAAGTTATTCTGACAAATGGATGTATTTAGTCATTCACCCATACTGGAATATTTTTTTGTATGGTGTATCAGAATATATGTAAGTGCCATCCCTTTCATTGTTCAAGGTCTGGGTGATATAAACTTTGGATTTGTTTATTATTATAATTAATACCTTTTTAAGAGGTTGTTTCCGTAGGAAGAATTTGGCATTTGAGAATTATGACATTGAACCTAAATCAAGGCTTTCTATTATATTCCTTTGATACTAGGTTTTTTCCTTAATTAGCTGCTTTGTCAGTGATGAGTTTTTTTTTGTAGAATAAAAATTTTAAAAAATTACACTTAATTGTATAACTACTAGATTAAGAATCTTAGTTACACTTAAAATTTTTTTAGTATGTTTTTTTCCATGCATTTAATTAACTATTACACTTTTTAATATTTTCCTGATAATTTTTAATTCTTCATTAGAATAGATTCTTGGCTTATTTTGAAAGTAAGGCTATCCTGTGATATTGTTAGATTTATTTCTAAGTTATGTGAGAGTGAATTCTCTTTAATCACAGAGAAGGATCGTTGTGCAAGAGACTAGTTTCACATCTGCCTGAAGTTAAGGAGACTTTGAGTATTTAGGGTATTCTTGAGATTTTATTGTTATAATGATTTTGGCAAACCTTGTCACTCTGCTTTCTCAATAAATCAATAAACCACAGTTCTAATCTGCATTACCAGTTTTTAGCTGAAACAAACTTGAAATTTAAATTAGTTATATAATTGGCTTCCTCTTTAAGAATAAGTGATACACATGCCCCTCCTTACCTGTAAGTTTTGCTTTTCTTGGTTTCAGTTACCTGTAGTCAGCTGTGGTCTGAGAATATTAAATGGAAAATTCCAGAAATAAACAATTGATAAATTTTAAATGGCACACCTTTCTGAGAAGGGTGAAATCTCGTGCTGTCCTACTCCATCCTGTCTGGGATGTGACTTCCCTCTCTGTCTAGTTCAGTGGTTCTCAACCTTCCTAATGCCACGACCCTTTAATACAGTTCCTCATGTTGAGTATGGGCGTATCTGTATGTGGGCGGACCCGCCTGGAGACGGATAGAGGAGCAGTGTGCTAAGACCTAAGACCATCAGAAATATGTGTTTTCCGATGGTCTTAGCCAACCCCTGTGAAAGGGTCGTTTGACCCCCAAAGGGGTCGCGACTCACAGGTTGAGAACTGCTGGTCTAGTACATCATGCCGTATACACTCCATGCTGTAGACACTCCTGCTCATTAGTCATTTAGTAACCATCTCAGTTATCAGATCGACTGTCAAAGTATTGCAGTGCTTGTGTACAGCTCTTATTTTACTCAATAATGGCTTCAAAGCACAAGAGCAGTGATGCTGGTAATTTGAAAGAGAAGCCTTGAAGTGCTACCTTTAAGTGAAACTGTGAATTAACAGTACAATAAGATATATTGAGAGAGCATATTCACATAATGTTGATTAGGGTTATAATTGTCCTATTTTATTATGAGTTATTGTCGATCTCTTCCAGTGCCTAATTTATAAACTAAACTTTATCCTAGGTGTGTATGTATAGGGGAAAACATATATAAGGTTCGGTGCTATCTGTGGTTTCAGACATCCACTGGGGATCTTGAAACCTCTCCCTCTCCGACTAACTACTCTACTGTGAGAAGTAGTTACATATTAACTAACATTGGCAGGCACCTTCCCACGATGGCTTTGTGACCAGTCTACCTGGAGTTCCAGGCACCTGGCTTTATGATCCAGATCTCCTCTGCTTTAGCTACAGTTTGATAACACTTTGGTGACTGTTGTGTTCCATGGCTTGAGTATTGAAGGGAAGACTGTGGGGTCTGTGTGTGGCTCAGTCTTCTAGGACGGTGGCAGGGATTTCAAGAATTTTCCAATGAGGTGTGTCTGTTTTGTTGGACTGAGTCAGGGGAAGATCAGGCCCAGGGAATCCTGGAGATGCAGGGACCACCTTCTGCTCCCTGACACAAGTGTTTCCCTCCCCTGCACACTTCCTCTCCAGCTGTGGAAGAGAGAATAGACTCTGCAGAATGTGCAAGCAGGTTCCCATTTGAATTTTGGCTACATACCAGTGAGGGTTGGTTTTTAAAATCTCCTTCTTATATAATCTCTGGCTTTTCAGATCTTTACTGCTTCTAATAATACTACTATTATGTATACAAAATTATTTGCCTAAGTGCTAGAGAGTGAGTCCACACCATTTCTAAACAGAAAAGTATAATAGACTTTTAAGATTAAAAAAAAAAAAAAGCTTATATTTGTAGCTGTGTTCTACATGGTTATTTTCTAGAACTCAGGCTTTAAAAATACTGAAATTTATTTTGTTATATTGATAATTTTTTTGTACACAAAATATATAGAGGAATGACAGTCCTTATTTTAAGAAATTTTTATGACTTTGGAGCTTTTTTTAAATTAAAACTTATTTTGGAGAGACTTACGTAACCTTGGCATTACTCAGTGAATTTTGATCAAACTTTTCTTTTATGATTTCAGGACAAAAATTGCCCAAGATATTGAAAGGCTAATACATCAGAGTGATATCATAGATCGAGTGGTATATGACTTAGATAACCCAAAGTAAGTCTGAATTTTTTGTTTGGTTTTGTTTGTTTTACTTTTATTAACTTTATTTTTACTGTAAAATTTCAGTGTTATTTTTAAATGATAAAAAATTTATTTTAACTTCCACCTAGTTTACTGCCACTATATTTTCAACTTCAGCAGGGGGGATATAATGGTAATGTAATAGTAAACCATGTTTATTTACTTAAATCGAATATATCACAAGCTTTTGTTTGTTCCTAGGTGGACTTTTAATGGGTTTAATAAGGTAAAGGTCACAAATTGATGCTGTGTTTTTAAAAAACTAAAATTACTTCCACTTAAGAGAGTGGAGATTTCATATGAAATGCTGTAATTTTGTCCTGTAATATTGAGGCTTCATATCCTTAGGACAATAAACTAGCATCCCCTTTAGAAGGAACATAAGCTTGCTGATTCTCCACAGTCCCCACTATCCCCTCTTTTCTCATACTGTTTATAATCTGCTTTGGTCCTTGAAATTACTTGCCTGACCTTTGAAGCCATTTATTTGTGATGCTGGATGTGTTAGTGTCATTAACCGTTTAGAATTATCACTAATATCGCATTTTAGGGTTTACATAAAAGTAAATAAATGAAAATTACAAATGATGAATGTGACTATTATTTAGTCATTTGCCTCCTCAAATGAGAAATTTAATTAGCCCTTAGTGGATTTTCCCTCCCCCTTAACATTTTAATGTTGGGAAATTTTTACATCTTACTGGTCTTGTTTGGAGGAAATAAAGCACTCTTCCAAGATTTTTGTTAGTGATAAGGGAAAAGCTACATCAAAGATAATGACTGAATTTGAAATACTATTCTTAAAAATGAAAACAAATCTCCTTATTCATATCTCTTAGTTATTTCAACATTTGTAATTCCGTGTCAGAGAGACCAGGCAGACGTGGTAAAAACAGAAATTCAAGAATCCTGAGTGTGGCATATTGTGCTATTTCTAACTGAAATGACTTTGGAGCTTTTTATTTTTATTTTTAAAAATCTTGGAGCTTTTTATTTTTATTTAATTAATTTATTTTTGTTACAGATATTTCTCCTTTTCCCCCCATTGACACCCTCCTCCAGTTCCCACCCCCCCCCCCCAGCATTATTGTCTATGTCCATTGGTTTTATGCTTATATGCGTAAGTTTTCTGGTTTATCTCTTCCTTCCCCCTGCCCCCTCCTCTGAAGTTTGTCAGTCTGAACTCTACTTCTATGTCTCTGGGTCTATTTTGTTCATCATTTTATTTTGTTCATTATATTCCACAAATAAGTGAGATCATGTGATACTTGTCTTTCTCTTACTGGCTAATTTTGCTTTTTGGAGTCTTAGTTTTCCCCTATTAGAATGTGAGTTCCAGAAGAGCAAGAATTTGTATTCAATTAGGGAAATAGACAAATAATAAAAACAGTATCTAGCACCTAGTAGGTGCTCAGTAAGTATTTACATGAGTAATGAGTATGTAAAATGAGGATAATGCCTTCACCTTCTTGGGTGCTAATTAAAGAAGATAATAGATAATGTAGTTGTCTAAATTTAAAATAATATCTTCATCTGAGAACTGCCTAGTTAGAACTATTAGTACTCAGAACAGGTCATTTGCACTTTAAAAAGTTAGGCTGGCCTTTTAAAAAAAATATGATTATTAGTACATATTTAGAGATGACATTTATTCATGGAAGTAAAAATTCTTATTTTAACATTTATTATCAGTGTAGGAACAAATCACTACTTATAATTATAATGTTTTTTTCTATAAATATTAGCCAAAGTTTGTATTTTGCTTGTATTGCTTATACTTTTTGGTTTAAAAATAATGAGGGCAAGGTGATTATGGTGTATTTTTATTTTTATTTAAAAAAATGTTTTTTTCTTTATTGATTTTAGAGAGAGAGGAAGGGAGAGGGAGAGAGAGAAACAACGATGAGAGAGAACATCGATGGCTATGGTGTATTTTTAATCTGTAGTGTGTTTTTATGTTTATTATTGCTCACCTGCTTAAATGCAATGTATTTTATTATACTTTAAATTTTTTACTTAGTTACATCATTCTAGAAGAAGGAGATATTTTGAAGTTTAACTCCAAATTTGAATCTGGGAATCTGCGCAAAGTAATTCAGATTAGAAAGTAAGTCATTTAGAATTTTCTCATTTTGTATCTGCACAGATACTTTTCTCATTTTCATCAGATTTCTTTGTTTTCCATTTTCAGAAATGAATATGATCTTATTCTGAACTCGGATATAAATAGTAATCATTATCATCAGTGGTTTTACTTTGAAGTCAGTGGAATGCGGCCAGGTGTTGCTTACAGGTTTAACATCATTAACTGTGAGAAGTCCAACAGCCAGTTTAATTATGGTAAGACAGTTTTCTTTCCCAATTTAGAGTTCATACAGACATTGTATCTGAGGGACAGAAATAAAAAACAAACTAACTTTTAAAAAAAGTTTGTTTTCTCTGCTTCTCAAAATTCAGATGTTTATTATGTACCGTTCGAAATAAAGTAAGCTTTGCTGTGGAGTTATCCTTGTATAGGCAAGCCCTTTAAAATGTAACGAGCATGGTTGATTTTATCCAGATTGAATACCACTAAAATTTTATTATGTATGCTGCTTAAAACCAAGTTATTCATGTCTGTCATATAGAAGAGAATTGCATAAAGCAGTCGTTTTAAACCTTTTTTATTTTGAATAGATTCATAGAAAGTTAAAATATGGAAGTTGTAGAAAGGTTCCAAGTTCTCTTCACTAAGATTCCTCCAATGATTACATCACACATAACCTAGTCCAGTATCAAAGCCAGGTTCTGACATCGGTACAATGTGGGTGCATAATTCTGTGCCATTTTATCACATTTGTAGATTGTTGTAACTGTCACCACAATCAAAATACAGAATACTTCCATCACCACAGCCGTGTGCTACTCCCTTAAAGTTCACCCTTCAGTATGATGTTAGCTGTAGTTTTCTGTAAATTTTTAAATCTACTTGAGGAAGTTTCTTTCTGTACTAGTTTTCTGAGACTTTTTATTGTGAATGGGTGTTGAATTTTGTTATTATGCTCTTTTTGCATCAATTGATTTGATCATGTGATTTTTCTTCTTTAGCCTGTTACTCTGGTATATCACACTGATTTTTAAATATTGAACCAGTCTTTTTTTTTTTTTTTTAATCCAAGTAATGAACCCCACTTGGTTACTGTGTATAATTGTAATATTTTGCTAAGAATTTTTGTATTTATATTCAGGAGGAATATTGAGCGATAGTTTTCTTTCTTTCTTTCTTTTTTTTTTTTTTATCCTCACCCGAGGACATTTTTGCATTTATCTTCAGATAGAGCGGGAGGGAGAGAGGGAGAAAGAGAGAGAGAGAGAAACATCGATGTGAGAGAGTTGGGTTGGGGACAAACTGCAACCGAGGTACATGCCCTTAGCAGGAACCAAACCCAGGACTCCCTGCTCTGCAGGCCGACACTCTAACCTCTGAGCCAAACTAGCCAGGGCTTCAGCAATAGTTCTCTTTTTGTTTTGTGCTGTATCTGTTTTTGGTGTATCCCGGTAGTACTGAGCTTATAAAAGGAGTTGGGAAATGTTCCTTTGGCTTATTTTCTCGAAGAGTTTGTGTAGATTTGGTGTTGATTCTTAAACATTTGGTGGAATTTGCCAATGAAATTATTTAGGCCTGAAGATTTTTTTTTGGTAGTCTTCTAAATTAGAAATTCAGTTTCTTTAATAGTTTTAGGGCTATTCAAATTTATCTATTATCTTGAGTTAGTTGTGGTTGTTTGTGCTTTTTAGGAATTCATCCATTTCTTCTGAATTGTCAGGTGTGTGGCAGTTGTTCAGAGTATTCCCTTGCTATCCTTTTGATGTCTGCAGGGTCTCCTATCCCCTATTTCACTCCTGATAATAGGAATCTGTGTCTTCTCTGTTTTTCGTTGTCATTCCTGCTAGAGGTTTGTCAATTTTATTGACATTTCAAAGAACCAGCTTTTTGTTTTATTGGCTTTCTCTACAGTTATTCTCATGAAACGATTTAAAAAAAAAACTGGGGTTGTACCGGCAAAAGTATTAAATGTATAGCCTTATTTAAGGCTATGTATTTAGTACTTTAAAAAATATAAAACTAAGAGTTGTCAGGCATCAGTCATTATAGTCAAATATTATATCAGTGGAAGATAATATAATTGTATAAACTTAAGCTCAGTAATTTAAAATTAAAACATCAATTTTCAGGTATTTAATCTGATAATAATTTTTGGGTAAAAGAAAATAATTCTTTTTCTGGCATACAAAAACCCATTTACATTGGGGATAGAGGAGAAGCAGATGTATTATGTATGACAAGTTTCAAAATCTCAGCAGTCTCAAGTCATTTGTTGTGAGGATGAAAAGCTTTTAACAATGAAGGCATGAGATGCCATATTATCTGTTTCAAATAAATGTTCTAAGTTGTTAAAAGCATGAATATGATGATACTCTTTAAGGAGACATTTCTGAAAATGGAAGCTTTCAAGAGTTGAAGAGGTTGTTCCCAATTGCCATTATTTGTGTGGAAAATAGGAAATTGTATACTCTAGATAATTACTTTACATGTATGGCATGAAAGCTTTAGTCAGATTCACTAATTTAATGTAATAATTATAGGAAGATTAGGTAGCATAATATCTGGTTTAGTTGTATTTTAAAAGTTTTAAGAATGTTTTAAGTAATCTAATTTTAAGGATTCAGTAGTTATATTGATTTGCATGAATAGTGTGACTTGAATATTCTTGATAATCTATTTCACATTCCTTATTTTTGATTTTTAGGTATAAGTAGTAACCATTGAATGTCATATTTCTTAGAAACGTCTGTTGACCTTAAATATTTATATAACTTTAAAAATTACTTTGACTCATTAAATATATCAAAAACAAGTAAAGAATCTTGTGTTTTCCCTATTTAACTTGCAAGTATAATTCTAACATAATATTTTAGAGGGGAAAAAGACAATTAAGTAAGTGTAATTGTGTTTGCATTTTGAGTGCTCCTTAAGAGTGAAATATAAAGGCATATTTATTGCTGAAATGGTAATCAGTATAATTTTCAAGGTAGATGGCATTTTTGTTAACTATATTATATACTTTAAAAAATATGTTTTTATTGATTCTTTTTAGAGAGAAAAGAAGGGAGAGATAGAAACATAGATGTGAGAAACATCCATTAGCTTCCTCCTGCACATCCCCTACTGGGGATTGAGCCCGAAACCTGGGCATGTGCCCTGACCAGGAATTGAACCGGTGACCTCACAGTCCATGGGACGATGCTCAATCCACTGGCCAGGCTATATTTATATAATTTTATATAATAATACTCTTACTACTTTTAATTTCATTAAATATTTTAATTTTTAAAATTAAAAACACATTTTGGAATGGTTTTCTATTTTTATTTTTTAAATTAGTACAAATTTTTATTGTGAACTTGTAAAATCAGGAATTTTGCAGGATATACACAGCAATCCCTTTCTGGAATAAAAAAATATATATAACTCTTCAATAAGGTAGTTTAATGAAGAATATCTCAAATGTAATTAGTATGCTCTGTTACTCCTTCTTGTCAACCTAAATGTCCCACTTACTAGGAAAAGTTATCAAATTAAGCCATGGTGATCAGGCAAACTATGTCAGCAGCTACCACAAAGCATCCAGTCTCCCCAGGGGGGAAAATATTGGAACATTTTAAAACATCTGCAAGCAGGAAATGAGAAAGTATCAGATCAAAGAGAGGAAGCCAGTTACAAGGTCAGTCGAACAATTATTAGGCAAAGACTAAAAATCTCATAGAAGTCCAGAAGCATTCATTTTCCCTTCCTGAACAGAAATTGTCAAATTCATAAGCTGGGGAACAATAACAAAGGAAATAGAAAAGATGCCACTTATAAATAATACAGTTTAGTAGATTGGTGTTATGCCAGATGAAAACAATTGATTCCAAAGATTATTCCTGAAGGATGGATGATTTTTTGGAAGTCTGTGACCATGTCAGTTGATGACATTGGTGAAAGTCTCTGACTCTTGGAAGAACGTTGTTCTACAATATCATAACAATTAGAGTAATATTAGTAAGTTAAGTGAAAAAAAATTTATCTTTATTGTTGAAAGTATTACAGATGTCCCTTCTTTTTTCCCTCATTGACACCCTCCTCCCCGTGCCCCTCGCTTCCTCCTTCAACGCAATGTTGATACATCAGATATAAAGTACTCATATATAAATACACACACACACACACACACACACACACACACACACACACACACACACACACGGTACTCAATCCAATTAAAAAACGGGCAGAGGACATGAATAGACACTTCTCCAAACAGGACAAACAAATGGCCAAGAGACATATGAAAAAATGCTCAACGTCACTAATCATCAGAGAGATGCAAATTAAAACAGCTATGAGGTATCACCTCACACCTGCCAGAATGGCTGCCATCAACAAATCATCAAACAGCAAATGCTGGCGAGGGTGTGGAGAAAAGGGTACCCTAGCACACTGCTGGTGGGAATGCAGACTGGTGCAGCCACTATGGAAACCAGTATGGTGTTTCCTCAAAAAATTAAAAGTGGAACTTCTATTTGACCCAGTCATCCCACTTCTAGGAATATATCCTAAGAAGCTTAAAACAATCAGAAGGAATTATATGCACCCTTATGTTCGAGCGGCACTATTTACAGTAGCTAAGATCTGGAAACAGCCCAAGTGTCCATCAATAGACGAGTGGATAAAAGGCTGTTGTACATTTACACATTGGAGTACTATGCAGCTGTAAGAAAGAAAGATCTCTTACCCTTTGAGACGACATGGAGGGACCTGGAGAATATGCTAAGTGAAATAAGCCAGTCAGAGAAAGACAAGTATCACATGATCTCACTTATATGTGGAATATAATGAACAAAATAAGCTGATGCACAAAGTAAATCCAGAGACATGGAAGTAGGGAGCAGACTGACAAATGTCAGAGCAGGGGAGGTGCAGGGAAGAGGTGAACCAAAGAACTTATATGCACATATGCATAACCAATGGACACAGACAATAGTGCTTTTCTATTTTTAAAAATTCCATACCTCCATATGATAAAAAAATAATCTCTTCCTTTAGTGAGATGGATGACTGCTTTATTTAAAAATTTTCCCTCTTTGCCTGGCCGGTGTGGTTGAGCATCCACCCCATGCACCAAGAGGTCACCATTTCAATTCCCGGTCAGGGCACATGCCCAGGTTGCCGGCTGATCCCCAGTGGGGGGTGTGCAGGAGGCAGCCGATTGATGTTTTTCTCTCATCGATGTTTCTATCTCTCCCTCTTCCTTCCTCTCTCTAAAATCAATAAAAATACTTTAAAATAAAATAAAAAATTTCCTCCTCCTTACCCCTTGCCCTTTATAAAAAAATATATATATATATATATATTTTTTTTCCCCACACCTGAGGATATGTTTTTATTGATTTTAGAGAAAGAGAGACAGAGAGAGAGAGGGAGAGAGAGACATTGATGTTGGAGAAACATCCGTTGGTTGTCTCCTGTACTGCCCAATGAGGGATCAAACCCGAAACATAAGTGTGTGCCCTGACTCAGAATCGAACCTGCAACTCTTTAGTGTATGGAATGATTCTCAACCAACTGGGCCACTCAGCCAGGGCTAGATATTCTTATATGTATATCACACTTTTCAGATTCACTTTGTGGAGAATTTGGAAACCAAATTGGTGTTAAGAAGAAAATAAAAACCATCAACAATGCATCATCCAGAGATAATCACTTTAACATTTGTTGTTTCCTACCAGCCCATTTTATAATGCAATATGTGATTTCTACACATTAGTTATATACTTATTTTCAAAAATGAGGCTCTTAACCCATGCAGTTTAATCTGTGTGTATATGTGTGTGTGTGTGTGTGTGTGTGTGTGTGTGTGTGTATATATATATATATATATATATATATATATATATATTTTAAATCCTCACCCGAGGATATTTTTCCATTTATTTTCAGACAGAGTGGGAGGGAGAGAGAGAGGGAGGGGGTGGGGAGAAAGAGAGAGAGAGAGAGAGAGAGAGAAACATTGATGTGAGAGAGACACATCGAATGGTTGCCTCCTGCATGACACTGACCAGGGCTGGGGACAATCCGCAACTGAGGTACGTGCCCTTGACCGGAATCGAACCCGTGACTCTTTGGTCCACGGGCCACTGCTGTAACTGCTGAGCAAAACTGGCCAGGGCCATAATCTGTGTTTTAACCAGACACATCATCAACGTTTTATCTGGTCATTGAATATGGGTCTGAAACAGTTTGTATGGAGGTAATTTAACTTATTTATCTAAACCTTTATTGGATTAAGTTGTTTCTGATTACAGTATTTTCCATTTTAAATAGTGCTGAGATAAACAATATACTAAATCTTTGTGTATACAGTTATTTAGTTACCAATTCACGGATATGGAATTTTAATCTACCAGCTATAAATGTGTTTGGTTTTTTCTTGTTATGAAACAGTGGATCTTTAATATAGGAACTTGGTAAATTAAAAACAGTTTAAAGGACTCTCTAAGGAAGGAAAGAGAAGAGGAAATCTACTGTTTAGCATTTTGTATCTATCCCTGAATTTACTCACATTCCCATAATTTTAAATTTCAATTTTGCCTTTTATAGAGTTGGGATTACAGTATTAAAGCTTACTTGTAAACCATATATATCCGTGTGTGTGTGTGTGTGTGTGTGTGTGTGTATATACATATATATATATATATATTTGATTTTTTTTAGAGAGAGAGGAAGGGAGAGGGAGAGAGAGAAACACTGATATGAGAGCGAAACATCTATCGGCTGCCTCCTGCATGCCCCCTGTTGGGAATTGAGCCTACAACCCGGGCATGTGCCCTGACCAGGAGTTGAACTGGCAGCCTTTCTTGGTGCACAGGACAATGCCCAGTCAACTGAGCCACACTGGCCAGGGCTAAACTGTGTTTATTTTTTTACAACACAATATATTTAAAATAATTTCCCGATGTCATTATTTTCAGGAATATCATTGCTAATATCTGTATAATAATCTATTGAGTAATGTACAATAATTATTTAAATGATAATACGTTGATGGGAATTTATTTTCCAACTTCTCAGCGTTATAAGATGTGCTGCAGTAGATATTTGTAATTATTTGTTTTTGTATATGTTTCTGATTATTGCTTTGTCATAAATTCCTCCAGTTAGAATGTCTCAAAGAAAATGAACATATGTTGCTGAAGACTAGAGATAATGGGTACTTAAGAGTTATGGTTAGGAGTAGTTCAGCCTTTTTTGAAGTGCTTTTGATCAGTATTTATATTTAATTTCATCCATCCAGTATTTATTTTGGTATATTTAGTGAATTTGGATCTAACTTAATCCTATTATTAGTAGTTAAGCTGAGCTCATTCTTTCTCCAGAGAACTTTAAAATATCGTTCATGAATTTATTGAGTTATTTGTCAAACATTCACATTTATAACTCATGTGCAACTCTGTTCCTGACACACTATTAGAAGGTGGGTGGGGAACATGGAAGACGTACCTTGTTGCTCTTTGTTGTAGCTGTTAGAGAAAATGGTCAGGTTAGTAAACTGGTTGGAAAGATATCACTATTGCTTACGCATAGTTCCTGACATTTTGAATTTGGGTTGAATTATTTTGACCTTTTAGTCATATTATATGTTTCCTTTGGATTGAAACACAATTCTCAGAAGCTATGGTCTTAACTATACACTAGCATTTGTTTGGTGGCTGCTTGTTGCTTTATTTGGTACCACTTGATTTTAATTGTTCTGACCTTTTATTCTAGTGTAACATCCTTGTTGCTCTAGTATTGCTTTGGTTTTTTATTTATTTTGACATTATAATATAGTTTAACATCCTATAGTCCTTTAATAAAAACAATTTAGGAACTTTTTCTACTGCTTTTTTTCTAAAGTTTATTCTGAATAAATTTATCAAGTGCCAAAATTTTTCCTTGCATTAAACTTGTAGAATAATTTGGGAGAAATTGAATTTTTTTTTTTGTATTAAGTCGTGCTCCTTGGAAACATAGCGAATAATTTTATTCAGATTTTTTATTCCATCACCTAAGTTTTTAGCTTTATAATTTTTGTAAGTTCTATATATTTGTATTTACCTTCATTCATAAATTTCTTATGTGTTTTTGTTTCTGTTGTGAAAGAGTGCTTCTATTTTCAAAGTTGTTATTTATAACTAAGAAAGTGATCAATTTTTATGTCTACTTGAAAATCAACCTTTTTACTGACTTTATTAGTTCTCATATTTTTGCAGTTGATCCCTTTGGGTTTTATTGGTAGTTTCCTGTAATTTATCCCTATCCATAGTGTGTATCTTTCGTTGCCTTTGGATAGAACTTGGAGAATGTTTAAAATAAAAAGGAGACATTGAGTATCCTTATTTTATTTTGACCTTAGTATGAATGCATTAGTATTTACATTAAGTATGTTAGCTCTTATTTTGATATGCATTTCTACGTGTACTAAGTTTTAAAAATAAGAATTATTTTATTTTTTGCATTTATCAGTCTAATGTGACCATGTAATGCTGTGGCCTGTTATTTTGCTATAAAATATTAATAATATTCCTAATATTAAGCTATCTTTGGGGTTCAGACCACTTTGCCATGTGAATTAATCTTTAAATATAGAACTATTTTTGATTTGTTAACATTTTGTTTAAAGGTTTTACATCATTGGTCATAAGTGAGATAAGTCACTTTCCGTTTTGAAGAGCTATCTTTGCCTACTCTTGGAAACAAGCTGAAGCTAACTTTGAACACTGAAATAAAAAGGCTCTTAATTCCCCACCCTGTGTTCTGGAGCAGTTTAAATAGCATTTATATGTTTTCATGAAATTTGGAAAGAACGTACCTCGAAATCTGTCTGGTTCTGTGCCCCTTTTTGAGTGGGAGAACTGTCTAGATACATTTTTCAGTTTTCTGTGATTAGTAGTCTAGTTTTCTACTTCTTACTGAGGCAATCTTGAAAATTTCTATTTTCTTATGTAAGCAACATTTAAATTTTCAAAATTCACTAGCAGAGATTTGTATATGATATCTACAATATGTGTACTTGCTTGTACCCTTGCCTGTTTTCTTTTTTTGTTTGTGCTTAAAAAATAATTTAGTTTATTTTAGTATTTAAAAAACCTGGCTCTTGATTTTATTATTTACTTTAAAAGTATTTTTTATTTCTTAGTTTCCCCCTTTTCTTCTCTGCAGTTTTTTTCTCTAACTTCTAGTTTATTTACATATTTATTTTTAATGATTAAGCATAGGTTTTGAATTTGCTCTCGACAACAACTTAATTCTCTACCCTGATCCCTTCAGATTTTAGGAACTCCTTGTTATTTGCTAGATTGCCTCTCATTGCATGTAGTTTTGGTATCCTTTTTGACTCAAGACTTATTTAGGAAAGGGTTTGTTATTTTTTTAGTTGGTTAAATTATTTGGTTAAAATTTTTCCCATTTCAAATCTCATCAGTTTTGTTCACAGACGTATGATAGTTACGATTTGGAATCCTTTTTTTATGGCTTACGATTGGATCAGTTTTTGTTTTCATGAGCACTTGGGAAATAATGTGTATTCTTTGTTGGCAATAAATTCTAATATATATTGTGAATTTATTGTTATAAGTCTGTTTATTCAGTTTTCTGTATCCTTGTTTATTTTTTACCCTCTCTATCTGCCTGAGACTGAAAAGAAATTTAGTTTTTCAATTCTGTTGTGTTTCTGTCAAGCCCTCATTAAAAAAAATTTTTTTTCTATTTTAATGCAGAATTACTTGGCACATAGATGGTTTTCACTTTTTCATACTACTTTTGTGTATACCATTTAACAGTATAAAATAGTGATATATATCCCATTCAGTATCTTTTGCCCTGGATTCTTTTATTATATTATTTAGTTTTGAATTTGCTTGATATCTTTGCATCTTGTTTCTTGTAAATAGAGGTTGCATTTAATTGATATGTTTGATTTTTTTATGCTTTCTATTTTTTGTGCTTCTTTAGTGTTTTCTTTATCTGTTACTTTAAAAAAAAATGTTTTTCTTTACTGATTTTAGAGACAGAGGAAGGGAGAGGGAGAGAGTTATAGAAACATCGATGAGAGAGAACATTGATCAGTCCTGCATGCCCCCCACTGGGGATCAGCCTGCAGCCTGGGCATGTGCCCTGACAGGGAATTGAACCAGTGACCTCTTGGTGCATGGGTCGACGCTCAACCACTGAGCCACACCGGGCCAGGCTATCTGTTATTCTTTTTTTTGTTTGCATTTATCTTTAGATAGAGTGGGAGGGAGAGAGGAAGGAAGAGAGAGAGAAGCATCGATGTGAAAGGGACACATTGAGTGGCTGCCTCCCACAGGACCCAACCAGGGCCGGGGACAAACTGCAACCAGGTACGTGCCCTTAGTGGGAACCGAACCCAGGCCTCTCTGGTCCGTGGGCCGACGCTCTCACCGCTGAGCCAAACCGGCCAGGGCTTCTGTTATTCTTGAAGGGACTTCAGGTGTAGTGCAGCACTTCTTTTAGTTGTGGGAATCTAAAATATGTACATAAAAAATAGATCATGAGGCATATTCTACACTGGATTTTTCTCAGTCTTGCTCCATCTGTGCCTTAAGTTTAGTATAGATCCCTCCCAGATTTTGACAAGAAGTCTGTTGATTTTCCTTTTTCTTTCCACATATTTGTAAATATTTAGGAAGTTGGTAAAAGCTATAGAAGGAGCTATTAGGTAGATGTAATTTTTAAAAAAAATGAAACACTATCGTAAGATTTAAGTTAAGACAATATAAAGTAGATCTTCGTTTGTTTTAACATGAATTGAGTTAGAAGAAGGAAGGGACCAATATTTTAGTAAACTAGAATTCAACAATTTAAGAAATAATAACTTGCTATGTAGTTGATATTATTGTCATCAAATTCATTTTGAATTCACTTTAGCGGTGGTACTGATGATGAAAAATATTTGCACTAGAACTTATTTAACTGGAAGGATTTATTTAATTGCCATGCATGATTGAAATCAGGAAATAATATTAAATAGGAAAGTAGCTTACTGTCTGTATTTTTTTTTTTCTTCTTTTCTCAATTGGGACTTACTGGTTGGGGTAGTATTTAGCGTTGGGTTTTAGCAAAGGTGCCCAAAAAAGGTTTTGTTCTTTGGGAATCCCCTCTCCCCCCAACAAAAGAGGCTGAATTACCATTGCTTTTGTTTCCCAAGTTGTCTTTTGCCAGGGATATTTTAGAAAATTCTATTAAATATTTAGTTTTTTTTTTCTTTTACAAATGAATAATCTTATTTGTGAATTTATATTTGAGAAGTTATGTCACTGTATGTGACGTATTATCTGTTGTCATCCATCAGCCCCCCTCCATTACTTGAAAGGGGTTTGCTCAAGTTACCACTAGATGGCACTCTTGAATTTTAGTAAAACTTAGAGCGTTCATCACTCTGGCACTCTTGCACTCTGTCTTTCCCTCCCATGCCCTTCACCCTCCACTGTCTTGCATATAAATGAGGGTTTTTAACCACCAGCATACATAACTTGAACATGTGTGGAGCGAGGCAACAAAATAGAATTTTGGAGTCTAGTATGTAGCATTCTAAGTTGCCTACCTTAGTTAATTCCATACTTTGAAGTTGAGCTGAGCTATCTCTTGACTAAGGAAGTCATCCCTGACTCTCCAGACTGCATGAGTCCCGTTGATAAATGTTCCTTACATTTTTTTCCTTTTAGAGTGTTCTTTACATCTTTATGTTGTTACTGTGTGTGGCTGATTAATATCTTCTCTGCCTACCCTCACCACTTGTGTATACATTTCACGAGATCAGGGAAAGTGCCTCGGTTGCTGACCACTGTGTTTGTAGCATGGCATTTGATACACGTTCAGTGAATATTTGTTAAGTGAATGAGGCAATGGCTAGGTGAACTATGAAGAAGATCCCATTAGGAGCTTAAATTGAACATGCATAAAATACATTTCAAGAAAACTTTAGTTCAATTTATGATCAACTTCTCTAGATATTTTATTTGGAATGAATTTAAAACTTACAGAAAGGTAGTACCCTTTATCCACATGTTGAGCATCTAAATGATGCCCCATCACCCTAGAATTTTTCCAGTGTATTTTCTACAGACAGTGGCCTTTTTCTGCACAGCTGTGGCTCAACTATTAACATCAGGAAATTGTCATTGATAGATGAGTTACATCTAATACTTAGACCTCCTCCACTTAAGTTTCACCTGTTTTCTCAATAATGTTCTTAATAGCAAAAGGATTCAGCTCAAACCACATATTGTATTTAATTGCTAAGTCTCTTTAGACTATTTTAATCAGGAGCAGTTTTGCAGTCTTTAATGTTCATGACCTTGACACTTGAAAATTATAGGACTCTCATTTTGTAGAATGGGTCTCAGTTTGGAGTTGTCTTGTGTGCCTCGTGACTTGATTTGTTCGGCATCTTGGGCAGAAACATCACAGAAGCAATGTGTTCTGGTGACACAGGATTTTGTTTGTCCTCTTGCTCGTAATAATAATTTTGTCACTTAAGTTGGAGCTTGCTAGTCTTTTCCATTGTAAAGTTATTCCTTTTCTCTTGGTAATTAAGGATTTATGTGGAGGTACTTTGAAACTATGTACGTGTCTTGTCTCTCATCAAGCTTTCAGTATGTTAGTATCAGTACAGAACTGGTTTTCTGTTTTACTCAGTGGGTTATACTTTGTTTTTATCATTATTTATTTGGCACTCAAATTGCCCAAGATGTGGCCAATACCTTTTATGCTGGCTTGTGTGTCCTTTTGACATGTCCCCATCGGATTCAAACGGCTGCCATTCTCTTCCAGACCAAGAATCTGATCTTCCTCTTTCTAGCATAAATCTCTGCTGTAATATTACCCATAATGACAACATGTATTTTTTTCCCCGTAGGGTCACTGAGTCTAGAGAACATACACTGCTTGTGACAGGTGTCCTAAGGTTATTCAGGCTCCATTTCAAACTTCTCTTGTCCCTCTCGTCTGTTAAATGAGGGTATTAGCTTCAACTTGAAAATTTTGTTAATCGGTGATTCATAGTACATTTGATGATTAAGGCCTAAAACACCTTGTCTTTCTTTGTATCTGCACCTGTTGTTGAGCCGTGTACTTGGATATTATTAGAGGTCATTGTCATTGGATGTTGGCTTCACTGTGGCAGTTTAATATTTTGATTGTCTATATTCAAATTACAAGATGGACAGTTCTTAGTATATTTGTTTTATGCACATACAGGTTTTATCCTTTGGCTAATGACTAAGTCAGTTAGTCAAATATAGCCTTTCTACATCACTTTGTGGTTTATTCAGTCTGAGTTACCTCATTTGATTGATTCTTGTTGGGGCAACCTGTTTTGTTCATATGTTTTGTTTTATTATAGTTAGAATTTCCAAATATAGCTCTCTTTGCTGCCCAGAATGAACTATCATTTAAAAAGAATATAAGAATACATCGTCTTTTATAAAATTAGAACACTTCAGGTAAATCTAGTCAGCCCTTTGACCTCAGCCTGAACCTTGTTCCACCTTACTATAATTAACCATTATTATGAATTTTGTGTGTCTGGAGGAGGTTAGAGTTTCCGTGTGAAATGGCTCACTGAACCTAGGAAAAAATAAGAAAGACAGGAATCTTTTAAAATGTACCCGTGAAATACATGAGTTTCAAGTAGAAAGAGACAATCTTAACATATGTCTACTTTAAAAGAACTGGTTAATTAAATGACGATAACAATAACAGCAGCTAATATTTATTGAATATTCACCATGTGCCAGGCCTTCTTTAAGTGGTAACACGTGATGCTCTTAATCCACACGACGGATATCCCAGCCAGGTTGTTACGCTCACTTTACAGAGGAGAAAAAGGGGGCGAAAGTGGTTCAGTGATCCGCCAGGATCATGCATCTGATGTGATGACGTTGGAATTGAAACCCAGGTAGTCTGGTTGCAGACCACGTGCTCCTAACGGCTTTGTTGTTCTGCGTGTGAAATGAGTATTGGACTGCTCACCTGTGGACTGGGCGCTCGAAGACAGCCCAATAAAGGTCTTTTGCAAAATGTGTCATTTGTTTGTCACTGCCAACAAACTACATCTTTATGTATGTAGAAATCAGAAAATATGCTACCCCTGAACCCTCTCAGAAAAATAAATGAGGAAAATGGTCTCAAGAAAGAAGACTTGGAATTTATAAAATGTTTTAATTAAAAACCTTCTAAGGGACTGATATGGGAGAAGTAAAAGTTAACTTGTCTCGGTGGGATTGCTTAGTTATTTAATTTGATATAGTGTCAGAGAAATATTGGTTAATCCTAAGTGTTAAGATGGGAAGCGCAGTAGGAAGCTTTTCAGATGATGCAAAGAAAAAGGGGAATGTGGCCAAAGGCACCCAAGCCAGTAAAACGAAAAGGTAAAGAAGGAGAAGAAATATTTAATCATTAGTAGAAAGAAAATAAGATATAAGGAATGAAATGAAATGTATATTTGTCATTACCGTCAATGAGCTAAAGTGTCCTCAAAAATCATATATTGAAAATTATACAATTAGGGGAGAGGTAGTGGAGAGAGAGAGAGAGAGTCTGTGTGTGTGTGTGTATGAATTAAATGACAGAACAGTTGGAAATGATTGGGCAGAGATAAAGTAGGCAAATGCAAATAAAATGAAGCAAAAGTGGTAATGTTAATTTCAGACCAAGAAAAATTCAAGGGCAAAAACACTGAATAGGTGTGTATTTGCAAGTTACAATCCTTGAAGATGCTTTAATAACCATTAATCATTTTTAGTTGAGATATAATTGACATATAACATTATACTAGTCTTAGAGGTACAGCATAACTTTTTGATATTTGTATACTTGCAAAAAGAACCACAATAAGTCTAGTTAACATCCATCACCTCACAGTTACAGCTTTTTTCTTGTGATGAGAACTTTTAAGATTTACTCTCTTAGCAACTTTCAAATAAGTCATATAGCAACATTAACTTCAGTCACCAGAGATTTTATAGAGTTCATTGTCTGTGATAAAAAATAGTAGTAGAAATCAACAGAAAGTTGAACAAAAATGGGTTACTTGGAAATACATAATATTCTTTCTAAAAAAACAAAACCTGAAGAGAAAATTTAAAACCGATGTTAGATATTACCTAGACTCGTGCTATCCATTATGGTAGCGACTAGCCATATGTGGCTAAATATTTAAACTAATTAATTAGAAATTTAAAATCCAGTTCTTTAGTGGCTCTAAGGTCGCTTCCTGTGCTTAATAGCCGTGCCTGGCTAGTGGCTGCCAGACTGGACAGTGCAAGCACAGAACATTTCCACTGTGGCCGAAGGTTCAGTTGGGTAGCTCTGATCTAGAAAGTTCTGCGAAGGAGAACGCATTACAGACTTACAGGAGATAGCTAACTGGTATTCAGAGGAAAATTGAAAGCCTTTAACAATGCACATTATTTACAGTAAAAATAGACAAAGTAAGTACACTAAGCACCCAACTTAAGATGTTAGAAAAACAAGAAAATAGACCAAAAGAAAGAGAATTTTTAAAAATAGAAATATTATTTTAAATACTACTTAAAAAATACAAATTTTAAAAATATAAGCAAACATGGAAATATTGGAGTTGACTAATAAAAATTAATGATTCTGAACAGATTATAACTGTTCTCTAGGAAACAGAAAATGTATTAGGCACCATATGGAGATGGTACTCCAGCTGAGTTATATTTACCTTTTAAAAAATAGATTTTACTTTTATTTATTCCAATAAATTGCCAACCAGTTATTATATTTTTCTGAAGCTAGTGTAATCTTATAACAATACTTGGTAAAGGTAATTAAAACAAAAAGACCAGTTTTTAGATGCAAAACTTCTAAATGAAATTTCAGCTAATCTAGTCATATGCTAGTAAAAGAATAGCATCTCCTAGGAATACAAAGATAGTTCACATTAGGAAATCTGTCAGCATAATGTATTGCATCAACAAATTAAAGGAGTAAAGCCACGTGATCCTATTAGTGGGTGCTGAAAAGGCATTTGATAAAATAATTAAAACACTCAAGTGTAGTAAGAATTCTGGAGGGAATAATCATTGCCCCTACCACAGAGGGTGGTTGTGAGGATTTTAGTGACTCAACATATGTAAAAATATTAGAGCGGTGTCTGGCACATCAAAATTATTCAGTGTTAGCACTTTTTATTATTCATATGTGGTAGAGTTGATTTGTAAAAAAAAAAAAAAATTGACAAATATTCTATCTAATGGCAAAACAGCGTGATTAAGATTATGAACAAGACAGAGTTGTTCTCACCACTATATTCAGAATTGCTTTGGAGGGTTCATTTCTCCACATAGAAAATAAAAGCAGAAAATGAAGTAAGTGATGTAAATACTAAAAGAGGAGATAAGATATTTAAAATTACAAATGGTATGATTTACATACTTAGAAAACCCAAGAGACAACTAAAGACTAAAAAGATACATAAGTTTAACAAAATGGTTCTGTTGCAAGAAAATTAAGAAAATGATTATTATTTAAGTTAGAATTTAAGGAAAGTCAAATGACATCTCAAAAACTGTCATCCTTTTTTTTTCCTAGTTTTTCTTTTTTAATCCTCACCTGAGGATATTTTTCTATTTATCTTCAGATGGAATGGGAGGGAGAGAGAGGGAGAGAGGAAGAGAAAGAGAAACATCAATGTGAGAGGGACACATTGACTGGTTGCCTCCCGCATGACCTTGACCAGGGCTGGGGACAAACCACAACTGAGATACGCGCCCTTGACCGGAATTGAACCCGAAACTCACTGGTCCATGGGCCGACACTCTACCTCTGAGCCAAACCGGCCAGGGCAAAACTGTCATCCTTTAAAAAATTAACATGAATTTCATTAATTCCAGTTAGAAACCTAGTACATTCTTTTATGAAGTAGGATAAGGTGATTTTAAAGTTCATGTGGCAAGTATATTTCTAAAACTACCCAATATATATATATTTAATCCTATTTTTGTTAACATCCCCCACCCCTTCCTGCTGCAAACACGTACTTGCTTGGAGAAGGCTGAGGAGGAAGACAGCCCTGCCGTTCTGGTGGCTTTCCCCCTACTTCAGTGTAGATAATCCATCAAGAGCTATGGGGCTATTTCTGTGTATTTTGTTTTACTCTTTCACTTGTTATAAGTTATATATATTCCTTATTTTTAATTTATCCAATATAGAAAAGGTAATAGAAAAAAGTTTAATGACTTTTCATTCATTAGAGTCTATTTTAGTTAAAACTGGAAATGAAAGCATATCATGGATTGACTTATGAGATTTTAAAGACATTTCTCAGATTTTTTTTTTCCCTTTCTGGAAATGTGTTTTCTTTTAGCTTTCTGAATGTTTGGCTCTTTGTGCAATGGCAAGATTAATTTTTGCCTCAGAAATTCTGAAAGAATTTTCTCTCTGTCTGTCGAAGGTATGCAGCCACTCATGTACTCCGTTCAGGAAGCACTAAATGCCAGGCCCTGGTGGGCCCGCGTGGGGACGGACATCTGTTATTATAAGTAAGTATTCTAAGAATAATACGACATCAGTTTACAGAGGGGCTTTTAACTTCACTCTTATTTCAATTTAAAGGTTAAAAAGTAGAGTTATTACTGCATTCTTTGAATTGTGGTGATATGCTTTATTGTTACTTCTAACGGAGTCCTTTAACATTTGAGATCAATTTAGGGGATATATTTAGTGGAAATATAGTTGACCCTTGAATAACTTGGATTTGAACTACACAGGTCTACTTACACATGGGTTTTTCTCAATAAATACCTGTACTGTTTTCGATCTGTGGTTGGGAGTCTGCAGACTCTGAGGGCCAATCTGTTCGTTGATGTAGGCCACTTTACACAGGGGACTTGAGCGCTGCTGAGTTTGGTATCCGTGGCATCCTGGAACCAGCACCCGTGGGTACCGAGGGGCAGCTGGTTTACCGGGGAGTCAGAAGTTATACTCGGACTTTTGACTGTGCAGAGTGTTGGTGCCCTAACTGCCACGTGTTCAAGGGTCAACTGTGAAATGTGTTTTGTAGACAGGTAGTCTAGGTCCAGTTCTTTGTCTCCACTGCTTAGATAGCTGTGTGTTCTCAACTTTTTTTTTAGCTATAAAACTGGATACGTCATTGAATAAAATAAAATGAGAAATTCTAGGAAATAATTTGCATTGGCTTTTTGTTGTTCAGATGCTATTAAGTAGAATTCTTTTCTGCATACAAGTATTTATTTCATTTTAATTTCCAAAATATTTTACCTGGAGATATATTCCATAGTTATGTCAGCTTATACAGCAGTTCAACTTTGACTTCAAATAGGTGACTTATCGAGTTAGAAAGAAGTTCTAGAAATCACTTATTGCTTCAGCAGGGTAATTGGATTATTCTTGAACTTCCCCCTAAATAATTTAGGATTATCATATACCTTGCTTCCCATTTTTGCTCTGTTTCTGCATGTAGTAATTTTCCAGATAATTTCTGCTATTAAGGCAGTTGACATCTCTGTTTCTTGTCTGTTACTAATCTTAATACTGACATTCTTGTTTAGGGGCTTTTGACTTTTTTATATTGTACTTAACTAGCACTAATATAATTTATTTAGTTTTATCAGTTAGAGAAAAACTTCTAAAATTAAACTACTTTTAATGGTTTATGACATGGCTTTGGAAAAACCTGGAATACAAACCTTTTTATTTTACTTTATTTTTTCCATCACCGCTTATCCCCTCTATGCCCTCTTCCACCACCCCCATCCCCCCACAATCACCACACTGTTGTCCATGCCCATGAATTCTCTCTCTTTTCTTTTTTGCTCACCCCCTCTCCCCCCCCCCCCCCCAAGCTGTCTGCCTGCTCTCTATCTATGAGTCTGTCTCTATTTTGCAAAACCTAGGTCTTAAGTGCTTTTACTTCCTGGGAAAGAAAATGGTCCTTGGAATGAGCCTCAGAAGGGTTTTGCCCCCACTTTTATCAGCAAAATAAATAGTAAATAAATGAGGAACCAGAAATATATGGTTATATGTCATTCATCTGTACCTGATTAAACTTCATATTTCCTTTATGGTAGGCTAATATAAAAATACCTCTTACCATTTATCTCGTTCTCCAAGTCGGAGTGAAGTAGTGATGATCTGGGCAGTGCTTGGTTAGAGTTTGGAAGAATAATTTAGACTGCTAAAGGGTGAAACAGTATCTTTTAAAAAGTATTATTTCTTTCATGCTTCTCTTCTTTTGCACAATAGAAATCATCAATCAGTGAATGCTTTTCTTTTTTACATTGAATGGTCCTAGCATGACAGGTGGTGATGGCGAGGATTTTCGTTTGTTTAGTTTTTGTTTTTTCTTTCGGCTTCTTCCAGATCTGGAACTGGAATTCAGGTCAATTCAACAGACTTTTCTTAGTCACTTTCTGTGTAACAAGCACTCTTCTAGTTGTTTTCTCAGAGCCTGACACCTAGACAGTGAAGACTAAAATCTACTATATGAGAGAATATAACCTATGAATTGCCACCTAGATACAATGTGGTATAACTAAATACTTTCCAATTAGATATTAAACTTTTGGAGGAAAAGGGTTGGTAGAGTGTAGTTCTGGAACTTATTTAGCATTTTCCTCAACCCATAGCACCTTGTCATTGAGTATCTATTCAAGATATAATGGCTAAGTTAATGAAGACTATACCAATTTGAAAATTCCTTGAATGTCTCTGTGTGTATAAAGAATCTATAGGCCATGGCTTTTCTTCAGTTTGTGGCTTAAATAATAGAAGGTGATTTGGAAATTTAGAAATTAAGTTGATAGACAAAGCATTTTTAGCTTATCATATGTCAGTGATATTTAAAATCTGAAAAGTAAATTACATTTACAAAAGCAAATAATAGGATAATGAGACCTCATATATTCATCATCCAGTTTCAACAGGTAGCAACACATGGTTAGTTTTGACTTATACTTTTACCCCCACCTCTGTGCTGAATTTTTAAAAACATCTCCAGATGTCATATATTATCCATAACTACTTTAAAGGTCTTTGTCTTTTAGATATACATATTTAAGATAATCTAATAACCACAATGCCATTATCACACCTAAGAAAATTCCTTAATATGATAAAATATCCAGTCAATGTTCAAACTTCCCGAGTTGTCTCATAAATGTTATTTTACAGTAGGTTTGTTTCAATCGCACCATCCAAGGACCGCACATTGCCTTTGATTTGTGTTGATATGCCCCTTAAGGCTCTTTTAATTTATAGGCTTCCCTTTTGTCTCTTTATTTCTCCTTTGTTTATTGAAACTAGATCATTTGTCATACAGGGTTTCTCACATTTTGGATTTTGCTGATTGCTTCCCTGTGCTGTTAATGAATTCTTCTAGTCTTACTGATTGCCTATAAACTAATAGATCTAGAAGCTTGATCAACTTCAGGTTTGATTTTTGGCAAGAATACTTTGTAAGATGGTGCAGTGAATCAGGAAATATATCATCTATGGTCATTTCTTTTTTGTAATCTTAAGATTGGTTAGTGAATTCATGTACAAGGTGGGGCAAAAGTAGGTTTACAGTTGTGAGTATGAAAAACAGTTTATTCTTGCATTATTGTTTATTATCTTATTTTCCATACAAACAACTGTAAACCTACTTTTGCCCCACCCCATATAGCCATTTGCTCCATCCTCTGCCAAGGCGTCCATCAGCCTTTCATCTAATGCTTGTAGCAGCCATTGATGATCATTGCCTATCAGTAATGTGTATGGCTGTCAAAGAATGAGGTTCTGGAAAATTTATTGATGTATAGGGTATCAACTCTATTTAATTAATAAATCCAGAAGTGAAAAGTAATGATGTTAGCTACTAGAAATTAACTGTATTTTTATTAGTAGCAAGTCTATTTTTTATAGAGTACTTAAGTTACACTTTTTACAAATGATGGTCCCCCTCCGCCCACCCCAGAGTTCTGTTTAATAAAATAGCAAGGAAAAATCAGAATTTTGTGTGGAGGAAATATACTTTTATATTTTATATTTTAATGTTTTATACTTTTCCATTGCAGAAACCACTTCTCAAGAAGTTCAGTTGCCGCAGGTGGGCAAAAGGGAAAATCCTACTATACAATTACATTCACTGTCAATTTTCCACATAAAGATGACGTTTGCTACTTTGCTTACCACTATCCCTATACATATTCAACTTTACAGGTGAGAAATTATTAAGTTGTATTATGACCATTATTATGTTACATGTATATGTGTCAGATAATAGAAGAAAAATTGCTTTAATTAATTTTCTTAATAAAATAAGAAAAAGAACCAGTGTTGAGATTTTAGATAATATAATATTTGTTAAAACTTTAAAGGATGTGAATGGGAATGTAGTCTTTATTTTTATTTAGTAGAAAGAAATACTAAGGAAATTTGACGTGATTTTTACTTCCTATCTTTGGGTAGAAATCTATAATTCTCTAAGATTCCATGATTTTCAGATTTTAACTATTATAAATGAGATTTCCACTTGTTTAATGAGAAGCATTGAATGTAGAAAATCTAACAGTAGAGAAATGTGGGTGCAATTTAAGTTTTCTGTAGGGAATTTATTTCTTCTAATAGTTTTATATGGAGTCCTAGATCCAGATTGCTTAGCATTTGGGGTATAAGAGTTGTTTTGTGGATTCTTTTTTATTGTATTGTAAAACAAAATATAACAAGTGACTTCAAGTAATTACTGTGGTAGATTTATTCTCAGAACAGAATGGCTATCCTAATAATGATCAGGGATCATGAAGACATACATGATCAGCTTACCCAGAAAGAAATTGGAGCACTAGGGTTGGAAACAAGCTTCCAAATTATTAGAGAGGGAAAAGTAAGAGGAAAAACCTAGTCCACAGAGCGGAAGAGGTAGCAAGGCTGAGAACACTAAAGGAAGCTCATTTTACTTTGATAAAGATTACAGCCCACAGTGAAGGTATAATCAGGTATCTCTCTTCTGAATAACACAGCATCAGAATATATAGTGTTGTTATCTACAGGGTTATATGTCATTGTTCTTTACTGATGTTTACCTTTTTAGTATATTTTGAATTCCCCTACTTTCTTCCAATCCCAGGACCTTTTCCAGGCGTTTGCATTGTTTTCCACCTGCACTTCTGACAACCTAAAATTCACTTTTATCCTCTTCCTCTTCATCTGTCTTTTTTTCCACACTATAGCCAGAGGGCTTTTTGATGGCAGATCTCATCACATAACGCCCCTGCCTAAAACTCTTTCGTGATTTCTCTAGCCATTTGTACAAAGTCTAAAATTTGTACTGTGGTTCATTGAGTCATTTCTTTGCTATTTACCACACTTTTTCCATTTCCACATAGTATGTGAGCTGTTATTTACTTAATATTTATTATTAAATAGACTTTAAAATAATTCACTCTTTAAAGTGTATCCTCGTCCTAAGTTAATATCCAGGGAATTGCAGGTTTAATGCGTAGACGTTTTCCTAATTCACAATGAAATACATAGCTATTACATTTTTTAAAGGCTATCCACGTGTCACTCTGTTATCTCAATTACCAATAGTACTTATGCTATACTTCAGGAAAAGCTGGTCTACCAGGCCCTTCATTCTGTGTTAAATTCTTTATTTCTCAGTTTATTTTTGGTCTAGCTAGAATGCATCTTTTTCAGTTCTTTGAAATGCCCATTTTCGTAGTTCGTGTTTTTCCTCTACACTTCCCTCTGCATGTAGCACCCTTCTCTGTCCTCTTCACTCATCCTCTGGTCATTTTCCTCCAGGAGGCCTTTCCTCGCTGCCCAGACTCAGCTAGGCTCTCCTCTCCCTGCCGCAGGCTCCCACAGTGCTCTGTACTGTCCCCAGGGTAGGGTCCGCTTCTTCAGTGTTACATCCTCAGTGCTAGGCACAGTTTCTGCCGTGGAAATAGTGACCACACAGTGAACAGCAATTGCGTGAATGAGCATAGGCAGACCTTTGGAAACCAACTAAGTATTGTATCTTCAAATAGGGATTGAACAGTTTATATTTGGTATGACCATATACTAATGATGTGGTGTAGTATTCATAATTATGAATATATGCGAGTATGTGTAAATTGTTAAGTAATAAAAGCAGGTTTTAAAAAGTCATGTGTAATTAGTTTTATGTACATCAGCATTTGTTAGTAGTAATCTCAGTGATGCAATTATGAATGTTTAAATTTTTTTCTTTGTACTTTCTGTATCTTCCAGACATTTCACAATGAATCTATATCAAACTTGAAATCAGAAAAAGTTGTTAAAAAATTAGTCTGACATATTTTTTATTCTGCATATTTTACATTGCTATTACAGGTGTACAGTCACTTACGATTTCAAAATTCGGAAGGCTTTGAGAACCATAAGCTTTTTCATAACCCATTTGGCAGCAAAGCCTGGCTTAAATTGATGTGAGCTTATTTAGAATATTGATTCCACTTAGAGTGACGCTTTTTATGTTTTGCTGTAGAAATAAGAACATGTATATGCAGGCTGCTGCCGCTGACCCTGTTCCTGGTATTGCACATTTAATGGTGTATTCACTTTATCTATCTCGAGTCCCCCAGGCACTGATGTTTGAACTACATCTAGCCCCTGAGGGTCCCAGAGAAGGGATTAGGAGTCCGATTGACTCTTAGTTATGTGGAGATCTAGAGGCATTTATTTCTATTCAGCACAGGGAGTTTTTAAATAATTGTGTACTTTACTTTTAAATTTTTATCAAGATGCATCTTCAAAAATTGGAATCAGCACACAACCCTCAGCAAATCTATTTTCGAAAAGATGTGCTATGTGAAACCCTGTCTGGAAACAGCTGTCCCTTGGTGACTATAACAGCTATGCCAGAGTCTAATTATTATGAACATATCTGTCAATTCAGTAAGTCTGTCTTCACTCAAAATACCAGTCATTCGTACTTATTTTTCTTTGCTTTATATATGTTTCATAAGGGCAATAATACTAGGAATAGGCATCAGAAGTCTTGGTCCTGTTGCTGCCTATCCCTGGGCCTACTTCTGGGCCTCAGTTTCCGCATCTCAAAAATAGAGAGCTGCATGAGATGATCCCTAAGGTCTCTTTTGATGCTAATATTCTGTAGTTCCTATCCTTGGAAATCATAACCAAGGTATTGTATAACAAGTTACTTTAAGAGTTCATGTAATAATACCAATAATTTAAGAATTATAGTTAATTTTATTTATAAATAAAACCATCAGAAACCTATCAAGTGTTTTGATAACTAGCACCAAATAACAACTTGTTTTTTTCTGCCATCTATTTTTTCAAAGTTGCCTCAAATGTATGCTGTGGTAGAAAAAAATAAGAAAACGATTTTAATGTTGATAAAAAGGTAAAATATTCTCAGGAAAGAAAGAGCTTGCTATGCATGAAAATATGAGCAGGTGAGCTGAGTGTTATTTTGTAGATGGGTGTATCTGAATGCATAGTGAAAATATTTCTCTTTGTAAATTTCTGAGCAGGTGTATCTTTGTTTTTTCTGTATTTGTCATAGTGACTATAAGACTGGGATAAGATTATATTTTCCTTCTTTTCCAAATGACTTTATGAAAAATAAATTTCTATTTAAAACTTCACCAACAACTTGTTTTTTGTAAAGCCAAGATTATATTAAAGAACTAATTTTATATGTTTGATTAATCATTGGGAACTAAGTGACTCAAATAGTACTTATTGTGTTATGTTCATTTTATGAACTCCTTTAGGACGTGGCTTACATGGGTTTTATATGTTTGCGCCCTAGGGCCTAGTACAGTGCTTGTTTGTAGTGGGTGCACGGTGAGTTCTACTGTGAGTTTATATCGGAATTCACCATTGAGTAGAAATATTTCTAAAGCCCCAAAGTCAAACATCATACAAACTTTTAGTAGTTGTTCATTTTAATTTGAGATTTTATGTGTACTTTAGGAAATCGTCCTTACGTTTTCTTATCTGCTCGGGTACATCCTGGAGAAACGAATGCAAGTTGGGTAATGAAAGGAACATTGGAGTATCTCATGAGTAATAACCCTACTGCTCAGAGCTTACGAGAATGCTATATTTTTAAAATTGTCCCTATGCTAAATCCAGATGGTGTCATCAATGGAAAGTAAGTTAAGCAATAGTTATAGAAAAATTATAGATAATTGTGGCGATGCTGTATAAAATTGTTGAAATAATATCATCCTGGGTAAATTTGGAAAGCAAATCTGGTGACTTTTCTAGAACAAAGAAATTTTTAGTGGGGAATTCACTTAATATTTATTTTTAAATGAAAATATATTTTGTATATTAGTAGTATGGCATTTTGAGAAGTTCTGTATTCATGAGAATAAGATTTCATAAAATGTTTATCTTGCTTGAACTATTTTAGAAAAATCACAGTGTCAGGATATGGAAAATATTTTGTTAACATCCTTTTATATTCCTTTCTTTTTTAATTTTGTCAATGGTGTGCTCTTAGTTTGTTGTAAAATTTAGATGCTTCTGGGATCTCTTTCCACTGATACGGTGTATTGGCTCCATCTGCTAACTTCTTCCTGATGTGAGGAATTATAGTTTCTGACAGAAGGAATTCTTTAGACTGGAGATACTAGAAGATACTACTTTTTAAGTAAAGGTAGCTCACTGTTAGTACAGTTCATTAATTGTGGCAGTTAGACAAGGTCTCTTTAGTGCTTCTGAAAGATGAGACTTGCCATGAGCATCTCCAAAGTTGAGGGTACCATATTTTATTCAGTAAATGTAGCATGACTCTTTCTCATATTTTAGGAAATTTTTAAATAAAAAAGGATAATTTATTTTTAGGTGTATAGTGATAATGGAACTAAAATGAAATTTTATGTTTTGTTTTAATTAGGAAACATATTGACCAGTTAGAATCCTGTTTATATTTCTGTTCTTACCTTCTGATTGTTTGCTTAAATTTTTGCTCAATGGCTTTAATACTTAATATCTACGATTAAATGAAAATGTATTTGAATTTTTCTAAGAATGTATGCTTTTCATAAACTAATCTTTCTTAGGAGGGCCCAGATGGCACTTTTAATAGTAACTAATACAATCAAAATGCAAAATGTTATTATAAAAATAATTATTATGTAGTCAGAATGGAAAATATGACCATTAATTTTTATGCAGTATGAAATAAAATCCCAGAATTGAGAATTAACTTTTTCTATATCTTGAAAGTTTTGACCTATGAATCTGAAAGCTTACCGCACTTAAATGCATGTAATGCAGGAACTTGGACATAGTAAATGCTTAATAAATGATTATTTAATGACTAAAATATGCATTCTGTTGAGCCCACCATCTATACCTATTTGAAATATTTAGTGAAATAGAATCATAAATTAAATCAAATAATATATAAGAATTGATTGGTACCAGTGTTTGTCTATCATTGTGTTTACATGTGTGCAGTCACCGCTGTTCTTTAAGTGGAGAGGATTTGAACAGACAGTGGCAAAGTCCAAATCCAGATTTGCATCCGACAATTTACCATGCTAAGGGGCTGCTGCAGTACCTAGCTGCAGTGAAGCGCTTACCACTGGTAAGTGGCAGTATTTGTTTGTACTTTGTACAAAGACATGATTTTGTTGATTAAAGACTTAGTATTTTATACATTATTTTCTGGTTGTAAAAGCTAAGTGTTAAGTTTCAGAAACAATTTCTTGAAAGTATCTTTTTCTGTTATCAGTCACTTGTGCATTAGTTACGGTGTCAATACAATGTCTTCATGTTTTATTTCATCAGATTTCATTTTTATAATTCTCATGAGCCCTTTTCTATTTTCGTTAATGAATTTTGGTAACTCCTGGTTGTAAGTTTTAGGTATTTAACTTCACATTTTAACAGCACTAAGGTAACAGTATTTTACAAATTCTCAAACTAGTAGAAGCTTTTATCTGAGTATCTGAGCCTTTTAGTCAACTCTGAAGCTGGTGAGTCTCGGCTACTCGCACAGGAAAGGCAGTATAGGCATGGTGGGGCTCCACAGAGCTGTGTGTATGCCTCTGTTTTCAGCAACTTTGGAATGTTCCATTCTGTTAACGTTTAAATGAGTTAATCTTCCATTGGGAAAGAAACACTTTGAAGAGGGGCAAAATTGGCGTATTAGTCTGCCCTTCATTTTTAAAATGATGCCCTTAAAAATTAAATTGAAACCATACCTTTTTTTATTTTTATTTTTTTATTATTGATTCCAGAGAGAGGAAGAGGGAGAGAGAGAGAGAGGGAGGGAGCGAGGGAGAGCGAGAAAGAGAAAGATCGGTTGCCTCCTGCACGCACCCCAATGGGGATCGAACCTGAAACCTGGGTATGTGCCCTGACCAGGAATGAAACTCGCCACCTTTTGGTGTGCAGGACCATGCTCCATCTAACTAAGCCACACTGGCCAGGGCTTAAACCATACCCTTTTTAATAGTTTTTCATGAGAGCATTTCCATGTGTTTTTAATAATTTTTCTTTATTGATTTTAGAGAGAGAGGAAGGGAGAGGGAGAGTGATAGAGACATCGATGAGAGAGAACATCTATTGGCCGCCTCCTGCATGCTCCCCACTGGGGATCAGGCCCACAACCTGGGCATGTGCCTTGACTGGGAATCGAACTGGCGACCTCTTGGTGCATGTGTCGACACTCAATCCCCTGAGCCACACTGGCCAGGCTTCACGTGTTTTTATTTATTTTCTTTCTTTTTTTTTTTATTTATTAATTTGTTTTTGTTACAGATGTTTCTCCTTTTTCCTCCCTAGACACCCTCCTCCCAATCCCGCCCCTCGCCCCTCAGCATTGTTGTCTATGTCCATTGGTTATGCATACATGCATATAAGTTCTTTGGTTTAGCTCATCCCTCTCCCCTGTCCCCCTCCTCTGAGGTTTGTCAGTCTGAACCACATTCCTTTCTATGTCTCTGGGTCTATTTTGTTCATCAGCTTATATTGTTCATTATTTTCCACAAATAAGTGAGATCATGTGGTATTTGTCTTTCCCTGATTGGCTTATTTTGCTCAGCATACATAATACTCTCCAGGTCCCTCCGTGCCATCTCAAAGGATAAGAGATCTTTCTTTCTTATAGCTGCATAGTATTCCATTGTGTATATGTACCACAGCTTTTTTTATCCACTCATCTGTTGATGGACACTTGGGCTGTTTCCAGATTTTAGCGTCACATATTTTAAAATTAGATAAATATTTTAACAGCCTTTGGGACAGTGATGACTACTAACGTAGATTTGACCTATAATTGAATTTATTATTTTTTAAATGGTTAATAGTAGATATAAAAGAAAAGAGTGGAATTTGTGGCTTGATGCAGGACTTGCAAAGGACTTTCTAGCCATTCTAGTAATCAGATTTCTTTCCAAAACTAGATATTGGTACTTTTATTGATTCTACTTGTTAAATGGTGGCTCAGTTACAATAAAAGGATCATGGAACACAGACCTGTTTATTGGATAAATGGTAATTAGATTTACTTGGCAATACATGAATTTAAAGGTTTTTAATTCTTAAAATATATGATCTTTTCAAGGTTTATTGTGATTATCATGGCCACTCCCGAAAGAAGAATGTATTTATGTATGGCTGCAGCATCAAAGAGACAGTGTGGCATACCAACAATAATGCCACGTCATGTGATGTTGTGGAAGATGTGGGATACAGGGTAATTATTACAGATACGTTTAAAACATGCATGCAACTACAGAAAATAATTTGACACATGAACTACTCAGATGTAGTGTATGTTGCCATTTTGCTATTATTGTTTCAGATTTTTCATTTTAAATGTTTCTTCCAAATTTTGTTGCTTTTTACATTTAGATTTTTAAGCTGTTTGGAATTTATTTTATCTGAGATGTGGGTATCTATTGAGTTTTCATGTATAACCATTTATTAAATAATACTTCCTTCCTCTACCCATTTTATCATGCCATCTGTTGCATACCATTTTTCTAATGTATGGGTGTGTTTTGAGGTATGCAGAGGACTGAAATGAGACCTTATTGCTTCAAGTCCTGTGTGCTTTCATTCTGCCCTAGAGCCTCTCCTACCCTATTTATGCCTAAACAAGCACCCTGGGTTACTTTTCAAAAAAGTTTCAGTAACATACCACGGCCCTTAGCAGAAGTTCAAATTACATTTTCTTTTTGGTCCTCTCTCTTCTTCCCCTTTTCCAAATAAATAAAATGTTAGAGTTATATAAAAAATGGAAACAATCCAGGAATTCAAAGTAGTAAGTGAAAGTCATCTCTCAATTAATTACTAAGTAATCAGTTTTACCATTCTGAACACATTCACTCATAGATGTGTACATAGAGAATACGAAGTTTTTGTTTTTACCTTTTCAGCGTTCCATAGCAACTTGTGTTTTCACATAATGTTTGTTGGCCATCTTTCCTGGTCCTTGTGGACATCTGTTTCAGTCTTTTTTAGACAATTCCACAAGATTTCCATTGTGCGTTTTTGTTCTTACTGTATGGATGTCCCAGAATTTATTCAGTCATCCCCTGTTGGTAGTCATTTGATGAGTATTGCCAAATTGTCCTTCATAAACACTGTACAAATTTATATTCCCCAGTATAATGAATGATAATGAATGACAGTGTTGTTTCTCCACCCCCTTATCACATAATACTGTTATCTTTGCCAGGTTAAAAAATATCTGATGATTTAAATTTGCATGTCTATAATTTTGAGGTTGAGTATTTTTTCATATGTTTGAACAATTATGATCTCTCTGTTTTGAAATAGCTGTTTCACATATTCTCTGCTTAAATTTGTGCTGGTCATCTAGTTATTATTGTTTTTAAAACTTTATATTACAAGTGTATTATTATTTTTTGTTTATGATGTGTAGTAATTTAACACTTTTATCCTATTTGTTGAGTTTTTAACAAATGGCTTCTGGGTTTTGAGGCTTAGAAAGACTTTTCTCATTCCAAGATTTAAAAGTATAGTTCTGTGTTTGCTGTTAGTTTCATTTAAAAATTTTACATTTAAATTCTCAATCTAATTAGAATTAATTTAATGAAGTGTGACTGTGGCTGGTTTCTCTTAGTGGTTATCTAGTTTCGTCAGCATTAGTGGGTGATCAGTCTTTTCTCTAGTAACAGTAATACCAACTTTAACAGATTGATTCTGATGTTGAACCTTTTCTTTCTAGAGATATATCTGTCCTACACCAGTATCACAATTTAACGTAACCTTAGACATATAATTTAGGTTAATATCTGTTGGATTCTTTCTCTAGTCATAGCCTTTTCTTTCAGAATTCCCCAGGCTGTATTTTCATATTTACACTTTCAGGTGAACTTGAGAATAATTTTAAGTTGCAAAAAATTTTGTGGGCATTTTGATTGTGATTGTCTTAGTTTTATTGATTATTTTGGAATGATGGACATTTACAGTGGCAAATCTCTCAATTAGTCAAGCCATCTTTCATGACTAAAGTTTTTTTTAAACATGTTTTCTTCATGGTTTGTCTTATGTGGTTTTATTTTGCTTATTGGTTGCTACAATAAATGTAATGCTTTCCTCTATTCTAATTTTAACTGATTATTTGTTTAGGAAAACAGAACCTTCTAAATTTAGTAAGAGAATTATTTTGATGCTTTGAATAGCAGGGGGTATCGCGAGAAGATCCACCTGACCCAGCTCTAGTCACTGTGCTTTCATGATAATTTTTAAAGATTAATAAAACTTAAAAAAATTTTTTTTAAGTTAAAAAAAAAATTTCTTGACATACTCCATTTTATCATTCTTATCTTTGCAGACGTTGCCTAAGATACTGAGCCATATTGCCCCGGCATTTTGCATGAGCAGCTGTAGCTTCGTAGTGGAAAAATCTAAAGAATCCACAGCACGTGTAGTGGTTTGGAGGGAGATAGGAGTACAAAGAAGCTATACCATGGAGAGTACTTTGTGTGGCTGTGATCAGGGAAAATATAAGGTAAAAACAATGTAGGACTTCTAGCCATAACACATATTTCAAGACTTTTTTTTTTTCATATGTACAATCCAATGGTTTTCAAGTATATATTCAATGATACCTTTGTTATACTGAGTTATATGTAATTTGTAATGATGAAATTGAATCATATGCAGTCTTAAGACCTTTTTAAAAAAATTTCTCTGAGCTAAATAGCTTGCTTTGGATTCCACAAAATCTTGAGTCTATTTATGGCCATAATTTTTAAGAAGGCATGGTACATACTTAAATACTGATTAGTAATTTATAATGAATTGTGCAAGTAGTACATTAGTAATAAAAATTTTATATCATTTTAACTTGTTAGATATAAGTGTATTTTTATGCATTTACAAATAAACACATTATACTTATTTATAAAGTTTTTATATTTTGCTTTCTGTGTGTGACTTTTAAATGCATATACCTTCACTAAATATTTTTCTTTTTTTTAAATATGTTTTTATTGATTTTTTTAGAGAGAGAAGAAGGGAGAGAGAGATAAAAACATCAATGTGAGAGCAGAGCATCCATTGGCTGTCTCCCGCATGCCTCCTACTGGGGATCAAGCCCGCAACCTGGGCGTGTGCCTTGACAGGGACTCGAACCAGCAACCTTTCGTTTCACAAGATGACACCCAACCAACTGAGCCACGCTGGCCAGGGCTTCTTTTTTTAAGGCAGAATAATACTTCATTGTAATCTATATACCACACTTTCTTTTTTTTATTTTTATTTTTTTATCCTCACCCGAGGACATTTTTGCATCTATTTTCAGACAGAGCAGGAGGGAGAGAGGGAGGAAGAGAGAGAGAGAGAGACATTGACATGAGAGAGACACATCGAGTGGTTGCCACCCACATGACCCCAACTGGGGCCGGGGACAAACTGCAACTGAGGCACGTGCCCTTAGCGGGAACCGAACCCAGGACTCTCTGGTCCGCGGGCCCACGCTCTAACTGCTGAGCAAAACTGGCCAGGCTATACCACACTTTCTTTATCCATCCATCCATCCATCCATCCATCCATCCATCCATCCATCCATCCATCCAGGGACACTTAGGTTGTTTCCATATTTGGCTATTGTGAACAATACTGCTTTGAACATGGGCATACAGATCTCTCTTTGAGATATTACTAATCTTTTAATTTTATTAATATAGTATAAATTCCTTTTATGTAATTTTAATGAGATACAGCCAGAGGATAGCAAAAATCCTAGTTACACATATAATATTGCTTTATTTCCAGGGCTTACAGATTGGTACTCGAGAATTGGAAGAGATGGGAGCAAAATTTTGTGTTGGTCTATTGCGCTTGAAAAGACTGACATCCCCGTTGGAATATAGTATGCCTTCTAGCCTGCTTGACTTCGAAAATGACTTGATTGAAGCGAGCTGCAAAGTAACTAGGTAGGACACACTATTCTGTTGTTACCTTGTAGTATATTGTTAGACTTCATTAAATCAGTTAAGCACAGGAAAGGCTCAGAGATGTTGTCAGTCAAGAACATTTTTAAGGTTACTATAATTAAGTTTACACATTTAATATTTGTTCAAAATTGTAATATTCTTGATTCTTTTAACATTGATATTTAGAAGAAATTTTAATGAAATATTTTTTATATTTAGAATGCTGTTTTTAGTGATCTTAATGATTTACGTTTAACCCCAAAATAAGCACTGTGGATGTCAGATAATATCTAAATTAAGGGGGCTTAGAGTTAGGATTCATACTTTAAGAGAAACTTTATTTTGTTGCTATCTACATACCTTTTGTTGCTATCCCAATAACCTTCTGGTTATGTATACCAGAAATAGCTAATTTAGTATCCCTTTGAAAATTTAACTATATCTGCCAGTTATTCTTCTAAATAGGTAAATTTTTGTTCCTAAAATTCAATATATATAAAATTTGATCAGCTAGAGGATCAGAGACAATTCAGGATCATACTTCTTAATCATCACGTTGGAGCTTAGCACTTTGTAGTTTGAGGTATATGAGTAAGAAAGCTCTCATCATGCAGAGGCTTCATTTTTGTTGTTAGAGATTGCCTTGTTATCAGATTGAATTATTGCCATGCCCTGTTAAATATATCAACTTAGCAGTTTTAAGTATAAGTAAAACATCAATTAGCGCTCTGTTCTTTGTAATATGATACTGACAGAGTGATCACCTGGGTTTTCTACCCTTGAAAGTGCCTGCTAAACAATCATGGAAACTAATACAAAGATTGTTAGTTGTTCTCACTGATGTTTGGAAGCCTCCTTTTAAATTATTTCATGTATCCTCTCCCCCTCCAACTTTGTAGAGGTACAATTAACAAAATTATAAGATATTTAAGGTATACATGATGATTTGCTACATGTATACATTGTGAAGAGATTTCCCCTATTGAGTTACTAACATGTCTATCTGTTACCGCACATGTTTATCTTTGTGTGTATGTGTGTGAATATTTAAGTTCTATTCTCTTAGCCAGTTTGAATTATACAATCTAGTGCTATCAGCCACAGTCACCATGCAATATTTTTCTCTGTCTGGCTTATTTCACTTGGCATAATTGTAGCGAATTAAAGTATTTCCTTCTTTCTTTCTTTCTTTTTTTTTTTTTAAAGAATAGTTTATTGATTTTTAGAGAGGAAGGGGGAAGAAAGAAACATCGATGTGAGAGCGGAACATACATTGGCTGCCTCCTCCATGCCCCTACTATGGATCAAGCCCACAACCTGGGCATGTGCCTTGACAGGGAATCGAACCAGCAACCTTTCGGTGCACAGGATGACACCCAACCAACTGAGCCACACTGGCCAGGGCTTCTTTTTTAAGGCTGAATAATACTCCATTGTAATCTGTATACCACACTTTCTTTGTCCATCCACCCATCAACGGACACTTAGGTTGTTTCCATATTTGGCTATTGTGAATAATACTGCTTTGAACATGGGCATACAGATCTCTCTTTGAGACAGTGATGTTGTTCCCTTTGGATATATACTCAGAAGTGGGATTGCTGGATCATATGGTAGTTCTGTTTCTAATTTCTTAAAGTATCTCCACACTTTTCCGTAGTGGCTATACCAGTTTATGTTTCCACCAGCAATGCACAAGGGTTCCCTTTACTCTACATCCTGTCATTTGTTATCTCTTACCTTTGGGACAATAGCTATCCTGACACATGTGATGTGATATCTCATTGTCATTTTGATTTGCATTTACCTGACGATTAGTGATGTTGGCCATTTGTATGTCTTCTTTGGAAAATTTTCTGCTTAGGTCCTTTTCTCATTTTTAAATTAGGTTATTTGGGTGTTTTGTTTTTCTTTGCATTTGAATTGTGTGAGTTCCTTGTATACTTCGGATATAACACCCTTATAAGATATGTGGTTTGCAAGTATTTTCTCCTATTCCATAGGTTGCCTTATCATTTTCTTGATAGTTTCCTTTGCTATGCACATACTTTTTGGTTTGATGTAGTCCTACTTGTTTATTTTTGCTTTTGGTATTAAAAAAATCACTGCTAAGACCCGTGTCAAAGAGTTTACCCCCTGCATTTTCTTCTAGGAGCTTTATGGTTTCAGGTCTTACATTCTAGTCTTTCATCCATTTTGGGTCGATACTTGTGTATGGTGTATGTTAAGAGTCTAGTTTCATTCTTTTGCATGTGGCTATCCAGTTTTCCTGCTACTCTTTATTGAAGAGACTATTCTTTCCCATTGTATATTCGTAAAGCTCCTTTGTTGAAAATGAATTAACCATATATATGTGGGTTTATTTTCAGGGTCTCTGTTCTATCCATTGATCTGTGTGTCTGTTTTTATGCCAATGCCATACTTAAAAAAAAAAAAAGCTAAAGCTTTGTAATATAGTTTGAAATCAGGAAGTGTGATACCTCCAGCTTTGTTCTTTCTCAGGATTTGGCTATTCAGGTCTTTTGTTGTTATACAAATTTAAGAATTGTATTTTCTGTTTCTGTGAAAAATGCCATTGGAATTTTTATAGGGATTGGGTTGAATTTGTAGATT
Organism: Tadarida brasiliensis; assembly: GCA_030848825.1. Classification (NCBI taxonomy): domain Eukaryota; kingdom Metazoa; phylum Chordata; class Mammalia; order Chiroptera; family Molossidae; genus Tadarida; species Tadarida brasiliensis. Next base: position 36,978,070 of record CM061269.1, read on the forward strand.
GCTTTAGGTAATATAGACATTATAACAACATTCTTCCAATCCATGAGCATGGAATATCTTTCTATTTATTTGTGTCATCTTCAGTTTCTTTCATTGGTTTCTTTTCAGTGTACATGTCTTCCACCTTCTCAGTTAATTTATCCCTATTATTATTATTATTTTAATGCCATAGTGTGATTTCTTTTTCTGATAGTTTATTGTTAGGGAAGAGGTAGAGGAACAGAAGTCACAAGCTGCATTTTAGACAAGTTAATTTTGTGTGTACGTGGGCATAATCAAGTTAGAAGCTGGATAACAAGTCGAGGATTCAGAAGAGACGTCTGGGAGGTTATAAGTATTTTGGAGTTCTCAACAGATATTATAACTTAAAGTCGCTAGAATGAATATCATCTCTGGAAAGCATAGAGTGAGAAGAAAAGTGAAAGAGGAGAAAAAGCAAAGATGGAAAGAAATACTTAAGGAAAAGTTTATGAACATTCCAATTTCTTCTGTTTGTTTCTGCATGTTTTTATTTCATGATTTCTTGTTTATTCTTAGGGTTATTATTTTTTCCTTCTTTGAAGACCCTAAACACTTCCTAAGTCATTTGTAGTATGGTTATTATTTTTTCCTTCTTTGAAGACCCTAAACACTTTCTAGGTCATTTGTAGATTGTGCCATTATTTTTATTGTGTTGGTACATTTATCCACAGTTTTTCATGAGTTTTGTAGTTTGTAGGCTCATTTTGATTGAGAGCTGCCCTCTGCCATGGGCTCTTCATGTCCCTCCCCTTAACTCCTTAATGATTTTGTGTGTGATTGCTTCTACCTGGCTTCTCAAGGCTCCAGTCCAAGCTTATATTAGCGTATGCTAGCATTCTATTAGTCTTATATTAGCATTTCCAACTTACCATCCTTCACTGAAATCAGGGGTTTTGTGTTTGTGAGGGTTCTGGCTGTGATGCTCAGTCTGTATCTTTCTGACTTAGTCATTGCAACTCCATACAATCTTTAGTCTTAGACAGAAGTCTCAGCCTTATTTTTCTAGCCTCCTTTCTAGTGAGAAGCCTCACCCCAGCTGCTGGATTCTCACGAGTCAGGGTTTAGTCAGGGAACGAGGGTACTTTTCAGCCTCCCTGTTGCCTTTGAAGGAGGTATTGCTTCCTGCTCTTGGCCCTGGATTCAGGAGATCATGACCCAGACTTGTGTTTCTGTTCTTTTCCTCTGGTCCAAGCAGATGTGTATCTGGTTTCTTTGTTTATCTGTGTTTTGTTTTCCTCTTTTATATTTTATCTGTGTTCAGAGTGGTGATAACAGGGATCGCGAAGCATGTCCTTTTCTAAACCAACTTTTAAGAGAAGTCTTTCACTGACACCTGCCTAGCTAACTCCTAGTTAACCTCAGGGACCATAGCTATGCCCTTCAACACTATCTACTGCGCCAGGCATAGTGCCTTACTTCGTGCCAGTCACACATTGGGTTGAAGAAGTTGTAGGTGGGTTGCTATATAAGATTTTAAAATTCAGTTGGATTTAGATTGCTTGGGGGAGGATTATAGAGCCCTAAGTACCAGTGTAAGGACATTAGACTTAAAAAAAAATTTTTTTATCCTCACCCGAGGACATTTTTCCATTTTTTGTTCAGATAGAGTGGGAGGGAGAGAGAGGAAGAGAGAGAAAGAGAGAGAAACATCGATGTGAAAGGGACACATCAAGTGGCTGCCTCCCGCACGACCAACCAGGGCCGGGGACAAACTGCAACCGAGGTACATGCCCTTAGCTGGAACCGAATCCCAGTCTCTCTGGACCGCAGGCCAACGTTCTAACCGCTGAGCCAAACCGGCCTGGGCGGACATTAGACTTTTGACGCTAGGTGGTACTTGTTACCTGAAAATAGTGTATCGATTTGATTGAAGTTAGGGAGGTAGAGGCAAGAAAACTTGAGGAAGCTGTTTGGAATCATTCGGGTTTGAGAGGAGGGTGGAGCTCAGATAAGGAATTGTGGCGGTGATTGTTTGAGGAGATGGTATTAAGTAGCAGTGGAGAGGATGGAATATGGAAGGAGAAGCAGGTGAAGCCACAATTCTGTGTTTGCGTGAAAAGGGCAAATGATAGTATTACAGATGGAACTATAAACACTTACTTTTCCTAAAATTACCTCCTTGTCTTTTCCTCTTTATTGTCTGTACTAGTCTGGGCTCGCTCTTTGTCCTTGGTAATTTTCTGTTTCTTGGTCTGAATGTGAAACTGAGGTATCAATTTAACAAATATGGGTTCTCCCAGTTTTTTTTTTTTTTTTTGAGTGAGTTGACTTTTTTTTTTTTAATTTTTTTTTCCTTTATTGATTTTAGAGAGAGAGGAAGTAAGAGGGAGAGAGAGATAGAAACATTGATCAGAGAGAACATCGATTAGCTACCTCCTGCATGCCCCCTTTGGGGATCGGGCCCACAACCTGGGCATGTGTCCTGACCGGGAATCGAACCGGTGACCTCTTGGTGCATGGGTTGACACTCAACCACTGAGCCACACCAGCCGGACTAAGTGAGTTGACTTTTACAAAAATATTTCAAACCTGTCTTCCGTGCCAAGTTTTTGCTTTTTATCCTGTGTTCAATGTGGATGGTTTTATTCCACACATTAGTCCTCAATTAAATTTTATATTCCTTGGTGTTAACTGTTTCCCAAGATAGAGAATCTATTTGTTGTGAAGTAACTTATTTTCATTTATAGTACTTTATATCAAATAAGTTTGAAATAATTGCAGCAGTAAGATTAATAGATATTAAATGTCTTTGTCAAGGTAATTAGTAACATTTATAAATGTCAAATACTTAGTCTTCACAACACTGTACACTAGCAGGTATTTGACACAGCATTTGAGTTTGTTAAATTAAGAGAAAGGTAAGAGACATATTCAAAGTGAACCTATAATTATGAAAAATAAGTTCCCAGTCTTTCTATTTAGTATATCTACAATTGCTTTATTAGTAAAAGATAATTTAGTTTTATAAATAACAATGGAAATCTAAAAGCTAATTACAAGTTGAACAAAGCTTAAACACTACTGATCTGTAAAATTTACTTAGAAAACTTGAAACTTCTGAATATGAGACTAGATTCTCAAACCATGTTGGTATTACTATGTATATAGGCTATAACTAACTTCATTTTTATTTAGTGTTTGTTTTTAACATTTCTGTCTCTTTATATTTAAAAATGTCTTATAAGCAGAACATAGTTGTTTTTATAAAATTTAATCTGACAATTATATTTTAATTGAAATATTTAGTTCATTTACATTTATTGTAATTATTGATATGTTTAGACTTAAATCTACCAGCTTATTATTTGATTTCTATTTGTTTTTCTTGCCCTGTGGTTTTTTGTTTTTTGGGGTGGTTTTTTTTTTTTTTGTGCCTTTTTTTTACATTTGTAGATTTTTAGATTGATTTTAGATTTATATTGATTTTATCCTCTTAATTCCTTTTAATGGATACTTGGCATTACTTTATGCATTCTTGATTTATCCAAGTCAATATAAATTTGCACTTTTATCTTTTCTTGGACAATATAGAATCCTTAGAACATGTTAACTCCCTTTAACTTCTCAGTATATGTATTGCTGTTGTCAGATATTTTAAGAGTATACTATTAATACTTTAAACTTTACAGACATTATTACTGTTTTATGCAGCCATTGGATCTTCCCATACCTTTACTGCCCTCCTCCCCCTTTTCCTCTTCATTCCTTCCCACATTTCAGTTGTTACCTAAGTCATTTTTCTTTTGCTCAAAGATCTAAGTCTTCACCTTCAGTTTTGAGGGACAGAGAACCTAGGTAACACTCTCCCGCAGGAAGAGGCCATTCTGTTGTCTGGTCTCCATGCTGAGCTGTCAGGCTAGGCTTCAGTCTGGCTGCTGCCCTTTGAAGGTAATCTGTGAACTAACTTATTTTATGAATGTCTGTTAGTCTTTGGTATTTAGGAGTTTACTTAGATGTGATTTTTTTTTACTTTGCCGGGGGTTCACAAGGTTTCTTAAATCTGTGGCTGCATATCTTCTCTCAATTTAGGGGAATTCTTAGCCATATTCTCTTCAAACTTTGATTCTTCCCTATTATGTCCTTTGTGGGACTTCATTTACATTTAAGTTTGACCTTTTCCTGTATCTTCTGTGTCTTTTACTCTCATGAATACGTTTCTGTTCTTTGTTCTGGATTTTTTTTTTAACCAACCTTTAATTCACCCGTGCTGTCTTAGGCTGGGTTTTATCTGATGTGAAATTTATCTTTTTAGTTATTAATTGTGGTTAATTAAGAGGAGGATTAGGAAAAAAGATGTCTAAAAAAACTCCTTTGGGGAAGGTGAGTTTTTAAAGCATTGTGAAATATTGCCCAGGGAATAAGTCCAGTTGGTAGCATTTGGGGAGCCCAGCAGAATTTACTTTTGAACAGACTTGTACTTACCCCACCTCCAGCTCTGTTTCTGGCTTCTGGCCCTAGGTAAATAGACTCTCTAACAAAGTCAACTTTTCATCTCTGAACTGGGGGATGGTCTGTGGAAGGTGATCTGAAGGCCTACCTGCTCTTAATAAAACCTTTAAACCAGTTCGTCTGTTTTCATTTACACCCTGCTAACCAATATCTCCAATTCCTGGAATTTTCTAGAGCTTTATAATGCAAATCAGCAGGGTTTCCCGTGGCTCCTCCTACTGTAGGTTCTTAGCAAAGTGAAGGAAGATTGGAACTCAAGCCCATTAGTGAGTTTTATCCATCAAATTCCATCTTTCAACATGTTGTTGTCTCTTCTTTGCTGTTACCTCATCTCTGGTCACATTGTATCTTTTGAGATCCACTATGTTTACCAGAAGTTATAGAACTTCCTTTTCAATGAAGCCTGTGGTTGAAATTTTGTTTCATATTTCCAGGGCATTCATCGGAAATTACCCACATAAATCATTTTAATTTTACCCAGTTGTATTTGTTTTATAATGAAAATCCCACGTGATACAATGCTAAGTCTGCATTATGTCTTTCGCTGAGGATGTACTACTCTTAGTCAAAGCTGGGAATATTGGTAGAACTCATTTAAAAGTTTACAGCTATATAGTTGTGTTGTATTTAGCAAAAGTGTTTTTATTTTACATGTCACCTGAACTATTACATAGTCTTCTCATTGACCCTCATTTAAAGGATTTGAGAACTAAGAAAACATTTAACAATACTTCTCAATAGGATTTTGCATGATGACTGTATATTGGGCATATGGAAGAAGTATTTGAAATTTTAGTAGGTTTAAAACATTATAGAAAAGTGAAGTTGAAAATACCAAACTCTATACAGTGTTTTATCGTAATACAAAATGTGCCCATGTTTAAATGAAGCCTAATTACTGTCTTATAATCAAACAGTATTTGGACTTGTTTTTAATTGAGATAAAATTACACGGCATAAAATTAACCACTTTAAAGTGAATGATATAATGGTGTTTTAGGACATTCACAATTTTGTGCAACCATCTGTTACCTCTGTCTAGTTCTAGAACTTTTTATCCCCTCCACCGCCCACAGGAGACCCTCATACCCATTAAGCAGTTATACCCAGCGCCTGGCAACCACTGGTCTGAATTATGCCTCTATGGATTTATCTGCTCTGGATATTTCAAATAAATGGGATCATCCAATGTGTGACCTTCTGTGTGTGGCTTCTTTCACCTTGCTTGTTTTTGAGGTCCATCCATGTTGTAGCATGTATTAGTACTTAATTCCTTTTTGTGCATACAGCACAAACATTAGAAAACTTGATGAGAAATTGTTCCTAGTGCAGCTGATAAAATAAATAGAGGTAAGCTAGAGAAAGCCCTTAAAATATGCTTAGCACTAGATCTATTTTGTGTTAATACTTTTTAAAAGGTCGAATTTGATGTGTTTTGATAAAGGTAGAGTACATTTCTAACAAGGTATAGGGAGTGAGTACAGGTGTGCAGACCAGTTGATGTTATAATGTTCCTTGTTTAAAGGCTCTACTGACCCTGTCCTTATTATGGTAAGAGACTGCCTTGAAGTTATTGGTAAAGTAGTGATCAAAATATTGATTGTTACAGACTATTAACACTAAAATGAAATATTAACCTCTCTATTATCCATACTTTCTTTTTGTGAAGCTAGTGTTTATAAATATGTAGGAACTTTTTCTCCTGAGAAAATTAAATTAATATTGTTGAAGAAAAAATTGTTCATGACACCTGTTGAAGAATGGAAGGCCCCCTTTGTTCAGGAGGACTGCTACATGGGATTTTGCAGTAGGGGAGAGAGATCGGGCTCAACTCTGAATGTAATAAGGAAAGGGGAAATTTATAGCCAAGGAGTAGAGTCGAGTCGGTGGATTGAAACATTGGGGTTGTGGGAAATGCTGACTAATCTGACTTTACAGAACTTTTGCTGAAAGCAGGCCAGGGTGATTAGATGTTGAGAGTGGGGAATTTTTGATAACTGACTCAGCAGGATTCTTATGAAACTGGACTAAGAAGGCAGAGCCACTGGACTAAGGACACAGCCCAAGGTCAGGGTCTAGTCAGCAAGAGGTACCTGACTTAAGTTTGGTCGAGGAGAGAGTTTCCATCAATATAGATGATTTGGGGCCAAATGTTAACATCATATCTAATACCTAGCTCTGTAGTAAAGCCTACTGGTATTAATGTCCTTTTAAAAATATATGCATATATGTTTTTATTGATTTCAGAGAGAGGAAGGGAGAGGGAGATAGAAACATCGATGAGAGAGAAACATCGATCAGCCGCCTCCTGCATGCCCCCAACTGGGGATCAAGCCTGCAACCGGGGCACGTGCCCTGACTGGGAATCGAACTGGCGACCTCCTGGTGCATGGGACAACGTTCAACCCACTGAACCACACTGGCAGGGCAATGTGCTTTATTTTTAATGTACAGTTTACCATTTAATCAAGCTAATCTTAAAGGATCGTCCTAGTTAATGGCTGTGACGCGCATACTTGAGTCTGGTTTGCATTTCTTGGTCATTTATTGCTATCACATAGAAAATTCTTACAGCTATAATTGCTATTGGGATATTTTCTAGGCAGATAAATCGTGCCATATAATTGAAGATCATATCACAGCTTCCAGTCCACTTGAAATTAGAGTTGCTTATAACTAAAAGTGCTTTTGTGTTGAGTCAGTGAAATGCTGTTGTTCTCACAGATACAGAGGAGACCAAAATCATCTAGAATAATAAGTTTGGCACTTATATGAGCACTTCAGGACCCCAGTCCAGATTAGATTATAATGAAAGCTTTGAGGCTTATTATAAGAGAAGGAAATGCTCCTTATCATTGAGATCCTGATAGGTATCAAGTTAGTAATATTGAGTCTCCAAGACTTAGCTTTACAAGGAATTTGCTAACTGCATGTATTCATAGGTATCTGTGTGTGTTATTCTTAGTAGCCTCTTGGAAGAATGAAGGTATTCCTCTCACATAAGTGTCTGTTCGAGACTTTAAGAACTCAGTATGTCAGAATAAGAAAGCATACCTGTTCCTTCAAAGAGGACTCCTTCTGCCCCTTGGTAGGCTGCAGAGTAGGACAGATCACCCCAGTCCAGTGTGGGACCTACCTGACTGGAGGTGGGTTTGCAAAACCTGTGAAACTGGTGTAGCCCTTGGTTCACCCCGGCCCTTTCTAGGTCCTAGCCCTCCAGGGGTCACAGTTGGAGGCCTAGGGCTTGTCCTTTCCTCAGCACCCCAGTTCTGCCAAAACGTCTGTGTTTATATTCTGTTTCGTTTGTCTTGCTGCTTTCTGCTTTGCTTCTCAGCCTTGTGTACTATGTATTTTAAGTATTTGTCAAATGCCATTAGGGGAAATCTGTTGGGGTCACGCCTATGCAACTCCCTTCTTTCAGGAAACTTGGCCGCTCTGAACTCCAGTTTTTGCCTTCAATCCTTTGAAATTGCTGAAAGCTCTGATGACTTCCCTGCCTCTTAGCAGCTACCCTTGCCTGACCTTGGTTTCCTCTGGACTCTGCCCCACGCACCTTTTCTCTTGGTTGATTTTGCTTTGTATCCTTTCACTGTAGTAAGTCAGGGCTGTGATTACAACTGTGCTGAATCCTGTCAGTCTTCTTAGCAAATTGCTCAGCCTGGAGTGGTCTTGGGACCCCCAACACGCATGCCCATTCTGAATTTCTGTTAAGTTTGATTATTATGTCAGAGATTCTAGTGTTTTACTAAGAATGATCAGAGACAGATGGTATTGTAACCGCTTTATATGTGTGTGTAAACCGAGGCTCAGAGATGAATTTACCCAAGGTTATCCATCTAGTAATTTCCAACAGAACCAGGACTACATCCAGGTCTAACTCCAAAGTCCCCCTGTACTTCTGTTATATCTTGTGTCTTCCAAGTGACTAAGCAGAATTACTAAAAAGGAGTGGTTTCAGTGTTTGAAGCTCTCCTGCATCATTTGGGAATTTAACCATTTAATCCTGTCATTGTGTCTAAGGAGTGTTTTCAGATCAATAGTAAAGTAAGTTGGAGTTTATTAGTTAATCACTGTTTCCCAAGGGCAGCTTAGGTATACTTTCCCCCAAATAGATAACATCCTCCTGTTAGATGTTCTGTCCACTAGACCGAGTGTGTGTATGCGCATGTGCACTGTGTGCAAGTACTCATGTGGCTTCGGTGGTCGCTTAGGATGGACAGAACTGTTCCTTGTACTTTCGATGGATAGTTTTATTCACTTTGTGATATTTAGTAGATGCTATATCTCTCATAAAATAGGAATCAAATTACATGAATAAAATAGTCTCTAACATGTGTGCACATACAGATTTTCTTTCACATTAGACCTGACATCTCAACACAAAGATACAATCAGCAAGTCACACATTCTCCTCCAGGATATCTTTATTGTGCTATCTTAAAAGAAAAGGTAGGTTAGTCTCAAAATTGTAGCTGAGCATGAGGTTAAGGAAGGCTTCTGAGTTACAAAGATAAGGCAGTAATTTAGTCCTGTTGGCCCAGGACAGCTCATTCATTGTCTGGGCTCTGAAAGAATTGAGAAAGGTTTGATTTACTTTTTTCTTTAACAAGGTAGGTTTTATTAATGTCATAATAACATTTTATATTTGTACAGCTTAAGAGTTTACAAATGCTTTCACATCTGCCACCTTATTTGAGCCAGACAATTTTGTGAGGGAATGGGGCTGATGTCGTTGTCTTGGCTTTACACTCGAGAAAAACTGGTGCTGGGAGAGTGACTCGTTCCAGACGCAGCTGCTTAGTAGAAGAGAAGAGGCACAAGAGAATTTCTGACTCCGTGTACAGTGTTCTGTTTCTTTCATGCTTGTATAGGTAACAGAGCTCAAGATCTACATTCTGATGTCTTGGATGGCCAGTCAGCTCTAATGGAAGTAGACGGGGGTACGTTTGAGGAACATGGTGAATTCTTTAGGTTGAATGTTGTGCAGTGCTTAATAGTTTAATATGAAGATAGCCAGAAAACTTTGAATCCGAATGAAGCACAACATTCTTCCTATCTTTAGAAGTAGTTGCACTTATAACCCTTTCCTGCACCGTGATGACACCACGCAGCAGAGAACTTCACTGCCTTCATCATGTGAGAAGGCCCTTTGGGTGAAGCTTTCATATTTTTCTTGAAGCGTCTTGAGGAGGATTTGTATTTGGACTAAAATGCTATTCTCTTTTAGAATGAACTGTTTCTTATTGGATTGTTTTTGGTGTGGGCATCTTTACACTAAGAATTAAAATCCAGAATAAAAGAGTGTTAAAGCAGGTGTATATAGGACAGCTGTTGGAGAATGAAGCAAAAACAAGGCAAAAGGAGTAAAATGACATGAAGAAAATGAGGGGAATGAGGAAATAGTAGTGGGAAGCCAACATAACAGCAATGGGAAAGAATTAAATGCTGATTAAACACTTTTTATGATTGAAATAATATTTGAATTGCTATCTGCTAATGGAAAAGGATTAACTATTTTATAACCCTAGGGCAAATTACCTTAAAGTCTTTCTCCTAAGTAAAGGTTATTGTGAAATGATGTGTGTGAAGGTACCTCCTAAATTGTAAAGTACTTACAACGTATGTTGGAATTATTAATAAAAGTAAAGCTGAATTGCTGTGATTGGTCTTGTGCTTTGATTTCTACTGAAGTGAAATCAGTGGGATGGGGTAACATGAAAGTCAGTGACCTCGTGGACCTCGTGGCTTCTCATAAAGAGTGCAGCAGACATTTGTTTAGGGCCTACAGTGTGTCAGGTGCTCTGGGGCAGATAGGTGAGACTAAGATGGGAAGTCACAGTTCCTGACCATAAAACGCTTACGATTTAGTACCAAGAACACAGGCCCACAAATGGATGGTTTCAAGTGCATCTGAGAAGTGATCAGATAAAACATTTGTGCAGGGTGCAAAGGGAATATAGAGGAAGGGCCCTTATCCCAAGCCGGGCTTTGAGAAAGGAAGATGTAAAGATGAGCGCAAGCTGCAGTTTGAAGGAAATGTGAGTGGTGAGGAGGAGAAAGGTGGGAAGTTTGTCCAAAGTAGAGGAAACTGTCACTGAAGACCTGCAGAGTGTGAGGCAAGGAGTGGTCTGGAAATTGACTGGCAGGACTTGCTTGCTGTGAATTTTAGTTTTGTGACTCACTGAGTGAATGATACTCAGAAACCACAAGAGAAGAAGAGCAGGCTTGGTGGGGAGAACAAAGAGTTAGTTGTGAAGATGCTACGTTCACAAGGTGCATGTGAGAGAGCCACATGAATACACCAGCAGGTCCATGCTTAACGCAGGACAATTCAAGGCAGAAGTTGGGGCTAGAAAATTGGATTTAGATGTAATCAGAATGTAAATTAAAAATATGTGAGTTCATTCAAAGAGGGCATGCATATAAGAAAGAATAGTTAGAGCATTTTTATGAGCACCGAATTTTGAGGCATACACAGGGGTGAAGAGCACTTGATCAATGATCAAGCAGAGACAAAGGAGTGTCAGAATTTCCACCACAGTTGGCACAGCAGAGAGATCTAGAAAAAATGGACTGGAAAGTGGCAAATGGACTAGCAATCAAAGGCTGCTTTCAGTGGAGTGATGGGCTTTAATCTTCCTTCCCTTTCCTCTGTCTCCCTATTCCCCAGTTCCGTAAACCTGGATCTGATCGCTCCTCCCCCTCTCATCCGTCCTGCTCACCCTCCACCCCCCAGTACATAAGTTAGCACTGACGGCCCCATCGCCATTGCTGGATGTACTCTGTATACTTCAGCTACAGGCTAGGACCATGATTTTGTTAGAGCTGCAGAAACAAGAGTCAACTCTCAGGGCCAGTATGGGTTACAGAAGTGGAATAAGAGCGTGCACTTGGCCCACTCCTGCATATAAAGAGGGTGATGCCAGAACATGAATGGAGTTCATGTCACAGTCAGCATATGCATGAGCCAAGACCAGGAACTGAGAGGATCCAATTATTATCTGGATCCAGCCCTGAGCACTCCTTATTATGGAATTTCTTTTAAATGTCCAGGAGCTTGCCTTGCTGCTGTCTCAAAAGTGATTGCCAGCATCTCATACCAGCATTCATCCAAGTCTCCTTGCTGTCGAGGAGTTTTTTTGGGCTTGATCCTGGGCATCTTTGTTGCTCCTAAATCATACTGTTTCCCCATTGATTTACAGCTTATACGACTAGGCTTTTTTCTCGAAACCCTTTCTCTTAGTTCAGATTGATTAATTTTCTGCTATTCAGCTTCCCATGTAGAACTAGATTCTTGCTCTGACCCCAGTGTAGCAGCTGGGCTTCCTGCAAGCAGTCCTGTTTTCCTTGGCGGCAGTGGAGGGAAGTATGTGAATTCTATGCTCCATGGATCTGAAAAGTGCTTGCGGCTCACCCACCCTCTGCATGGACTTTGTGCTCTTCCTCCCTGTTAGGAGAGCCCACGGTGCTGCTGGCATCATCACTGCGGAGTCCGCCTCTGCAGTCCTGGTTGGTTCCCCCGCCCCTGTACAGGTGTGCTTCATGGCTTTTGAGCAAATCTTTTTCCTTCCTTGTATTTCTATGATCATTTTTTCTTGTTAAGACAGACTCCAGGACGAAAACAAGCAAGTATATGGCCAGAGATTGGTCTTTTCTTGCTTTCTCTCCTCACTCCTCTCTTCCCCTTTGTTTCAGCTAGTCTTCTGTCTATTCTAAGAATCACCTGGGACACCCTGTGAATTTGAAATACCAAGGTCAAGCAGAGGAATGAATTACAGTTTTTCAAAAGAGAATAATTGTCATTTTAAAAAGCAAATAATGTTTTTTAATCTAACTTTTTCCCCCCTAAAGATATGAGTTATGATAAATGTTTTAGTTGCATAATTGAAAGCTGTGCACTTGTTCTTGTGAGTGCAAGGTATGTTGTAAAGTCTCCCACAATCCTCCAGGCCACTCTGCTTGGTTTATCTCCATCACAGTACTTGTAAGAGGGAGTTTGCCGTATATAAGATCAAGATGGTTTTCTTTAATGAACAAAATGAAAACAATTCAAAGATAAAGGATACTCTAACCAGATGAGTTTGCATTCTCTTCTCAGAAAATTGGAACCATATAATCTGTTCACTTGTCTTTCTTGTCCAAACTTGCAGATATATGAACCGAATTGAATATTCAGTTGCAGGTTCTTTCATTTTAGGTGTCTAATGACATCTGCTTCTCTGCTCATTTTAACAGGTTATTGTTCCCCTTTTATTGTCTGCTTTTGTAGCTTTTAATTGCATCAGTGATGGGAAATCCACTTGGAAGCAGGTGGGATATAAACGAACATACATCTATATGAAATTAAGATAGTTTGGGTCACAAAATGGGGGCATTGAAATGTTGCTGTAGTGTTTCTTTGATTTAGGGGGTGTGTATGTGTGTGTAATCTCCCAAATGGGGAAAATCAGAATACTGCTACTTTTTGAAGAGGAAAGAATATATTACCCTAGTGGAAAGGTTGTCCTAATCCCAAACAATGTACCTAATGAAATATTTAGAAGCACTTAGTGCTTTTAAGCAAATATCTTATTCTGTGTCCCCAGGGTAAGTAATTAATCTGGGTGTGGAGTGTTCACTTGTTTTTCAGTTTTTTCTTGACCAGTAGAAACTATGAGGATGGATATATGTTTTTGTGGCAAATAATCACTTTACAGACTTAGAAGAAGTGGTGTCAGTGCATTACTGGAGAAACCAATTAAATGCCCACAGTGTCTTACAAAGCCTGTTGAAATTATCTGTTTCTTGATTTACAGAGATTAAAATGGAACTTTTAAGCCTGCAAATTGATGAAGCCCTTCAAAGAAGTAACCTAAAGAGAGAGCCTGTTGTTTCTTGTTGCTATCTAATTGTAGGATGTATATTGACACTCTTACAATATAATTAAAAATTAGCATTTCACCCTTTATTATCAAGGCAAGAATTTGTTGAAAGATCATTGGAACAATCTTACCTCTCCTGTTCATTTGGATAACATTTTTAAAGCCAGCCCAACCAGTTTTATTATATTGAAATCAAGGTTAAGCAGTCGTGTTCAGATAATCCTATGTTAGAACCTTAAAACCTAACGAAGCCTTGTATGTTCTGTGTGCTTTGGCTGCAGCCCTACCACTTACGTTTTGGACGAAGATGAACCTCGATTCCTTGAAGAAGTTGATTACAGTGCAGAAAGTAATGATGAGTTAGATATTGAATTAGCTGAAAATGCAGATTATGAACCTGCTACTCAAGAAGAAGTACTTTCTGACTCTGAATCATCGAGAACATACCTGCCTTGAGCCTTCTGCCGTCTCTTATAAATGCAAAGAAGAAATTAACTAGCTTGATTTTCATTACACGGGAAATTCGGAAGAAATGAGTTTATAGAGAGCTGACTCATAAAGACAAAAGGAAACTTGGGCCTGTTTGGTTTCAAGACAATAAATATGTTATTAATTCATGATAAAATTGGCACTTGTTTTATTTTAGCTATTCAATGTACCTTATATAGCATTGAATGATCAAATACTGGATTTAATTTTTTAAAGAAAGACCTAAGTATCATTGCATGAATTTTTATCTCTTCATGGTTATATCCTGCTTCCAATGGATAATTCTGAAGTGTGTGAGAATATAAAGTCTAAATTCTAGAGTTGTTGAAAGTCCTGAGCTTTTGAAAACTAATATATATGTACATGGATTTCTATAGATGTGTCTGTGTAGGGGTGGGTAGAGATTGAAGATAAGACTGTTCTTCTGAATCATGTTAACTCTTGAGTTGTGACTGAAATAATCCAGAGTTTGCCTTGAAACCATGACATTCTACGTTTACCAAATTAAATAAAAACTATATTAAATGTTGCATTCATTTCGTCATCCTTTTTAACCAATTCAGATTATTGGTGTATAGAATCTTTGTGAAAATATAAAAATCCAACATCTGAACACATCGATGAGAATTTGTAAAAAAAAAAAAAAATGTTTAATTTACCAATGTTGTGTTTCGTGGTATGAGCATACCTGTACCTGTCATAGAAGATGTATTTGAGCAGGTCTTTTGTCTAAGGTTGTGTCTCATGGATTCACCTAAAGTCCATCACTGCAGTCAGTTCGTTAAGCAGCTTTAAAAATGCAGTGAGGATGCCATCCAGTGTTCGTGTGCAGTTGTATGGAAGCGTGCTGAGCACTTCCTGAGCCGTGCTGTGTTGTTAGACTCGCGGAAGTAAATTCATTTAGGGCATGCGGACGCTGGTGTCCGAGTCCCAAAGGACTGCGGTGAATTTAAGCCTTTTCTTATAGTGACATCGTCCGAAGTTTAAACTGTTCTGCTGCAGGAATAACTTTGTTTTCAAATAAAATGAAACAAGTCCAGTGGCGTTGGATAAGCGCTTTAAGAACTGAGTTTCTGTTGTAACAAAAAGTCCATAAAGACACCTCATGCACAGAGCCTTGCTGGGCCCCAGGTGCTTAGGTTTTGGCCCATTATCATTGCTTATTCCTGATTCGATTTTTCAGTCTTTTTTTTTTTTTTTTTAACCTGTAAAAATTGGAAAGAAATTATAAAAGTATATTTCAGATTTTAGCATTTTCCAAATCAGTGATTTTCATTGTATTATTTGAGGCATTTCATCCACAGTGTAGCTTCTTTCCGGTGTCATGGGAACATGTTTAAAAACACAGCATGGAGCCGTTGATAAAAAGGTCTTTTTCTCTAAATAGCCTAATTCTTATTAATCTCAGAAAATAAAGACTAAATACATTGAGAAGTTGAAGAAAACCTCTTGGTGTGTGGTGAGCTAACTTAGGAGAGATCAGGATACTTTAGCAAGGTAAAGTATTGTTTATTTAATAGCATCATTATGAAGTTATTTTTATATGTTTTATATATAAAATAATTACATATTTAATTATATTTTCTTTAGATTATGGAGCCACTAGGTCCATATTATGAATTTTTATTGGTTCTTATAACATTAGAAATTAAAAACCAAAGTAGTCATTATGAAAAGCAGCTACAGTCACTGTCTTGTGCCGAATAGCTCATAACTTATTATGTCCAGCAGTGCAAAAGCCCCTTCCATATGCTGTTACAATATTTTGTATTGATGAGGTTCATCTTCTAGCATATGTTATAAACCTGAATATGCCTTTTATGAAATAATTATTCACAGGATTAAAGGGAAAGTCTCCTTGGTTAGGAAATGATTTTTTTTTTTTTTCTTAAACAATAACTAGCTTTGGAAATACGAGAAATAATTACAAATCCTAACTTTCCTAATTAGGGGTAAAACTAAGTTTCAATGGCTATTAGTGCTAAAATGGCCCCAAATCTTACCTTTGTGGCTTTGTTCTTTCAGAATTTTCAAAGAATGATGGCCCGAGCCTGAAGAGTATCATGTAGTTAATAAACTGAGTCTAATGATGGAGTTTAGATTTATTTCCTCTCCCTTGTGTTGGAACCACAGGGAATTTCTTAAATGTAGTTTTGGTCTAATCCAGTGGTTCTAAAACTATATAGTGTGCATCCGAATGACCTGGAGGCCTTGCTTCTCAGAACAGCTTACTGATCTTGTAGCTCTGGGGTGGGGCCCCTAAATCTGTATTTCTTAAGAATTCTCCAGTGGCCATGCTGTAGGAACCGCATTGTGAGAGCCACTGGTGTGAGCTGATGTGCTCTTTCGTGGTCACTTTACTAAGCACCAGCGGACCTGTGACTTGGAAATTAGCACCAGAGATGATTCAGATCAAACTAATTTGTAGAAGAAATATCACATGATCTCACTTATTTGTGGAATATAATGAACATAGCAGTCTGAGGAACAGGGTAGACCCAGAGACGTGGAAGTAGGGTATAAACTGACACCCCTCAGGAGAGGGGGTGGGGGGGAGGGAAGAGATAAACCACAGAACTTATGCACATGTATGCATAAGTGATGGACATGGACAACAAAGCTGGGGACAGGGTGGGGGGATGGGGAGGAGGGTGTCAATGGGGAAAAAAGGAGAAACCTCTGTAACAAAAATAAAAAAAAAAAAAAAAAAAAAAAAAAAAAAAAAAAAAAAGATACTACCAAAGAAAACAGACACGCAGTCACAGGTCCGTTGGGCGGGGCCATGGTTTTAGCCCAGGTCTCCTGACAACTAGCCTCATGTTCTTACCACGAAAGGAGGTGCCATCCTTTGCCTTTCCCCAAAGAGAGGAATGTTAAAAGCTCCAGGGTCTCTCTTGAGTGTGTGAAATGTATTCAGGCAGGGCAGAATGCAAACACCTATGCCTCACCTCGGCCTGTCCTTTATCGCAGTCATAGAGTTGATTTTGTCCTACATTCATTGGTCTCTGCCACTTCCTCCGGTGTCTGCGTGGGGTTTGGAAACACGGACATTTGTCTGAATCCTAATTAAGATACGTAACCCAGAGTTCGACTTCGGGCAGCATACTAACAGCAATGAATACAATACTTTTAAATTTCAGATATCCAAATTAAGATGACCATATTATTATGAGCACTGAGATGGAAAATATAATAAATGTACTAATGAATTTGTTTTTGTGCATGATCCAGAAATAAATGACAGTTATGAAACTAAAAATGCATCTTTATGAAGCCTTTTGTTTTCTATGCACTTCAGTCATTATAAAACATCAATTGAAAATCAGTGAATTTTTCTCTCATTTTGGTGAGTGTTCAGTTAGCCTTATTTATTTATTTATTTATTTATTTATTTATTTATTTATTTATTTATTTATTTATCTATCCTCACCCGAGGACATTTTTTTTTTTTGCATTGATCTTCAGATAGAGCAGGGAGGGAGAGAGGGAGGGAGAGTAGGAGGACGAGAGAGAGAGAAACATCAATGTGAGAGAGACACATCATCTGGTTGCCACCCACACAACTCCAGCTGGAGCCCCGGACAAACTGCAACCGAGGTACGTGCCCTTAGCGGGAACCGATCCCGGGACTCTCTGGTCCGTGGGCCGACGCTCTAACCGCTGAGCCAAACTGGCCAGGGCTCAGTAGCCATATTTAAACCTTAGTTCTTTCCATTGGAAAAAACCTGTTGAAGCCAAAATATAATAGAAAGGCTATTCTACCTTACACAAAAGAATGTTGTTATTAATGTTAAGTAAATACTTCTCTGGTTAAAGCACATTTAAATTCCTGCATAGAAAAAAGAAAACTCAGAAGAAAGTCTCATTTTTTTATAAGTCCTTACCCAAGGATATTTTTTTCCCATTTATCTTCAGATAGAGTGGGAGGGAGGGAGAGAGAGAGACACACACACATACACACATTGACTGGTTGCCTCCCACATGACGCTGACCAGGGCCTGGGACCAAACCGCAACCAAGGTACATGTCCTTGACCAGAATCAAACCCTCGACTCTTTGGTCCTTGGGCCGACGCTCTAACTGCTGAGCCAGACTGGCCAGGGCATATATATTTTTAAAATGAGAATGTTTTAGTTCTTGAAAAGCCACATTTCAATTGTTTGCCTCTTTACTGATATTTAGGAAGCACTGACCTATGTACTGGGTTGACAGTGGCCAAAGGGGAGTCTGCCTTTGTGCCCTCCCTCCTCCTAGACTCTGAACAGTAACTTAGGCCTGCTGCTTCCCACTCTGCCTCATAGCCTCCCTTATCCCCCAGGCTCTCTGACCTCCTGGCAAGTCTTCTGTGGAGTCATAACTTATCCAGAGCTTGGCTGGCTGCTGGGGGCAGAGTCGTGAAACTTTGAGGCTGCTAAATGTGCAGTGCCTAAACCCAAGTGGGTGGCCCTTTTACGGTGGCATTTGAGGCGCCCTGCGCCCTGCGGGACAGGGCTGGTTTGGAGTTTGGGGTGTGGTCGATACTGGGGAGTGCTGAAGCCATCTTTTGGTATGTGCCTTTATGCTCACAAACCCCTGTGGAGTGGAAATGGATCGGGGAACCCAGACACCTGTCAAGGGCTGGAGAGATTTCACCCCAAATATTTAGAAAGGTTTACTTTTATAATACCAGATGTAGGACTACCCCCCTCAAAGACATCACTGATGGAGTGAAATGAAGTAAAATGAGGTGAGCAATAGCAACAGAAATCTTGGAATTAACATCTTTAATGTACGTTTCAGTCACATACAGATCTGACAAATGGCAGAAGTGAAGAAATCATAAAAGGCAAAGATGCTTGTTGTTGAGAATCGAAGCAGAAAAGGCTAGAGCTTAATAAATAAAAGTCAAGTCTGCACCTTTGAAAGTAGGTTGGCTTCCCTGTAAGCTTTTTCTCTCGCTGAAGGTGTAAGTAGGGAATTTTAAGACTGGAAATTTATTTTCATGTTCAGTGCTAAGTATTTACTGAAGTCAAGCTGTGTACTCTTCCCAGTGTCTTGGTGTTCTTATCTATACATCCCCGTTCTTCATATCACCTGTATGATTGTTTTTTCTTCCATTTTCCTCGTAGCAGTTCTTAGAAATATTTAACATTTCATGCTTTCTCTCTCTTTCAGGATGTGGGCACTGGAACAGAGTGAATCAATTGGATCGTTTCATGTAAAAAGATACGTTTTAAAATCTGAAGGATTGTAATTTGTATTTAATGTAGAGAGAGGGGTGTCCAGGGCATAACTCCCTGTACCAACTTTATTTCCTCGTCCTGAAGAGCTACACAAGATGAAAACAAAAATCTAAACCACTCTCATGCTAAAATCCAGGTCACTTACAGGATGGAGTGGACACAGGGTGGTTGTCTCCCAAATATTCATTCTCCCCTTTGTCCTAACCAGTGGTTAAGATCAGTGTGTCCGAGGCCACCAACCTCAGGAGTGGAGCACAGGCCTGAGCTGCGCCAGTCAGCTTGTTCGTCTGCTGGTCTGGGGCTGGCACACGGTCCAGGCCGCTCCAAGGAGAATGAATGTCAGGACCGGTCAAGGTAATGCTACAATCAGGACTCTTCCTGGGTAAGGAAGGCCAGAGCCGCTGGCGGCCACCGCGTAGCCCTGCGAGGAGAGCGCTCATGAGATGAGCCCACATGGAAGGAACAGAGCCAGGGCCTGGAGAGACACGGGGCCCTTTTATCATCCGAGCCCCATGTTGCGCTGTACGTGAAACTCGAGTTGCATCAGTTACATGGACTTATAAATCGTCTTCATCGTTAAGCGATTTAGTTGCATTTTCTGTTGCTGGAAAAGGAACGCCGGTTGCCCAGGTGTGTGTGTCTGAAACCTACCTGAAGAACCAGCAGCCGTCGGTGCCCATCCCCGAGGGTGGCTCCACCCAGAACACACGTCATAGGAGAAGCTAACAGGAAGAGAGAAGTTCTTCTACCCACAGGGGCACTCTGAGAGGGTAAAAACATCAGATGTCCTACTCAGACGTGTCAGACGTAACTGATTTTTATTTTGTATCTGCCAGAAAAGTTTACCGAGCTGGAAGTGAGCGATGTGTTGTCATTGCTTGAAACTCGGGGACTGCTTCTTCCGGTCATGACACCCATCAGCGGTCTCAGAGCTGTCGTCCTAAGAGCTGACTTTCCAGCATCTTGAAAGTTGTCTCCAGCAGTAACGGAGGACACGAATGCTGTGCGATATTAATATTGAAAGTGAGGACCTCTTTCAGGCTGCATGGAAATAGCAAGATCGACCTAGGGAGCACGCTGTGTGACTCTTCACTGAGTTACAGCAAGTGGACCAGTGAGCAAATAATAATGGGATGACGTCTTGGTATTCAGTCACCAATTTCTTTTTTTTTATTTTATTTTATTTTATTTTATTTTTATTTTTTTGGTGTCTCTTCTTTTTTTTTTATTTTTTTTATTAATTTATTTTTGTTACAGATGTTTCTCCTTTTTTCCCCATTGACACCCTCCTCCCCATCCCCCCACCCCATCCCCAGCTTTGTTGTCCATGTCCATCAGTTATGCATACATGCGTATAAGTTCTGTGGTTTATCTCTTCCCTCTCCCCCACCCCCTCTTCTGAGGGTTGTCAGTCTGTATCCTCACCTGAGGATATTTTTCCATTTTTCTTCAGATAGAGTGGGAGAGAGGGAGAGAGAGAGAAACATCAATGTGTTAGGGCCACATTGACTGGCTGCCTCCCGCACGACCCGACCAAGGCTGGGGACGAGCCACAACCGAGGTACCTGCCCTTGACCGGAATCGAACCTGAGACTCATTGGTCCGCGGGCTGACACTCTAACCACTGAGCCAAACTGGCCAGGGCCAGACACCAATTTCAAAGCTATTTTCACCCACCCACTGATGAGAACTGCAAATCCCTGCCTTTCATCCACACAAGATCCATAAAGAGCATTTAAATTGCTCTTTAAAGTTCAAGAAGTGCGTTCCTAAAAGTTACCTAAGGATCTTGAAAACACTATTAATAAATACATCATTAGCGTTTCCATTTAATTTGTGAGAAGTGTGCGTCTTGGAGAGGCCCTGTGAGGGACCTGGCCTTGCTGGTGCACCGCAGAGGTGGGCTCGGACCCGAGCCTGGGCCCTCCTCGGACGACCCTGTGCTCCCTCACACGCAGCGACCTGGTGGCCTGGGCCGTCTCTGCGAGCCAGCCAGCCTCGTAGGAATAGTTCGATGACATTGGAGAAATATGCGACTGCTTTGTCACCACATACTCTCGGGTCCCTAAGGAAGGTGGGGACAGCCGAACTTGACGTCTAGCGTGAAGTGCTCTTCTGAGCGCCTGTGGGAATGATCTCGATGGAGGCCATGCGAGGATTCTCATATTTTCCACATCAGCATTGTTAGGGGAGGCGGGACATCCAGTGTTTGCTTCTAACCATTTTATTTTATTTTTTAAAGGAAAGAGACCCTTGAGTCTTTCTATTTTATGTTTAACAAAACAGGTAATGGTTTCGTACAAGCCTTTCTCTGTCTTTTCTGGTTTCTCTTATGTCTTGGAAAGGGAAAAGAATTTTGTCTAATCTACTTTTGTCTCACAGACTCCACTTAAAGTCAATTTTTCCTTCATTTTCTTTAAAGCATTTATGTTTTCATGGAGAAGATAGTTTCTTCTGTAGCTCATTATCACTTTAACTGGCAGGCCCAAGAAGGTAAGTCTTAGAAATAACCCCGTAATTACCTGTTTTTCTAGATTTAACTTTAGAGGAATAGAATCTTTTTATAATACAAAATAAGAATGAGATGACCTAAACATTCCAACTTTGTATTAGTTTATGATCGAGTTATTGGCGCAATTTTTATAGACGTTTTTATTCCGTGATTGATTGTGCTTACCCTGTGTCATCCTGTCACTTCTGTGATTCTGAGGCTCTGAGTGCTGTAGTTGTGGACTGGAAAGCTGGGTCCCCGCCTCTGCAACCATTTTGACAAGGTGCCCTTGGCCTGCCTTGTAGCAGACGTCTGTTACGGATAATTCTTCTTTTTTTTTTTTTATCGTCACCTGAGGACATTTTTGCATTTATCTTCAGATAGAGCGAGAGGGAGAGAGGAAGGGAGAGAGAGAGAGAAACGTCCATGTGAGAGAGACACATCGACTGGTTGCCACCCCCACGTCCCCAGCTGGGGCTGGGGACAAACTGCAACCGAGGTACGTGCCCTTAGCGAGAACTGAACCGGGGACTCTCTGGTCCGCGGGCCGACGCGCTGAGCGCTGAGCCAAACCGGCCAGGGCTGTTATGGATAATTCTTATGGTTTGTACACTCAGCTAAACGAGGACGAGAGCTCTAGGCTCCCACATGGCTTTACTTCTAGTTAATGTGATGTGGGAGCTTCCCCTGTATCTTTATAGGTAAGTCCACTGAACTTATGAAACGTTTAGTCAGATCATGCCAAAGCATGCCCACCTGTTCAGTGCTCAGGGTGAATAAAGTCAGGACTTTCTGCTTTGAGGATAAGAAAGACGAGCAGGCACCGATCTTACAGAGGTCACACTGTCAGAGGTCACACAGCTCGTAAGTGTTGGAAAATCAGTTGATTCTTATTCACGTCTAGCAGGAAAGTGGCTACTGAAACCTGCCGTTGGGGGTTTGACAAAGTCGTCATCCCAGATGCCACAGGATCTCACCAGGGAGCACACTTCATGGCCAGTATTACTCAGCAGTGGGCGTGTACCTGTGGGCCTGCCGTTTTGCTGTCTCCTCGAGGAACAGGTGCAGTGGGACACGTCAGTCTGAGCTCAGGGCCTCACTGACTCAGGCACTGCAGCAGGGTGGCCTGCCCCATCACATTAGCTTCTCAGGAGCAGCTCTGCCATACGATCATAGCTCTGTGTATCCGCTATCACACGTCTCGCTGGTAAGCATGGTGGGACTCAATAGCAATTCAGCCGCTACCGGGCCCAGTCCCCCACGATACCTATCACAAACCTTTTGCTGCTGCTGTTAAAACACGGAGAGAACACAGCTGTACCACTGTCCTGTTGTCTCTAAAGGGAGCATGGTTAATTGGAAAATGGTTCATGGACTGAGGAAAAAATAGCAAATACATGTCTACAAAGTAAATATCTCCTATGCTACAGTTTACAGTCTAGAGAATCAATGCGTAAGAAACCGCTGATGAATACAGTCGGGCTGAGAGTGCTCCCTCTCCGGGGAGCTGCCACACTTCCCAGCAGGCCCTGGGCGCCTTCCTGGGGTGCACTGCAGAGGCAGTGCAAGGGGGGCTGTCATGGAGACCAGAATGGACTCCAACGAGCAGTAGTACCTGATGTTCCCACAGGTGCCGTCTGTGAACGGAACCTGGGTGCAGAGCGTGTTGAAATACATTTCTAGGCCTAATATGGAGCCACTTCCACCCGAGATGCCACATCAGGAAACAAAGCCCGTGTCTGTAAGTGCTCTGGCCGACCCAGAACACAGGGTATCCAGGCAGCCAGTCCGCAAACACCACGCCGGCTCTGGGCTCTGTGCTGGTTTTCTTGTTCCTTCTCACCCAAACAAGCTTGGCTCTGCGGCCCCAGCCAATCAGATATTTTGTATTTTCCTATTCCTTGATCTTTTCCTATAAAAGCTTCCTGCCTGCTGTCCCACTTTGCAGTTCTCTAATGGAAACTCCGCTGCATGAGGTGTTCAAGTTCGTAGCACGGAAACGTGATCGTTTTCAATGGGAGTCTCCCACGTTTGGGAGGGCTCACAGGGCTCGGGGAAGAGAATGGGCTGAAGCGAATGCCAGTCAGCAGGTGGGGGCAGCCAGCCCCCTCCCCCCGTGAACCGGCCTTCTGCACTGTGTGCAAATGTCAACTCGTACAGGAGCAATGACACTTAGTCTTATAGACTCAGACAAGGGGATGTTGTTCCAAAAGTTGTGTCGTGTCACAGGTCCACGTGGGAAGACCAACGGGTAAAAGCTAGACGCTGCAGAGCAGGACTTTACCTTGAGTTTTTGGTATGTTAATATTTAAATAGCCCCCATCCCCAGTCAAAGCTACCTGCCTAGGAATTTACAAGGGACAGATGCACCCTGGCCGGTTTGGCTCAGCGGTTAGAGCGTCGGCCCGCGGACCAAAGAGTCGTGGGTTCGATTCCGGTCAAGGGCATGTACCTCGGTTGTGGTTCGTCCCCGGCCCTGGTCGGGGTCGTTCGAGAGGCAACCAGTTGATGTGTCCCTCTCACGTGGATGTTTCTCTCTCCCTTTCTCTCCCTCTCCCTCCCTCCCACTCTATCTGAAGATAAATAGAAAAATATCCTCTGGTGAGGATTAAAAAAAAAATTACAAGGGACAGATGTAACACGCAGAAGGGGAAGTTCACAGGTCTTTCGAAGGATGGTCCCGCTGTTTAACCCCGGTGGCCAGCGCCGCCCAGGTGCTCTCCGGCTCCACAGGCTGTTTTGTGGTTCCAGCCGGAGAGCCCTGCATCTTGGTAAGTGCGGATTCTTTCAAATCATCTGAATTTTTCCAAAGGGACAGAGGATGTCTTTTCATGGGTCTACTTTTCTAATTTGGAATTAGTCTGCATTAGGTGAAGATTTAAGGTTCCTTTAATTCACCAAGTATTACTGTCACAGCTTGTGAGACTGTGAAGACCCAAAGTAATGGCAGCGATCTATTGACAGAAGGAAAATAGTGCCACTCGGGAGTTTAGTCTGCTCCCTTCCCACGAGGAAATAATGCATGTTTGTGACAGAGAAGAAAGAAAAGCAAGATATACTCTATAAGTCTTTATGTGTAGCTTAAAACTGTCTAGAACTTGCCTCTTCATTTTGGGTCAAAAACATCACCTGACTTCATGGAAACTGGAGACACTGAACTAACAGGAAGCACACACTCGAGGACTATCCAGCTCCTGCGTCTTCGCTGGACTCACGTCCCTATTTTGTTGTCTTTATTGACGAAACTGAGCCATACTGTATATATTTTTTTTCTTTATTGATTTTTTTAGAGAGAGAGGGGAAGGGAGAGGGAGAGAGAGATAGAAACATCGATGAGAGAGAACATCGATTGGCCGCCTCCTGCAAGCCCCCCACTGGGGATCGGGCCCTCAACCTGGGCATGTGCCCTGACCGGGAATCGAACCAGCAGCCTCTTGGTGCATGGGTGGACGCTCAACCACTGAGCCACACTGGCTGGGCTGATATTAACGGGAAAATTAATATTTCCCTTTGTTAGGGCTCTCACCACAGCAGGACAGGGTCTGGTGTGGGCTCGGGAAGTCACTCCCACGGGGTAAGTGGGATCTGATTGCGACAACCTGTGGGGCTGAGGTCTACTTTCCTAATTCAGAATTCGTTTGCGTTGGGTGGAGGGTTAACACCCATTCCATTATTTCATCCACTATTACTGTCTCAGCTTGTGCGGTCCCAGAGACCCGATTTGGTAGAGTGTGGGTCCCAAGGCCCAGCACCACACAGCAGCACAGGACTCTGTGGGTGGTGGCCCCTGGGCCCCTCGGCTCCATTTCATTGGTTCTACTTAATACGTCAGGATTTTCCCGTCCTTCCATGGAAGCTTTAGTGCCAAAAAGGCTCTCAGAGGTTATGGGGTCCCACTCTTTTTCAGACGAACAAATTCCGTCCAAGAGAGGTTAGGTGTCCTGCCTGAGGCCACCCGGCTTCCCAGCTCTGCTCCTGAACCCCGCCTCCGACCCTTCCTGATGCCTACGCTCCCTGGCACATGTTTTAAGGACGAGCAGAACTGACTCGAATTTCAGGCACGTTTCATATTCTGTTGACAATTACATCGCCCATCTTGCCATTTATAGCTTTGACTTTATAGCTTTGGGAAGCACCTTAAAATATAATTGCGAACACTCGGCCCATCCAAATGTGCACTCCCCGTGCCTAATAATGAGGCTTCTAAGTGGTGGCGCAGGAGAGCGGCGGGAGAGCGCTCCGTGAAATGAGAAATCGGGGCAAATGGGACTTGATAATGGATTTTTCAGTGACACTGGTTGTCTGATCCGTGGTTATGTTGGAACATTTTGTATTTTGAAAGGCACAAAATGTCAGGTTATTGCCCAAATATAGGTTGAGATTTTGATTATTTTTCAGAATTATAGTCAAGTACCTCAGGACTTTTTTTTTTTCTTTTTCAAAGCTGGATGTTTGATGTTCCTGGCTTTTTGTTGTTGTTTAGAAGTGGTCCTTTCTGTTGTTTACAGATCTGTCAAAAAAGAAAACAGGTTTTCTTTCCCATTGCCTCAGGGATTTGGTGGTTCTATTCGTGGAGTCGAAATTCTAGGTGCTCTTGGATTGGAGAGACCTAGGAGAACTGCCTGTGAGCTTGGCAGCTTCTATTTTATTATTATTATTATTTTTTCATCTGGAAAGAACAACTCTTTATTTGACAAATTGACCTTTAACCTACCTATTTTCTCCCCCCCCAATTTTTATTAATTTATTTTTGTTACAGATGTTTCTCCTTCCCCCCAGACACCCTCCTCCCCATCCCTCCCCACTCCCCCAGCATTGTTGTCCATATCCATTGGTTATGCATACATGCATATGAGTTCTTTGGTTTATCTCATCCCTCCGCCCTGTCCTCCTCCTCTGAGGTTTGTCAGTCTGAGCCATACTCCTTTCTATGTCTCTGGGTCTATTTCGTTCATCAGCCCACCTTGTTCATTATATTCCACAAATAAGTGAGATCATGTGGTATTTGTCTTTCTCTGCTTGGCTTGTTTCGCTTAGGATAATACTCTCCAGGTCCCTCCATGTCGTCTCAAAGGATCCGAGATCTCTCTTTCTTACAGCTGCATAGTGTTCCATTGTGTATATGTACCACAGCTATTTTATGAGCTTGGCAGCTTTTCGTTGAGAGCCGTCATTCGCTCGCTCGTCAGACTGGTGCTAAGGCCCGATGTGCAAGGCCCCTAGCAGGAGGAAGGAGTGCGAAGTGGGGGAGACGTGGCCCTGGTCTCAAGGACTGGGCGTCCCGCGGAGGAGACGGGCCTGGTTTCAACCAACATGATGGGAAGCAGAAAGAACGTGAGCCAGGGGCGGGGCAAAATGCCGAAGGGGCACGAGGGAAGGAAGGGCTAATCCCGGAGGCGTGGGCCTCCGGAAGGGGGTGATGCTATGAGACCAGCTGGATCCTAAAGATGCTGGGGGCTATGAAGTCGGGGAGCCAGCAGTGGGAGGGTGCAGGCAGGGAGAGGACGAGGAGCTTGGGTATCTCAGGCGGAGGGACAAGACGAGCAGAGGCTGGAGCTGGGTCGGTGGGGGAGGAAGTGGGGCTCTCAGCTTGGAAGCTCTGCTGTGGAGTTTGTATCCACAGGTCAGTGGGGAGCGACAGATGGGCCTTAAGCCGTTAGTGACCGGATTAGCTTTACGTTTTAGAAGATAAAGAACGATTGGAAGGGTATAACCCCTGATTCCACTTTCGGATTCTACAACCAATTAGATTTCTTAGTTTTGCCTCTCAACCCCCTTCTTGGGGGATGAGTCTGCATCTGATCCCCAGCTCCCTCTAACCACTAGCTATCCCTTTGTAACAAGCCCCCTAGGTGCCCTCAGAAAGAGGACCCACCCTCCTTCTGAGCCAAGGTCAGCTGCCGCCTGCTCCGGGAGCCCAGAAGGAAGATGGACAAGGTAATCACACCAAAGTTGCTGCTGCTTCTAAGACATCAGTGCTTGAGATGGACAAGTACATGCAAACTATGGATCTTGACATTTCAATTAAGGATTCCAGGCTACATTAATATTGTCGCAGAATAAAGTGAGGCTTGCAGGCCCTATAGAAATTGACAAATAATTTTTCACCAGACCTGCAAACAAATTCCTGACTAAAGGGTTTGCTGAGTGACTCCCTATGGAGAGACAGCCTGGGGGAGTGGAGAGAACTGGATCGGGAGCCAACTGGTCTACTAATGCACCTGGTCAGACCTTTGGCGAGTAGTGCATTTCCTTGGAATTCAGCGGATTGATCTATAAAGTAAAAGTTTTGAATAGAAAGAGCCTAAGGTCCCTTGACTCTGTGATTCAGTGATTTGGCCCAACCTTGTTAAATCATGTAGTAGACAGGTTACTCTGGCTTTTGTCATAGGTACAAATGGAAGGTATTTTGGGTGAGCACATTAACTTGGTCCCTGAGTTCACAGGAGAGGTGACGTTTGAACTGGATCGGGTTTTTGTGCATGTCTGTGTGTGCAGCACACAGGTGCAAAGCAGTTCCAAATATCTCATTCCCTCATTCAGTTGTTATGATAACCCTGCAAGTGGTGTGTCATCACCTCTATTTGCCGCCGAGGACCCCGAGCCTCAGGCAGATAGACGTGAATGGTGCAGGCCATCGTCTGTGCCTGCCGGGCTGAGGTCCAAGCCCTCACATAGGCGGCAACTCCAGCGCTCTCCTGCCATGGCCGAGATGCTGCCACTCCAGTTCCCCTCAAAGCAGAAGAGTAGAGGGAGGTGAAATTTGTATTGAAATTGCTTGGATTGCCCGGCCAGTGTGGCTCAGTGGATTGAGCGCTGTCCCATGGACAGAGAGGTCCAGTTTGATTCCTGATCAGGGCACATGCCCAGTAGGGGGCGTGCAGGAGGCAGTCGATTAATGTACCTCTCACACATCGATGTTTCTCTCTCTCTCTCTCCCTTCCTCTCTCTCTAAAAAAGCAATAAAAACATATTTTAAAAAGAGAGAGAGAGAGAGAGAGAGAGAGAGAGCGCTTAACCAGTAATAAAACCAGATTTTTAAAAAACTGCTTGGATCTCTGGCTATGCAAAGAAAATTAAATGAAAAAACAAGAGTAAATGGGAGGGAAAGGAGAGTGTGGTAGGCAGAATTCTAGAGATGTCCCTCCAAGATTCCTGTCCCTGGTTGGTCAGTCAAACACTAATCTAGGGACTGCTGAAGGGACATTGCAGAGATAGCCAGTGTTACCGAGCAGCTGACCTTAAAATAGGGACGTCATCCTGGATTATCGGGTAGGTGCAAGGTGATCACAGGAACCCTTATAAGCAGAAGAGGAGCCAGAAGTTTCAGAGAAATGAGGCAGAAAGAGCGTCAGAGAGACTTGAAGGGCTGCTGCTGGCTTTGGAGATGGGGGAAGCAGGCCCGAGACACGGAACACAGGGAGTGCGAGGAGCTGGGAACAGCACTGACCCGAAATAAGGAAGTGGGGACTTCAGTCCTGCAGGAAGGGGATTCTGCCAACAATTTGAATGACTTGGAAGTGGCTCATGCCCAGAGCCTCGCAGCCCTGCCGACACCTTGACTTCAGCCTGCGTGGTTTCAACCCACACGGAGAACCGGCTACGCGGCGCTGTGGCCAGACTTGGGCCTGAAAGATACTGTGCGATAATACACTTGTGCTGTTTTAGCCTGGGCGTTTGGAGTCATTTTAATCTGTGAAATCTGTAGCAATAGAAAACTAATCCAGAGGAGGGAACTGGAGAAAAGCGAGGAAGGAAAAGAGCCCAAAGTCAGCCACCCAGCCGCCCTGCGATGAGGTCTTCGTGGCTCGTGACATGGAAACACGACTAATAACAACAGTGACCACCTTCCCTCTCGCTTGAGCCCAACGTGTTCATGTTTGGCTTTAGCTTCAAGGTGATGCTTTGTAATTGTTTGTGAGTGTATGGAACGTGTGTGTTAATCTCCTTTGGAGTTAGAATGTGAGAATGGGGAAAATACACTTTCTTCAGTTGAAAAAGTCGAATTGTGCAGAACGGGTTGGATTTTCAGGCTTTCTGTGGATTAATAGTGTGGAGAAACAGTTTGGTGAAGTCTGGGGGAGAGGTGGACGCTCTCCAGCTGGACCACGAAGCAGCCAGGCCGCCCTGACCGCCGGGGCCGCGGGGCTGGAGGTGCCCTGACCCCGCGGGCCACACAGCGCAGCCAGCTCTGGCGTCCACATTGCAAGGAGCTGTTTACAACCTGTAGACCTTCTTAGGAGGGAATTCCACAGCTCCACAGCCCTCTCATCCACATATTCTTATTTTCCTTGATTTTTGAATTACTCCCAGGTTGCATTTGTTGGAGTCATTTTGGACATTTAAACTTTTCATGTCACGAAGGTGGACTCTTCTGGCTGTTTTAGTGTGATCACACCCCTGCTGCTAACGCATAGGGACTACCAACGAACAGCATTCCCCGAGCCAAGGGACCGACAGGAAAGGCAAGGCAGGGACGCACCGGCCGGTGGCCCAGGGAGGGGAGCTGTGGAAGCAGTGGGCTGGAGATGCTATCCATTTGAGGGCACTGCCCAGTGTGCGGGCCTATCCTACCCCAGGGCCTTGGGGTGTGTGCTGGTGGCGCTAGAGCAACCACAGGGACCTGTGCCCCGAGGAGTTCGCCACAGGGCCCCCTGGAGGACTCAGACACAGGCCTCCCGAAGCTCCTACCTGTAGAGGGCACCCTCGGGGGTTCCGGAAAAGCTGTGGCAACCAGCAGAGGGGGCCCACTGCTCCCGTCCACAGAGCTGGACCGGCCACCTGAGCAACTCTTCTGTGAACAAAATGTGCTGGGCCCATCTAGACAGAAGAGCAGTCCGACACCTTTCAGTGGCAGCGTCTTCACATTCTGCCTGGTTATCTACCTGGGTGGGAGAGAACGTGGACCTTCGTGCTGCATCTTGGTCAGGCTGGCCCCCCACAGGGCTGTTTAAAAGAGCATTACCAGCAGAGTAGCGCAGCCGGTGTGCTGGGCCCGTAAAAGAGCGTTAACAGCCAGTTTGGAACGGTTGTACCGTGCAAGAGCAGCCTGTGTGGGTGTGCGTGCGTGCGTGTGTGTGTGCGTGTGTGTGCATGTGCGTGTGTGTGCATGTGCGTGTGTGTGCATGTGCGTGTGTGTGCATGTGCTCAGTCTTGTGCATGTGCGTGTGTGTGTGCATGTGCGTGTTCGTGTGCATGTGTGTGTTCATGTGCATGTGTGTGTCTGGTTAGAGTTCAGCAAGTCTGTGGCTCCCCTTGAGCGTCCGTCAGGCCAGGAGCAGCCTTACCGCACGTCACTGTCACAGAGCGTTTCTTCAAAGTGGTAAACACACACACAATCCATATTGTGTTTGAAGGAGACAATAGTTCAAAGGGTTTTCCGGGCTATTTTTAACATTGGAGTCTGGAAGGAAAATGATGTCACATGTTGGGGAAAAGTGTCCAGATATTCCCACAGACCCCAGCTGAAGAATGCTGGCTTTTATTTGTTTCTTTCAGAGTTGGGGTGACTCAAAAAAGGTGAGTTTTAAACCCCTTGTTTCAAAAAGCGTTGCAGCTTGAACTGTGCCCGGAGTGGCTTTCTCTCCTGTGGTTTGTCAGACAGACAGGAACACTCCTGCAAACCAGGAGCCTGTGTGGAAGTGGGGGAGCAGGTGGCAGGAGAGGAGGGGTCTCCTGGTGGTGACCTCAAATCCAGAGGAGCGGAAGGCCGGCCACGTTAAAGTGAGGGAAAAAACAAAACAAAATTAAACCCAGTGATCACATTAGGATTTCCCGCCTCTGTTCTGCGATCCTGGGCAGTTACTGAATCTCTCTGGTTTCCAATCATCTCACCTGCAGTGCAGGGTGACTCCTGCCTCCGAGATCCTTGTGGGTATTGAATGGAAACAGCGATTACTCTGCACGTTCCATACTGGGTTAAACAAGCACTAGTTCTCGTCCCTCCTTCCCTGTGACTTTGCTTATTCCACCGTGCTTTATTTCCCACGTTGTTTGCTAGGGAACGCAGGGTACGAAGGTCTCCCCAAGCTGCCCTGCCGCCTCTAAGTGAGGAAGAGCACCCCGAAGAAATAAAGTCAAGGAAGGTGTGGTGAAGAAGGAGGAAGAACAGAACTGTGGCTTGTTCTGTTCCCTTTGGGGAGGGTCCACCTCTCTTCAGGAAGTGGTGGTTCTATGTGCACGTGAGTGAGAGCCTGACATAGTCCATGCCATGGCCGGGACTCTGCTGGGAGTTTCACCTGGGTTGTCAGTTGTCACTCGGAGGCAGGCCAGCCTCTGTTGACCAGGACCCGGGACAGCCAGGCCTGCTTTGGTATTTCGGTGGAAGACAACACACTCCTGGGCGTCTCTGGCCCTTGTGGGCTCTGGGTGAGAAATGTATTCTTTAGCATCTTATTTCACCTTTGCCCCCTAGCCTGGGATTCTTCTTTGTTTGCTTGTAACAGAGAGACTGGAGACCGTTGATTATCCCTTTAGAGGAAACACGGTGTTTTCCTAGGACACGCCCAGGGAGGAGGGGAATCGGCCACCGAGTGGGACAGACGAGGCCCTGCTTTCAGAGCCTGGCGCAGGAAGTCACGCCCGCCCTCCCTCTCAGGGGGAGCACGTTGTTGGGTCGGCTTGGGGTGAGGGTGGGTGATCATTTCTCCACTATCATGCAAAATCTGGAAATGGACCCAGCTGCCTCCCCTCTTCTCACTGGCTCATTTAGTAACTACAGCTCAGTGACTTCTTTTTATGAAAGCAAGTCTCAACAACGGCCCTTTGGTGACCTTGGTGCTGCGGGACAGTTATGTGAACATCACCCTAAGAGGAGGGTGCCCTTTTCTCAGAAGGATGATGCCCCTGCCTGCTGTCTGCACTGGTGTTCAGACCAGCCTGCTCCATCTGCTGGCCAAGCTTTAGGCTTGGGTCGTTGGTCTAGGGGGTGGGGACAGGCAGCATTGAGGGCTGGCCTAGCAGGCTGGGTGGATGATTCACGAGCTCCCACCAGTGTGGCTGCTGCTGGCGTGGGGACCGCACGTTGAGAGCCACTGCTCAGACGCCCCGAGGAACGAGTTGGAGAATCATGTGTGAGTGGTTCTCCAGTCCTTCTAGTCCCAGAGAAGCTGAGCATGGCCGGGGGAAGGGGTGGGCCTGAATGGAGTTGGGACTGGACGCATGGAGACAATTGGACGCCACCACTGACTGTCACCATCGGAATAAACAACACGTGTCTTTGTTCTCAGGCACGGTGAGGACGTGGCCAGAGGAGGCTGTCCCCCCAAGGGTACGTCCACACACCGCTCCCACAGTCTCCACACCTGGCCTGCTCCCCATCCCCGTCCAGCCGGCCCTCACCTGCCACCCGTCTGCGGCCTGGGCTGCGCCAGTGATTCTGGGTCACAGGCATGTTTTATCCATCACGACTTAGTTGTTACCATACACACTGTTTATTTTTCTTCATAAAAAATGCAAGCTGTGTGCCTCCAAATGCTGGGAGCTCAGAATATTCCATTTGTTTGTGGAGAGACAGACTGGATGGCACAATTTCAATCAAACTATGAAATGCAGCCTGGCATGCCTGGAGAGAGGGGAATAATAACACTGTGTGCTCTTCTTTCTGAGAGCCTGAGGACTGTGCACATTCGATTAACTCATTAGTGCCTGGAAGGGGTGCTGGTGGATGTATTCCACCAGTGACGGTACCAGGAACTCTGTCAAAAATGGGCCTCCTTCTCCCTGGGGACAGGCTGGGAGCCGCGGCACACGCTGTGCCCCATCGATTTACTCGGGGGAACCAGGCGCGTGCACATTTGCTTCCCAAATGGAAATGGCCCTCCTCTCCCTAATTACCAAAGTAATAAGCAATCATGTCTTTTCTGGAAACAAAGATTAGATACCACTACCATCATCATCGTTCTCCCTGTCTGTATCTATCTGCCTGTCTGTCAGCTGTGGCCATCTCCCAGGGTGACCACATGGCGCTCCACATCCCACATTGTGACGGCTGAGTGTCGCTCCAGCAGGTGGCTATCTCAGCTGCCGAGTGAGGCAGTGGGTCGGTTGCCAGTCGTTTGTTCTTCTATAAACTGGGCTGAATTGAACCCCATGATACATACGTCTCAGCCTCTTTGTTTTCTGATTTGCTGAGGCTAAATTCTTAGCAGTGGAATTGCTGGGGAAATGTTTTAGATGAGTGTTCCTGAACTGCCCTCTGTGCAAATGACACCCAACCCCACAGAGTGAGACCTCACGCCCCAATCCTTTGTCACTTTCTGGGGTCATCATCTTCTGTTAGATTTCTGAATGATCAGTGTACCTTGACACGGGAGATCCTTATGTAATAAAGATTTCAATTTTCTTCTTCCTATTATAATTGTAGTTATAATAAGTATTTTATTATTATAATAGTATTATTTGGCTGTTTCCTTATTTCAGCTTTTTGTCACGAAAACGTTCGAACTGTGAGGAAAGTGGAAGTAGTAGTACAGTGAACCCCTACGCAGTTTCCATCTAGATTCGTATTTCCATTGAGCTATGTATGATTGATCTAACTCTCTATCTGTATCTGAGTGTGAATTAAAATTTTCCTAACAACCTCAGTACTATTATCACACCTAAGAAAATTATTAATAATTTTATATCATCTAATGTGTAGTCATAGCCAAACCTACCCAGCAAGGATGTGCGAAGTGTTATTTCAGCGTCACGGCTGCCGCCTACTGTGCGGAGACAGTGCTCAGGGCTCTCAGTCCTGGCTTACGGGCCGCAGTCACCAGGACTGTTTTTAAGAGGTGCTGGGGCTTGAATTAAAAATTCTTCAGGGAAATTTTGAGGGATAAGGACCAGGGTAGTTTTTTGTTTGTTTTGTTTTGTTTTTTAATTGGAAGTTTTCCTGCAGGTTAGCAAATTTTTCCGGAGAAAAGGTGCCGAGGGCCCCTGGCTCAGGGGCGGTGTCAGGGCACAAAGAGGACGCTGGACACCTGAGCAGGTGGCAACTGCCCAACGGCGCTGCGGCCACAACCAGCCCAGCACCAGGAGCGCCAGCAGCGGGCCGCGCAGGGCTGACAGTGTGGTTTTGGTGTCACGGCCGGAGAGAGTGACAATGTCGGCCACCCGAGTCCTCTGAGCCCCTGCCCAGGCCTGGGCATCTGTGCAGGGCTGCTGTGGGCTCCGTAACGAGGGCCTGGGCATGCTGACGGCCCTGTGCTGCCTCCTTGCTCCTGACACCCGTGGGGAAAAACCGAGCAAAGGTTTCATCCGAAGTGACCCGAGTCTCTCATTGCCAGGACGTCCACTTCATTTAGAGCTTGGAACCCCCGTGGTCTCCGAGGGCGACGCTTGGTGAGCTGGGCCCGCGAAGCAGGCGGTGAGCTCGCTGGCCTGCTCACCCGGTGCCGGTTCTCTCCCACCACTGCGACGTGTGTTTCATTCCCCACTCCGCATTGCTCCCAGCGGAGGCCGTGCTGGTGAGCCCCTGCTTCCTCTGGGAGCAGGGGAGATCTTGGCTTCACGTTCGCCTTCTGAGCATCACAGATGTCCTCCGACACTTCTCCAACGTAGCCCAAGCCCTGGCCAACGAGACTGCAGTCACGGCCATGGTTTGACGCCTTCCACCTTACACGAGCAATCTCTCCCCCTTCCTGGTTGGTTTGGATCGATAGTCACTGGGTTTACGTAAGCTGGCGGGATGTTTTGTAATGAGACTGGTGATGCCACCCGAGAAAAGTTGAAATCCCCTTATATTCACATGAGACAGGTGACAGTGGAGGGCGCAGCAGGGGGTATTTCCCGGATGCAGCTGGGAGTGGGATTTCTGCTGTTTCCAGAGTGCGGCTTCCTTTTGAAACGTCTTTGCATTAAGTTTGAAATCATCAGTAATTTGTTAATTGGTGACAAAAGTTTGGTATTTGCAGCTGAAAGAGAGAGAGAGAGAGAGAGAGAGAGAGAGAGAGTCAGGCATCAGGGACCTGGGGTGTCGGTGTTAGTTTAGCTGTTTCTGAAGCCACTGAACCACTCTAAGGCCTAGTTTCTAAAAAATTTATTTATTGATTTTAGAGACAGAGGAAGGGAGAGGGAGAGAGATATAGAAACATCGATGAGAGAGAACATCGATTGGCTGCCCCCTGCATGCCCCCCACTGGGGATTTGGCCCACAACCTGGGCATGTGCCCTGACCAGGAATCGAACCGGCGACCTCTTGGTGCATGGGTCAATGCTCAACCACTGAGCCACACCGGCCAGGCGAGGTCCATTTTCCTCAAATCCTCTTTATCTCTGACCTTGAATGTACCACTCAGTTCTGGGACTCTGTCAGCTCAAACGAGCTCTGCAAAACGGCGATATTGCAGTTCATATTGCATTTACTGGGATGGTGAACAAAGGTCCCTCCCCTTAAAACTATGAGTTTTATCTTTAATTATAATTAGAGGGAAAAAAACCTATGAATAAATGGTATCTGTAAAATATATGTGCCATAGCCAGGCTATGAAAGAAAACTGTTGCTATTTCTCAAGATTTTCTGAGAATTATCTTATGGACAAATGCTAATTCTCCCATATTTGAAACATGAAAAAATATAAAGGATGCAGAATCGAAATGCGTCACTGATCTCTCTTGACTACTTGAAACTATTAGCATGTGAGTCACCTATCCATCCACCTATCCATCATCCACCCACCCACCCATTTATCCATCTATTCATCCATCCACCCCCCGCCCACCCCCCACCCATTCATCCACCCATCTATCTATCCACCTATCCACCCACCCACCCACCCATCTATTGATTTGGTCACATTTCTACCTTTTTACAGCACCTACTGTGTAACCGTGTTTCTAGCTTCTGTGACGTGATGCTTTGACATCTGCCCGCATGCATGTTTTGAACACACTTGTTCCGGACAAGCTGATGCTATGCCTGAGTCACTTGCTTTGGTGTCCTGTCTTCCTCTTCCTTGTTGTCCCCCACGTCCTCGGCAGGACTCCTCCCAGACGTGTGCTGTTCAAATGCCAAGCAACCGATCCAGAGCCTACATCCCTGACCATCTCCCTTATCGGCTTCTCACTCTTGGGGCCACTATCCACCTGCCCAGATGCCAGGCAACTAGGAAGAGCCCCTATACCCCAGAGCCCTCTAAACTCATTCCAACAAGCTAATCCCAGGCCTGTTTATCCTGCCTTATCCATTGCTTCCTGTGAAGACCACAATACAGGCTCTTGTCCACGTTTTCCCCTCACTCTCTGCCTCCTGACCAACTCTGGTGCTGCTGCATGTGCACCCCCAACCCCATGGTATGGTGCCCCCCCAACCCTATGGCATGGTGTCCCCCTGACCCCATGGCATGGTGCCCCCCAACCCCATGGTATGGTGCCCCCCCAACCCCATGGTATGGTGCCCCCCCAACACTATGGCATGGTGCCCCCCCAACCCTATGGCATGGTGTCCCCCCGACCCCATGGTATGGTGCCCCCCCAACCCCATGGCATGGTGCCCCCCGACCCCACGGCATGGTGCCCCCCAACCCTATGGCATGGTGCCCCCCAACCCCATGGCATGGTGCCGCCCAACCCCATGGCATGGTGCCCCCCAACCCCACAGCATGGTGCCCCCCAACCCCATGGCATGGTGTGCCCTCTTCTCTTGGGAGCTGTAACAAACTGCATCCTTTTAATGACGTCCTCTCCTGATTTGTTGGCTTTACCATACCTGAATAACATTTAAACCTGTTACAACCCTTACTGTGTGCCAGGCACTGTGCCAGGCACTGCAGTGTGAAGATGAGCAAAGCAAAGTCCCTGCTTAAGGATCCCTACGGTTTGGATGGAGACTCAGACGAGCAAACAGAGGGACAGCACAGGCAGGGTGGAGAACGCTGGGTCGAGGTTGTGCTGTGAGCACCAAGGGAAGGGAGCTGGAGGGCACGGTTGGGGCTGGGTCCTGAAACATGAGGAGGGTACAAGCCCGTGTAGAGGCAGAGAGCTGGAGCGGCCGCGGTGCAGGTGAGAAGGGGCACGCACTGCAGGTGGGGGATGGCAGGAAGCCCCAGCGTAGGGACTTCAGGTCTTGAATGCCATGCCGAGGACTGTGGATGTGACCCTGAGTGACGAGGAGCCAGTGGAGGCTTATCGGCAGGCGGGAAGGTACCTCCCCTTCCAGACAAGAGGGAGTAGGTGTGAACTGGCAGGGGGAGGGAATAGGAGGTGTGACTGTTTCTCTTTCTCTCTGAATCCAGGGTGAGTGGAGGCTGAGAAAGAGGCAACACGGACGTGTTGATGGCGCTACCAAGAGCGGAAGAGCTCCTGGAGCACCGGTGGTGGGTGTCTGAGGGGGCCGCACTGTGCACGCTGGGTGCCGGGGCGCGGTGGGTGGTGCAGAAGGCGAGGTGAGTGACAGGCTTTGCCCCCCTGGAGTGCATGGTCAGGTGCTGGGTCAGCAGCCTCCCCCTGGTCACAGAACAGAGCAGGATGGAGGACGTGCTCCCACAGCTGTGAGCCTGAGCCCCAAGGGATAGGGACCAGCTTCCTCGAGGACTTGGCATTTGAGGATTAAAGGAGGTATAAGAGGCCAACAGGCTGAGAAAGAAGGGGACTGATCCTTTTGCAAATATGGCCAGCAGAAACATCAAACCCCCTCAGTAGAAAAATAAAAGTAAACCCAAGGGGTGGGAGCAGGGGGTGAGGCCAGTTTTAAAACAGTGCCTGCAGCTTTTGCTCCGTCTTTGAGGGGAGAACCTCAGCCGCGACTGAGCAGCGATGAGCATGTTTCCAATTATCACGTCGAGTCTTTGATCTGTTTTAATTATTTGTTTCCCTCTACAAATACAAATTTGACTCACTGATGCTGTGTTTAGCCAGCTGCTCTACTTGGAGGTGCTGGGGCGATGGGCCACGAATGTTTCCCGAATGAAATGCAAATGCCCTGCCTTTCTCTTCAGCCTCACCGGGGAGCTCCTACTCTGGGCTGGGTGACGAGGGGTGCAGGAATGCACGGGCCCCCATCTGAGGCCTCCTCGGATGCTTCTGTCTGTCTGTCTCTCTTTCCTCAGGAGGAGATTCTGGAGAAAGAGAAGAAAATACGATTAGAATCCTGATCAGTTAGAACCCAGCCTACAGAAACATGAACACTGCAGGTGGGTCGAAGCTGCAGACTTGCTAAGAAGAAGGCTTTCTGGGCAGGCCTCATGGGCTCCCAGGAATCCACCCTGCATTCGGAGCATTTGCACCTTGAGCAATAAACCTTCAGCAGTGATCACGTGCAAATACGGTGTGGTCCGCACCCCCACCCCATAGAGGCTGGGAGTCAGTCACGCCAAAAGGGATTTTAAAACACAGGCTTGTGAACTTTAGAATGAAAAATACTTTATTGAGGCATATATTACATATCATATAACTCACCCATTTCAAATGTACAATTCAATGATTTTTTTTTTTAGTAAATTTACCAACTTGTGCTGACATTACCACAAATCACTTGTGGAACATTTCCACCACCCTAATAATGTTTCTCACGCACATGTATTATTCATCCCCATTACTCCCTCCCGCACCCCAGGAGACCATTAATCTACTGTCTCTGTAGATTTGCAATTTCTGGACATTTCATACAAATGGAATAATACAATATGCAGTTTCTTGTGTCTGACGTCTTTTTTTTTCTTTTCTTTTATTGATTTTAGAGAGAGAGGAAGGGAGAGGGAGAGAGAGAGACGGAAACATCGATGAGAGAGAACATCGATTGGCCGCTTCCTGCATGCCCCCCACTGGGGATTGGGCCCACAACCTGGGCATGTGTCCTGACTGGGAATCGAACCTGCGACCTCCTGGTGCACAGGTTGATGCTCAACCACTGAGCTGCACTGGCCAGGCTGTCTGGCATCTTTTACTTAGAAAAACGTTTTGAGGTTCATCCATGTCTCCTTGTGTTTTGGTACTCTGCTTCCTTTCATTGCTGAATAATATTCCATTGCATGGAGCAATAATTTTTTTTTTTATCCATTGCTCATTGGAATTGTTTTTAATTTTCATCTATTATGAATAATGCTGCTACGGCCATTCTTGTACAGGTCTTTGTGTGGGAGAAAGACTTAACACTTGGAAGAAAAAGGTTTGCCCTGATTCTCAGTTATCCAGGATGACATCAGCTCAAGGAAAAGGCTTTATGTATAGGCTTATGTACAGGTTTTATTATCTGTCAGATGAGTACAAAGGAAAAAAGACTGAACCCGAGTTCGTAGAGAAATCCGGCTGAGTCCTGGAGGCTGAGTATGGCAGTTCAGATGAAGTGAATTGACAGGCACTTGATTCCTGGGTATTTGTATCAATCACTTAAAAAAAGGTGAAAAAAGAAGTATGATACATACTATGAAAGGAGGAAAAAATGAAATCATATAAAATGTGCAGTTAAAACCACAAAAGGCAGGAAAAGAGTGGAAGACAATAGGAGCAGGAACAAGGTCAACAAGTAGAAAACAGTGACACATAGGGTAGATATCAATCTAAGTATGTCAGTACTCACTCCGAACATCAGTGGTCTGAATGTATGGATTAGAGGACAGAGATGATCAGAGTGGATCAAAAACCAGACCTAACAGTATATGTTGTTTACAAGAAACTCACACATACAGATTAGAAGGAGAGGCTGGGGGAAGATATACCATGTTAACACCAGTCAAGGGAAAGCAGAAGTAGCTGTAGTCATTTCAGACAGAGCAAACTTCAGGGCAAGCAACGTTATCAGGATAAAGAAGGATATTACATGATGATGAAAGACTCAATTCTCCAAGAAGAGATAAAAATCTTTAATGTGTATGCATCTAACAACAGAGCATTAAACCATGTGAGACAAAACGATAGAACTGCAAGGAGAAATAGGTGACCCCACTATTATAGCTGGAGACTTCAACACCCTTCTATCAGAAGTGGACAGATTCAGCAGGCAGGAAGTCAGGGAGGACTTAGCTGATCTCAACAACACCATCGATCAACAGGATGTAACTGACTTCTGTGGATGACTTCATTCAACAACAGCAGAATACGCATTCTTCTCAAGATTTTGTCCCAACCCTTTTCTCAAAATGTGTATCCTGCAATATAACCAAATATAGTAGAATCTAGCCCAAATCTCTTACTATTGCAGATGGGGAAACTGAGGCCCATTGAGGTCAAGTGACTACAAAGGTTATTCAAAGGGTTTGTGGCAAAGCAAAGACTTGAACCCTGGGCTTTGTACACTTAGTCCCAGTATTTAAAAAATTTATTTAGTCACTTCCTTATGCAAACCAGGTGTACATACATGTTTATTGAGCATAAATAAATGTGGCTCCATAAATGGGGGCTAATTTTGGTGTGAGGTAAGAAAGAAAGGAAGCAGGAATGTAAGCGAGTCCTGAAAAATTTTATATTTCAATATACTATAGTTAATTAAATAGAAATTTAACTTGCAAGGGAATCTCATTTTTTACTGCCTTGAGAATGGAATAAAGAGGGAAGGAAATTTCTACAGGGATAAATAAGGGTAAAGTGAGGGAAATAGGATGAAAGGGAGAAAATAGCCATACTCCCCAGGGGTGCCGTGAGAGAATGAGCCATTCCTTACCCTATATGCGTCACTGTTCCCATTTGTTCAAAGCTCTCACTCATTCTATGCACCAATTATTCAAGTAAGGGCCTCACAGATATCACTTAACCATACAAGATGGGTATTCTCATCCCATTTCCAGAAAAGAAAACCGAGGCTCAGGAGACTTAAGTAATTTGCTGGAGGTTAAAACCTATCACATGACAGAGCCATTCTTGGAACTCATTATTTTGAAAGCCTTATGGGCTGGCATTCTGCAAGCTTCCTTCCTTAAGGGAAAAGCTATAAGGTGGTCACCTGAGGAGGAAAGAGCCTGAGCATCCCTGGGCTCAGGGAGGGTCTTCTCTCTCCTGCAGGTGGGTGGGAGTAGAAGTGTCCCTTTGTAAAGAGTCACCTGGGACAATGGTGCCAGCTGTGATTTGAGGAGAGAAAGGATTCCAGAAAACCAGGATCTTTTCTTTGTTTTAATTTTCACCTGAGGATATGTTTTGTTGATTTTAGAGAGAGAGGAAGGGAGAGAGAGAGAGAGAGAAGGAGGGAGAGAGGGAGAGAGAGACACATCGATGTGAGAAATGTCGATTGGTTGTGGGCCACGTGATCTCTGTCACACTCTTCAACTCTGCACTGTAGCAGGAAAGCAGCCATAGACAAAATGCAATAAATGGGCGTGTCCGTGTTCCAATAAAGCTTCATTTACCAAAACAGGCGATGGGCTGATTTGCAGCCCCCCACCCCACCGCCGGTGCAGTTTGCCCACCTAGGTCAAGAAGGTGGAGCAAATTAATAGATGTGAGGGTTTCTTTTGCAATGTATATCAAATCATCACAATGTACATTTCCAGTATCTTACAATTTTGTTTGTCATTTATACCTCAGTAGAGCTGGGGGGAAAAGATGGAGTAGCTATAGTCTGTACATGAGCGCCACTGCCCAGGTAGAAAGACATCTAAGACTAATCTAAGACGCCATGGGACCCCAGAATCTGTACAGCCAAGAGCTTTG
Source organism: Tadarida brasiliensis (assembly GCA_030848825.1). Lineage (NCBI taxonomy): Eukaryota > Metazoa > Chordata > Mammalia > Chiroptera > Molossidae > Tadarida > Tadarida brasiliensis. The sequence goes on from CM061269.1 coordinate 37,020,165, forward strand.
GGTGTCAGCTTGCCCTGTGCAACCCCAGAGGGCACGTCTGTCTAGCCTAGCAGGTTGGGGACCGTGTTTCAGAGCCTCACACTTAAGGAGCCATGGGTGGGAACACGGGCCTGGATGTATATGTGACAATGTGACAATGCCCAGCTTGTCCAGCTTGTTCTCCACAGCTCGCCAGCTGGTGCTGGGCCAGGGCTGGGGCTGCATTTAAAAGCTGGTAAATTTTCCAGCGACATATTCTGCCAGCAGACACATGCCCAGCTCGTGTTGTTCTTGTTCCACTGGCCGCTCATGGTGTGCTCTGGAAAAACTCACGGGGTTTGCATCTGCTGTGGGTCAGATCAATTCCCAGACACTGAGGGGCTCTAGGGAGAAATGGGGCATGATCCCTGATGGCCAGAAGGATCCAGGGCAAGTCCAGACACCGAGGACACAAGATAGGGGAGCGTAGTCACCTGAGAAAAATAGCTACAGCGTGGGGAGTGGCTGAAGAAGGAGAGCTTCCTTTTGGTTGGGCACTGGCTTCATGGAGGAGGCAGCGTTGGTGGGGGGCCTTGAAGGATGGGCCAGATTTAGTCAGGTGCAGATGACAGACAGTGGGGGGAGCGTGTGGGCACGTTTGGCTAACACCTAATGGTGTCATTTGGCTTTGAGGTTTCGGGGCAAATAGTATTTCCAAAATGACCCCAACAACATCTACCATGGCCCGTGCTCTTCTCCCCTCTGCAGCTGGCTGGTACCCTCTACGTAGCACTGGAATGCAGTGTAAAAGAGTGCCAGATCTCTGAGGTTGGGCCATAAAATGAGTTGCAGTTCCTGCAGAAACACACGTGCTTTGAGCCCCAAGCCCCACACAAGAAGTCGATCACGCTGAGCCTGCCGGGGTGTGAGGAAGCCGCCCCATGGAGCAGCCACGCAGGTGCTCTGGCGGGCAGTCCTGTCCTCCTCCCTGCCCATTCAGAGAACTCCAGCCTCCTGACACTAGGCCACCCCAGCCTCCAAGTCTTCCCAGGTGATGCCCCAGATGTGGCGGAGAGGACGTAAGCTGTCCCTCTGTGTCCTTCTGGTTCCTGACCCACAGAATTCGTGGGCAGGTTAAAGGATTATTGCTTTACTCACTGAGGTCCGGGCAGTGTGTTCCATGGATTCCGGGAAACCAGGAGGGAGAAGAGTGTGGAAAAGCTGCCTGGCACAGGTTCCTCTGTGATTCGAAGCCAGGTTTGATCACTCAGAACTTCTGACTGGGCGGTGGGAGCCCACTGGAGGTCTGCTGGAGGGAATGGCTTACTTCAGGCCGTGCTTTCAGAGGAAAAGCCTGCAGCGAAGTGGGTGGAGAAGCTCGCCGAGGTTCTGGGACTGATGTAGAGGCGGAGCAAGCTCAGGGGAGCTGGGATGTGGGAGCTGAGAGGAGGGGCTGTGCAAGAGACACTGGTGTGGAGGGTTAGACGGGGGTCCTCCTCACCCGTCGCACCTGCAGCCCAGCCCGAGATAGCTGAGGGCAAGGGCAGGCCACTCTTTGGAACTTGGCTACACGGTCTTGTAAAAGCAGGACTTTCTCCTTAGAATGGGCTCGAGGTTCCTCACCGAGTAGTGGAGTCATGAAACACAGAGCTGGGTTCTGGTGAGACTGTGTTGTGTGTGGACGAGGCACCAAGGAAGAGCTGAGTTGGTAGCCAAGGCGGTCATGAAGACTTCAATATGCGAGGAACACAAGGACACACGTCAATCTCCCTAAAAACACTAACGTAAGATTGGCCTGCTTTACTGCCTACCCTTGTGGGCTACCACTATGGGGTTATTTCAGGGCGAGGTCCCCCTGTTGTGGACATCTGTCATGGAGATTCTGCCTTTTCTTCCATAGTTGAGATGAAGTTCACAATTCAGATGCTTTAACATCTTAAATTCATACTATGGTGTAAATGACTGATAAATGGGCCTTTCCTGAGTGAGAATTCTGAAGCAAAGAACACTGGGCCACATGAGAGCATTGGGTTATTGAGAGAGAGAGGATGGGAGGAAGAGAAAAGGATGCAGAGGGTGGAGGCTGAGAGCCAGCAGGCAGAGCTCACTGACCTCAAGCCCGTGTTTAGGTCTGTATTTGCCTACTGCTAGAGCCATTGCACAAGTACACCATTGCTAAGGGATATTGTTGGTTCTGATTGGTTGAGTGTCTGTTATGATTAGTTGGGCATCCAATCTGATCGACAGTTATTAAGGTCACCTAAGAAGGCTAGATGTCAGAACCAGGAACAATTCCTGGGCCCCAAATGTGGAAGACAAACACAGGATGGCCATTCAGTCCTGTCACCTCTCTGAGGCCCACAGCCTTAGGTCCTGACCGCCCTACATGTGAAGCCTGTGAGTTCTCCATGACCTTCTCATTCCTAGGAACTCTTCCTGTCTCACGGTCCTCAAAGGCACTCACCCCTCTCTCTTCCCTTAGCGTAACCCCTGTGGCAGAGACTGCGGTGTCCCACCCAAGCCCCCAGCCCTCATTATATCCAAGCCCATGGAATCCCATTTCCAACTGCAAGTGCACGTGGGCTCTGCCTTCCTCTGGCCGCCAGGGCCTCTTGGTCTGCTCACAGGGCAGGTTGAAATTCTGGGCTGTTGATGTTCTCCTAGGAGCAGCCCTCAGTCAGTGAAGGATGAGATTTGGGGGATAAATGGCCCAGACACTTTGCCTCTTGATGGGGATAACTCAGAGGCATCATCTACACCATCTCCCAGAGTTTCACCCTCCTCTCCTTCCCCTTCCCCACACTCCTACAGTGCCTCCCGACACCACCTCCCAAGTAGCTGTGTGCACTGACATCCTGTTTCAGGATCTGGTCTGGAGGCTCCCAAACCTGGGCACCCTCTCAAGGACCCCGCGTTTCAGAGAAACACAAGGCAGGTGGTGCACGGGCAACCCCTGCCGTTTTCCCTGTAACAGGGCCTTCTCTAAATTCTGGGAGCAAGAGAGGCATGGCTGCCTTCTTGGTTCTCAGAGGGAAAGCCAGTGATAGCCAAACACAAACTAATAATGCAATCAATGACCCCGTCTCATCTGTTACCTCAGCATCTCTACTGCAAAGTAAAACAAACCCAACCGCCCTCCCTTCCCCAGCACGAATGACACTTCTGTGTGGTCACGAGTCTCAGCTCTCAGTGTGAGGGGCTCAGCCTCTATGTCCTTGGACAGAATCTTTTCCTAGCTCTGCTCCCTCAAATGATTAGAAGACATTGAAGCAAGATCTAAGCATCTGCTGTGAACACACCTTGGCAGGTGCTTCAGCCCCAGCGTGGACTGTTCACTGCCGGCAATCCTCCTCGTGGGGAGGGCGGAGCTGCTTTGTGGGATCTGCTTTGAGGGGGACAAAGGGGTATGTCTTCAATTCACTTTTGTAAACCTCCCTGGAGCTTTGAAGCCAGAACTAGAAGCAGCGAGGGCAGGGGAAATAGGGTTCCGAGGTTAGGAAAAATGTGCAGATCTGAACCATTCCCCCATGATGGCTTTAGAAACCCATTTGGAAAACAGAATCTGACTGTTTCGTAGGAACTCGGCATGATTACCCTTTGACTCCTCCTTTGGGGGCATCATGTCACATGAAGAGTGCAGGAGGTGGTAAGGCAAAGGCCATCCTTGCTGGGGACAGCAGACACACCGGTGGACAAGAATGTGTGTGTATCACTCGTGTCCAGGCACAGCTCATTCCAGAGGCTTCCCTGTCAGCGGTTAGAAGGGGTTCCCTCAAAGTTCAATGTTCTTTTCCTTCCACTGATTCATGATGTTAAAGCTCCTTCCCCAAACCCCAATGAACTCAAGAATGAACACTTTCTCTTTACTCTTCCTCTTCCCCTTCTTTTATTTTCCCTTCCCTCTCTCTTCCTCCTTTCCTTGTCCATTTTCCCTCGGCTTCATTTGCTAGGACTGTCACAACAAAACACCACAGATGGGTGGCTAGCATAACAGATGTCTTCTCACAGTTCTGGATGCTGAAAGTCCAAGATCGAGGCGTCGGCAGGTCTGGTGTCTCCTGAGGCCTCTCTCCTTGGCTTGTCGATGGCCGTCCTTGCCCTGTGTCCTCACACGGTCTTTCTTCTATACCTGGTATCTCTTCCTCTTATAAGGGTCACCAGTCCATTGGATTAGGGTCCCCTAATGACCCCATTTAACCTTAATTACCTCCTTAAATGTCTTATATCCAACTACAGTCACGCTCTGAGGTTCTGGGGATCAGGGCTCCAATAGATGAAATTTGAGGAGACACAATTCAGCCCATGACATCCTCTTCTCCATTTCCGTCCCCAGAAACAGTCTTGCTTAATCAGGTTACATGAGTTCAAATCTTGGCTTTACCGTTTACCAGCTAAATGACCTGGATAACCTGCCTGACTCACTGCGCTTCAGTTTCATCATCTGTAACATGGGACCACTCACACTTTGTGGCGGTGGTGTGAGGAGTCAGGGGAATACTGTATGCAGAGAGGCTGGCTCAGCGCTTGGTGTGTGACAGGCTCACGCTGAATATTGGTTCCCTCTTTCTTCGTCCCTCTTCCTCCCACTTCCTGCACTTGTGGCCTCGCCAGGATAAATGACCACCTCTGGAGAAGCGGTCCCTCAATGCCACTCAGAGGCCTTGGGCTGCAGTCGCTCCGGAAGAATCAGACGAGAAGCCCGATTCCCCAGCTCCCCGCCAGAAGCCAGAAGTGAGGCCTGGCGATCAGGTTCCTCAGGTGTTCGGATGTGTCACCAGGTTTGAGAACCGCTGCCCTGGAAGTTACTGTTTTTTTAGATTTTAGGTTTAATTCACTTTACAGGATAGAAACATTGGTTTGAAAATGATCACCAACATGAACTTTCATTTTTTTAATAGACTGTTCCATCAAAGTTTTTTTTCCTGCTGCACACGCGTGGGTATTTTGGCAGAGCCAGCGACCTCAGTTTTCCCGAGGAACCGCGGACAGACCAGGACTAGAGAGCCCGTGTGCGTCAAGTTCGGTCTTCACTGCCTTGGGTCCAGGGCTGCCGTCCCCAGGAGCAGCGCGGCCGCCCTGGCACAGCTCACGCCTGGGCTTCGTGTACTTGCCCTCTGCCCTTTGGTCCGCTGGGCAAGCTCTGCGACAGCTTAGGACACTGGCTGTCAGGGGCGGAGTCGACAGAGGCAGCAGTGTTATTAGATCAGGACGTGCAAGTTCAGGTCTACCTACAAGTATAAAGGCAAACCTAGAAGAACTGAGATCATACAACAAAAATCAAGAGGTTCAGGGCATGGGGAGGCAGCTGGCAATGTAAGGGCAGTCATTTCCCATCTCTCCCAGTGGGAATGTCAACAGATGTTGTTCAAAATTGATAAATTGAGAAATGGAGGCAGAGGGGTCCCTGATAGCTGAATATTCATTGTGCTGGTCTCTGTCGTTGTGAGGCTGTGTAATTCCAAATTATATCAATGTTGATCATATTAGTTCCCACTAAGACAACCTCCCTCCCTGACACTGCGGTCATCTCCCCTCATCACCCTAACTCAGTCAACTGCAAACCTGAAATAAGATGTAGGGAGTGAGGCCGGCTGACAACAGGGAAGGGAAAACCTGATGGGGTAACAGCCGGACAGTGCAGCCCCCAGGAGGAGTCGATTTGAATTACTCAAAATAAAGGGAAGTCCTTGCGAACATCTGTGAAAAGATCCTTCTGTGAACTGTGAAAGTCAAATGTGGAACGAAGGATGTCGTGTCCTGCTACGGTCCACTTTGGTCTGAGAAATTACTCCCCAAACCCTTTAAATGCTTGATTTATTTTTTGCTCTTTCTAAGAATTAGTGCATAGTGGCCAATTTCTATTAAATAAAATCACATTTATTTTTATAATTTTAGTTTCAGTTTTCAAGATAATCTCCTAATCGCCATTTACTGTGAAATTTTGATCTCTGTTTTAACTGGATTCCCTTTATGTGGCTTTTTCCGGTGCTAACTGTCCTTGGAATATGAGGCCCTCCTGTCTTAAGTACATGATTTAAAGGGATGATTGTAAGCAACCGTTTAAAACGAAAACAGTGGAGAGAGTGGAGACCTCTGTGGAAAGAGGCAGAGACAAAGAGATGAGAGTGAATTTTATTTTTTACACTTTATTTTATACATTTCTGTATTGTTCAGACTTATTTTATTTAATTGTATTTTATTTTGCCAAGGACACACACAACTTTCAAAATTTGATTTTTTTCTTATTTGATAGAATATCTCAGTGACGTAATTGGTAAAAATGGCTATGCTGTGAGGTCTGACGTGGGTCCCTGGGCTGCGGGGCCCACAGCTTCCCGCGAGCAGCTGTGGCTGTGCCTGAGGCTGTCTGTGCAGGGGAGTCGCTGCCCTGAGCACCAGCGGTGCCCTCAGTCATGATGGAGGAGGGCTGGAAGGTAAATATCCCAACTTCCACTCTGCGGGTGGGGCAACTCGGGTACGCTCTTCGGCATCCCCAGACGTCCCTGGCAAGAAGGAGCCCCAGTTGCCCACAGTGGTGATCTGCTCATGAACACCCTCTCCTGACTTCCTTCCCTTCCCCACTCCACTCCTGGTGCTTCCTGGAATCACCTCCCAGGTTGACTTCTTGTAATTGAACCCTTGTCTCAGAGTCTACTTGGGGGAACTCAACCTAAGACATAAGTTCTAATGAGTGTATTGGGAAGGTCAAGTGCCTTCTCCTTTGAGCAGGGGAAGTGGTGAGGAGTTCTGAGGAGGTGAGCCCTTCCGAGAGGAGTGAGTGGAGAGAAGAAGCCTTCCAGGAGCGAGGTGCCACCCCTCAGGCAGAGGGCTGGCACAGTGCTCTCCTGTGCCCCTTGCTCCTTTGTTGGGAGAGGGGGTAGTAGGATGACCACACCAAGAGGGAAGGGCTAGAAGGTGGCCCCTTTCATTCTTCCCACCAGGTCTGAGGCCACTGCTGCTGGTAGCACCCAAGAACGCAGAAGCCCACCCTGGGAGGCCCTGGGAGGCCCTGGGTCTGGATGCCATCATAGGCATGTAGTTCACTCCTCCAGACGGAGACTCCACGGCAGGGCTGAGCACAGGCTACGCACCCACCCTCCGGATCCAGCACTATTCCGAGGTTTGAGAATGTTGCTCGTCTTCGTACAAAGGCCCATCTCAAACATGTGCAAAACGGGCAGCATGTAAACCCAGCCACTCAGACCCTGTGTTCCTGAAGAAGCAACAGGATTTTAGAAATGTGTAGACTGATCTTGTTTCCAACGTCTCGGACCATTAGTGTGCAGTGGAAGGTGCTCTGTGCCGATTCTGGGCCCACGCAGACTGCAAGCTTCCACGTTCTTTCTCTTGGAACATTCTCTCTGGGTGCTCTGAGGGGCCGAGCCTAGTCCTGCACAAGTTCCTGACCCAAAAACGGTGCCATCTTAATCAAATGGTTGTTTAAGCCACCAAGTTTTGGGTTACTATGCAAAAGATAACTAAAATCAGAATGTTGAATCAGACCTATGGCATATAGAATCCACTCATTAATATTCTGTAAATCAACATTCTGTGCAGCAAGAAATATATTTGGAACTATAATTTCCTTAAACACATTCTTTATCATTATACTCCCCATTTAAAAATCTGCAGACTTCCAATCATGTAATGAACCCAAATCAAAATTCTTAATTCCTTGTGCAGCAGATTGATTATATTAATGGTCTCAAATTGTCATGCTTCCCGGGGTCCATGCCCTTTGGTAGTCCCCCCCCCCCCACACACACAATGACTCTGAACTTGGCCATATGTTATAGGCTGGATTGTGTTCCCTCCAAATGCATATGTTGAAGTCCTAACCAACAGTGCCTCAGAAGGTGATTGTATTTGGAGATTTAAAGGACCTTTAAAGGGATAAGTAAGTTAAAATGAGGTCATCAGGTTGGGGCCTAATCCAGTATGACTGGTGTCCTTATGAAAAGAGGAAATTAGGGCACAGACATGCCTGGAGGAACGACCAAGTGAAGACACAGGGAGAAGACAGTCATCTACAAGCCGAAGGCTTCATAAGAAACCAACCACGCCAGCACCTTGGTGTTGGACTTCTAGCCTCCAGGACTGTGAGGAAATAACATTTCTGTTGTTTAAGCTGCCACCTGTGGTCTTTTATTAAGATAACCCTCGAAAACTAATATGCTGTGTGACTTGCCAATGGGATGGTAGTCATCTGTATGCAAACAGAAGATGGAAAAAGTGCAAGTAAATTCCTGCTTCCCTTTGACCCTTGCTGATACTAAGAGAACATACCCAAGCTAGCCCCCTGGAAGGCTGAGAGAGACACATGGACAAGAGCCAAGGGCTCCCTGCTGAGGCCAACTTGGACCAACCAGCCTACAGCCCACCTGCAGTCTGACCACAGACGCATGAGAAGTCCAGCTAAATCAGCCAAGTCTGCTCAGATCAGTAGAACCTCCCAGGTGACCCAAATGACTCGTGAGAAATGATAAATGGGTGGCATTTGAAGCCACAGTTTCGGGGTGGTTTGTTGTGCAGCATAATTGTAGCCACAGATTGCTGACATTTCCCATCCAAAGCCTTCCACAGTCACCTCTTCCTCCTCTCCGCTAAGCTCTACCATCAGAACAAAATCAAAGTGAAAGGGACGCCTCTGTCACAGGCGTGCTTTTCCACCTGTACCCATCGCCGACACGCCCCCGCCCGGTGCTCATCCGTCATCCTGGCGTTGGCTCCTGGAAACAGTCTGCTTAATTTTCAAGCCTAAATCTGGTCTCTCCCAGGAAGCCCTTCCTAGTCTGCTGCATCAGTTCCCTATTCTTTCCATGACCATACATGTACTGCCTTCAAACAACACAAATGTATTCTCTCTCAGTTTCGGAGGCAGGAAGTCCAACCTGAAGATGTTGGTAGGGCTGCATTCCTGTTGCTTCAGGGGGAGAACCCATTCCTTGCCGTTTCCAGCTTCTAGAGGCCACCCCTCCCCCTCTTCAAACTCATCACTCTAACTCCTGCTTCTGTCGGCACATTTCTTTTTTCTGAGCCTCCTGCTGCCTCTTATAAGGACCATTGTGATTACCCTGGGCCCATCTGGGGGATCCTGGATAATCTCCCGGACCAAGGTCCTCCAGGTCTCCCCACTTTAGTTAATGGCCTCACCCCTCACCTTGCTCAAGGTCTTTCTCTCCCCTACCCCTGCCCTCACTCTCAGTAGTCAGATTCAATTCATTAGCAAGCTGACTCAGTGCAACCTAAAAAGTACGTGTCAAAATGGCCCACTGCCCTGTGTGTGCACTGCTGCTCTCTTTGCCAGGCTCATCAGCTCCCTCTGGAAGTGACAGAATAGCCGGTACCTGGCCTCACTGCTCTCACCTGTCCTCCACACACAGGCCAGAGTAGTCTTAAACATGTGAATCACCTCCCTGCTAAAGCCCTTTAGGGCTTCACACCACACTTTAGAATACGACCCAGCTGTGGCCCGAAAGGCACCTCCCGCCCTCTCACACCTCTCATTCTCCCTTCCACTCCAGCCACACTGGCCTTCTTTCTGCTCCTTGACCCCTCCCTGTTTCCCCCATCCACCCCAATTCCTTTCCCTTTCTGCTCTCCTGCCTGGACCTCTCCACCCTGAGATCTTTGCAGGGTTGGCACTTCCAGTTCTCCTTTCAAATACCTTGGATCTTCTGGCCACCCAACCCCGGTGTTTCCCTCATCCCGTTTCCTTGTTCCCCACAAGCCGACGCCCTAGCGGAAACCCAGGTCCATGTGCTGAGCAGGGGCTTTGGCTGGTAGACCTCTGTGTTCCCAGACCCTGGCGTGGTGCTCGCACATAGAAGGTGCTCAATGAATATCCAAGGAAAGATGAATGAAGAGACGCCACTGCCCGTTCTACCAACAGCCTAGCTGTTTTCAGGTGTCTGCCCATCTTACCTGGATTCCAGCTGCAGCCTGCCATCCAGCCCACGGGTGGCTGTCCTTCAGTGTCCTATGCAGGTTACGCTGTTTTGGATTTAAAACTGGTGCAAGCGGGTGTAGGGTTCAGGGGTGCTCATAGGCTCAGCATGGTCCCATCCCTTCCCCTCTCTCCTCCCACTTTAGCCCTGGAGAGAGCAGCCTGTCTTTGCACCGCTCAGCAGTGGTGCATACAGGGCATTTTTTTGGTTGCATACAGGGCATTCGTTTTAGCAGCGCCTTTGGTTGACATTCCTTGACTTGAAGTCACAGGAGGTTTCTCTGTTGCTTCCTTGAGCCCATTTGGAAAGAGTTTTCTAGACGTGGAGGCTGAAGAAGACATGTCCAAGCCGTCCATGCTGCCTTCTTGCTGGTTGCAGGAGGTGTTTTCACAAGCAAAGGGCTGCTTTTCCTCCCCTTCAGTTGAAGTCTTAAGAGCCAGGCACACTTGTCCTGGGTTGGTAACCTCTCAACTGTCCTTGAGTGGAGTAATGGCCCTTCTTCCGACGTGCGGTGTTTTCCTCTTCAGTCCCTAAGTTGTCTTTCCAGTCTGAAGTCATTGCTAGCGCACTGGCTGATGTCGCCAGAGACTGATCGCCTGCTAACCACTGCTTCTCCAGCAGCTCCTCAGCTGGGAGTCTGGGAGCAAGATCTGCTTTTAGGAGTCGTTTGGAAATGCTTTTAGCACAATCACTTATAGGATCTTCAAAAGGTAGTTCTCTCATAAAAAAATATTGTTGATGCTATTACCAATGCCCCCCATTTTCAAAATTCTCTTCTGAGCTTGCCACGCGAAGGGGGGTGCGTCCCTAGGCACCTGTGCCCGGTGTCGCACTGCCGACTGTGGCCACGGGCACTGAGAGCTGCAGGGGTCCCACGTGTGAGGCACAGCCGCTGCCCCTCAGCTAAGCCTCAGTTACCTTTCTGTTGGAGTGGTTAGCACCATCGAGGGGCTTCAAACCATTTTCCTCTCAGTTTCCGACCTCAGCGTGCACTGCTGTGAAGACAAGCCGGGGCTGATGTGAGCAAGGCACCGAGTGATCGACCTTCACTCTCTCTGAGGATTTCTGTTCTCCCTCCTCACACAGCGCCATCACGGGGATGACACGTAGGTGTCTCAGACACTGGCTCCAGACATGCGATGCATTCGCGTTTCACACTTCTTAGGAAGCTCCCCTCCCATGCAAGTGACGGCGAGCGGAGCTTCCAGCCCGTCTCTGTGTCCTTGTCTGCAGGCTCACGTCGTGTCCCCAATATTCTCCCCAAGGTCCGCGTTCCCGGAGAGCGGCTCCATCGCCACTTTCACACGAGCAGCTTTTCTGTCTGTGGAGTTCCCCTGAAACCACCGTCGTTGAGGTGTTTTCTCTCTGATTGGAGGTTCTCCAGGGCCCTTGTGAGAAAGACGTGTGCTTCCGATGGGTGGGAGGGCAGCGGACTAGCTGACAAGGCCCCACAGGGATGGGGTTTGCAGACAGAATGGCAACTTGTGCTGACACCAGCATCTCCGATATTTCCCAGGTTCCCCAGAGGCCATGTCTCTGTTGGTGGTTGTCCCCTCTCAGGTGAAATTCGGTTCTGAAACCAAGGCTTGATGTGTTCCGTGCCATCTGGGGGCAGGCTTGCTCCGCTTACACGTAGTTTATGTTCCCCAGTAAGTGTAGTTTTCACGTGACTGTCAGTATCTCAGACATTCTCAGTCTGAATTCCAGAGAGGAAGTCCCTCAGTTCAGTGCCTCTTAGGCTAGCCCATGTCGTGTTTGCTGAGAAGTTTATGGGTGGAGTGCCCTTAAGTTCGGTGTTTATTCTTGGTCCAATCTGCAAAGACCTGGGGGTAAAGGGGCCGTGCTCTGAACTTAGGTGGCAGGGGCTGTGGGTAGAGTGATTTTCCTTAGAAGGAGCTCTGGGTGGGTAGATATCAAATGACATGAAGTAATGGGGTTAATCAACAGCATGAATGAACCAGAAAAGGGAAATAAAACTTCAAAAATTACGTATACATTTATAAAGAGGAAAGTTCAATTAAGGTTCAAGAAATTAAAAGTCATACATTTTAGTGTGCGCTCTAGTCTTCAGACACGCTATTCGGAGAATTATATGATTTCTAATCGTAGGTCTGGAGCAAACACTGCTAGAAACAGCAGTTTTAGTTGACAGAGAGCAGAGCTAACGAAGGGAATGTGTTGCAAACAATGATTTGTTTTGTTTTGTTACTTAACTAAAGACCAGTCCCCCTCTTTACCATTGGAAGCAGAGTCATTGATGCCTTTAAATCTAATTATACCAGAGAAAGAAAGATCAGAGACCCCAGAACCCTTGGCATCAGTCTTGGTGATAGTATTTTGGATTTGACACCAATAGCAAAGGGGAAAAAGGCAAAAATAAATAAGTGGGACTATATCAAGCTAAAAAGCATCTGCATAGCAAAGGAAGCCATCAAAAGATGAAGATGAAACCTTAGGAATGGGAGAACATATTTGTGAATTATATATCTGATAAGAGGTTAAATCTAAACTATATAAAGAACTCATACAACTCAATAGGAAAAAACTCCAAAGAATTTGATTAAAAAATGGGCAGAAGAGGTGAATAGACATTTTCCCTAAGAAGACATATAAGTTGGCAACAGATAGATGAAAAGGTGCTCAAAATAATGAATCATCAAGGAAATGAAAATCAAAAGCACAATGAGATATCACCTACACCTGTTAGAATGGTAATTATCACCTGGCCGGTGTGGCTCAGTGGATTGAGCATCGTCCCATGGACTGAGATGTCCCGGTTCGATTCCCGGTCAGGGCACATGCCCGGGTTGTGGGCTCGATCCCCAGTAGGGGGCGTGCAGGAGGCAGCTGATCAATGTTCCTCTCTCACATCAATGTCTCTATGTCTCTCTCCCTTCCTCTCTCTCTAAAATATCAATAAAAACATATTCAAAAAGAATGGCAATTATCAAAAAGACAAAAAAATAGCAGTGTTGGAAAGTATGTCGAGAAAAGGACACAGGTGTAGTGTTGGTGGGGATGTGAACTGGTGCAGCCACTATGGAAAATGATATGATATTCCTCAAAAAATTAAAAATACAACTACCATATAATCCAGCAGTTATCCTTCTGGGGATTTGTCTGAAGGAAACTAAATCACCATCTCAAAAAGATACATGCACCCACGGTCAGTGCAGATTACTCACAGTAGCCAAGACATGGAAATAGCTTGTGTGTCCATCGATGGATGAACAGATAAAGAAGATGTGATAATGAAATAGTGTTCAGCCATAAAAAGAAGAAAATCCTATCATTTGCAATAATGTGTATGAAACTTGAGGGCATTATGCTCAATAACGTAAGTCAGACAAAGACAAATGCTGTTCACTGTTATTACTTATATCATTGTCACAGTAGTAACAGCAACACAGTTACATAGTCACATAGTAACAGGAGTGCGGTAACTACCGGACCATTGTCCTAATTTCCTGTACAAGTAGTGATGCTCAAGGTGACGCAGTAAAGATTCTACCTTATATGGAGCAAGAAATGACACTGTCCAAGCTGAACTGAGACCAGGAAGAGGCACGGGAGATCTGACAGTGAGCTCTCGTTGGGCACTGGAGTGCTCCAAAGAGTTTCAGAAGGTCAGTCTACCTAAAAGCCTCTGACTGTGTGGATGATGTAAAACAGTGGGTTGCTCTGGAAGCAGTGGGCGTGCGCCAGCTCTCGATGGTCCTGAGGTGGGGTTTTGTGGGCAGGAGGCCACTGTCAGGACAGAACATGGAGAGACAAAATGGGTTCCTCTAGGTGAAGGTGTCAGAAACCTTCTATCTCCCATTTTATCTCCCATTTAAAAATCTGTATGCAGGACATATCATGTGAAAAACTGGGCTAGACTCAGAGGAAGGAGGAGTGAAACCGGTGGAAGAGATGTCCGTAATGTAAGAGATGAAGATGATGGCACCTCACTGGCAGGAAGGAGCAGAGATTTGAAATGACTTCTGATGAAACTGAAGAGGAGAGAGCCAGCGGAGGACTGCATCTGAACACCAAGCAGCCAAAATTCACCACCACGGGAGAAACACACAGCTTTAACCTCAACAGTGGAGACGTTGACGTTGTTCTAGATTTTGCTAACCTCGGTTCAGTCATCAATTCAAATGGAGATTGCAGCCAAGACACGAGGAGGCTGAGACCCGGAAGGGCAGTGATGGAAGAATTAGAAAGACCAAGATGTGTCATCAGAGACCAAGGCTAAGACCATCCACACCCTCATATTCCCAGTTAGTAGGCACACAGTGTATGGATGCGAAAGCTCGACAGTGAAGAAGGCTGATACAGAGAGAACGGTTCATTTGCGATATGGTGTGGAAGAGGGCCCTGCAGATACCCTGCATCGCCAGAAAGACGAAGTGGGTCCCAGTGCAAATTCAGCCTGAAACATCGCTAGTGGCAAAAATGACAAAACTGGTACCCAGAAGGCAGGGTTCTTTAGAAAAGATCATAATGCTAGAAAGATAGAAGGCAGCAGGAAAAGAGGAAGACGTGTGTACTCTGCCCTGCTCTCCTCCTCGGGCTGATGCTCCAGACTGAACCAATGGATTTTTGTGCTGTCCTGCTCCTGCTTAGCTTCAGCCAATGGAAAAGGAGGGAGGAGACTGGGGCTCAGGTATTGGTTCTCCTGGATCCCTGTACCCTTGTGTGCTGGCCTTGGACAGTTGTGCCCTTAGACAGAAGATCACAGCTCCTCTCCAGATGGCATCCTCTACATGACTTTCACCTTCTGGTCCGTAACCACTCCCTGCCCTCCTCCTGTGAGTCTTGAGTGTCTAGTCCCAGGGACACAAGTCTAGAGGGACTGCACTACTCCTTGGGGTTCCCCTACATAACTTTATATTGTTCTTTTGTTTAATATTTCTTGCATTTTCCCAATTTCAGCACGTCGTGTCTTTCCTGCTGGAACTCTGACAGATACAGGACCTATGAAAAGTTGTCTGACTAAGCATGGCATTAATGGCCTGATTCTAAGGGGACTAAGGAGGATGGATAATATGAGCCACATTTTCATATTTCAGTGTGGGCACTTGCTGATTTCTTGCAAACCGTGTGATCCTGCATAGATAGGCGAAGCTTTGAATACAGTTGCAGAAGAAACAGATCGGCATTGAATTTCCTACTTAGGGGTCAGAGTTCCTTCCCTACATCACTCCTAAATCACCCCTAATGCATAATGTAATGAAAGGTACTTCTAGTACACTTAAAAACCCGCTTTCCTCCCACTCAGGCTGGCTCACAAAAAGCCAAGGAGTCTTCTCAGGGAGGGCACAGAATCCCGGTGTTGGATGATTCGGGCTAAATTATAGCCTCACACTGTCAGGGGAACCCGAGAGAGGATCAGATCAGCTGGAATTTAGCAGAAGGGAGTGCCGTTCCCTTACCTGTTGGACAAGCTGAGCTAGCGATCAGAGGATTGTCCAAGCTGGATTCCACTGGTAGATTGTGAGCTCCACAGGGCAGACGTTTTAGTTGAATAATTCCGTAGTTCTGATCTCACTAGATTCTGGCAAATAGACACCAGTCAAGTGCTGGCTGAATGAGCGGTGTAGATTCCTATGGCTTTAGGGAGCTCAGGGGGCCATCTCTTTATCCCCCTGCCTCCAGTGGGCTTCCAACAAAGCGTCAGGCTCTCCAGTGAGAGTGAGGGGGGCCTTCCAAAGCTTACTCATCCACACATTTAAAATCTTTTTCTGATTGATTGCCATATGATAGCAGGTGAAGCTAATTTTACTGGACATAAATAAAAATAGGCAAGACCTTTATAATAACTTTTTATATCTGAAGGCACTCAAACCTTCCCTGGCTTCTTTCTCTTTCTGTACTGAATTATTCCAGTTTCTTAAAAACTTGCTGGGAATCAAACTCAATAGAGTATGAGGGAACTGGCTAGGCGTTCGCATTTATATTGTACTTGGTTTAGAGACAGTATTTCCGGGATTCATTCTGTTTTTACAGAGCAGCACGTTTAAGGATAAAAATTACTCAGAAGCTGGTCGTGCATGTAGGTAAAGGGGTGGGGTCACTCTGCAGTCCCAAAGCACAGGCTGCGTCATTCATTTTCCTAAGAAGGGAAAGAGAGGAGCTGGGCCTGAAAGAATCATGTATGTTTTTCTGCAGATGTGTATCAGCTAATCCCTTGAATACACTGGAACAGAAAAAGGCAGAGAAAAAATAAGTAAGGCTTTCCTTTTTATTTTATTTTATTTATTTATTTATTTTAGCAGGAGGGAGAAAGGGGGAGAGAGAGAGAGAGAGAAACATCGATGTGAGAGAGACACATCGACTGGTTGCCATCCACACGACCCCAACCAGGTCCAGGGACAAACTGCAACCGAGGTACGTGCCCTTAGCGGGAACTGAACCAAGGACTGTCTGGTCCGCAGGCCGACACTCTAACCCCTGAGCCAAACCGGCCAGGGCAAGGCTTTCCCTTTTAATGAACTGAGCCGATTCAGGGGCTCTGAGCAACCAGCAGCCAAAGCAGCCTAGATTCCTAAGGGAGGTGGTGAAGAGAGCACACCCATTGATGTTCGCATCCCTGGGGGAGTCAGGGGCTTGGAAATCACCTGAACGGGTGTGGCAAATACTCTCTTCCGAGCAGGCAGCATTTGAGGTCCTAGTGGTGGAGCGGAGGGCCTCAGAGCGGGATTCTGTCTGGAGCAGTCCCCAGGACCCTATTCACCCGATGCACACTCCTTAAACTAAAAGACACACTGAGCTGTGGCCTGCATCTAGCCTGAGGTGGAAACAGTTTATTTTACTAACAGCAGGCTCTGGATTTACATCTTAGTTCTGGATAAAGCTCTGTGTAGAAGGTGCAGGTCTAAAGGTCTAGGTGTCTGCTGAAGCCAAGGCCTTCGCTCTGCAAAAGAATGGGGTGCTTTGTGGGAGGGGAGTGGCACTCTTAAACAGGAGGGCCAGAGAGGAACAGGAGAGAAAGGAGGAGGAGAGAGGAGTTAGCAAGATAGGATCAATTTAGGGGCAGGGTCTGCAGTCAACAGACATTTTAGGAATGACGACACCCAGAGCATGAGTTGGGCACAGAGCAAATCACACGTCTAAGGAGAGCAATTCCCTGTGCAGGTCGGAACATCTGAACTTGGCTATTTGTTATGATGCTTATCCACCAGATGTCAGTAAAGTGTCTCATTCTAACAAGATAAGTACACTAAAGGCAATTTTCCAACAGATGAAAGTATCTCGAGGAAGGGGTGCTTAAAAAAATTCACACACAAAAATAGTATGTGCTGACAGAGCCCTGATTCTTGGCCTTCTTCCACTTGCTATTTAAAACATCTTCCTCTTCCACGCCTCCAAAAAGAGAAAGAAAAGAAAGTGCTGCCACATTTTCTACCCTCTGGGAAGCCATCATATCCAAACTCTACAACAAAACAACCAAAGTGAATCAAGCACAACTTTTATTGTACTCAAGTGTATCTGATTTATTTTAAGAGTGTTTTCTCTTTCACTCATAGCATATCATGCTTCACTTCGGGTATTTATAGTACATATTCTGTAATTATCTACGCTCATGTCTGCTTCTCCTAGCTCTTATCATTTATATTTTTTATTTAAATAGTGCATACATAGAGTTAAAAGTTGTTTTACTATTAGGCTTATAATGAAAACCAGCCATCACCTACCCCGCCCCACCTTGGTTCCTCTCCTTGGATGTACCACTTTCCCTTCTTTTACTTATTTCTTTTGCCGTATAGATTCATATATCTAAATAATTTGCTTCAATGCCTATTTTTTGATTTGTTAGGCTTTTCATTGCCTTCCTATTACAGTGGTTGAGTATATTAGTCAGGCTAAGTTACGCTAGCTGCTACAATAAACAACCTCCCCATCCTGCTAGCTCAGTACAATAAAGGTTTATTTCTTTTCCACTGTGGGTCACCAAGGGAGGTAAGAGGTTGTTCTTCACACATTCAGGAATTCGGGCTCCTTCCATCTTTTGATGCCACCGTCTCCAACATGTGGCCTCTACATTGTCCCCGAATAGGAAGACAGAAGATGAAGTGGGGGATGTGTGCAGTGAGATGGGGTGTGGCAAAGGGAAGGAAGTTATCAAGTCAGAGGGAGTGAGAAATTGTGCCAACTAAGGAAAGGAGGAAACTGACTGGGAGTTAGAAACATGGGCGTCATTTTGACCACACTAAGATTGTGGGGTGGGAAAACTTGATTGGAGTGGACCTTAAAAGGGAGAGAAATTGGAATAAAATAGCATGTAAGTTGGCTTTGCAGCCCTACATTTATTGAGGCTTATTTAATCCTGACAACTTCTCTTTGTGGATTATTGTCCCCATTTTACAGTTAAAGACACCGAGGCACAGAGAAATCCACTGACTTGCTGAGATCAGACAGAAGGGAGAGGCAGGATTTTATTTATTTATTTATTTATTTATTTATTTATTTATTTATTTATTTATTTATTTATTTTCAGATAGAGTGAGAGGGAAGAAGGAAGGAGGGAAGGAGGGGGAGAGAGAGAGAGAGAGAGAGGGAGAGAGAGAAACATCGCTGTGAAAGAGACACATCAATTGGTTGCCTCCCACATGACCCTGACCAGGGCCGGGGACCGAACCACAACCGAGGTACGTGCCCTTGACCAGAATCAAACCTGAAACTCTTTGGTTCGTGGGCCAAGCCAGCCAGGGTGGGAGAGGCAGGGTTTAAACTGAGGCACACTGACTCGGGAGCTCCCAGCTCCTAGCCTCTGCAGTAACTCTGGGAGCCTCTTTTTTCCTGTCTTTCAAAGGGGATCAGGAGTCGTATGTACCTTTCAGGGTCATGCTGAGAATTAAATGAGATAATGTATACAAAGTACTTGGCATATCACAGGAACTCAGTAAGAGTTTTGTTAGTATTTAAAGTTGTTTTTCTTCTCTTTTTTTTGTTAACAAGAAATACAAAGATGTTGATATTATTTGAGCCGTTTGGTATGACTCAGGGGTGGGCGAAAGTAGGTTTACAGTTGTTTGCACGGAAAAGACATGCAGGTTGTGATGATAATAATGCAGGAACAGACTCGTGTTTTGAGTACGCACAACTGTAAACCTACTTTTGCCCACCCCTGTGTTCTTCAAAATCCACGTGCATGTTAGTGCCTACATTCATACATGAATGTACAATACTTTGTCCAACTATTCGAAGCATTTGATATTTTACAAAACACTGTGCTGAAAAACCTTGTCTATAAATATTTGTCCACATCTCGAATGAATTTTTAGGCCAGATTCTCAGAAATGAGAACACTGGGCAGAAGACGTGATGAGCATTCTAGTAGCTGACTTGTTGTGCACATCCTTCATTATTAGGTGCAGGAGTTCTGTGAAGTGACTTGCTGTTTTACATACATGTGTTTTAAAAATGGAAGGAGGTCTTTTTCGTCTGATTGTAAAAGGAATAATGTGCTCACTGTAAAAAATAATCAGACACAGAGAAGCATAACGAAAGTAAAAGTCACCTGTCTTTCCATAATTCCCGTTGACATTCTGGATTCTGCGCCTACATCCCTAAATATGTGTGCCCGCTGGGAGAGGGCATGCGCACCTGCACCCAGTTACAGACATGGGATCCACACTATGTAAACTAGGTGATCTACTGATAGTCTAAGAAACTGACGTTGAAGCATGGCACACTCAGAGGGATGTGCACGAAACCTACGTGTGTGGCTGGATGAATGTTCCTAAATGAACACCCAGATTAAGAAGTAGAAACCCGCCCTGGCCGGTTTGGCTCAGCGGTTAGAGTGTCGGCCCACGGACCAGAGAGGCCCGGGTTCGGGTCCTGCTAAGAGCACATACCTCGGTTGCAGTTTGTCCCCGGCCCCGGTTGGGGTCGTGTGGGTGGCATCCACTCGATGTGTCTCTCTCACGTCGATGTTTCTCTCTCTCTCTTCCTCCCTCTCTCCCTCCCGCTGTATCTGAAGATAAATGCAAAAATGTCCCTGGGTAAGGATAAAAAAAGAGGATTAAAAAAAAAAAAAAAAAGAAGTAGAAACCCTGTGGAACTCTTCATGAGGTCGATGTTTACCCGTATCCAGGTGCCATGCTAATGGTATCACTTCAATTTTAGTTGGTGCTACTGAAAGGAGCCCTTAAAATGTATCAAAGATTTTGTCCATGTTAACAAAGAAACTATATTCATTAGATATAAGATGTCACTGATTGTTAGTATCCCATTATTATGTACTGCTGAAAAAGAAAGAAAAAAAAAGCTGCCAATTAAACTATAGTGCAACGCCTTGTTGATAGTCCTGTGTAACAACCAGCTTCTTTTAAAAAATTGAGACATAACTGACATATTACTTCTATGTGTACAACATAATGATTCAATATTTGTACACATTGTGAAATGATCACAGTAAGTCTAGTTAACATCCATCACCACACATAGTTACACATTTATTTTGGTGATGAGAACTTTTAAGATCTACTCTCTTGGCAACTTTCAAATATACAATGCAATATTGTTTCCGTCGTCACCATGCTGTGCATTGCATCTGCGTCACCTTTTTTTTTATAATAGGAAGTTTGTAGCTTTTGACCCCCTTCACCCATTTCTCCCCCCCACCCCCCACCCCGCCTCTGGCAACCACTGGTCTGTTCTATGAGCTTGGGTTTTGTCTGTTTGCTTCTTTAGATTCCACATATAAGTGAGATCATACAGTATTTAGCTTGCTCTGTCTGATATAACCAGCTTCTTGATGCTTTGAAATTTTCTTTATCTCTTCCGAGGTTTGCCAGTTCTCTAGCCTTCAGCTGCACTGCATGGTGTATAAAGCCAATCTTTCTGCATTTTCTTATCTCCAGCCACTTCTGGGTATTTTCTTTCCTGGGTCCCATTAAGCTCTTGGTTGTTTCTACTCCAGAAAATATGAAATCTTTCTTCCGGTGAAGAGATTTGCTTTGGTAATATTAAATTCATGCCCTGTTTTTCTTTTTTTTCCTCTCTCAATTTTTATTAATTTATCTTTGTTATAGGTGTTTCTCCTTTTCCTCCTCAGACACCCTCCTCCCCATACCCCCCAGCATTGTTGTCTATGTCCATTTGTTACGCATACTTGCATGTAAGAGGTTTGTTACTCCTTTCTATGTCTCTGGGTCTATTTTGTTCATCAGCTTAATTTTGTTCATTATATTCCACAAATAAGTGAGATCATGTGATACTTGCCTTTCTCCGATTGGCTTATTTCACTTAGCATAATGCTCTCCAGGTCCCTCCATGTCTTCATGCCCTGCTTTTTTGTGTGCATATCTTTCTGCACATGTTATATGATTTTTGTCTCAATGCTGGTTATGGTGAAGTCTTTTGAAAGACACTTTAAATAAGAATTAAGCTCAATGGGTGTAATACCAATAAAGCACATAGCTCAGTTTGAAATGACAACGATATAAGAGCTTTGCTGGAGGTCAGTTCATGCATGCCCAAGCAGCTAGGACAGCGGGACCCATGCAAAACATGTAAGTCTTAGAGTCAATGAAACACAGTATGTACCCAGCCAGTGTGGCTCAGTAGATTGAGCGTTGTCCCATGGGCTGAGAGGTCCCGCTTTGATTCCCGGTCAGGGCACATGCCTGGGTTTTGGGCTTGATCCCCAGTAGTGGGTGTGCAGGAGGTAGCTGATGGATGTTTCTCTCTCACATCGATGTTTCTATCTCTCTCTCTTAAAAAAAAATCAATAAAAAATACAGTATGCATACAATATTCTTTTTTTATAATTGAGATTTTATTGGTTTCTATCTGATCTGTCCACAGGCAGCATAAACAATCTACTTACAATTCTTACACATGAGAATCTATACATAATTCTTATACAGGTACTAACAACCTAAAAAAAAGTGGTTGCAATCCTCTTCTAAAAAATTACCCAGTCGCTTCAGTTAAAATTTGGAGGTAAATTGTTCTTCGAAAGAGGATATCAGTACCTACATAATAAAATATTGATAAATTGTTAGATCTAAAGTTCCACTTATTCATGATTTAATATCATACTTACAACATCCTAAAAATAAAAAAGTCCAGTCCTTGACAGCATATTAGCAAAGCTGTGGGATAAACTGAGTACTGAGTACTGAGTCCAAAGATGTCACAAGTGACACTCAAGTCTGACTGGAGAGTCGAGACAAGGAAGCAGTTTCCTGGGAAAGCGATTCTACCAAAACCACATGGGTATAGAAGATAAACAATTGGATGTGTTTGTGACGCGCCAACTGAACGAGGATGGCTTTGAATTGCTTTTAATTATGCTTCATATTATAGGATATGGCCCTCTCCACCCCCAGCCCATGGGATGGTAATTGGTGACCAAGATATCAAAGATGTCCTTAATTCATTATTTTAATTCCTGGTTGTGCAGGAAAATAAACAACAGCACCTGATTTTACCTTTTAAGAAAAAGTATTTACACTTATCTAAACACATAAAAAAACATTCCTAACAATTATTTCTAGAGTTTCTAAAATTCTTGCCTTTACAAACAGTTGAACAATATAGGAGATACAAGGATCATGGAGAGATATGGGATATGATGTTTATCATAGACTGGACTCTCCTCTTTGCTCTGTTCTCTGCAGAGAAGTTGATAGTTTCTCTGTGACTCACTCCACCTCTTCCTTTGACTCCTCTTCACTTTTATTTGTTTGCACTCTGAAGATTGACTCTTCCTTGTTGCATTTTTGTGGCTTAGTTTCAAAGTTTGCAGAAATAGTTTGGTGAACCATTATGCTGATCCTGTAGGGTTTCTTTAGTGCCCCTTGGGCTGGATTGGCCTTGCTCTTGGGAATCTTGGTGGTGCTGGTGGTGGAGAGGATGGGCTCCTGGATGCTGCACTGCTGGGACCTGCACCATCACTTTTCATGGCTGCATAATAGTCCACCGCATGCTTACACATTGCTTTATTTACCAGTCCTGTACAGATGATGGACACTCAAGTCTCTTCTAACTCTTCGTTATTCATAAAAGTCAAGACAATGATTCTTTTGTTCAGATAATACTTTTTAAAATAACTATTTCCTTGGAATAGATTCCTGAAAGAAAGACTCTTAAGTCAAATGTTATGCACATTTTATGGATTTTATGTGTACTGCCAAATCACTTTAAAAATGTTATACAGATTTTAGACTCACTGATGGTGCATGAGAATGTATAATTCCTGAATCCTTGAGAATGCTTTTCTTTTAAATCTTTGCTTAGTGATAAAGGAAAATTGTATCTGATTTTAAGAAAGCTGGCATTTTTTATTACTATTGAAGTTAGATAAAACTTTATATTTTTCTTGGCCATTTGTGACCTGTTCATGTTCTATACTCATTTCTTTAATTTAGTTACTTATTTTACTGATGAAAAACACCTCTTCTATCAATCTTTTTCTTTTATATGCTGTAAAAGTATTTTACAGCAATTTTAGCTTGTCATTTACCTTTTCATTTTCTTACTTTTTCATAGTTTTTTTTTTCAGGCAGAAATACTAAATTTTTATGAGTTCAATCTATTGAGATGTTCCTAGATCACTTTGGGATTTTATTCTATGGTTCTGAGGTCTTCTTCACCACAAGGTAATCTAAGTATTTTATTATTCTATTTATTTTTATTATTTAAAATGAAAAAAATTCAAAAGTAGAATGATCTGAGCAAATCTATTGGAATTTCATTTCATTAGATGTTAATTTGGGGGTAATTGTCATCCTTATAATATAAAAGCTTCCAATGTGAACTATACATATCTCTCCAGTTTTTGTACCTTTCAGATACCTCGGTAAATTACGGTTTGTAATTTTTTTTGTATAAATCCTGCACATTTTCTGTTGATTTTAATTCTAGTTACTGTGTCTAGGTTGCTAGGTGAAAGGAAGTTTTTTCCTCAATATTTCTAACAAATTAATACCGATATGTAGAAAGAAGTGATGTGTGTATGTGTGAATGCGGTACAGAGCACTCAACGTCTCAGCAGCTGATGGTAACGGGTTTACATCAGAGCTCGGTTTTACTGCAGAGAGACTGGAATAGCTGCTGCCGGTAGACGTGATCATGCGGCTGATATGGGGTTTCATGAAAAGAAAAAGAAGTTTTTCTGATAATAATAATTAAAAATAAAATAAGAGAAGGATAGGAAGGCTTGGTGGCAGAAAAGAAGAGAGAAATCAGGAGGGACAAAAGGAAAGTCCTAGGATGTGGGCTCTGGAGAGGACAGTTCCTTCACCCAGGGGACCTCAAATCATGAAGTGGATTTAGCTGGAAGAAGCCAGAGTCGGGACTCTTGACCCTGGGCCAGGAGCTGGTGCTATTGACAAGAGACATTTAGGGAAGACTCACCTGATGGAAATAACGTGTGCTATGTAATGTCAGTTCCTAAATTTTGTTGCATAATCAGTAAATTCTAGCTTTTGAATTAATAAGATTTATTTTTTAGAGCAGTTTTAGGTTCACAACAAAAGTGAGTGGAAAGTGCAGAGAGTTCCCATATACCCTCTGTTCCTATGCCCACATACCCTCCCCCACTATCACCATCCTAGCAAATTCTATTTTTTTCAATACTATTTTTGGTGTGAGAAAGTAATTTGTTGGGAGGTGGGATTTGTAGCAGGGCTAAATTTTGCATCGAGCTTGGCATCAAGCCAAAGCAGATATGGGCATAATTGGATATGGTTTTATTTATAATGATGTCAGATTATACATGCATTTGAAGTGCATGGATCCCAATGTCTGCTCTGACAGGAAAAAAATAGAAAGAGAAAAGGAAGGAGATAATGATGTAAATGTCAGACAATTCCATCCCCTATTCCATCCAATAAAATTGTGTCTGAGAGTGAGCGCGAGAAAGGGGCGGTAAACTGCCTGTTTTCTCTAATGGTATGACCATTTTTTATGCTGCCTGTCAGTGTTAAAAGTTAACATTTTTCATATGACATGGATCATTAACTTCTTTTTAATCTGTTGCCCCACTAAAGACACTGTGCCAACATTGTAGGACAAATTGTCTTTGCTGAACACTCTGACAAGTGCTACTATGTGTTTCTGTCTCCACTATGGGGAGGTTTTTTCAATGGTAATTTTATAATAGTAGATTTTCAGTCTTGTATTATCCAGGTGAAAAATCGTTTGTAAATCCTGCCATCTCCAAATAAGTTTTCTCCTTTCTAATTTTTGTCTCCTTTATAGTTATACCTCACTCTCTCTTTTTTAATACCTAGACTAGAAATCCCCAAACTAGTTTGAATAATGAAAGCAATCATTCTGTTCTTGTTTCTAATTTAGTTAATGTGAATATTTCTCATCATGTTAACAATCCATTTTTCCAGTATTGGTTCATAAAGAGTTTTTTTTAAAAAAGAGAAATAGATTCTGAACATTATCAAATATATTTTCAACACTGATTGAGATAATCATATACTTTTATGTTTTGACTCATTTTATAAATTATATGCATTTTTCTTAATATTTAATCATGCTTGCATTTCTGGAGTGAAGTCAACTTGGTAATAGTGTATTATTATTATGTACTTTTAGATTTGAATTGCTTATATTTTATTTATGATTTAAATCTATATTCATAAGTGAGATCAGTCTGTGTTTTTTTTCCTATCCTTGTCAGATTTTGGATTATTAACTGATTATTTTTTATCTCATCTTTTCTTTCTTGTTTTGAGCCTGTGATTTTGACATCTAAAAAAGTCCTCTAAATTCCATTATATATAGATTTTAAAGTATATTTTTCATAAAGTTGAACATAAACATACCTATAATTCAGCAACTCTGCTGTTAGGTAGAAACTCTATTTTGATTCTAAATTCTCTATTGTATTCAGGTTGGTATAGTCCCATAATGAGAGATCTGTGTATTAAGAGACATATACAAGAATGTTTATGGTAATATTGTTTATAATAACAAATTATTGAAAACCACTTAAGTGTTATCAGTAAAAATGAATAACTATATTGTATATGCAATATTATACATCATCATGAATTACTCTTGAAAACAAAATATTGTGTAAAAACATTAAAACGAATATATAAAGTCTGACTTTATCTAAAAGCTCAGAACTGGCAAAACTAAACACTATATTGTTTGGGGATATATTCATATGTACGTCTAAGGAAATACGAAGAAAAGGAAAGGAATGATTAATACAAAGTTCCAGATAGTAGAGATGAGAGACGGAGGCTGTGACAGGGGACCGACACTCTTGGGGGCTTCAAAGTTACCAGTGGCTTTTCTTTAATAAATTAGGTTATGGATAAATGGGTGTTTATTTCATTGTTTGATTTTAAACTGTCCATTTACATTATACATATACTCATTTGTATATCTTACTATATTAGTTTCCTAGGACTACTGTAACAATTTGTCACAGAGTGGCGGTCTTAAAACAACAGTAATTTATTCTCCTACTTCTGGCAACTAAATCAAGGTGTCGGCAGCGCTGTGCTCTTTCAAAGGCTCGAGGGAAGAATCCCTCCTTGCCTCCTCCTTTCTTCCAGTGGCTCCTGACAAGCCTCGGCTTGTAGCGCCATCGTCCAGTCTCCGCCTCCACCTTCTCATAGCCTCCGCTGGTGTCTGTCCCTGCAAGGACCCGGCCACGGGCGTGAGGGCCGCTCCAATCCAGCATAACCCCACCTTCGGTTAACCAATTACATCTGCAAAGGCCCTACTTCCACATAAGGTCACATTTTGTGGTTCTGGGTCATGTGAGTTTTGAGGGGACCCTATTCAACCCACTATACTATGTCTTTCATTTTTAAAAGCAAATAAAACCTTTTTTAGAAAGAGAGTAGTTTAGGGCTACATCTTTTGGGAATATCTTCTCCTCTTGACTTGTGTGTCTCCCATTCTTTTAAATATTAAACGTAATGGATTTTAGCTCTGAAGAAAAGGTGTGTTTTCCCTTTGTAGCATGAGTGAACTGTTCCCTTTTTCTCGGGTCCCCCATTGTTTCCTGGGCGCCACGCTGTTTATTCTGTTCATTGACAGTGAGGCAGCGGAGGGCTGGGCAGGGCTTGCTCACTTAGCTCGGATGTGAGTTGGCTTTGGTCCTCCCACCATCCACCAGATCTTAAGGGAAGAGGGTGAGCACCTGCGCGCCACCCTGGGCTCACGGAGGGGTGGCCCATGTGAACTGTGCAGGAAGCTTCTCTCACTGTGAGAACTGTTGAACAACTGGATACAGTTGTGGTTCCCAGCTATTTGAAACAAACTCTCATTCTTTCTGTGCCAGAAACTATAAGTAAAACCTGGTAGTCTTTGCAGGACACTTCTCCAACATCCATCCCTGATGCTGGTCCTCTCTCCGCTGAATCTCAAATCTTAGAAGTGATTATTCACTGCCTTGTCTACTTCAGCTTGTACCCATGTCACAGTGCATGTAGTTATAATCTCAGAATGGCGCCAGAGTGAACTGACAATGCGTTTGGGGAAGGGATGCCTGGTATAAAACTAGATAGTCTTCTATTTTTATTTTGTTTATTAAGTTAAAATTTTTTTGGTTAATCCTCACCTGAGGATATTTTTCCATTGATTTTTCAGATAGAGTGGAAGGGAGGGTGGGAAAGTGAGAGAGAGATATACATCGATTGGTTGCCTCCTACATGACCCTGACAGGGGCTGGTGATCAAACCTGCAACCCAGGTATGTGTCCTTGACTGGAATCGAACCCATGACACTTTGATTCATGGGCCGACGCTCTAACTGCTGAGCCAAACTGGCCAGAGCAAGTTAAAAAAAATTTTTTTTAAGTTATATAAATATTTGCTTGGATTATTTGAAATTTTCTCAGCCTCAGTTTTCAGAAGGCTTCAGGCTTAAATTTGGAACATAATGATAATTCTAAAACTGCAAAAAATATATGTTCTGTAGTTCTAAGGATATAAAAGTATCCTTTTGCATTTTTGTCTTATTTACTTTATATAACTATTTTTAAAAAAATCACACACATATTTTAAAAAAGATATTGGATTAAAAATTTAAATCCGTCCGGCTGGTGTGGCTCAGTGGTTGAGCATTGACCCATGCACCAAGAGGTCGCCGGTTCAATTACCGGTCAGGACACATGCCCAGGTTGTGGGCCTGATCCCCAGTAGGGGGCATGCAGGAGGTGGCCAATCGATGTTCTCTCTCATCAATGTTTCTATCTCTCTCTCCATTTCACTTCCTCTCTCTCTAAAATCAATAAAGGAAAAAAAAATTCAAATCTATGTTGTTGTGTAGTAGTAGTTTCTTTGTTTTCATTGCTATATATTAGTCTATTATATGGATATATTACAATTTATCCATTCTCCTCCTAAAACTTTTTATTGTGGTAAAATATCCATAACATAAAATTTATAATTTTAACCATTTTTAAGTGTACAATTCAGCTGCATTAAGTACACTTACACTGCTGTGCAGCCATTGCCACCATCCGCCTCCAGAACTTGTCATCCCAATCTGAAACTCTGTATCCATTAAGCAATCACTCCCCATTTCCTCCTACCTCAGGCCCTGGCAACCACCATTCTATTTTCTGGCTTTCTGAGTTTGTCTACTTGAAGTACCTCATTTCAGTGAATCATATGATATTGCCCTGTTGTGTCTGGCTTAGCATGTCTTTAAGGGTCATCCATGTTGTAGCATATGTCAGAATTTCCTTCATTTTTAAGGCTGCATACTATTCCATTGTATGGTTATACCACATTTTGTTTATCCATGCATCTGCTGATGGACACTTGGCTTGGCTCCACCTTTTGGCTATTGTGACTAATGCTTGTGAGAACATGGGTGTACAATTATTCATTCAAATCTCTGCCTTCCATTCTTTTGAGTAGACACCCAGAAGTGGAATTGCTGGACCATATAATAATTCTTTAATTTTTTGAGGACTCATCATACCGTTTTTCACAGTGCCTGTATCAGTTTGCATTTCTACTCCTCCATTCCACACTGGATGGACATCTGGGTTGTTTCCAGTTTTGGCTGGTATCAGTAATCCCAAAACAATTCTTCTTAAAAAAATTTTTTTTTCTTTATTGATTTTAGAGAGAGGAAGGGAGAGGGAGAGAGAGATAGGAACATCGATGAGAGAGAACATTGATTGGCCGCCTCCTGCATGCCCCCCACTGGGGATTTGGCCCACAACCTGGGCATGTGCCCTGACCAGGAATCGAACTGGCTACCTCTTGGTGCATGGGTCGATGCTCAACCACTGAGCCACACCAGCCAGGCCCAAAAAATGTCTGTTGGTTAACTTATGTACACATATCCATCAAGTATATGCCAGGAATAAAATGGCTGGGCCAGACTATGCATATATTAATCTCTAACAGAGATTAATGCCAGAGTTCCGAAGTACCAGTACCAGTGGACAGTACCGTCAGTATTGTGAGAGTTCCAGTTGTTCCTATTCTTGCCAACTTAGCACTGACAGTTAAAATTTTAGCCATTCTGATGGCTATTGTGACTAATGATACTGAGTGTTTCCCATGAGCTTATCAATCATGTGGATAGCCTCTTTTATGAAATGTCTGGTTTAAGTCTTCTGGGTCATCTTTCTTTTTTATTGATTTGGAAGAGTTGTTATATATTCTAGATATAAGTTATTTTGTTAGGTATATAGTTTGAAATGACCTTTTCCCACTCTGTGGCTTGCCTTTTCTTTTTCTTTCTTTTTTTTTTTTATCCTCACCCCAGGATATATTTATTGATTTTAGAGAGAAAGGGAGAGAGAAACACTGATGTGAAAGAGAAACATTGATTGATTGCCTCCTGTATGCTCCCCAGCTGGGGATTGAACCCACAACCTAGATATGTGTCCTGACTGGGAATCAAACCTGCAGCCTTTTGGTGTATGGGCTGATGCTCCATCCAACTGAGCCACCTGGCCAGGGTGGCTTGCCTTTTCACTAGGTCCTATAACATTAAAAAAAAAAAATTATACTTATTCCTATATATTATATAGCTTTGATCACAATTTAGATATTTTTACTTATATTTCTAATTGGTTATTCTTTGTTTAAAAATTTTATCTTTATTGTTGAAAGTATTACAGATGTCCCCCTTGTCTTCCTCATTAACCCCTTCCACCCTGCGCCTGCCCTCCCCACCCCCACCCCAGGCCTTCACTGCACTATTGTCTGTGTCCATGGGCTGTGCATATATGCATATAACATCTTCTTTCTGTTTGTTTTTTTTGTTAATCCTCACCAGAGGATATTTTTCTATTGATTTTTAGATAGAGTGGAAGGGAGGGACGGAGAGTGAGAGAGAGAGAGAGAAACATTGATGTGAGAGAGACACTTTGATTGGTTACCTCCCACATGACCCCAGCTGGGGCTGGGGAGCAAACCTGCAGTGTGCCCTTGACCAAGAATCGAACCTGCAACACTTTGGTCCGAGGGTGGATGCTCTAACTGCTGAGCCAAACCAGCCAGGGCCATATAACTACTTAGTATCAATATAAGATATTTATTTTTTTTATTAATTTATTTTTGTTACAGATGTTTCTCCTTTTTTCCCCATTGACTCCCTCCTCCCCATCCCCCCACCCCATCCCCAGCTTTGTTGTCCATGTCCGTCAGTTATGCATACATTCGTATAGTTCTGTGGTTTATCTCTTCCCTCCCCCACCCCCTCATCTGAGGGTTGTCAGTCTGTACCCTACTTCCACATCTCTGGGTCTACCCTGTTCCTCAGACTGTTATGTTTATTATATTCCACAAATAAGTGAGATCATGTGATATTTCTCTTTCTCTGCTTGGCTTGTTTCGCTTAAGATAATACTCTCCAGGTCCCTCCATGTCGTCTCAAAGGATAAGAGATCTTTCTTTCTTACAGCTGCATAGTACTCCGTTGTGTATATGTACCACAGCTTTTTTAACCATTCGTCTACTGATGGACACTTGGGCTGTTTCCAGATCTTAGCTATTGTAAATAGTGCTGCTATGAACATGGGGGTACATATATTCTTTCTGATTGGTGTTTCAGGCTTCTTAGGGTATATTCCTAGAAGTGGGATCACTGGGTCAAATGGCAGTTCAATTTTTAATTTTTTGAGGTAACACCATGTTGTTTTCCACGGTGGCTGCACCAGTCTGCATTCCCACCAGCAGTGTACCAGAGTCCCCTTTTCTCCACACCCTTGCCAACACTTGTTGTTTGATGGATGGCGGCCATTCTGACAGGTGTGAGGTGATACCTCATTGTTGTTTTAATTTGCATCTCTCTGATGATTAGTGATGTTGAGCATTTCTTCATATGTCTCTTAGCCATTTATATGTCCTGTTTGGAGAGGTGTCTATTTAGTTCCTCTGCCCATTTTTTTTTTTTATCCTCACTCGAGGACATTTTTCCATTTTTGTTCAGATAGAGTGGGAGGGAGAGAGAGGAAGAGAGAGAGAGAAACATCGAAGTGAAAGGGACACATCGAGTGGCTGCCTCCCACACGACCAACCAGGGCCAGGGACAAACTGCAACTGAGATACGTGCCCTTAGCGGGAACCGAACCCGGGCCTCTCTGGACCACAGGCCGACACTCTAACCGCTGAGCCAAACCAGCCAGCCTCTGCCCATTTTTTAATTGGGTTCTTTGTCTTCCTTTTGTTGAGTTGTATGAGCACTCTATATATTTTGGAGATTAACCCCTTATCTGGTGTATCATTGGCAATTATGCTCTCCCATACAGTGGGTTCCATTTCCATTTTGATGGTTGTTTCTTTTGCTGTGCAAAAGCTTTTTTTTTTTTTTTTTATCCTCGCCTGAGGACTTTTCCTTTTTTTTTTTTTTTGTTCAGATAGAGTGGGAGGGAGAGAGAGGAAGAGAGAGAGAGAAACATCGAAGTGAAAGGGACACATCGAGTGGCTGCCACCCACACGACCAACCAGGGCCGAGGACAAACTGCAACCGAGGTACATGCCCTTAGCGGGAACCGAACCCGGGTCTCTCTGTACTGCAGGTCGACGCTCTAACCGCTGAGCCAAACGGGCCAGGGCTGCAAAAGCTTTTGAGTTTGATGAAGTCCCATGTGTTCATTTTTCCCTTTGTTTCTGTTGCCTTAGTTGATGTATCAATGAAGATTCTGCTGCGTATGATGTCCGAAATTTTGTTGCCTACATTTTCTTCTAGGATTTTTATGGATTCACGAGTCACATTTAAGTCTTTTATCCATTTTGAGTTTATTCTTGTGTGTGGTGTAAGTTGATGGTCTAGTTTCATTTTTTTGCATGTAGCTGTCCAATTTTCCCAATACCATTTATTAAAGAGGCTGTCTTTACTCCATTGTATGCTCTTGCCACCTTTGTCAAATATTAATTGAGCATAATGTCTTGGGTCAATTTCCAGATTCTCTGTTCTGTTCCACTGGTCTATATGCCTGTTCTTGTGCCAGTACCAGGATGTTTTGATTACAGTAGCTTTGTAGTATAACCTGATATCTGGTATTGTGATCCCTCCTACTTTGTCCTTCTTTTTCAAGATTGCTGTGGCTATCTGTGGTCTTTTTTGGTTCCATATGAACTTTTTTTTTTTTAATCTCCACGTGAGGACATTTTTGCATATATCTTCAGATAGAGCGGAAAGGAGAGAGGGGGGAAGAGAGAGAGAGAAACATCAATGTGAGAGAGACACATCGAGTGGTTGCCACCCACACGACCCCAACCAGGGCCGGGGACAAACTGCAACCGAGGTACGTGCCCTTAGTGGGAACCAAACCCGGGACTCTCTGGTCCGCAGGCTGATGCTCTAACCGTTGAGCCAAACCGGCCAGGGCTAATATGAAGTTTTGAAATATTTGTTCTAGTTCTGTGAAATATGTCACTGGTATTTTGATGAGGATTGCACTGAATCTATAGATTGCTTTGGGTAATATGGACATTTTAATGATGTTAATTCTTCTAAACCATGAACAAGGTATGTGCTTCCACCTTTTTATATCTTCCTCTATTTCTTTTTTCAATGTCCTGTAGTTTTCTGAAAATAGGTCCTTTACTTCTTTGGTTAAGTTTATTCCTAGGTATCTTAATTTTTTTGCTGCGATGGTAAATGGGATTTTTTTTTAGTTTCTCTTTCTGTGAGTTCATCATTGGTGTATAAGAATGCCGTCGATTTCTTGACGTTAATTTTGTATCCTGCTACTTTGCCAAACCCATTTATTAAGTCTAGTAGATTTTTGATGGAGTCTTTAGGGTTTTCTATATATAATATCATGTCATCTGCAAATAATGAGTTTCACTTCCTCCTTTCCAGTTTGGATTCCTTTTACTTTTTCTTCACGTCTGATTGCTGTGGCTAAGACTTTCAGTACTATGTTAAATAAGAGTGGCGAAAGTGGGCATCCCTGTCTTGTTCCTGTTCTTAAGGGAAATGTTTTTAGTTTTTGCCCATTGAGTATGATGTTGGCTGTAGGTCTTTCATATATGGCCTTTATTATATCAAGATATGATCCCTCTATTCCCAAGTTGCTGAGCGTTTTTATCAGAAATGGGTGCTGGATTATGTCGAATGCTTTTTCAGCATCTATTGATATGATCATGTGGTTTTTATCTTTCATTTTGTTTATGTGGTGTATCACATTTATTGATTTGTGAATATCGAACCAGCCTTGCATCCCTGGGATGAATCCCACTTGGTCACGGTGAATAATTTTTTTGATGTATTGCTGGATTCGATTTGCTAGTATTTTGTTCAGGATTTTGACATCTATGTTCAACAGGGATATTGGCCTGTAGTTTACTTTCTTTGTAGTGTCTTTTTCTGGTTTTGGAATTAGAATTCTGCTGGCCTCATAAAACGAGTTTGGAAGTTTTCCTTCTTCTTGAATTTTTTGGAATAGTTTGAGGAGAATGGGTGTTAGTTCTTCTTTGAATGTTCGGTAAAACTCTCCCGTGAAGCCGTCCGGGCCTGGGCATTTGTTTGCTGGGAGGGTCTTGATTACATCTTCAATTTCCTTAGTTGTTATTGGTCTGTTCAAGTTTTCTATGTCTTCTTGGTCCAGTTTTGGGAGACTATGTGTTTCTAGAAACGTGTCCATTTCGCTTAGATTGTCGAATCTGTTGCCATATAAATGTTCATAGTATTTGTTAACGATCCTTTGTATTTCTGTGATGTCAGTTGTTACTTCTCCTCTTTCATTTCTGATTTTGTGTATTTGGGTTCTCTCTCGTTGTTTCTTGGTGAGTTTAGCTAAGGGTCCATCAATCTTGTTTATCTTTTCAAAAAACCAGCTCTTTGTTTCATTGATCCTTTGAATTGTTTTTCTGGTCTCTATGTCATTTATTTCTGCTCTGATCTTTACTATTTCCTTCCTTCTACTTGCTCTGGGGTTTTCTTTTTGTTTGCTCTCTAGTTCTTTAAGTTGTGAGGTTAGATAGTCTATCAGAAATTTTTCTTGTTTCTTGAGGTAGGCCTGTAGTGCTATGAACTTCCCTCTCAGAACTGCTTTTGCTGCATCCCATAAATTTTGTGTTGTTGTGTGTTCATTTTCATTGATTTCCAGGAAGTTTTTAATTTCTTCCTTGATCTCCTCAGTAACCCATTTAGTGTTTAATAACATGCTATTTAGCCTCCAAGTGTTCAAATGTCTTTGCATGTTCGTGTTGCAATTGATTTCTAGTTTCATGCCATTGTGATCTGAGAAGATGCTTGATATGATTTCAGTCTTCTTGAACTTGTAGAGACTTAGTTTGTGTCCTAACATGTGGTCTCTGTTTGAGAATGTCCCATGTGCGCTTGAGAAGAATGTGAATTCTGTAGTTTGGGGTGTAATTCTCTGTAAATATCTATTAAATCCCTTTGGTCTAGTGCTTCATTTAGAGTCTCTGTTTCCTTGTTAATTTTTTGTCTAGAGGATCTATCCAGTGATGTCAGCGGGGTGTTGAAGTCCCCTGCTATGATTGTATTGCTGTTGATTTCTCCTTTGAAGTCCTCCCAAAGACTTTTAATATATTTTGGTGCTCCTATATTGGGTTCATATATGTTTACCAAGGTTATATCTTCCTGTTGGATAGATCCTTTCAATATTATGTAGTGACCTTCTTTGTCTCTAGTTATGGCCTTCATTTTGAAATCTATTTTATCAGATATGAGTATTGCTACCCCAGCTTTTTTTTCCTTTCTGTTTGCTTAGAAGATTTTTTTCTATCCCTTCACTTTCAACCTATGTGAGTCTTTTGCTGTGAGGTGGGTCTCTTGTAAACAACATATATATGGATCATGCTTTCTTATCCAATTGGTTACTCTGTGTCTTTTTATCGGAGCATTCAATCCATTTACATTTAAGGTGATTATTGATATGTACTTATTTATTGCCATTTTTGTTTAGTGTGGTTCTATTTTCCTTCCTATTTCTTCTACTAATTACAGCAGTCCTTTTAACATTTCTTGCAGTGCTGGTTTGGTGCTAATGTGTTCCCTTAGCCTTTTTTTTTTTTTGTCTGGGAAGCTCTTTATTTGACCTTCTATTTTGAATGATAGCCTTGCTGGGTAGAGTAGTCTTGGATTCAGATCCTTGTTTTTGATGACCTTGATTACTTTATGCCATTCCCTTCTGGCCTGTAGCGTTTCTGTTGAGAAGTCAGCTGATAGCCTTATGGGGGTTCCTTTGTAGGTTACCTGTTGCTTATCTCTTGCTGCCTTTAGGATTCTCTCTTTGTCTTTAATTTTTGGCATTTTAATTACTATGTGTTTTGGTGTGGGCCTGTTTGGGTTCTTCTTACTTGGGACTCTCTGTGCTTCTTGAACTTGAATGCCTTTTTCCTTCACCAAATTAGGGAAGTTTTCTGTCACTATTTCTTCAAATATATTCTCTAACCCTTGCTCATTTTCTTCTTCTTCGGGGACTCCTATGATGCGAATATTATTACGTTTCGAGTTGTCCCACAGTTTTCTTAAGTTCTCTTTCTGTTTTTCCATTGTTTTTTCCTTTTGGTTTTCTGATTGTTGATTTTTTTCTACCCTGTCGTCTAATTCACTGATCCGGTCCCCAGCTTCCTCTTCTCTCCTGTTTAGTCCTTCCAATATGTTCTTTATTTCTGCTATGTCACTCTTCATTTCTTCTTGGTGCTTCTTCATTTCCACTTGATTGGTTTTCAATGTTTCTATCTCTTTGCTCATGGTGTTGATGTCTTTACTCATGGTGTTGATGTCCTTACTCATGCTGTTGAGCTTCCTCAACATCATGGCTCTGAATTCTAGTTCTGTTAACTTGCTTAACTCCATTTCATTTATCTCATCTTCTGTAGAGGTCTCTTGTTCTTTCATTTGGGATTTGTTTCTTTGTTTCACCATTTTGGGTATCTCAGTGGGTTTGGAGCCTGCCAAATTTTCCCTGTGGATGTTGGTGTTCTGCTGTTTGTGGCTCCCTCTACTGGGTTTGGATGAGTGTGGGAGGACCTGGGTAAAACACCACTGTCAAGTCTTACTTTCCTGGGTAGATTTGCAAGCCCAGAAATGGTTAAGTTATCCTCTAGCTTTTTGCCTAGAGGTTATTAGTCGTGGTTACTTGAAGAGTCTTGGGTTCTCAGTTGAATGAAAACCTCCCTCAGGTGTTCCAGGTAAGAGGATTTCCCGAGGGTGGGGCAGATGCTGGTTGTTAATGAGCCTCAATTTGCATTTCAATGGTCCACCTGGGTGTTGCTGAATCTCCAAGGGAGGGGCTGCCGCCTCTCCCCAGAGCCCTGGGAAGGAGTAATATGGCCTCCATCCTGCGTGGCAGCAACTCAGCAAAAGCTCTGAGCGCCCTCCAAATCCCGAGTGTCCCCACAGTTCTAGTCCAGTCCGCCCTCCCTCTGCCGGAGCCCAAGGTGAGTGGCTGTGGCTATTTTAGTGCTCTGTCCCAGCCCTCTGCGCTGTGGAGTGGGCTTGGGCTTTAATCCTGAGGGCGCTGCTCACAGCTAAGACCACTGCTGTCCATGGGCTCCCAGCCCCCCTCTCGAGCTTCCTCAATCCTACCAGGATCAATTCAGTGTCCCTGGTTGTATGGTCCTCGCAAGCTGCTTTTCTGTTGCTTTTTTCCGACCATTTGTCTTTATTTTAGTTCTAATTCTAGTTTGGTCCTGGGAGATGGTCTATGTAGGTTCCATTCACTCTGCCGCCATTTTGGAATCGATATTGATTTTTTTTTGGATGTATTTTTATTGATCTTTTAGAGAGAGAGGAAAGGAGAGAGAGAGAGAGAGATAGAAACATCGATGAGAGAGAAACACCCATTGGCTCCCTCCTGCAGGCCCCCTACTGGGGATTGAGCCTGAAACCTGGGCATGTGCCTTGACCAGGAATTGAACCAGCAACCTCTTGGTGCATGGAATGATGTTCAATCCACTAAGTCACACTGGCCAGGCAAGATATTAATTTTTATGTATTTATGTGTAGTTAGCCCTATTATCAAATTAATTTTGTGTTCTGTTAAATCTTAAGTTTTTTTAGGAATTCAATAATGTCATTGATGAGAAAAAAAAGATATTTTTTAATGTTCTATTTATTTTTCTTTAGTGCATTAATTAAAATGTTCTAAACATGCTTGAAAAAAAGTGTTCATAGTAGACATTCCTATCTTGGTCCTGACTTGAATGGAAATGACTACAGTAATTTGTTGTTTAATTACCATTTGCTGTGGTCTTTTCCATGTTTAGATAATGTACTTGTATATAATTATAGCCCCAGAATGATGCAGGAAGTAAAGTGCTAATTGTAATTTAAAGAAGGGTCTAGTATCGAATAAGAGCCAATTATTTTATGCCTCTAATTATATTCAAGTAAACATCCTTTCGACTGTAGTTCTCAATTTTTTTTATGTTGACTTTTCTTTATCACATTTTATTCTCTCCTTTTCTCACATAGATTTGCAAACTAATATTTACCCTTTTATCTGTGACACAGTCTGATGTTCTCCATTCTATTTTTCATTTAAAATATATTGGTTGAGACCCACTTAATTGTTTGTGATCCATTAATGGTTTACAATCCATAGTTGGAAACATTCCTTCTTAAGTTAATAGGTGTCATTTTTGTAGGCCTTGTACTGGGTTATAATTCAACAAAACATAGGGAATCGTTGAGGACATCTGTTAGTACTTCAAAATACTATCCTGTTATACCATTTAAAATCAGAAAAAGTTAAGAGGCTTTAAAAAATGAAATCCATGAATTTGCTAGGCTTAATCACACTTGATGGCTTGGTTTATTAAGAGAGTTGAGACATTTTTATTGAACTGCTGACTAATCACAAATCATGATTTTTCATATGGCAATGTGAAAAATATTCCTGATTAAGTAAGAAAAAATGGTAAATAGTAGCTATATTAGTAGCTATATGTTGATGTGATAACACAATAACAAACAACTCCAGAATCTCAGTGGCATACAACAACAATTTCCTCATCCACTGATCTGCAAGTTAGTTGGAACGGT
Source organism: Tadarida brasiliensis (assembly GCA_030848825.1). Taxonomy (NCBI): domain Eukaryota; kingdom Metazoa; phylum Chordata; class Mammalia; order Chiroptera; family Molossidae; genus Tadarida; species Tadarida brasiliensis. The sequence goes on from CM061269.1 coordinate 37,058,486, forward strand.
TCTGCTTTAGGCTAAGAGTTGGGTTCGAGTCAGTTCCATGTGTTCAACGTCACTGACAGCAGCCGCAAAGGGCTTCCTTGCCTTTCTCATGGCAGAAGTACAGGAGGGGAAACAAACCCATGAGGGGTGGCTTGAGGCGTCTCCTCTAAAATGCCACAGTTGCTTCTGTCATTCCACTGGCCAACGCAGGTCACACGACTGAGCCCCATCAGTGGAACAGGGAGGTCAACTGTGGAGGACTTTGGCAACGATGAGGGAGGAAGAAAGGGTTCTTGGCGAGTAATACACTCTTCTACCATAGCCAATAGTTCCAGAATCCTGTCTCTATTTTATTCACTTATTTCTGCAGTCAGAATATTCACGGCTCAAAATAAGGACTAAATTGGCCCTCTCTTGCATTGTAAGAAAATTTAAATACTTGATAAAAATTATTACCTTTGTAGAACAAGGTTGCATTTGCGTTGCATAAAAAATTGTTTTCCATTATATTTAGTTGAAAATTTTACAAAAAGAAACATGAAATATTTATGCCAGGTACCTAGGGAAATGTGTCCCTTGGGTGATTTCGTATATTGCATTTTTGAGGCCTCAGCACATGCTGCATTTATTGGAGTAAATATCCAACCATGATGAAATCAGAAAAATTGGCCCTCACTTAGGGAAAAAACAACCCTCCTCAATTCCCTGGATGATGAAGTTCTTACTCTGACTATGCCATTTCTCTCCCTGTGCGACCAGCACACTTATTTAATTGACAGAAGCTCTAAAATTGTTGAAATTAATTTATTCTCAGGGTTTGATTGCCGTACTTTCTGGTCCGTTCTAGAAAAATTTGCCAGGCCCTGCTCTATATAATAAGTATACAACAAAAGAACAGTTTCAAAAATGCAAATATTATAAAATGTAAATACTTTCCATTTCTTAAAAAGTGAAATGCATATTTCTCACCCTTGCATCCGGGGGGGTCAGATATATTTTGAGGAATATCTGGAGCCCTAGTTCAGGATAGATGAGGAGCCGTCGGCGTAGGCAAGGCCGTAGCACAGTGACAGGCAACCCCGCACGCTCAGCGCCCGAACACAATAGGTTCCTCACTCCTGCTGACTGCGGGTCATGGCCTTCCAGGGTCACTCCAGGATGCGGGCTGTTGGAGCAGCCACCACCCGGACAGCTTCTGGTCTCTCAGCAGAGGCAAAGGAGTGTGGCTAATGGTGCACTGGGTGTTAACGCTTCCACGCAGAAGTGACACACATCACTTTCCTCTGGCACAGTGAGTCACATGTCCACGTTTTAATCTTCAGGGGGTTTCGAAGTGCAATTCAATCTGTACTCAGGAGGGGAGAGAAATACCGGTGGGCGGCGCTGAGACAAACAAAGGTCCTTTCAGAAAGCGGTTTCATTACAGCAGGAAGAGGCTACCAGCTTTGTGGGAAGCAAAGGCCTCATGTCCCGAGGTAGAGCTTTGCAGGAAATGGGGGTGCATAAATCCCTTTGACTTCCTTTCTCAGCTCCTCTTTTCCAGGGCATCATCAGTACTTTGGTTAGTGTAAATTCTTCTCGGAGAATTATTTTCCTTTGTTCCCAGTGTTGCAGAAACTTGGCGTCTCTTGCTTTCGTATGTATTTGGTGTGCTGCTTGGGACATTTTTATCCAGAATCACTAGGTGGCCTCCAACTGAACCTGAGAGTTCTGTTCCTCTTTTGCGATCCTACATTGTACCAAACGGAAAACCATTTTAGAGTCTGGGAAAAGCAAACTAACCAAACCTACCACCTAGTGGCTAATTTTCAAACTGGTACCGGAAATGAAGCTCTTTACTTATTTTTAACCCCAAACTATTGTTCAGAGACAGAGATAAGAGCATCAAAATTGCTAGGAATTGAACACAAGTAAATGTGGTGTTTCAATTACGTGGAACTCCTCCTCTAAAGAAGCTATTCTGAGAACAGCCTGTGGGACACAAATGACACATCCAAGATAATTGCAGAGGGAGAGGAACCCAGCCAGCTGATCAGAAGAGGGGATCAGAGGGCCGAGGTGACCCTGACCTGCCATTTCCTATTGACAGTCCCTAGAAGGAGGCTGTGGGAACTGAAGTGCCTGCCTTTTCTGGATTTGGGGATCTGTTATAGTTTATTGGATTTTATCAAACCTGATTTCTTGAAAGTTCCATGTGGCATTTCTGTTCAAATTCTCCTTTTCTTGATGATGCAGTTGACATTTGAGGCCCAAGGGACTAAACCACGCCAGGTCCAAACAAGTCAGAACCCACTAGGAGCCAGGAGTAAACTAGCCTATGGGATCCAGGGGGCCCCAGGTTTTCCAGGATTTTGTTCACTGTGAACATTCAGTGCCTGGCACAGGGCAGGCGCTCAATAAATAGTTTCTGAATAAACAGGTCGCCACGTCCAGAGACAAGGTAGAAGATGGAACTGAAGAGCCAGGAGATCACGGGCAGGTGGAGGTGAGATTTTGAGAGGAGAGTAGGCGAGAGACAAAGAGACATTCAGAGTATCAACTGTGGGTGAAGGTGGGTCTCTGCAGCTCACCTCTGTGCTGTGGGTCTTTGGCTTAAAGGTATGTCAGCTTGGTTTCAAAGGCCAGAGACAAGGCAGGTAAAAGACACTTAAAAAAATTGAAGTAAGATGGATTTTGTTTTGAGAATTTATACATTAGGAGAGGGCAGCAGTGATGTAAAGTGAAAAAGGGATTAACCATGCCTTCATTTTCTTTTAAACACACACACACACACACACACACACACACACACATGCGCGCGCGCAAAAAATGCACGTTTAATTCATAAATGGAGATGGCATGGCACTTGCAGGAGCTCGATAAAGTAGCTTCTGCAGAAAAAGAACAAGGAAAATGGAGATTGGGAGTCTGACCTTGGCCCTATTTCTGATGGCTGACCTGTCATTTTTACTCTCGTTAGCAACTGGAAAAGCCATGTAAGTTACTGTCTGTTTGCAGAGGTCTGCTTGTATGCATGACTTCATTTCAACAGCTATGTCTTTAATGCCCGTGTTTATGATACCAGAGAATTCAACACATTTCATTTTGCCAGCAGTTAACAACCTACAGTTTCAAAATACTTTCCTATGCTAACATCTAATCCTGGAAGTAGGTATTATTCTATTTTAGCGGTCAGCAAGGATGAGAAAAGTTACATAACTTTAGGTCCCATAACAAGTAATGGAGCTGCGTCTTGAACCTTAAACTCTTAGGTCTAATTCAGTATTGTATTCCCAAAGCTAACTGCCATAACCCTCTCCAGTGAAGGAAGGCCCCTGGTTAGCTCGTGAGGGTCACAGGCACAGCCTGGGTCAGCCCTCTGTCTCCGGAGGGGCTCTGAGTTCCTGGAGGGCAAGGAAGCGAGCGCCTCCCTGGTAACCACCAGTTTTCTCTTGCTGTTCTATCGCTAGGTGACGTGGCTGTTGGGGGACTGCTGTTCTGTGATCTGAGGAATAGCAGCAAGCTTTTCTAAAGGGAGCTACTTATGAAAAAGCAGAGAGATTCTAGCAAAAGCTATGACTATGATTTGATAATAAATTCTTGGGTGGATGAATTGACGTTTCATCTTTTTGTTTTTCTTACTCTTGGAAAGAGCTGAAGAAAAGTGATGGCAGATGAGATCCTCGGTGTCCTGAGAACTGACCTGAAAGTGACGGTGTCTTGCATGACCTCAGTGGCCATTTAAAGAAGAATATTGAGGTGGCAGCTATGAGGTCGATCATCCCTGCAAGAGGACACGTTTAAAAAATTTTCACGAGTGATTAACTTGACCTGCTCTCCCTGATTCTCAGTTGTTGAGTGGGGAGATGGCGACGCACAGATTTTCAGAGCACTTTCAGGGGCTTCAGCATCCTGGGATGTGTGAGTACCCAGGTACCACGCTCCGCTGGGGAGATGTGACTGCAGTTGGGCCCACTTGTCAATAAACCCTGTCCTGAGTCTGCTTTAAAATTCATGGTGGAGGACAAAACAACCTAGTTTGATACTTTCCTGGGTAGTTGCTGTCCTGCTGACTTGGGGCATACTTCCCTGGACTAGGCCATTGCTTCTGGAAGGGCTCATGCCTGTCCTGGAGCTCTGGGTAGAGAGCTTGTTTCTTCAGGGGACATACGCAGGTGAAGAGGTGCCAGGGCGGGAGGTGGCTGGAAACCTGGTGGACAGACCACCTGAGTGAGCCCTGACCACTATTCCATGGCTGCTTCTCAGATAATTTTGACCTGTTCTGAAAATCAATCATTGGAACTTGGAGAATGACTGTTGCCATGGATACCTATTGGTTTAAGCTGACCTACAAACTACCTGTTTGTAAGAACTTCCCTTCTCCTGCCCCATCCACGTGATTCAGCTGGCCCTGCCCACCCGGGTACCCCTGACTATCTTGGGGTCAGCACCTAAGTTGGACTTCCTGGTGTTTCCCGATTTTGAGCCAGAGAGAACATCTGGTCACTCTCTCTCAAGTGGCTGAGCTGTCAGATGGAAAGCTGTGAGTAGTTGGCAGCTCCGCTGTGCCCTCCATGGGAAAGCACAGTGAGGAGGGTCCCCAGGTGGCGCGAGAGCTGAGCCTGCAGGGCTTCGCGAGGCCTGGTCCTAGCCCCCCGAGGCCCAGACCTCTGCTCCTGCTTTCTTAGCCTTCTGTGAGATAACCCTTCACCTTTCTAGCAACTCCCTGTTTTTGTAGATCAGGTTGGGTTGGGCTTCTGGCTGTTGTCAGTTCTGGGCTTTGAGGTTCTGGTGTCTTCTTATGAGAGATTAAGAGGAGAACCACAGAAGAAGGTAAGCTCCTTGAGGCAGGAGTGGGGTTTGGACTGACCTCACTCCTGGGATGTGGGTGTACAACCATGAGTGTGTGATGGTGTTTGTTGGGTGACTTAGCTCTAGGGCCTCAGGTTAGCTCAGGCCATAGAGAAACTTCCTGGCTCCATGTAGTTGAACCTGTAACTGAGGATGACCTCAACTGTGTCACCTGCTAAAAAGTGATCTAGAAGCAAGGTCAAAGTAGAAGACATGGGTGGAGACTGCTGGTTGTCCCCTAACATGCACCCCCTGCTGCTTCTAGAGCCCCACTGTAAGCGGATGAAATGTGAGCAGACTTGTTGAATGGAAGCTCCTTAGCACCTGCTTTAAAAGGTAGGCAGCTTGCACTCTCTGTCCCCCTGCTCTTTGTCTCTTCTCCGTCCAGCTCTCTGGAATGCGGTTGTGAGAGTCAGTGCTCTAGCTGCCTTGGCGAACCGTGAGGATGAGGCCAGGCCATGGAGATGGTGAGTGGTGAGCAGGGTCCGTGAGCAGAGCCTCCATTCGCAGCTCTGTGCTGTCTACCTCTGCAACTTTACTTGAGAAATAAATACATTTTAACTTATTTTAGCCACTGTTCACTGGGGGTCCTATGACTTGGAACCATGTGTAACCCTAACTGTTGTCAGACAATGGACAGCGAGCACTCTCCTGCTTCTAGAAGTGACGGGTGAGCCACGGGAGTCGGACACCGTAGGGAAGCAATGTGACCGTGATGTTTCCCCCCAAATATGTCTCTGGCTTTGAAAGAGGATGAATCCCAGGCAGCAGGCTGACTATGGTCATGAACAGAATGAAAGACCAGAATGAAGCGTTCTCTGTTCTTCTCACTCATTTCCTGCTTCCAGAGGGCAATTGGATGAACTCCAGAGTTTGAATAGCTTTAGAAAACAGCTCCTGGTGCTTTTACAGACTCAGAGCCCCTAACATACCTCGCCATACTCCACGCCACTACGGTCCCGTGTTTAATGACTATGCCCGTTTTACAAAGGGAAGGCCTTTTAGGAAAGAAGCTTCCCAAACTGCTGGGCCTCCTCAGAAATGAATCAACACAGAGTGTGCTCACTCCATTAGGGCAACGTACAACCACAATGAAACATGCTGAAAACACTTTTAAGCTATAAAATGCTATACAAATGAAAGGTATTTTTGTATTATTATTATAACAGGGGCATTCCTGTTTTCTTTAATATCTACTGTGGAATTACTGATGAAATCATCCAACTGGAACCTAGGGGGTTTGCTTTTTACATGATTTTCTCCCAAAGCGAGTTTGGCTCTGTTCTTCAGAGGGTCCAGCGGGGTCCCGCAGATGTCACGGTTTGCCAGACGTGCTCCCTTCGTCTTCGTTATTTGGATTGGTCCTTCTAGCAGTCTTTAATCTCGAAGGAACGCAGGTTCAGAAAGCTTAAGAAATTTGCTCAAGCTCAAGTCCCATGATTGGGGTGGCTGTGATTCCAGTTGGACTTGAAATCTGAGAGTGAGGGGTTGGGGGGCAGAGAAGAAGAGGAGACCCTGCAGATTCCCTGGGGGGGAGAAGGGGGGCACGAGCAGCCGGCCCTCCGACAGTGCACCAGTCCATCCCAAGGCAGCAGAACGGGCCATTTCCGGCTGTGCCGGGTTCTCACCTGGTTTGCCTGGACCTGCCCTCCCCTTCCGGCACACTGAGTCCTAATGGACCCCTGGCATTCTGGGTACATGTGCAGAGCTTACAGGAAGAGCCTATCCAGGCAGCTGAAGTGTAGCCGCCTCTTAGCAGATGGTGGTTAATAACAGGCTTTGTTCTCCAGGTTCTTCTATTTTCAGCCACCGAATACAATTTATAAAGAAACGCACACACACACACACACACACACACACGTGTGCACACACACCCCACCATCCCCCCAGCCCTTATCAGATCTCTTTTATAATTATAGAATAAGGTGCCTGCAAACTCCCAGGGAGCTGGTTTCCATGGCAATGACAAGCTATTATATTCTAAAGGGCAATCTAGAACTCCACCCCCTCGTCCTTGCTGATGCTGTGCGTCTTGTTATTGCCATGTTCCAAAATAAACTTGCTGCCTAATCGTAAATTCCATATAATTAGAGATGAGCTAATCGTTACCCGCTACTTTGTGCGGCCCACTCATCATGCCAGCAGTTTCTGGAACAGTGACGCGGACGGGCTGTTTGATGTCAGAGCAGACCTTCTTCCCCCAGGAACTGGGTGCAGCACAAACCCATGTATGGCGGGGACCCTCCAACCGGAAAGGCCCTCTGAGCTCTGGGATCTGCCTGGTGCTTCAGCAAGATGGGCCCCTCAGGCGGTGGCTGGGCAGCCAGGTGGTTCTCTCCAGCTCTCCATTAAGGAGAGGCAGAGGAAGCTCCTGGAGGTGGCATAGAGCTTGAACTCACATACTTTTTGACCACCGGCCGTGACCACATGGGACATTTAGAAGGAAAGGAGTTTTTCCCCTTTCTCTCCCTCCCATTTCTTATCCTCTCCCTGGCTGCTCCTTCATAGGCTCAAGGTTGCTTTGAGCACAGTTTGTCTTTGGGTTGTGGGTTTTGTTCCTGTCCATTGGCTAGATTTCAGCAGGTGGGGACCCCAGTAAGCCTTGCTCTCGGTGCTGGGAGAACAGGGACCAACGAGAGTGGTTCCGGGAAGCTTGCCATCTCCCAGGGGCAGATGATCATACATGACAAAGGGAAACAGACTCATTTCAGATGATGCTGTGAGGGAAATGAAACAGGGTTGATGTGTTGGAATGTGTTTGGGGTTTTGGGGGACTCATTTAAAATACTTGAGCAGAGACTTGGGGAACAGGAGGACCGATTGCAGTCCACCTGTTTAGAGGGCCTCATCTACTCCACTTGGCCTAACAGCCGTCATGTCCCATTGGAGTTGCTACAGGGCTTTGTTGCACCGCTTCCAGTGATTTGTCTGCTGGTTCTCTCACCATTGCCCACTCTCTGCCCTTCTCCATCCAGGTATCTGCTGCTCACCTTTAGAGCCACCAGCGAGTTCTTGGGCATCTGCTTGGTCTTGGTTCATGCTGAGCAAAGATTGGAGCATGGCAGCAGGTGGCTGTTAGTTAGGCTGGGCCCTCCCTGGGCTCCCTCCCTGCAGGCTCTCTGTTTGGGGTGAGGGCTGCCTCCTTCCATGAAGACCCAGTTGTTACAAGGTGTCCCCCCTCTAGAGAGCTGCTCCCTCTGGGTCCTGGGACTCACTCTCTCTCCTTGTCCCGTAAGAGCCAGGGCTTACTCCAGCTCCCCACGGTTGCTGGCCCAGGAGACCCCCAGCCCCCTGCTTTCTTCTGCCTGCCATCCCCCTGCAGAGAGTGTGCTGAGCCCACACTGCTCTCCCCCTGTTGGAGCAGGCTTGCCTTTTCTTCCTGGCCCTGACTGATCCATCTCTCCCTGCCTCTTGGACCAGCTTCCTTTCTACCTTTCCTCTAGCAGCTCACCCACTAAATGCTTTTCCTGTTCCACTCTGCCCCTTTTGATCCTGCTCATTCAAGGCCCGGCTCAAGTCTCACCTCTTCCCGAAGCTTCTCTGAGCCACCTTCGTTTCCCCAAACTCCTGGTTTTCTAAGCATCAGCCCCTGCAGCTTAGCAGTCACTGCTTTATTCCCTCCTTCAGGACCACGTCGGGGTGACTTTAAGCAGGACAGAGAGCGTAAGGTGCTTCTTGCCTGCCTGAGATGCTGTCCCTGGTGGCTGCTGGCCCACTGCTGCCTGGGCCCCTGGCAGAGAGGGGCTATCAGCATGTGAATGTCAGGGCAGGGAATGGATTCAGTTGTTTCATCTGGTGTCCTGATGGGTAGGATCTCGGCTACATGGAGTCACACTTTCTGCTCATTTCCTAAAACATGGTATATAATTCCCAAAACCTCATGCGGTTTCCTCCTCAAAAGAGTAATTGAAACAAAAGCATGAAATCTATTTAGAAAAAAAAAAAAAAAATTGCAAACCCTGTCTGCACAGAAAAGAGCAATTAATAACTAGGGGATTGGAAATCCCCAGAACGAAAGTGTGCATAGGACCTGGATGGTAAGTGCAAAAGGGAAGTAAAATTGAACACATGTTTCCAAGAGATCATAGGTAGGGCTTATAGCTCATAGATTTAGACTCCTTAGAACCCAGGGAGACACAGAAAAATCAACAGATGTTGTTGCTTCTTTTGCCTGAGAAAAAATATCAGACTGTGGCTGAATTATTTTTTAAGTGTTGCTAGAGAATAATTTATTTAAAAAGAAAGACTCTGAGGCTTGCCCAGGATTAAAATCAGAGGAGAAAAAACAAAAGGCAGAAATAAAAAAAAAATGTATCCAGACTAAAAGGAGTACAGCTTCCCAGCAGGTTAATATATTGCTTTTTAAAAATTATTATTATTAATCGACACAATTGTCTGTCAATGGTCTGTTGGGAATACCTTTGCAGATGTATTATTGGATTTCCTAAAGAACACCCCATTAATAAGGAGCTGTGTGCAGCATTCTCTCCTGTCCTGATCCCCGTCTTGCACTCGGGTTATTTAAAGCAATTTGGGATTAATTTCTCTGGCCTCTGGCAGCCGGGATAATTTGAGGCTTCACTGGAGTGGGGACAGGTCACTGCAGGTTGAGCTATAAAAGCTGGCTCCAGTGTGATTTTGCTCTGGGTAACATAATGCCAAGCACTGGGACGGTTTGTCCATCAAGATTAAAAATGGCCCATTTGGTGACAGTTCAATCTATTAAAGGAGGGTAATGTGATTGGTGGTCCTTCCGAGTAGAAGATCTTGTTCAGATAACATCCCTGCCTGAACTGTGGATTTCTTTCCATGGGGTATGGGGAGGAAGCAGGACTCATCTGGGACCTTCCTAACAGTGTAGCCCATGAAAGGGGAGGGGGAGCTCTCCAACTTCAACAGGGAGCAGCGCGCAGCTCTGGCCCCCCAGATCTCCCATGTGCCAGCGGAGGTCCCTGGTGGGCAGCCGTGTCCAGAGAACACATAAGTATCCATTAAGAGCAGACTTTTGGTTGGCAAAGCAACAGCACAATGGAAGTGGTGGTCTGCAGCAAATGGTGCTTGTTTGCCAGGGATGAGGTGTATTTAATGGAGGGGATTGGAGCAGCTGCTGAAGATAAAAATGGCAGATGCCATGTGACTGCCTCCGATGATTCAAGAACTGATAGGACATAATCTTTGGAGTTCCCCAGAAGAACCTGGAGTTGGAAGAGTGTATGAGTGGCTGAGACCTCTGTTAGCAGATGTAACAGAAGCCAGCGAAATGTGAATGATAAGCAGTTAGGGAGCTTAGAATGGGGTGACAAGCTGACTAGTGGGGTAATTGCAGATAGAATAATGGGTTTAGAATTTGCATGTCGATTTTGAAGTGACGTGGACATCTAAGGGAAATGTGGGCAGAGAGGGGATGATTGGAAATTTGGAGTTTTAAAATTGCATAGTTCCTTCAGAAGAGGGGTGCTTTAAACACAAATCAGTCATTTACACATTAGTATAAACAAAAGGTCTGCAAGCAGGTTTTGGTAGGAAGGAAAAAATAAGGAGCCATATATAAATACTGGTGGGAAAGTGGTTCTAACTGAGATGAGAAATTCAGCCGTGGAGGGAGACTGGAGTTGTCAGAGATGACCCTCACGATAAGCGCTGGGCCAGCTCTGCTGTGGGCAGTCATCTCTCCATCAGGTCCATCCTTCATTCTATCCCATGTTTACGGAGAAAAAGTCTACCCCTCTTAGACTCATATCCCATTAATATACTTTTGGTTTCAATATATTCTTCTTCTTTGACCTTGTATTTTATTTGCTTCATTGAGGTGTAGTTTACACATCATAAACTGCCCATTTCAAGTGCACAAATAGATGATTTTTAGCAAGTTTACTGAGTTCTACAACCATCACCGCAATCCAACGTGAGAATGTTTTCATGATCTGAAATGAGATACCTCATGCCCATTTAATGTGAACCCCCATTCCCAGAGTTATTTTTATGGTGGAAAATGGAGGTTCAAGATATGCCCCAAGTTCTTCAGAAACGATTATCTTTGAGCTCTGGGGTCTGGAAGGCTTGAGCCCTAATCCTAGCTCTTTTACTTGGTGCTTAGTGAGCTTGTGTAACTACTTTGAACATCAACTGTTCATATGAATAATGTGATTAGTAATATCTAGCCTGTAGGATTTTTCAGATGATTAGAGATGATATATATGAGAGCCTGACACACAGGAGATGTTTGGTGAAATTATGAAATTATTTTATCAGGAATATACAGATGCTTGCAAATGATAAGTATTGATAAGTATTGATGAGGCACTGAATTCTGAGATTCATTATTTTACCATTTTCTGATTTAATCTGTGGGATGAAGTAGGAAGGAGAAACCAGTTTATTTTAATACTAAATGTTGGCTGCTTTAAAAACTCCAATGCATTTAAAAAAATCTTAATTTCTTTTGATTTACGTTGCTCACATTTTTTCCCTTTAAAAATATACAGAGGTCTTCTTTCCAAATGGCTTGACTCCTCCTCACCTCTCCCCAGCTCAGCTCTGTGTTTGACAATTTTTCCTTGCTTTCTTCTGAACAGATTTAAAAAAATAAGACTCTGGCTTCATCTTTTCAGAGCCCGGTAGTGATTTTCTCTTCTGTTATGAAATTTAAGACCCATAAAAGGCAGTTGCCATTTCCTGTGGATGTTCCGCTTCTGCATTCCGATTTCATATTTATTGCCATATGAGTCAAGATCACAATAAGTTGTTCCGTTGCCCTGCTTTATTGATACAGTGCCATCCATTTATGTGGGGGAGACAGTTAGCTACTGGATGGCTGCCCAGGCTAGGTACCTGGAAAACTAAACACAGCCACCAGGGGCGCCTTTCTCCACAGTCTTGTTCCAGGTCCCAATTTGGAGAAGGGTGAGAGGGCTCGAGGTGAGGCTGCTTCTGCCTTGCTTTTCTTCCTGCCTGAGGGATGCCACAGGTGAGGTGCCATTATGCCCAAGCTCTCCCACTTCAGCGAATCTCCACACTGGGACAGGTTCCTGGGTGGGCAATTGACAATCCTGGGCATTTCCTTGCTGCATAATTTTAATCTTTGCCTCCATGATAGCATGACTTTCTTCTTCCTGTGTGTCTATGTGTCCTCTTTTTATAAGAACATCATATTGATTATAAAGACAGTCATAGGATTCACCCTAATGACTTCACCTTAATTAGATTACAAATAAGGTCACATTCACAGGTACTGGAGGGTGGGGTTAAGATTTCAATATATCTTTTGGGGGGGCACACATTTCAGCTCATAACAGACTTACATTATTTTTTTACAACTAATCTATCTCTTTTTTTTAAAGTTTCCAACCCACTGAGTAGCAAGGGAAAACTACATGTAGTCCAATCCAGTAAACTCAGTCCAATTCAATGATTTAAATGGTCTATTCATTCTCTGTAGGCATGACTCAGATAAATGCTTTCTTATTTCCTGTTTCTTCTCTTTATAGCTCCATAGAATGATAGCTAGAGGTTTAGAGGATCGGGTTTACATGACTACACGGTCACAGAGAAAGGGGCAGGTGAACTGTGTCCCTGGCTTCTTGCCGGTCTCCGCCGCGTGATGACAACTCTGATCTGTTCCAGCAAAAGTCTCCACTCAGGTAAGACTGGTCTTATCTGGCTTTCTGGGATTACGTGCTAGCACCCTTTTCTGGAATCCCATAATATTGGCCACTAGTTCCTGAAACTTGGCAATCTTTCTCGTCATGAAGACTGGCTTTCCAGCTACTGTTTTATTAAAGTAACTGAGAAAATCAGCATTGAGACTCAAGTTTGACCCATGGCTTTTCTGTTTCCAGTTATAGCCAACCCCTTCATCTAGGAGGTGGTGAGCCTCATGGTTTAGGGTCTGTCTGCGAGGGAACATGTTAGAATAGCAAGCAAAATCCATGTGGCATGTCAGCTAGCTGTCACCGTGTGACACACCATCCCAAGCCCGGTGGCCCAGAACAAAGGTTGGCGCGCTGTGGTCCATGGCCATACAGCGCGCGCAGCCTGTGTTTGTAGGACTCACAAACTAAGAATTGTTTTGTATTGTTGAAGTGTTTAAAAACAAAAGAAAAAATGTGCAGCAGAAACCCTATGTGGCCCGTAAAGCCTAAAATATTTGCTCTCTGGCCCTTTATGGACAAAGTTTGCCGACCAGGGCTTTGGACAGTAAGCATTTATTGCCCACAGTCTATGGGTTCTTCGGCTCCTGGACGGACTCCACGCATCGGAGGTCAGCTACGGGTCAGGCAGTGATCTTAGCTGGTCTTCTTCACATGTTTGCAGGGTGGCTGGCTGTGGGCTGGTCTCGGATGGCCTTGGCTGGGTCCAGTGGGCTCGTGTCCACGAGATGGCTCATCCTCTAGCCGGCCAGCCGGCCCCTGTTCACATGGCAGCAGTCATGTTCTGAAAGAGCAGAAATGAGCAAGGTCTTTTGAGAGACAGATTTGGAGTGGACACACCATCCCTTCTGCCACATTCTACTGGCCGGAGGCCCTGGGCCAGGTTGCAGAGGGGAGAAACAGACTCCATCTCTCGATAGGAGGGGCTGCCAAGTCACATGATACAGGGGTGGGAGCTGGAGCGGTGTGTAAGTGCAGCCCTGCTTGTACTCATTCTCCCACGTAGGCGTCATGCGCTATGTTTTCTAACTATTCCCCCAGCAGCAAAAAATTATATTTACCTACCTTTCCCAAGTATTTCTTGTGTTCTTAGGATGTACCTGTGTAAGACCCAGGTTTGATTTGCTTAGAGCATGCTAGGAGCGTGTAGAACTTTTAGGTTGTAAAACTCTAGGATTAAGATTTATTTATTTTTAAATCCTCATCCGAGGGTATTTTTCCATTTATCTTCAGATAGAGTGTGAAGGGGGGAGAGAGAGAGAGAGAGAGAGAGAGAGAGAGAGAGAGAGAGAGAGAAACATCTGTGTGAGAGGGACACATTGATTAGTTGCCTCCCACATGACCCTGACCAGGGCTGGGGACTGAACCTCAACCTGAGGTACGTGCCCTTGGCCAGAATCGAACCCGCAACTCTTTGGTCCACAGGCCGATGCTCTAACTGCTGCATCAAACCGGCCAGGGCCTAGGATTAAGAGTTTAAAAATTTCATGCTAAGGCTGTCTTCTTTTGACTTCAATAATGTTTTCTTTTCCTATTTCCAGATACCCCCCCCACCCCACCTGAAGGAAAGGAGAGGTTAGTTTTATTTTGTCAATTTTATAATTAAAATATTCATGATATTTTCCTGTCCCATCAATCCATAACTTCTGAAATCTGAGCTGGTTTAGGGAGCCCTTGAGAGGCAGCCTCCAGATACATTCCTATCACCCCCATGACGCTGCTAGGAGGCACCTCTTCTCAGGAGCTTAAAAAACCTTCTAAGTTAGTGCCCAGGAGAAACATCTAGAATTTCATCCCAGCCCCCACAAGATGAGTTTACCACCAAACTTCCCTGACTCCAGTCCTCAAACTCGGACTCTGCTCCTGTTGGGAGCCCCACAGCTTTCTCTTGATGCTGCTTTAAGAGGGAAGCTAAAGAAAACCACACGCATCCCAACCGTTGCCTTGTGGGGTCAGAAGGAGCATCCAAGCTTTCTCGGCACGTGCACACTCGGCCGCCTGTCGGAAGGGCTGGCTGACCTCTTGCTCTCTCCCCCGTCAAGGAGCTCACTACCTGCTAAGGCAGCTTCGCCTGGACTAGGTTAACGTTGACTCTGCAGGAGGCTCCAGGACGCTCGAAGAAATGTCTAGGTCATGGCAGTCACTTTGTGTTTAAAGCATGACTTAGGGGCCAGCCTCTGGTTGGTAAAATAAGAAAACCGAGCAATCCCAGGGACCTGCCGAGGGAACGGTGGCCCCACTCAGACAAAGAAACGCTGTGCTCCTGGGCATCCTTGCCAAATGCCAGATGTAAAAATCAAGCCCTTACAGAAGCCCTAAAATGAGGCCTGTGATATATATTTCTTGGTGGTTTCCCTAAAAGGCTGATGGCTAGTGTGGGAATGAGAGGTGTGCTGAGGACAGAGACCTGTGTTTGCTTGGCACACCGTTGTGGGGGGCAGGAGGAGGAGGCTGGGCCGGGGAGGGAGCGTCACTTACTGGGAAGAGGCCCGAGGGCCTGAAGTGGGCCGCCTAAGATTGTGCAGGGCCTGGTGGGTTTGAAAATTATTTCCAAGGTTGCCATATGTGACAGAAATGGCTGATTACCTGCCCAATGACCCACTCCCCAATCTTCCCTTGTTCATTATTAACTGAACCCTGTTTTGTTTGGGGCAGCTCTGTGCCTAGCTAAGAAAACTTACTTTCCCACAGTCCCTTGCAGCTAATGGTGGCAAGGTGGTAAGGCTGGGGCCATGAGATGTGAGAGGATGTCTGAGGGGAACTGGGGGAGAGCCCTTGCTTCCTGTCACAGCCTCCTGTCCCTTCTTCTTTCCCTTTTTCTCTCTGCCTGTCCTGTGGATGGGAGCCCAGGAGATGCAGTATCGCTATGGCAACCACAGGGCAACAAGCATGGATGGACCCAGCCCCCAAACGCTGTCCAGCTCAGGGCTGCGTTCCTGGACTTCTGCTCTATGAAAAATAAACTTGCCTGTGTGTTTAAGGAGACGTTAGTTGGGTTGCTCTGTTACTTTCAGCTCAGTTCTTACTGATGTAGAATTTACATGACACGACATAGCTCTTCGGATGTTCTGGCCACTTAGTGTGGTACCTGAGAGTCGAGAGTTGAGATCAGGCCCGGGTGACCTCAGCGGTAGTCTTCCCACAGTGTTGTTCTGTGCAAACTACAGAAGTAAGACACGTGAGGATGTGTCTGTGAAATCCCTGGTCTGGAGACTGCATCTGGCGGGAGCTGAGCACGGCCTGCACGCCTTGTGCCTGCAGGATGAGGGTGGTGCAGACGATGGGGGGAAACAAGGTGCCCTGTGCTGCTCTGCGTCAAGGTGGCCCCACACACCTGGCTCTCCTCTTCGGCAGCCACACCTGCCCCCTGTGGGCGAGGGGAAAGGGGTGCCTTTGGGTGGCTGCTGGGCCTCCCAACGAGCTGAGTGCTGTACCTGCTGGATTCCAAGTTCGTCATCCTTCCCTAAAGCTGAGTAGGCGTGGCACCGGGGTAAAGCCTGTCTGTGTCTTGAGAGTCTGACGGCCAGACCAACACCCAACTGATTTTGTCAAGTCTAATTAGCAACATCTTGTTCCCCAATTAACAATAATTATTTTATTAACCTTTTATATGTTTCTTTTGTGTGTCACCTCAGATACGCTTTTTGGATGGGTTGGGGTGTAAGTGATTTTAGTAAGTACAACTAAAACGCTTTCCTCACCAATGAGCATCGCCCTCTGTTAGGAAAAAAGTCAGCTCTTCAGGAAGAGGTGGGCTGTGTGAGGGCAGGAGGCCGCGTGAGATGAAAAGGGCAGGGGCTTGGCCCTGGCTGCTGGGCTCAACGGTTAGCGCTTCCGTCCACTGAAGGGTCACGGGTTCAATTCTCTTTCGAAGGCATATACCTGGGTTGCAGGTTTGATCCCTAGCCCTGGCTGGGGTCATGCAGGAGGCTACCAATCGATGTATTTCTCTCACATTGATATTTCTCTCTATATATATATCTAAAAATCAATGAAAAAATATCGTCGGGTGAGGATTATCAAAAAGAAAAGAAAAGAAAAGAAAAGGGCATGGGCTTGGAAGTCAGGGGGACCGGAAATGAAGTCCAGATGCTGTCAGTACAGCTGCGAGGTCTTGGGGATTTATTTAGCCTTCCGGAGTCTCAGCGACCTTCTCCGTACCGTGGGGAAAAGTCTCTGTGCAAATGCAATGAAATAATACAGGTAAAAGGTCAAGCGTAGTCCTGACCAGGCACAGACACAGCTTCTCACCAGTCTTGGTTCCCTCCCTTCTTTCGCGTCTGTGACAACGACCACGACCCCGCCTGCGTCACGCTTCCACTCACAGTGGAGTGAGGTGAAGCGCATGGGCTCTGGAGTCCGACTTCTGGGTTCGAATCCTTGGTCTGCTTCTTGGTAACTGAATAACTTTGGGCAAGATGTTGTACTTCTTTGTGGCTCGTTTGCTTCATTTGTAAAATAGAGATAATAATAATAGCTACTTCATGAGGCTGCTGTGAAAATGACAGAAGGGGGAAGTCACACATCTGGCACAGTGCCTGGCACCTAGCAGGGACTCAGAAAACGGTTACGAAACAGAGCATGTTTCTGAGGGCTCACGCTTCGTCCTGGGTTACTACCACCTGCATGTCGCGGATGGAGCTGGGGCTCAGAGCCAGGCCCCCCGACGTGGGGCTCATTTAGCACCCAGCCCTACGCTCTGCACCAGAGACAGAAACTGCGAATGGGATAGCTTCTGTTTGCAAGGAGCTCAGGGTCCAGAGACCGTGGTATTCAGAAAATGAGAACACTGAGGTTCACAGACCTTTGCTTCCCCAAACTGTTTGGATTTTCCTCTCCCTGGAAACAGGGAAGATGTCCTGAATCTAAATAGGTGGCCTCCTGGGATAAGAGGGTAGCAGCTCGGAGCGAATCTGTGAGACCCAGCTTGTTGTTTTCCCGTTTCGGCTGCATCTGTGTGCTCTGGCGAGCTTCTTTCCCTCCCAGATTTATGTAACATATCATCACAGTCACGTCTGTGTGTTTTGTTGATGCCATTTAAATTCTGTTACTATTTAATACCAAGAACATCTAAAAAGAACATTTTGAAAGACTTGAAAAATCCAATTGGTCTCTTGGTAATTTGATTTGTAGGAAATAGGAGAAGATAGTATTCTGAATAGAGTGCTTTTAAATGAATCATCATTGCTTTCTTGCACAGGCAATAGATGGGCTCAGATTGGTTAGGAAAGGCTCAGCTGCGTGTGGCAGAGAATCCAAAATAATAATGGATTAAACAAGATGGATGCTATTTGTTTTTCATGGAAAAGAAATATGGAGGAGACAGTTCAGGGCTGACAGTTGGCTTCACGGAATCCCCAGGGACAGGCTCCTTCGTGCTCCCTGTTCTGCCGTCCCAAGAACACAGCTTTCTCCTGATGGACAGAGAAGCCCCCAGGCTCCACCGTGACCACCTTGCCTGCATTCCAGGCGCAGGAAGGAGGGAAGGGGAAGAAAACGCCTCATCTTTTCAGGCACCTCCCAGGAGTCCCGCGTTCCACTTTTGCTCACACACTCTTGGTCAGTATCTAGCCACATAGCCACCTCTGGCTCCAAGGAAGGCCGGTGTCTTAGTTCAAGCTGCTATAAAAACTACCACGGACTGGGCCCTGGCTGGGTAGCTCAGTTGGTTAGAGCATCATCCCGATACACCAAGGTTACAAGTTCGATCCCTGGTCAGGGCACATACAAAAATGAACTAATGAATACATAAATAAGTGGAACAAGAAGTCAATCTCTCTCCCTCTTTCTCCCCCCACCACTCTCAAAAATTAATTAAAAATCCGTAGACTCAATGGTGTATAAACAACAGAAATCTTTCTCACAGTTCTGAAAGCTGGAAGTCCGAGATCAGGGTGCCAGCAAGGTTGGGTTCTGGAGAGGAGCCCCTAGTGGTTGCAGACTTCTTGTGGCCTCCCGCGGAGGAGAGCAGAGAAGGCAGCAGGCTCTCTCATGACTGTATAAAGGCCCTCATCCCGTTCACTCGGGCTCCACCCTCAGCACCTCATGTAATCTCAGCCCCCAAAGCGGTACCTTCCAACACCATCACATGGGTAGGGTTTCAATATACAATATACAATATACAAGTCAGTTTTGCTGACCAGGGAGCTCACTAGAGCATCTACTGGGGAGGACACAGACATCGAGTTCATGCTGGCTGGGAAATGTATTCTTTATTCCGGGTACCTAGGCACCCTTCTAAAACAGGATTCCATTCCCAGGGACGGAGGAGAGAATGGGAACTGAGGCTTTGAAACACATGTTTTGGAGACCTGACGACACCCTTTTCTCTGCCAGAAAAGGTTCATTTGATTGGGAGTAATAGAGGGGACCAGCAGCGAGAAATCCCCAGTGCAGATGGGATGGCAAATAGGACACAAGGACTAGGAAAAGAGGATTGTAAAGTAGGGTTCAAGCCAGAGTAGAAGGCCCTCGGAAATCACCTGGGCTGCAGGTCAACTTCCTCATTTATCACATGAAGCTACTGAGGGCCAGCGGGGTGAGTTGACTTGTGTGTCAGAGGTCACCGAGCACACCTCCGGCTCGATAATTGGCTAGAAGGACTCACAGGACTCAGAAAAACTATTAAAGTTGTGGTTACAGTTCATTACAGAGAAAGGATACAGACTGAAATCAGCAAAAGGAAAAGGCTCGTAAGGCACAGAGTCCAGGAAAAACCAGATGTGAGCTTTCGGCTGTCTACCTGTGTTGCCTGCGGATGGTGCTTAATTCACTCAGCTATAAGGTGCAACAGCATACACCAAGTTTTGCTGACCAGGGAGCTCACTAGAGCATCTACTGGGGAGCCAGTCACAGAGGCATGCTGTGTCCACATGACAGACCCTAACTACTCAAGTCTCCAGCCCACCCCTCAGAGGTCAAACCGATGGAGTGTGGTCTGGGCCCCCACAATAAGTCACACTGTTAGCATAAACTGTCAGGTATGGCCAAGGACCCAGGTATACAGAGACACTCTTATCAATGGTTAGGTCCTAGAAGCTGCTCCAGGGCCAGTTATGAAGACCTTTAAAATGTGCAGGGTTTGGGCATCTAAACCCCTTACTGCACACTTGCCCAAAGTCACACACCTATGACAGAGCCAGGCTCAGTGCTCCCTCCTTGGAAGTCACCGTGGACAACAGGAGTGAGTCAGCTTGCCTGTAGCAGAGACGGGGCCAGAGTGCTCATCTCTTGACCTCTACCCATCACCCACAGGATTGAAAGCATGTTCTGGATGGATTCCTGCATTCAGACAGGCTCCAACACGTAGGGGCTATATGACTTGAAACAGTTATATAAGCTCTCGGTGCCTCAGGTTGCTCACCCGTGAATGTGAAGACGATAGGACTATCGTTTACTCACAGAGTTTCTGTGAGAGGTGACGAGGTCAGTCAGCACGAGGCTCTTAGAACAGTGTCTGCTATGCGATATGTCTGCAGTAAGCAGAAGCTGGTATTGTCATTATCA
Source organism: Tadarida brasiliensis (assembly GCA_030848825.1). Taxonomy (NCBI): domain Eukaryota; kingdom Metazoa; phylum Chordata; class Mammalia; order Chiroptera; family Molossidae; genus Tadarida; species Tadarida brasiliensis. The sequence continues at coordinate 37,078,450 of CM061269.1, forward strand.
TCATGTTGCTATTCCTCAGAGTCTCTTATGTCTGCAGAACCCCCTAGAGCTGGCTCAGAACCTGGCTGTTGACAAATACAAGCTGTGCAATTTTGGAAAAGTCCCTTGACTTCTCTGAGCTTTAGTTTCCTCCTTCCTGAATTGAGGGGGAAGGGAGAGTTAGATGCCAAGATTCCTTTCACTTCTATACCCAGATGCTGAATGTGAATCTGCTTCATCTGTGTCTTGGGCCAGTTAGTCATCACAGGTATACACTGTGTGTGTGTGTGTGTGTGTGTGTGTGTGTGTGTGTGTGTTCCTGGGCAGGGGCCAGGGTAGCTGAAAGCAGCAGGGACTCAGCTGATGTTTTCCCCCAGGTTTCATGTTGTAGAGCAATCCTGATAATGGGCCTGTCAAAGGGGAACCTGTGTGTTTGGGATAAGAAACCCTCAGCTCCACTCTGCCCTCTCTCCACACTGTCAATGCCAGTGCACTCGGAAGGGGTGGAGGAGACAATCTCCAGTATTTCAGAAGCTTTGGAGTTGCCCTGGGACAAAGACCCTGAAGATGATGGCACCCCTCTACCCTCCTGAGAATGCAGGCTGAGTTTTAACTCAGCTACAACACTGGACTTACAAAGAGGCATGTGCTGGTGGTGTTTAAGAGGAGGACCCCAGGAAAGAGAAGAGGTGACTCCTGCTGGTTCCTTCCTCTCCCCCTCCTCTCTCCCTACCTCTCCCTCCCTCCCAAGGCTGTTCTTTTGGGAACCCTGCCCCCACCCTTGCCACCTTCCGAAATTCCAGAGGAAGAGCCTGCCTTCCTGCCTCGGCATCCTGCAATGCCCCCCACAGCAGGCACCTTGCTCTGGCTTCTTTTTAAAGCGATTTATAAAAGGGAACAGACGTTCCCCATGAAGCCTGAATAGCAGCATTTCTATCATCAGTTGTCATGACACGGGCTGACATGGGAGCAGCCCCACATTGGGGCTGACAGTTTGATGGGTTTAATTTTGGTGCAGATTTCTGCAAAGAGGCAGCTGCCAGGAATGCGCCTCGGTGGCTGAGGCGGACTAGGTGGCTGGGGAGGACGAAGGGAAGCAGGCAGGTGGTGGGAGTCTAACGTTGCAGCGCAGTGCTGTGCGGCTCCAGCATCGCTGATGGCTGCGTTCAGGCTCTCAGTGGACTTACTCAGCATCCCCCCCCCCCCCGCCTCCGGAAGGGGCCCATCTTTGGTCTCTGTCTGAGAAACGGAGGCAGAAAGCAAATAAATTTCCCCGAGATGAGGAGGTTGGTCAAGGTGGCAGAGGACACTGCAATCCCTACTCTTGGTCCTGGGTGCAAATCACTCCATGAAGCAGAAAGAGATGACAAGGTAGCATCATTTCCTTCTCCACTCTTCATCCCATTTATTGTTCTAACATGAGGTCCCAATGCACAGGACAGAGGATTTAATGCCAAGAAAAATGAAACCAGGTGGGATTCCTTCCTCCCAGCTCTGTGCTTCTGCTCCCCTGTGTGTGTCCTCTCCCACCCTGGTCTGTGAGGTCTGACTTGGCAAGTGGTGGGATCAACCAATCATCGGCTGCCCTTCTCTCGTCCTCACCCTGGCTTCTTATCTTGTTCCCCTTTGAGCCCGTGGATCGGGAAGCCTGTGAACTAGCATCATTTATTCATTCCCCCAACATTAATGGCCCTGTGTGCTTGCTGCTCGGCTACATGCTAGAACCACCAAGCTAAATTATGCATGCTTCCTGCCTTTCAGGATGAACATCTGGTAGGGAGAACTGATATGCAAAGAGATAATCTTTGGAAATGCAAATTAAAGACCAATTTGTGATTCTCAGCTTGGTAACATTTAGAAAGCTTGTACAGATGAAGTGTTGAGGTATAAAGCAACTAGGTCTCGGGTACACTCCTGGTGAGAAGGTCAACTGAAACAAGTACTTGGAACGTAGTTTCATACTATTTAATAAAGAGGAAGATGCAGGTATGCTCTGACTGGGAAGTCTATAATGAAGTATGCACCAGGAGAAATTCTCGTGCGTGTACTCGTGACAGTGATGTTTGAAATAATAAAACACTGGATACAATCCATCAAGACCAAAATGAATAAAAATATTTTGGAATACTATACAGCAGTGAAAATAAATGTACTTCTACTACACACATCAACATACATCAATGGTACTAACACAGTAGAACAAGAAAAGTAAGACACAGAAGAATGTGTTGAATTTGACTTTCTTTATACAAAGGTAAAAAACGGACAGAATTAAGCTACGTATATAGTAAATATATTTTAAAAAATAAAAATGGAGTGAGAGCCACCACACACAGGAGAGTGCTTACCTCTGTGGGTGGGTGGTTCGGGAGGGGCACAGTGATAATGCTATCATGGCCCAGTCTTTGCACAGGCCTATATCTGGGTTGTTCATGATATCCAGATGGTGTTTTTCCTCATTAAAAAAAGTTCTATAGAGATATAATTAAAATAAAATAAACTACAGATTTAAAAATTACAATTTCATCATTTTTGACATATTTTTCAAACTCATTTTGGTTATTCTAAGTCTTTTGCATTTCTGTACCAATTTTAGGTTTAATCGCTTGAGGGTTGAGCAACGCCAAAACTTCTTTTATGTTGGCCTTCCAGTTACACTGGTTATCTAGTTAGTGAGCGAGGAGAGGGCGCAAAGGGCAGTGGTGGAGACAAGACTTCCAATGCTGTGTATGTGATCTGTGGCAGCCCGATGCCATCGAGTCCCAGGAGGCCGAACCCACTGCCGAGCTGGGCCAGCACAGCCAGTGGAGTTCACCCACAAACCACCGGGACCTCCTCATGCATCCCATGACCTGGGCACTGACTGGGGCCCTTATCCTGACTATCACCCTGAGCATTTTCTCTGCTGGCCTCTTTGAGGACGTGGTGGTGACAATACACTGACAGTCAGGGCCAGAAAGGTGATCCCGATGTACACTTCCAGGTTTGGGAGTAGCGTCTTCACAGTTAAGTCTCACGTGAGAATATCATGAAGAGCAAAGTAGAAATCAATCTGTCCGCTGTTGGAAAGACCCTAGGACTCGACTTCCCTCTGCCTAAGCCAGAATCACTGGAGGCCTGGATGAGGCTGTGGCTCCTCTCTTCTCCCCCGCTGCGCGTACTCCTCTGCACTGTGTGTCAGAAAGTCAGGGAGGCAGATGTGGAGGACACTTGTCATCTAGCATCCAAATCCCCCTCTTCCTTTGAGTACCCTGATCTCCTATTGGGTCAAGTTGCTATTATGTGTCATCTTGGTGGGTGGGCGATTCCTGGTGACAGCCATCTCCTGTGGCCTGCCACCATGAACATGTAGACAGAAGCTGTTGGAGTGCCTGGAGACAAGCTCAGGACCTTAGCTTGGGGAACACTGGGTCCTGGGACATGGAACGTGGGACAGATGAAGCCCACATGGAGGGAATGTGCAGGTGAGAATATGAACTTGTCAGAGGCTGGGGCAGGCCTAACTCTTCATGCATGGTGACATTCTGGTGTCTGTCACACAGTGCTTGCTACGTAGAATATGCCTGGTAAATGCTAATGGAATCAGTGCATGGATAGCAATACTGTCAGTGGATCCCATTTCTGCTAAACAAAAACACGTCTAGAATCACAGACCTGTCAAGCTGCGGCAGAACTTGTTTTTTTTCTTTCTCATCTAATTCAAACCCTTCATTTTGCTGATAAGTAAACAGAGACCCAGGCAGTCCTAGGGATGTGGCCTAAACATTTCCTCCCTTACTTCCCAGGTGTAGGCAGAGCTGGATTCCAAATATTCAGACTCCTAGTCTGTTTTCCTTTCAGCTACTCTATCTCCAAGTCTTTGAAAGTATATTTAGATATTTGCCTATTTAATTAGCCACACACAGACATAAACATGTTTATAGCAGAACAATTGAAAATGGTACCAGTGCAGGGCAGCCTTAATACCAGCCAAGATTCAGAGAACAGTGATTCAAGATACTAATTAACAGGACTATAGCTGGTTATTAGTCTAGGTGGGTTATATTTCACTTGATTTTCAGGATCCTAAAGCATCCTTTCACTTTCTTCATCTCGTAGACCAGAGTTGGCTGTAAGTTGACTATCTTAAGTCACTTAGGTGGACTCTGGAAACTGACCGACATCTCAGCCTTTTTGATGGGGCTACTGGGTTTGTGGGTCTGGGTGACCTTCTTCTCGAATCCAGAGCGTGAGTTTGAAGCTTTCTACAGACGTGTGCACCGAGTGCGGATTTGCTTCAGCAGGTGGACCTGTGTGAAAAGGCTTTCTAGCTCATTGTTAAACAGACAGCTTAATGGCCAATGCCCATATTTGTTACCAGGCAAACAGGAGAGAAGCTTCAGAAATGTCCAAGACTGTCTTTACCTGAGGGCATTGTCATCCGTCTTAAATAAACATGTTGTATGTTGCTAAATCCCCATAAAGTTTGTGGCAGTCTCTTTTTGAGTTTAGTATTGATTAGGGAAAGTAGAATCTCAATAAGAGATCAGGCCCTGGAACCTGCAGCCAGGTGTCCTCAGTGTGAGTGAGTACTCCCAGGAGCAGACCCTGAGACAAGGAGTTGGGTCCAAGTGGTTGGTTTGGGTGATGGAATGAGGGAGAGGTAATAGTGAGACAGGAAATAAGGAAGAACCAATAAAAGGTGTGATCATGAGCAGATTATTGCTGTGGGCAGCTGAGTCCAGCCTGCTAGGATCCTTTGAGAGATAGTGTAGATTGTACCTCAGGTTCATCCCACTGCTGGGGAGGGAGATGCAGTGTTATCCACCAGCTCTTGTCCTTATTGCTTGATGGTTGTTCCTGAAGTGTCAACTCCCTGGCATTTTCTGTGTGCAGGTGACCTCCGAGGTTGGCCAAGTCTTGTGGGTGGGGAACCAAAGGAAATGCTATTCCAGCTACTTGAGAAAATAGGATCTTTGTATAGCACTTTATAGTTCTTCTCTTTAAACATCACCATGACAACCACCACAAAATAGAACACCTAAAGTTAGGAATAATTTAAAATTTCAGAGAATGTGGACTCTAGGAGAGATCTGCATTTCCATTTGATAAGAAAGCTTTACAGGAAAAATTCAATACTGTAAGTTGATTCTAGCTCTTTATTGTCCATATATGTGCAGTTAGCATTCATTAATACCTCTCTCTCTCACATAATTATAGTACAGTATCAAAACCAGGAAATTGATATTGATGATATTGACACAATCCAGTGACCTTATTTGGATTTCACCAGTTTTATATGCATTCATTTGTGTGTATTTAGTTTGATGTAATTTTATCACCTGTGTAGATTTGTGTGGCCACCACCACTTTGAAGATATAAGACAGTTCTTTTGGAAGGATCCCTTGTGCTACCTTTTCTAGCCACAGCCACTTCCTTCTCCCCCTCCCCCACCAATCCTGGCAACCATTCATCTCTTGTTCCTCTCTATAATTTTGTCATTTCAAGAATGTTGTGTAAATGGAATCATGCAAGTGTAACCTTTTGAGATTTTTTTTTTTTTTTTTACTGTGCACATCTTCCTGCAAAGCCATCCAAGTTGTTGCATGTGTCAATAGTTTGTTCCTTTTTATTACAAAGTGGTATTTCATGGTTTGGAAGTATCCCAGTTTCTTTAACCATTCACCCACTGAAGAACATTTCAGTTGGTTCCTGTTTTGGAACCTTGTGAATAAAGCCACTATGAACATCTGTGTACAGGTCATTGTGTGACTGTAAGTTACCATTTCTCTGGCACAAATGCCCAAGAGTAGAATTGTTAAGCTGTATGGTGTATTTAGTTTTATGAGAAACTGCCCCACTCTTTTCCAGAGTGGCTGTGCCATTGTATATCCCCAGCAGTAATGCATGAGTGATCCACACCCTCACCAGCACTCAGAGGTAGTATTAATCTGGTTTGTCTTGATCAAGGAGTCAAAGAGATGGTCTTTATTTTGGTTTGCAAACTTTACAGGAGGTCAGTCCCATTCTTGGGCCACCTAGGTGATAGCTCTGTTTTCTGACTTCTTCCTCTTCTCCTCCTCCTCTTCCTCCTTCTTCTTTTTACCTTGAAATAACAATGTATGTAACAGTTGTAAAAGGTCAAAGCATTTCAAATGACTTCCCTCAGGTTAAAAAAATAAAGGGCTGGTCTCTAGTCTGCAGATATAAATAAGTGGCTCATATCAGCCTGAATCAATATGGGAAGATGGATGGGATAGAGGAGCAACTGAAGGATGGAGCAACCAGAGAAAAATGACCAAAGGAATTTATTATCATAAGATGTACAGAATATTGAAACAGTGTGTGAGATAAGCTAAATATCTTCAGTATGCACAGCAGTGAAATGTATTTGTAGAGATACCTGGCTGTGAGCTACTTTAAGAGGGACTGACTGGTAGCAGAGTTAAAGGACCTGTTGGAGTAACATAATTGAAAAGGACATGAGCTTTCATCAGGTTAGATGTCACCTTAGAAATGATGCCATGGGTTTAGAAATGATGTAGCTGATGCCCAGAGCAATTAAACCGCTTGTCCAAACTCACACAGGGAGCTGACTGCAGACGGGGGCCAGAGCCCCACGCAGCACAGCCTTGGGGGCAGGGTGCTTCCTATACAGCTATGTGGGTAACTCATTGTAGAAAAGATTTTCACCTTGACCTGTATCAGGCGTTTTCATGTCATCCCAGGCCATATCCTGCTTTTCTTGGCACGCCAGCTGCTACAGGTTGGAAGCTTCTCAGTTGTTCCATGTTGCTTTAGAAGGGACACTGGAGGCTAGGTGACGTGTGGCTGTAGAGAGCGACGGAGGGCCTTGTTGACAAACATCCTCTCGTTTTCAGATGCTAGAAGGCTCAGAAGTAAAAAGAAGAGCTGGCTGTTTAAAAAAACAGATTAGTCAGAGTAGGTTTTAAAATAGCAAGACTTAAAGTGATTCAATGTTAATTGAATATTGAGTAAGGAAGAGGTAGGGAGTTAATTGAATGAGTGAGCTTGGGGTTTCGGATAATTTTTTCATGATGTGAAGGAAATTATTTCAGAGTTGGACACAGATCAGGGGAGAGAGAGGCAGCATGATCTTTGGAAAGAGCAAATGAAAGCCATTTCGTCTGGAGGGAGAAACAAGTTTGTCAGACTGTTGGTTTTTCCTTTAAGCTTGTAAAATTCTATTTAAGAAAGCACAACATTTTGTATTATTATCAAAAATTACATGTTATCTGAAGAAAATTTAGAAACTAAGGAAAAGCAAACAGAATAAACTAAATATCATCCATGATCTCATTATAGATACTCACCACTGACATTTTAGTTTATATCTTTTTAGTCTTTTTCTATGTACGAGTATATATCATTTATATATTTATACATATATATTAAATGTTTATAAAATATAGGATCACACTATTTAGTAACCTACCTTAAAACTTAGTCCATGAACACCTTTCCAATGTAATTTAAAATCACTGCCTAGTATTCTATTGTACAGATGTCCTTTCGTTAATTTACCCAATATTATTATTTCCCTGTTATAAACAACCTTGTCATGAATCTTATAACTTTATTGTTGTGCTTATCTACAATTATTTCTTAGGTTATATTTTGAATTCCAGTGCCAAATGAAATGTAAATTTTAGGACTTTTTATTTCTATTGACAAATTAACAACCCAGAAAAATATTGTATCAATTATCAAGTTTATGGGGCTCTCCATATCCTTTCAAAAGTGAGTTCCATTATTTATTTTTAAATTATCAGTTTGATAAATAAAAATTATGTATATTTATATTTTTTATTTCTTTGACTATTAAGGACATTATACTTTGATAAAAAACAAATATTTGGGTTTCAGTCTTTATAACTTTAGGATCACGTTCTTTGATATTTTTCTATTGGAATGTTCATCTTTTTCTCATTGATTTTTTTAAAGCTTTATTAAAATACAGAGTTTATTTCACATGTATAGTTTTGTCCCCTCATCATTTCCTTTTGAGCACTGCTGCTACTATGTCTTATAATGTTCCATACATACTTAAACCAAGCAAGGGGTGGAGTTCCATCTTTGAAAACTAAACAAGCATTTTGGATAGCACATTCTTAGCAGTGGAACCTGGACAGCATTTATCAGACAAGGTAGGGGATGTTCTCACTCTGCATTATAAAACGGACAGGCAGATATCAACTGTTGCAGAAATGAACTAAGATAGACATTAACAAACTGTTCACGCTATTTTCTTAAGAGAGACTTCTTCCCCTGCCAGAGATCTTGAAGAGCCACGTGGCCAGCTGCCTGGAAGCAAGTCTTCAGGTAATTGGTGAGCTTTGCTTCTGCTTTGGGAGGAAAACCACCTTTTTCTATACTTGCTGTGTTTCTGCTTTAATGTCTTCTACAGAATTAGGTCCCTTTGGCGCTTTAGGAGTTTTTCTCTTGAAGGATTATTAACTTTCGATCTTAGTGTTGATGATTTTTATTTTTTGTTAATCCTTACCCAAGGATACTTTTACATTGATTTTAGATAGAGTGGGAGGGAGAGAGGGAGGAAGGGAGGGGGAGAGAGAGAGAGAGAGAGAGAGAGAGAGAGAGAGAGAGAGATTGACTGCTAGGGAATTGAGCCTGAAACCCAGGTATGTGCCCTTGACCAGGAATCGAGCCTGTGACCGACACTCTAACCACTGAACAAAACTGGCTAGGGCAGTGTTGATGATTTTTAATCTTTTCCATTCTGGTTTGACTTTTTTTCATTTAGTCTGGGGTATCTCATATAGATTCCTTTACTGGAGCTTTTCTTTTTCTCCTCCTCCTCCTCTTTCTTGTTCTTTTTCCCCTTCTCCTCCTCCTCCTTCTTCTTCTTCACCATTTCATCACCATCATCACCATCACCATCATCATCACCATCACCATCACCATCACCATCATCACCATTAACATCACCATCACCATCACCATCACCATCATCACCATCAACATCACCATCACCATCATCATCACCATCATCACCATCATCATCATTATCAGCAGCAGTAGCAGCAGCAAGTTTGACTTTTTTCTGTGGAAGCTTTCCAGATATACTTAGGAGTTTCACTTCTTCTCTTCAACTTCTGACTCTGCATCTTCCTCTGACTAAGTGCTATCCATTAATATTCACAGGCCCCGAACCACCCTTCAACCCTAAGCCACAGGTGGTGTTATTTCAAAGTCCCTGAGGGAAACCATTGGTTGCACAGATATGTTCAAAGTTGCCAGCGTTCCTTTAATTGACCTGTCTTCATAATTCATTGCCTCTGCTTCAACAGTCTGCAATTCACCCTCTTTACCAGTCCTTAAGCTTACCAGTCTTAAAGATAACATGCTCATTTTCATCATTATCCACCTTAAAATGACCATCTTTGTCAGCCTTTCGTTCACAACTGGAAGATTGTTCTGAGACCTCAGGAGGCTTATGTTCCTCTCCCTTAAAGTGTCCATGGATGCTGGCACACATGGGTGGCAGATAAGGTGGATGGAGGCAAACCATTGCTGTTCTAGGGAACAGTTGTGCAGGACAGAACCACACCAGGGTTCTTAGAGATTTTTCACTGCTTTGTGTACATTAAATATACTCACCTTGCTATGTTTTCTATGTTGTCAATATTTTTGTCAATTCTCTGTTTGTTGTAGACTTTCAATATTGTTGATGCACTTTTCGATGTTAGTGATGTTTGTGGCTGTTACTATTTTTTTTCTCTTCTTTTATTTGTTTGCTTGCTTTCAGTTTTTAGGCAGTCAGATTTATTGCTGTTGTAATTTCTATCATTGGTATCATACTTAGAAAGACCACACCATCCTTAGATCATATAATACCTGTCCACTTTTTCTTCTAGTCCTTTTATTGTTTCATCTTAAATCTGCAATTTATTTTGGTGAAAGGCTTTATTTCAAAATACAACTCCAAATATTACATTCTAATTTAAGTTTGTAAAATAGCCATTAAGATGGTTACTAATCAATAAATACTGTTATGTTCATGATGTGCAGGCATCATGCCTGTACCTGCTAAGCCTAGTTACCTACACCTGGGCCTGGAGCCCTACTGTGAGCATCACCATTTAATTGCTTAAAGGTTCAGATAGGCCTTGGGTTCCACAGATACTAAGTAAGACGGCCATCGGCAAATGCTGGCTGCCACACCCAAATTTATTTATTTATATTTTTGGCTTCTCAAACAATTGAAATTATGCTCATGTTGTGTTTCCTTGAGGCCCATGAGAAGAATGTATATATTTCCATCATTTGTCAGAGTCCATAGTTTGTGGGAAAAGTTCTCCTGGGGGGATGATGAAAAGGAGGAATCGGCTCAATCCCTTGGGACCCCGTGGGACCCAGGTGCCCCCAGCTGGGCAGGTGGCAGAGCCCCACACCTCTGACAAAGGTTTCCCATCTCCGAATACCACCAGCTACAGAACAGATTGTTTTCTACGTTACAGTTAAGCTTTGGCTTTTCTTTCTCTTTCTTTATCAGAGTTTCTAACATGAGAACACATCCCAGTTGCCGGGTTGGAGGAGTCTTCCTACAGCTCACTAATGCATGCAGCTACGCCGGACTTGTACACAAGCAAAAGAGGGCACATCTTGTGGTTCTTGTTTTTGAGGTTTCTAAGCTTACGTCTCACAAAATGAGCCTGGTTGCCAGCAGACAGGGGTGTTGTGCAGGTAGGTGACCTCGGCGGGGATCTGGCGAGCAGAGAGAGGCGTGAGGAATTCCACACACTTGGGAAATGCTTCCACTCATGTTTCGTGTTTGTGTTTTATATTTTAGTTATTTTTCATTTTCATTTTTTTTCATTTTTAAATGTCTACTTTATTCATTATAGTATGAGTATCCACATGACTACAAAAAGAAAAAGTATGTCCAAGCAGGGAAAAGGACTCAAGACCAGAATCAATTGGATTTAAATACTGAGATTCCTAAAACATATTTCTCTGTGCTATGATGACTTAGCTTTAGACTGGTCATTGGCTTGTGTTTGGGTTTTAAATTTTGGGAGTGACTCATAGGCACTTAACAAAAGTAACTGATTAAATTAACCTTATCCGTAATGAGGTTGCTGGGCTTCTTTGCTATCAGACACTCAGCTCACTGATTGGTCTGTATTTAGTTGGCAGCCTGGTAGCCAGCGAAAACAATGTGGGGTGAGTCTCACTTTAACAAATTTTATAGTACATCAATACATACAATAGTTGCTATATTGTATCCAGACATTATTAAGATTAAGAAGTGGTACACTGAATTGTTTGTTTTCCTTCTTCACACAAAACAGATGCTCAAGACTCACTTTACTTAGACATGGTAAATTAGGGTCGGATGTGTTGAGTTAATTGGATACTTTGCCTTCCCTGGAAGAATAAATGTTGTGGCAATTGTCCTGCTCTTGCTATATTTGAAAACAATAAATGCTATTCTTAATACAATTTGATGATTATCAAATGCCTAGTTGGGGTTCAAGGGTTATAAAACCAGATTCTTAAGTAGTGGGTTGGGAAAGTGCTGTGTCCCTTTTCCCCAAATTCATATGTTGAAATCCTAACTCCAATGTAATTATATTTGGAAATAAAGCTTTAAGAGGTAATTAAAATTAAATGAGGTTAAAAATCCTATAGATTGGTGGGTTTATAAGAAGAGGGACAAGAGAGACCTCTCTCTCTCTCTCTCTCTCTCTCTCTTGCTCTCGCTCTGTACATGCGCAGAGGAAAGGCCATGTACCTGCAACCCAAGAAGAGAACTCACACCAGACACGGACCCTGATGATCCTTGATCTTGGACTTTCTGTTGTTTGAGCCACCCCATCTATGATATTTGCTTATGGCAGCCTGAGCTGACTGAGAGAGAGAAGGGGCGATGGAGTATGAAGTACATTGCCGAAGGGAGCCTGCAGTAGCTGGAGACTGAAAGCAGTGAACATTACTTTGTGGATGACCCTTTACAACCACAGCTTGGAACCTCGCACGGCCCAGTGGAGACAGGACCTGCCTGAAGACAGGAGACCGGGTTGCCCCTCGGCTTTGCTGCTAGCTGGCATAGGACCCTGCTCTGGGCCTCAGATCCCTCACCTGTGGAAAGAGGTGATTGGGTTAGTTCTTCTTTACGTTCATTCTAGTACTTTGAAAACTCCAAGGGGTTTGGATTCTAATTATTGGAATACTCCAGTGGACCTTAGGTGCTCCAGAGTTCCCTCATGAGTAGATTTTGGGATCTTTTTTCAAGTGAGTGATGCTAGCTAGCAAGGTGATATTGTTCCATCTTTTAACCCAACTCAAAGTTTATTTTGGAACAGGAAATGGTAATGTTGGGAAATAGCCTCCCACCCCCACACCTCTGAATCGTGGCAGTTGAATAATCAAAACACAACTCTGTCTGCAACTCCACTGTCCCGTTACAATTTATTTAGTGGGCTCTCCAATAATGAAAACAGTTACTGTCCTTTTTCCAAAACGGCAAACTGAACACTTCACAAAAGATAGCTAATGCCAATTAAATTTTTTGACAAACCGCAAATATTCTAACAGACCCGCACACACACACACACACACACACACGTACACACTCATCAGTGCAGGGTCAGGGCCTCGCATCGCTTTTACAGTCACTCTGTAGGGAAATGTGGCTGTCTGAGCGCTGTCCATGGGTTGCTAGCAGTTGATGGTGAGGGCTTGGGGGTGGTTCCAGGTGCCCTGGGGGCTGCTCCACACAGGCTGTTACGTTACAGCTCAGGGGACACATCCGTCACTGGAACTGGAGCCTCAAACACAGATCTGCACGCAAAGTTCCTGACCCCTTATCCACACAAGCCCAGCAACATCTCTCTCCCAGCCACGCTTGGTTGTGTGCGAAAGCTCCTGGAGGTCACAGCAAAAGCAGCTGGCGCCTGGGAGTGGAACCCACGATGATTTCTGGGGTTAGCCTAGGTTTTCTTATTCCCCAATACGCCATTGAATGGGTTAGGGCAGAACAGTTCTAAAAAGGGTCTGAGGGACCGTCATATGAAAGAGGGAGGAGCCAGCAGAGAGGGTATGGAGTTTAGGAAAGCTGGCCAGTGTTGGGAGACTTATCTTCCTTCATCAGGGCTGAATAAACACATATCTCTGTGACGTCTAGATCTACTGAAGAGAGTCTGGGGAATGAGAAGTCCAGCTAAACTAGCTAATGTGGCTACGAGCCTTGCAGTGCATGAACGGCTTCCACACATACGATCTCATTCATTCTTAGCACGATTCTCAGTGGGTGCCAGCATTATTTACCGACTGGGCTCTGTCTACTACTCACCAGTGAGAAAACTGTGAATCAGAGAGGTTAAATAACCTGCCTGCATCACAAAGCCCACACATGGCAGACTGGAGGCTTGAATCCATTGCTCCTGGCCCCTAACATTTCGCTCTGACGAGGAATAGAGTAAAATGGAGCTCAGTGGGTTTGGGTGGAGGCGGAGGGAAAGAGTACATGTTACTCATCCTGTTCTTCTCCAGACCTTCTAATCATCCTTACAGGTCACTGGATAAAGAGTCCTGCCCAGATTCTTGGCTGTAAGATAACCCCACCTCACAAGCACCTGTTTATTCTCTCACTCCCACAGAACACAGCCTCTCTCCCTACTCACGGCTCCTTTGATTGTATCACATGATTTGGAGGTGCAGGTGGGAACGGAGAAATCCTGGCGGCTCAGTGACTGACAGCACCATTAAGAAGAGAACACTGTTTTCTTAAGGAAAGATGTGATTTTCCTAAACTGAGACCCTCTAGAATCTAGAGTCTAGATCGAGATAGTTTCTCACCTTTCCTGCCAATTCCTTTCTTTCTTTTCATTTTCTATTGTTTACATATTTTATTGCTTTTTAGAGAGAGAGGAAGGAAGAGTGAGGGAGAAAGAGAAACATCGATGTAACCCAGGCATGTGCCCTGACCGGGAATCGGCACTACCCTCGCTTTCACCATCTCCTCTCAAGGAAAGAACGGGTGGGGAAGAATGAGACTTGGCCCATGCAGCAAGAAGGTTATTACCATAATTATGATGGGTGCATTAAAGTTTATGATGTGGTCTAGAGTGGCCACATTATTAGGAACTGATGCTACGGGCTCATGCAGCATTAAGAGGCTGGCTGGGCTGATGAGAGGCCAGGAAGCCATTCCCTGCCATTTTCAAGCAAGATGCACACAGAGATATTGTGTCATTTTAAGTCCCTCTAGTCACCTACCTCTAGTAATCCAGTAGTCAATATTAAGGAATCATCCTTTAGCTGACCAAATGTCTTCGCCAGAGCTTTTTTGCTTTCCTTTTGTTTTGAGGAGGCGACAACTGATCAGAGACCTGAAGGAAGTGAGGGAGGGCGCCATGACCTGTGGAGAGAGCGATCCAGAAAGAGGCAGAAGCAAGCCTAAGGCCCTGAGCTGGGTTAAGCAGTTTGGTATTGCATAAGCATGGTTTAAAGGCGAGTATAAACCAGGAAAGAAATGGAATGTTAACATCAGACTCTTTCGTTTTAAACATTTTAAGAGAACTATGAAAATGATGCACAGCGAAAGTGTAATACGGGACTTTCTCTTTCCACTGCCACCTTTGAGCCCTGTCCCCTGTGAGCCCTCCCTCCTCATCAAGCTGGTTCTAGAATTGCATCTGTATCAATCAGGCTAACTTAGGTTAGGGCACAGAAACCTTGATTAATATTTAGCTCTCATGAGAGAAGTCTGCAGGTAGGAGGTTCAAGGGTTGGTTTAGCAACTCAGAAACCTGTCTCTCATGGTGATAAGATGTCTACAGTAATTCCAAGTATTTCCCATGGCACCCCAAACAGGAAGGAAGGTGAAGGCCCCAAAGGAAGCCCTTTTCTTTTCCACCTTTTTGTTTCTTCAGGAGGAAATGAGCTCCTCAGCTAGTTTCTGCTTGTCTCAGGACTGGCACTCGGTCAGCGGCCTTCCCCTGAAGGTTCTCAGCCCATGGGAGTGGACAACCAGGCTTGACTTGCCCTGAGCTTGACTCATCCCGAGCGGCTGAGGGATAGGCTTAGCTATTCTGAGCTTGTTGTGGCCAAACCAACTTGGTTTCTATTGACTATGGAGGGAGGGACAATTGCTGTGGGATAGGTGACCTGTAGTGTCCACCACACCAGCATATCCACGAGTCCACTCAAGTGTGGTCACAGAAGAGAGGACCAAACTTGAAGAGATGTATTCTATCCAGATTCAGACCCTCACTGATGTACTTCCTGACCACATCTAGAGGATGCACTCACCCTGTCCTAATTTGGGGTCCTCCAGAAACTCACCTGGGGCAAAGATTCAGGTGCAAGGAGTTTCATTGGCAAGGATGTAATGTGATACAGGGACGGGAAGGCAGTCAATAAAAGGTGAATTGGTAAACTAGCTACCAAGTTGAGCAATGGAAACTTAATCCTGTGGGGAAGTGCTGGGAAATGGCACAAAGCACCTGTCTTGGACTTATTTTACTTGCGAGAGGAGGAAGAGGAGGTATTTACTGTCCAGCTCCCTGTGGTGACTGGTTGCTGGCAGCTCCCAGCACTCCTGGCAGAGTAGTCTTTTGTGGCTCAGGAAAAAGCTCTCAAGCCTAGAGATGCAGGTAATCGCTGGTCGAGGTCATTCAAAGCACAGAGATGGTGGGTCCAAGGGACATGGGAGGGGCACTGACAGCATTTACTACACCCCCTTCCTCAAATGCACACACACCTTCCTTGGTGTGCTCTAGAAGGCTTTAGAGGAATACTTCTGACTTAGATCTGTAACTTTGTCAGTATTCACCAGAAACTGTATGCTCCTCAAACTGCAGATGGACCAGGCCAGCATGACCCTCCTGACACAGCATTCTGCACAGTTCTCTCTCACGTGCATTTTGAAGGTGTCACGTTGGGGTAAGAATGACTTCATCCAGCCACAACACTTGGGCCAGTAGTTACTATCATCATAGTTAGTTTATACATTGATACAACTTCTCCATTCAAGCAAATGGGTCAAGTGCTCAAGTCCTTAGAGGGCACAGCTTGTGTCACACAGGATGAACCTACACCACACCAAGGAAGTGGAGATTTGGCAGACCCGTTAGAGTCAGCCCAGCGAAAAAACTCAGTACTCCAAATTCTAGCACCGTGACCACATTTTAGGCCTAGAAATTTCCTTCTGTCTCCTTTGAATCCAAATGAAAGTAGCATAACAATGTTTAAAGTCTTTACATAGAGCATAAGCTGTTTTTATAAATGTGGAATAATTCATTGAGGATATAAGTAATGTTGCAGAAGCATCCTGAGAAAACCTTGCTTTTGATGTAATCTAGTTGGATGGGTTATTTTCTTTCCTCCTGCTTCCCCCTCCCCCCAGTTCATTTTTGCCAAAGTGAGTTTCCATATGTTTTATCTAAATGAGTCACATTCAGAGAAATCATTCAAATGGTCTGTGGGCACAGATACTTTTCTTTCATTGGTGGCTTGAAGGTGGGTGGTTATAAGGAGTGGAAATGGTGGTGGGCTCTTCTCCAAACCTCAGATCCTTTGGCTTGCTCCGATTCTCTGAGCATTCTGTGTCTCCAACTTTATTCTATACCAGAGGGAAATAGCCTTAGTAAATTGCAAAGATTATTCAATTTCAGTCCACTTTAAGCGCCCTTAAAGGGAGACTGCACTCATGACTTCTCAAGGGGTGGGCGATGCATCTTGCCACGGATAAAGTGCTGGTTGAGAGGTTTTAAATCACATTTGCAGCTTGGGAGACTAATATTGGAAGCCGTCCTCCTCCTAAAAAGTAATGCCATCTGTGTCATTGACTGTTCAGAGCACAAGAGTGGGGGTGGGGAGGCCAGAGCCAACTTGTTTAAAGACGGATAGAACCATTCAAAGGGTGTCTTTCAAGGGACGTAAACCCCTCACACAGGTTGATAAAGGCTCTCCTTACATTTTGTACTTTGAGGCTGAGGCATACAGTTGTTCTTCCTGTGGCACATTGTGCTGGTCAACCTGAAATACACACACCTGAATCCAAACGAGGCAATGCGTTTGATCTATGCTCTAAAAAAGAGATCTCTGTTGACTGAGCTTAATACTCTGTTTGATTTTTACCCTCTAATCAAAAGTTATCTTTATGAGTGAACATTTTTGGAGTGCTCACATCTAGATGGCCTAGCTATGGAAGGTTTATTCGTAATTTCCCCCCCTCATTTGGTTGATGTTCTCAAATGAATGGATATGCTGTCAATTGTTTAGTAGATTTCATTGCTACTTGAGTTCAATAATCTCTACGGCCTCTTGGAAAAGACTCAGTTCACTTCCACACACCCTTATTGAGCACTGACTTTGTGCCTGATGCTGGAATAACAAACTAGCCAGTCTGTCTGGAATCCTGCACGATTGCTAGGCTCTCACATAGACCACCCACAGCCTCTTCTCTCTGATATTTGACTTTGCCCCAGAAAAGGAGAGAAGGAAAAAAAGAAGAAAAAGTAAGAAGCAAGACAGGAAAGAAGGAAGGAAGAAATCAGGGCTCTAAAAATTTCAAATTATTTCAAGCAGAAATCATGTCCGTGATAAGAACATAGCTGACTTGGATACAAGCACCTTGCCTTTCCCTTTTGTATCTGCGAACACTGACTGTTGGACACGTTCTGTGCTGTGGGCAATGTGATACACCCAGACTCCTGCAACTTCAGCTCTTCAGAGGTTTCTAAAATTGGTGAATGTGAAGTTCTTCTATGGTGATGAAGTAGCTCATGTCCAATCCCGGCTGTTCCGTTTCTGCTTCAGCAACCACATTGGCTTGGGTGGAAAACGGTCCTGCTCTCCCTTCTCACTCATTTCCCTTGCTGGCTGAGTAGGATTCCGGCAGCAACTACTCAGCCAGCCCCTGTTAGGCTGACTTATTTCATGGCCCAGGTGTGTGGAAGTGTATTATGATTTGCATAAACAACAGAAGTAAGTCAAGGTCACTGTGTCTGCCTAGATTGTCATTATTATTTTTTAAATGAATTTATTGTTTAGACCTGACTTCTTTCTAAAGCAGCTTTATAATGGCTTACAATAAAAGAAAGGTAAGTAATTAGACTCATATAACAGGGATTAAAAAATGAAAACTTATATAACATATGAAATGATATAACTAGGATAATAATAGCTATTACAATTCAACACTAATTTTAGTAGTGTGTTCCTAGACAATCCAAATTCTAAAATGTAGTGGAGGAACTAAACTTTCATTACCCGATGAGGAAAGAATACATACTAATTCACCAGGAGATGAGTTTTTCCCCACAGATCACTAACTCTTAATTGATATTTATTACATGAATTCTTGTATACAGTCAAGCACTAGCTATTGAACACTTTTGAAAAGAAGTTTGTTGGTTCAGATAGGAGAATCAGGACACATTTTAGTTTTAACTTCATCTGAGCTGTATCCTATCTAGGCCAGAAACATGGACGTGAGCTTTGGGCAGGAAACTGCCCACTGCCCCCTTGATCCTGTGCCAAGCGGGTTGCATCTCAGCTCTTGCAGCCGTCACCACCTGCTCTTCCTGCCAGGGAGCCTTGCCATGTCTGTGTGTTGACGTGGTTACATGATATAGCCTTCATTCACAATTCTTCCTTTTTTCCCAAAGGAAATTTTCCTTTCTTTTTTTCTTTTTTAATTTTTTCAACTTTATTGAGCTATAATTGACATATAACATTGTGTAAGTTTAAGGTGTACAATGTGATGATCTGATACACATATTGTGTGAATTGATTACCACAGTGGGGTTAGTTAACACCTCTATGCTTCACATAATTACCTTTTCTTTGGTGGTGAGAATATATAAGCTCTACTCTCTTATCAGCTTTAGAGTACGAATACAGTATTATTAACCATAGACATTATGCTGAATTTGTTTGTCTCATAACTGGAAATTCGTGTCCTTTGACTGAAATCTCCCCATTTCTTCCATCCTCCTAGCCACTGACAACCACCATTCCACTCTTTGTTTCTGTAAGTTTGGCATTTTTAGATTCCATGTATAAGTGAGCTCATACAGTATTTGTCTTTTTTCTTTTTGTTTGACTTTTTTTTCACTCAGCCTAATACCCTCAAGTCCATGCAGGTTGTCACAAATGGGAAGATTTCCTTCTTTTTTATGGCTGAATACTATTCCTTTGAGTACATAGGCTACATTTTCTTTAGCCATTCATCTATTGATGGACACTTAGGTTGTTTCCATGTCTTGGCTATTGTGAATAATACCGCAATGAACATGGGAGTGCGGATATGTCCTTGAGGCAGCGATTTCAATGAGAGATTCTTGAAATTGCCTCCCTTGACTCACCCTCAGAGGTCATTGGAATGAGAATTGGTTGCCTCTTTGGTGCTTAGGTCTGTCCCTAAAAGTCTCTGATTATTTTCCGGGAAAATTCCAGGCCTGCTTAACAGCTTTTGCATCCTGCTAGGAGCATGGTACTCTGTTACCCAAGAGATCACATGTGATATGTGCTAATGAGGAACGCTGGTACTCCAAACACTCAGGAGATGAAAACCAAGCTTTTGGAGAGACCCTCAGAATTAGGTATCTTTTCATTTCAGCAGTCAGTGCCACAACTAGTTCTGGAAATCTTTAGCATTTGACAAAAATGTTCTTCATCACGAATAGTTAGGGTATTTATTTTCTAAAACTCTTCCGAGTGCAATGACATCACAAGTGAGTAATACTTGTATGTCCCAGCTTCAAAGGCTGACAAATAGTTTGATGAAAGCAGCAAATTGAGTCTGGCTCAGAGCCATTGATACAGCAGACATAGAATCCAAATGTCAAATGTCAAATATAACAGAAGAGCACTAAAGCAACAGAACATTGTACCTGGGTAGGTGATACTGTCCCAGTCAGCAGGGAACACAAGAAGGAAATATCAGGGATAAAAACACATGGAAAACATTTAATAACTCTCGGAACATATGGAAATTAATGATATTCAGAGCTTGCAGAATACCAAGACTTTTCAGCTTAAAATAATCTTCCTGCTGATGCACAGTTACTGGAGGGCTCCCAAAATGCCACAGAGAAAATTAGATGCAAGCAAAAAAAAGCAAATCTCTGAGACTCAGAGAACAGGGTAGAAATAAAGTAGAATTCTATGCAACTAATTGAAGAGACAGTAATACGGAGATAGCACCAGATTGGGACTTGAGTCCATGCCCCAGTTTTCTCCTTAACCATCCTAATTGGTCATGGACAAGATTTGTGTCTTTAATTTCTTTATTTGTAAGGCAGAGTTCTATTTTGTTAACTTTTAAGGTACTTTTACATCTTTAAAACTGTATAATCTATGCATAATACAAAGACTCAGCACCCAGGATGACTCCTATCAGAAGAATCTCTACTGAAGTGAGTAGGTAGAGTTTCACCGCAGACAACCCAGTGTTTGAACATCTATTAAGAATTTGTAGCAGAAGAAAGGACTGCTCAACTTCCAAGATCAACTACCACTATCCCATACTGCCTCCAGAAGAGAGCATGGGTGGGGAGGAGACGGGTAAAGAAAACAGAGCTGATCCATGGGAAGCTTATATGTAACCACATTACCCATTCATTCTCACCCATTTCTGCTTGAAATGGGGATTACACTGAGTGAAAACGTTTATTGGGGTTTAGTGCAATCCCTAATCCCAGGAGTGAGATTTCACTAATGATAGACTTCTCCAGCTTAAAAAAAAAAAAGAGATGTCCCTAAGGTCTGGGTGAATGCTCTCAATAGTGACATATCTGATTCTCTTACATTCATTTGCCATAATTGAATCAGAGCTTCAAAATGCTTGAACTCTGTCTTCTGTTTAACCCCAATACCTTATTGGCAAGCAAGATGCCTTCTAGAGAGAGGACAAAATCAGAAAGCTTTTAGCTGACCCTGGATTCAAGAGTGATAGACCCTGGTCAAACAGCTCTGAGACCTGCAAAAATCACAAGAGTGTTGGGAGGTTGCCAGTACATTTTTGAATTATTAATGTATGTTTAACAATTAAAGAAAGACACACTGATAGGCTATCAAGACAATTAATTATTTAGTTGTACAAAGTAAAAAGTGGAAAAGAGATTAAGTACAGGGCATGAATCTTAGGCTGCAAAGGCAGGTATGCATGAAATGTCTGTCAAAATTTACTTACCTGAAATCAAATCACATCTGACTCCAAGCCCTCATTCCACAGGGCTAGTGCAAAATTTAATCTCAGTCATTATTAGCACCTTTTCCCCATCCTCTTCCAGAGTCATGCAGAAGCCCTTATTAAGAAAGGGTAGGTCTTATATGAAACTGATGTTTGGAGGCCAAGTCTACACAAGTGAATCTGGCTTCCAGGGGCTCTGCTCATTCTGAGGTATGCTTGGGGACAGGAAAAATCTTGCCTAAGTCTTGGGTATCTTAGGTGTACCTCTGCCCTCCACTGCCTCTCAAGGCCCACAAGGAAGCCAGCTGTGGTTGGAAACCCAGGGGCCCTCCACCACTCTAACAAAAGCAGGGCCTCTCCTTTCTTCTCTGCTGCCCTTCTTTTCCTGCAAAAGCATTAACTCCTGTCTCCAGTTCCCTTTAGAATTTTCAAGAGAGATTTCTTCCTTTATTTATTCTGGAAATACTGTATCAGTGTCTTCCCCCAGGTACTTCTGAACTCACCAGAGGCTGACAAAAATTAAACTTCTTGAAGGCAAAAGTTAATTAAGTTTCTCCTCTAATGCTGAAAATGTAATTGAAGACTTTAGAGAATGACTTATAATTTTTTTCTTCTCAGTATCTATAGTCATATACCTTGTTTTTAATTAGATTGTCATACGAATGCCAACCACTTCTAATACTTTAATGGGAACACACTGTAGATTTAACACTGTTGAAGATTGTCAGCTATTCCGATATTTACCAAAGGGTATATTGACAGAGTAAATGTGTTAAGTTGATACTATCAACTGGAAATATGGAACATCAATTTGTAAAAATCTAATGGTGTTATTATGTATAGATTAATCAGGTATTGGAGCAAGGATCTCTAGAAAAGAGCTCTCAAAATTAGTTAAAATAAGTTTTACATATTTTAATAAACTAAATGAAAGTACAATAGAGAAAGAAAGGGTTGAGTTCAAGTACCAATCAATTGCTTACCAAAGCCTGAGCCTGTGAAAGGTTGGACGTTTAGTTTCTCACACTATCACAAAGAGGGCTGGGGGCAGAGCAGAGATGAGCAGTGTGACCAGAGTGAACAGCGAGGTGAGCGACCAGGGGCAGAGATGTGGCATGCACTGGGCAGCTCGCACACTGACCAGTTAGTGACACACCCTGAAATGCTGGCTGCACAGTACGGATTGGTGCCTCTCCCGTCCATCTGTCCATCTCCCGAGTTCCAACAGAGATGCTCATGCAAGATAATTGTTCTTTAAACCTGAGCTTATAGTCTTCCTCTGTGTCTTATTATAAAATAGTTCTTATGGACAAAGAAAAGCCCTTATGTAACCCTTCAAAAGTGCATTATTTATTTCATTCATTTTTCCTAGATTACCTTTGACACCTACTGCTCCTTTTTCCAAGGCTCTGTTGGTATTGATGATGGCAAGCAGAGCATGTTGCCCCCGGGGCTCTCACACTGGAGCTGGGGTGTCTGCTGCTCTACAGGCAGGAAGATAAAATGTATTTTATGGTGGCAATATAGTGTCCTTTTGGTCTGGCCATTGGGACAAACCAGGGCACATCTGTATGGCTTTACCTCTGAAAGACACCTTAGGTTAGTTGTATGGATTGAGAACTTGTTATTTAACATACAACTTGAAATGGCTACTGTCAAGATTTATGGCTAAATGAGACGCTCTGGGGTGACATGTCTCAAGTCTGAAAAAGTGGGAGACATTAACTGGGAACCTGCAAACTGGGAAGACGTGTTCTCAACCCAGAAGAGCCTGAACGTAGCATAAGGTGCAAGTTTACATTGCTGTCCTCGATCTTCCGGGGGCGAAGGAAGATGGCACACCCACTGCACCCAGCTCTGGAAAATTCCCGCCTTATTATTTATTCCTTTTATTTTTTTAAGACAGCATATCATTTTTCATTACAACGGAGTGGCTATATTAAGATTTATTCTACTGCCTGAGAGACAGGAGAGTATAATAGTTCAGAATATGGATTCTGGGGTCAGCCAACTAGGGTTCAAATTCCTCCACCAGTCAGTCATTAGCTCTGTGACTTTGGGAAAGTTACTGTGCTCTCTGTGTCTCAGAGTAAATGAGTTTATAAATGTATAAACTATATATATGTACCTGTATAGTATATATAAACATATTCTGTCTATAAATATTATATATTTCAAACAACATCTGGCACATGGTTAGTACTATGTGTTTACCATATATTTTTAGGAATAGAAGTAAAGTTTTGCATATGTACCCATGACATTTTAGGGACTGGCTTTTAATCATTGTAAGTAAGTTTTTGATCAACATCCATCATTATAAATAAAACACAAATGACTCCTTACCCGGAAGCTAAACAAGCATTAGGAATAGAATTTTAATGTTCTATTTAGGTTAGCAATTCACTTCTGATCCCTGGAAGAGATTTGTTTACTTCTGATAAATTATCTTCAAGAGGAGTTAAAGCTTTTCTAAGCGTGGGTTTGTTGAAGTCAGTTATAAAATTATAAAACTTTGCTATAACAAACAAGTTTATCTTCTTCTCTTCCAATTACTGCTCCCATTTATTTCTTCCCCCACTTCAGCAAATTAACAGACATTAACATTTCATCATGTGTCTCTAACTTTGCAAACCAAGAATCACTAACAACAAAACAAAGCACAACAACAGAAAACACCACGAAACAAAAACAAACCGAAGATCTTTTCTCTTAGAGCTTTCCATTCACAAAATGGTGTTATTATGTATAAACTGTTTCTTTCTCCGGTCACGTCCTTGGGTGTATTAAATGCCAGCACATTGCAGATGTTGACCCAGGAGCCATTGCAAATGTTCCCCACAAGCCTGCTGATTTAGCTCTCAAGCTATGAGGTTACCTTAGGAAAAGTGACAGGGGATTCGATTTCCCCAGGAAGGCACGGCTCCGGGAGCATGTGTGAGACACACAATGAACAACAAAACACAAAGCACCTGAGAGGCCAAGGCGTGCCCAGGGGAGCTGAGAGGTTTTTGTTTTGTCTTAAAATGGACCACATACAAGCCAGTGCATTTTGTGCAATAGAAATTCAAGATTGACTAAAGCCCTGTACAAAAGGGGTTGCATATATGAAAAATAAATTTTAGTATTACTCTCCAAAATAGGTTTGGACCAGTTTATGGGGTATTGGCAGTCTGATGGGCGTTCACACAGTACAACCAACAGAGATGGAGATCTGGACTCTTGTCACGTGAGCAGGGCTGGAGGGAAGTACGGATGGCAAGCCCAGTGTGGAGGAGGGGAAATCAAAGCGGTCTTCCTATATTGGAAATGACAGTTTGGAAAAGGGAAGGTAAATTTGTTCCCTGTTACTTAAAAGAGCATAATTGGCTTAAAGGTAGAAGTTATAGCAAATGAAATTTCAGCTCAGTATAAGAAGGAACCCAGAAACTGTTAGAAATATCCAGGAAATATCTGGGTTGTTTCGGGACATAGTTAATGTCCTCGTCAAATTGCCTAGTCTGACCAGCACCATTTAATCATCTATCAGCGATTCTGGAAAACATCACGTTGAATGGAAGGTAGGTTTTGCTACTCTCTCAAGTCCTGTGAAACGATAACATTCTGTGAATTATAAAATCATATTAAAAAATGAAGATTCTATGCCAGGAACAAACAAATTGCAGTTTAAGTTGCACAGAGGAAAAAATGTGTGTAGCTTTCCAAAAGTCGGATAGAAAGAAACCTGGTGTAGTTTCTCAGTCTTCAGTGGGTATGTGTAGACTTCCTGTATGAGCCTTTATCAGGCATCTATTACGTGCATAGAAAAGCCTCCTGCAGTGGGCAGGTGTCATGCTTTAGGGGGGACCCAGCATCTGAATTCCCTCCCTATGGTTTTGGGAATTTCTTTGCAAGGCTGGGGAGAGGTTGGTTACTCCTACTTTCTATTCTAGAAACCGGTTTCAGGTTTCTAAGACCTACAGTCTAGGATCCATAAATTAGAGGCATTTGTTGGAAACTTGCAAGGGTTGTGAGGATTCTCCTCGAGGGGAGCGAGGGTTTCAGGAAGAGGTCCTGGAGCAGCGAAAGCGCCGGTGTTCGGGGCAGTGTGATGGTCCAGGTCGGAGGTGTCTGTGAGGCATGGTGTAGCATCTGCTGCCTGGTGGCCACAGCCAGGGGCATCCTCACAAGATCTGCAACATGACTTCAAGCATTGATCCTGAAGGCTAATTCCTAAGCTTCATTCTCCAGACTTCCCCAAATTTCTGAGATATGTTTTTATTGATTTGAGAGAGAATAAGGGTGGAGGGAAGGAGCGAGGGAGAGAGAAAGAGAGACATTGATTTGTTGTTCTACTTATTTATGTATTCATTGGTTGCTTCCTGTATGTGCCCTGATGGGGATCCCAACTGCAGCCTTGGTATAATGGGGCGATGCTCCAACCAACTGAGCTACCCAACCAGGTCGAAATATGCAGTATCTTTTAAAAAATTTTTTCTACGTGTATCAGTCGGAGTTGATACTGATGTTTTCATATGACAATTCTTAATGATGTCCTAACTGGCACCAGGAATGGTTGCAAGCAACTGACTTTCAAGACAAGAGGGGACAGGGGAATCTGAAATTCTTTTTGTATGTTTTGGTTGGGACTGAGGATTGTGAAAATCCAACTAAGTTTTTATGTTTTTGTTTTTTTAGATCAGCAAACATCAAAAATATGTGTGTATATAGAAATGTATACACATATGTGCACACATTTTTACTTTGAAATAGGGAATATACCATCTTTGTTTTTTCTTTTTACCTTTTGACCTGCTTCACCCATTTATCCCCCACCTATTCCTCACCCGGCTCCTCTGGCAATCACCAATCTGTGTGTTTATTCTTTTGCTTTTTATTTTTGTTTGTTTGTTTATTTTCGATTCCACATATAAGAGAGACACTATGGAATTTGTTTTTCTCCATCTGACTTATTTCACTTATCATAATGCCCTTGAGGTTCACACAAGTTGTCACAAATGCCAAGATTTCTTTCTTTTTTTATGGCTGAATTATATTTCATTGTGCATTCGTACCACATTTCTTGACCCATGCATCTGCGATTCACATGTCGCTTGGCAGAATCCCTATAATGGTTCTTTTTTCTGTGATCTTCAGTAACTCATGTTCATTCTGGTGGAGAGATCTCAAATCTGGTGTGTCCTTGGAGGACATCCGCTATGCTCTCTTATTAGTAGACCTCGGGTTTGAGTGGGGATGAAGCTGAGGTTTTATTTAGTTATGCATTTCTACATTTCAAGTACGGGAGCTTTGCTGTGTAAAAGAATGCCCAGGCTATCACCGCCTTCCTAACAACGTTTGTCTATTGAAATCTGATCTCTCCCGCAGAGACATGCCACGGGTTCTGAATTACTGGGTGGCGATCCTATTAGTCACTGTAAAACTGCTAATGTGCCCCATTTAAACAGGCACGTTGGATTTCAGACCCGCACAGGGACAGAAAGCAGAGCTGACAGCTGCTCCATCAATCATCTTTCTAGACTGTGCCCTGCAGCTGTTTAGCATTATCACTTATTTACTGTTTAAAATAGACACTTTATAACAATAACTCAAAGCCAACATGGCCACAAAGGGGAGAAAAGTGGCCCTTGAGGTCTGGGGAAACTTTGTGGTCGGATATATATTTAAGCTTATGTTGTTGGAATACATCTCATTACTCACTCTGAGTGACCCTCAGTCGGCCACATTAAAGTGATGAAGCTCCCCGCAGAGCGACTAGATGGAAATATACAGCCCACTTTGCCTGTAAACCCTTCTCATGACATTGAAGTGCTTAAATACCTAAGAGAGATTTCCCTGATTCCAGAACTCAGTGGCTATAGCTTTATTGCCTTAGCTTTCAGTCCTGGTTCCTATATACTAAAGTCTGCCAAACGCCAGCTCCTTCCATAAGAAGAAGTGTATCAACCCAGTACATTTTTCTCTTATGCCAATTTGTGTCAAAATGTAGCAAGTAAATGCTGAGAGAGGGAGAGAACAAGTGCATGTGTGAGAGAGAAAGAGAAAGCGGCAGCGAAGATGACAATGATTTAGGCTTTGTTTATGTACAAGCTGGCTTAGGAAATTTGAGCATTTCGGTCATTGTCATGACTGCTATAAATCAACACAGGTGAATAGACAGTGGAGAGATCCATTCTGCTCATTAAAAAGCATTTTGTGACTATAAACTGGGCCTCAGCTTGGAATTGCTTTGGAAGGCAGACTAGTTAACCACACAAACTGCATCTGGGCTATGAAACTTCAAGTGAGATATTCTAAAGGTAACGTCCCATTCATTGACCAAGGTAGGGCAAAGGGAAAAGGTAATGGAAGAAAAAGAGAGAGAGAAAATCTTCTCTTAGTATCTGCTTCAGAGCTGAAGAGCTACCCCTGTTTTCTCTCAATGTCAGGACTGGAAATTAAAATGCGCAAAAATTAAGGACAATTCCATTACCAGGCAGTCGACCTTGACCGAGCTCCATAAACTATAAAGATAAAATAAAAATGTGGGGGTGTTTGCTAACTGAAAAATTATTTGTGAGTGGACCAGACAAGGATTTATGATATCTATAATCTGTGAAATATGGTTTTAATTGCCTTCTGTTTACATTTGAATGAGGTATCTGTTTTGTTTTTTCCCAGGGGATTTAGTTGCCAGCAGATAGTTTTCTTTTTACTCTGTGAAACTTGAACTTAAAAAAATTTAAAGATGCTCAAGAAATCTTGAAAGTTGAATATTAAAAAATTACATTTATGCTTATTTTCAGAAAGAAGAAATATATTTTGAAAGAACCCAAGTGAAATGAACATATTTAAACATCCAGGGTTTTAAAACACTCTCATTGGATGACAATCGGATATACAACTAGATAAGTAGGCAAGTCCTTTAGGGGCGGGGCAGGGGCCAGTGTGCCTTGCTTCGCCAAGTCTTGCCAGCCCTTTTCCTCTCATGCTTTCTATGATCTCAGGGGTAGCACTGTCAGCGGACGAGCAAGAGAGTTCAGTTGGCATCCCTGCACTGAATACCAACCAAAAAGTGTGCGTAAGGGTGATTAGGACCGTTGAGGGTGGGAGAGAATAGCAGGATGAAAGAGGAGTGGGCCACGTAGAAAGGAGAGTTTCTGCCCCCAAAGTCAGCCCTTCTGTGGGTCAGAGTCCTCACACATCAGATGTGCAGCCTTAGTTCTCCAGTTAGGTCTGAAATGACCATTTTTTAAAAATTTAATTAATTTATTTTTGTTACAGATGCTTCTCCTTTTTTCCCCATTGACACCCTCCTCCCGTTCCCGCCCCCACCCCGAGCATTGTTGTCTATGTCCATTGGTTATGTTTATATGCATATAAGTTCTGTGGTTTATCTCTTCCCTCTCCCTGTCCCCCTCCTCTGAGGTTGGGACTCAGGGACTCTATGGCCATGTGATCCATGGTGACCGTGCACTCAGGGCCAGGATCCCCCGTGAGGCCATTTGTCCGCCTCTGTGTAGAGAGGTTCTTGGTTATAGCTACAAAAATGGACCCAGGAATCCTTCTCCACCCTTGAACACCTTGGGAAGGTGGCAGTACCATCCCCATTCACAGACAAGAAACTTAAGGATCAGAAAAATGGTGTACCCCAACCTGGCCCAGGGGATGGAGAGGACTATTTTGGGGGAGCCTGAGTCCCAACCAGAGACGAATGGCCAGGGGACAGAGGCACATGGTTTGGCCCCGGCTGTCTGTTGTCCCTAGACTGGCTAAGACCTGTGGTTTCTGTGAATCTCAGTTTCCCCTCTCTGCAAGTGGCTGATGATGCTGGGAGCTTCCCAGGAGCTTGTCATGCCAAGAGGCCCAGAGGAAAAAGTCTCAGAAAGGGCCTTGGCTGAGGATGGAGAAGGCCCAGACCTGGGCTCAAATCACCTGGCATTCTGTCTCCAGAACCAACCCCAAGATCCCTCCCACCCTCCTTCTGAAAATGGTTTTAACTACAAATAGATTATCTGAGGTACAAGGAGGTATGCAGTTTCCTGTAGAACATGATTGAGGTTCTAATATTTGTGGAGTTCCAAGCAAGAGTACAAATGGTAGCCCAATAACCAAATGACTTAATGTTTTCAATGGAAACACGAAGCTACAAACTGATAAGCAAAAATGGAAAATAAATGGCTTGGGAGAAGATCGCTGTGGTCTGTTTCTCACTTCAAAGCTGTAGTTTGCATATTAGAGCATCTCCATCCTGATTGCAAATAAGAATGACCTTGGGTCACTTATAAAAATACTGTTGCCTAGGCCCTATCCAGAACAATTAATATTGTGGGTGGAGTTAGCCTAAGGCATTAAAAGAAAATATTTTTTTAAAGTGTTTTTTTTTTTTTTTTTTTAATTTAAAGACAGAATACTTAGAGATCAAGAAAAAGAAAAAAGACTTAGATTATATTAATGTGCAGCCAGGAGTGATAAACTCTGATCCATAAAAGAAGGGATTTATTCTCTTAGAACCCTTTTGGCTCTTACTATCTCAGATTCCTTGAAAATTTCATTCGACTATTCCAAAATTTGATTTGTTCATTTACTTTTCCCCACAGCTCAGTCATTCTGTATTTCCAGGCCACCTTTGCACTGTAATAGCTTTTCAACTCTTTTGGAATAAACACTGCAGCCTCAGTGCTTTGGTCTTCACGCTTCATAGTCTGTACCTACTTTTCCTGCCAAAATTCACGGCATCCACTTAACATTCAGTCACTCGTAAGCCAATCAGCATAGTTTTTCTTTTCCAATGTTATTTCTCATTGTGCCTTAAGTACATCCTTCACTCTGGTCTGGCCAGGCTCCTTTTTGTTAAACTATTAGTCAATCAGATTAATTCACTTAACCATTCATTCCTTGAACAGATATTTCTGTTTGGTCCCATCTATCTTCATCTATGTTCACCCTCCAGATACTGAGGGTGGTTTCAAATGCTCAGTACACATATACACACACTTCACACCTCCCATTCTAATGGCCTAGGATGCTAGTCTGCCAACTGCTGTAAGCAGAAAAATGACTGTTATTCTCAGCCCAGAGGTGTAAGGGCGGTGTTTTGGTCAAACAATAAGAGCAAAGAAGTATTATTCTTCTGGACCCTTCCATGTTTGGGGTTAATGGAGGTTAACTTTCTAACTTCTATTCCCCTCTTCGTTTCTAAAAATTGGAGGAATAATTTATCAGGGGCCCATGCAGACTAATGAAGAAGAGCACAGGTGTCTTTGGAATGGTAACCTTCTGGTTCTTCTGAAACCACAAAAACTGCTTAATTAAAAGAATGAACTGTAGTCCTCAAGGTCAGGGGCGAGTTCGCTGCTCTCTGTCTTAGTGCTCCTCTGAGAGCCCTGCTCGGCTGTGCTCCAAGGCATGGTCTTGGCTGTCAGCACAGGACACCTCTCCATCTGTTTGTAGCTTTGATTTCTTTCACGAGTGTTTTGTAGTGTCTGCATATGAAACCCTATAATATTTTCTTAGGTTCATACCTAAGTGTTTCATGTTTTTGTCCTACTGTAAATAGTATTGCATTTTTAATTTCAAATTCCACTTTTTCATTGCTGGTACATGGGAAAGCAGTAGACTTTTGTATATTGACCTTGTATCCTGCGATTTTACTACATACTCCTTTATTAGTTCCAGGGTTTTTTAAATGTCATCTGCAAATAAAGATAGCTTTGTTTCTTCCTTTCCAATCTGCATGCCTTTTTTTTTTAATCCTCACTCAAGGATATTTTTCCATTTATCTTCAGATAGAGTGGGAAGGGGGTGGAAGGGGGAGGGAGAGAGAGAGAGAGAGAGAGAGAGAGAGAGAGAGAGAGAGAGAGAGAGAGAGAAACATCGATGTGAGAGGGACACATTGATTGGTTGCCTCCTGCACAACCCCAACCAGGGCTGAGGACGAACCACAGCTGAGGTAGGTGCCCTTGACCGGAATCAAACCCGTGACTCTTTGGTCTGTAGGCCGATGCTCTAACCACTGAGCCAAACAGGCCAGAGCCAATCTCTATACTTTTTGTTTCTTTTTATTGCACTATCCAGGAGTTCCAGTATGATGATTGAATAGGAGTTGTAAGAAAGGATGTGTTTTTACCTTGTTCCTCATCTTGGGGGAACTCATTTATTCTTTTAGCATTAAGTATGATGTCAGCTGTAAGTTTTATTTTGTAGCTGTTATTTACCAAGTTGAGGACATCAACTTCATTAATATCTATCTATCTATCTATCTATCTATCTATCTATCTATCTATCTATCTATCTATTTCATCTTTATTGAGTTATAATTAACAAATAAAATTGTCAGGTGTTCAAAGTGTACATGTGAAAGGATTAACAATATATTCACAATTTTATTTGGTGAAAACATTTAAATTCTACATAGCAGGTTTCAATTTTACAGTGCTATCAACTATAGTCACAATGTTATACATTAGATCCTCAGACCTCATTCATTTTACAACTGGAAGTTTGTACCCTTTTACTGCCCTCTCCCTTTATCCACATCCCTCATCCCCTGGCAACCACTTTTTGCTCTGTATTTCTATGAATTCTTTTTTTTTTTTTAAATTTTTTTTCCTTTATTGGTTTTAGAGAGAGAGGAAAGGAGAGGGAGAGAGAGATAGAAACATCGATGAGAGAGAACATCAATTGGCCGCCTCCTGCATGCTCCCCACTGGGGATCAGGCCCACAACCTGGGCATGTGTCCTGACTGGAAATCGAACTGGTGACCTCTTGGTGCATGGGTTGACGCTCACCCACTGAGCCACACTAGCCGAACTATGAATTCTTTTTTATTTGATTCCACATATAAGTGATACGATGCAATATTTATCTTTCTCTGGCTTATTTCACTTAGCATAATGCACAGAAGTTTCATTCATGTTGTTGCAAAAGGCACGATTTCCTTCTTTTTTTTTTCAGGCTGAGTAAAGCTCCATTGTATATATGTACCATACCTTCTTTACCCACCCATCCATTGATAGATACTTCGGTTGTTTCCATACCTTGGCTATAGTGAATACTGCTGCAGTAAACATGGGAGTTCAGATCTCTCTTTGAGATAGTGACTTCATTTCCTTTGGATATGTACCCAGAAGTGGGATTGCTGGATCATATGGTAGTTCTATTTCAAATTTCTTGAGGAATCTAATACTGTTTTCCACAGTGGCTATACCGGTTTACAGTCCCACTAACAGTGCACAAGGATTCTCTGTCCTCTGCCTCTTTACCAACATTTGTTATCTGTAGTCTTTTTGATAAAAGACATCCTGACAGGAGTGGGATGATGATCTCATTGTGGTTTTGATTGGCATTTCCCAAGTAATCACTGATGCTGAGAACCTGTTCGTGTACCTGTTGGGCACTTGCATGTCTCTTTGCAAAAATTTCTATTCAGTTCCTCTGCCCATTTAAAAAAAATTTTTTTTTTCTTTATTGAATTTATTTTTTATTTTTTAATTAATTGATTTTTATTACACATGTTTCTCCTTTTTTCCCCATTGACACCCTCCTCCCCATCCCCCCATCCCATCCCCAGCTTTGTTGACCATGTCCATCAGTTATGCATACATGCGTATAAGTTCTGTGGTTTATCTCTCCCCACACACCCCCTCTTTTGGCAATTGTCAGTCTGTACCCTACTTCCACATCTCTGGGTCTACCCTGTTCCTCAGACTGTTATGTTTATTATATTCCACAAATAAGTGAGATCATGTGATATTTGTCTTTCTCTGCTTGGCTTGTTTCGCTTAGGATAATACTCTCCAGGTCCCTCCATGTCGTCTCAAAGGATAAGAGATTTTTCTTTCTTACAGCTGCATAGTACTCCATTGTGTATATGTGCCACAGCTTTTTTATCCATTCGTCCACTGACGGACACTTGGGCTGTTTCCAGATCTTAGCTATTATAAATAGTGCTGCTATCAACATGGGGGTACATGTATTCTTTCTGATTGGTGTTTCAGGCTTCTTAGGGTATATTCCTAGAAGTGGGATCACTGGGTCAAAGGCAATTCAATTTTTTTTTTTTGAGGTAACACAATAGTGTTTTCCACAGTGGCCGCACCAGTCTGCATTCCCACCAGCAGTGTACTAGAGTCCCCTTTTCTCCACACCCTTGCCGACACTTGTTGTTTGATGATTTGTTGATGGCGGCCATTCTGACATGTGTGAGGTGATACCTCATTGTTGTTTTAATTTGCATCTCTCTGATGATTAGTGATGTTGAGCATTTCTTCATATGTCTCTTAGCCATTTGTATGTCCTTTTTGGAGAGGTGTCTATTTAGTTCCTCTGCCCATTTTTTAATTGGGTTCTTTGTCTTCCTTTTTTTGAGTTGTATGAGTACTCCATATATTTTGGAGATTAACCCCTTATCTGATGTATCATTGGCAATTATGCTCTCCCATACAGTGGGTTCCCTTTTCTTTTTGATGGTTGTTTCTTTTGCTGTGCAGAAGCTTTTGAGTTTGATGTAGTCCCATGTGTTCATTTTTTCTTTTGTTTCTGTTGCCTTAGGTGATGTATCAGTGAAGATTCTGCTGCATATGAGGTCCAAAATTTTGTTGCCTACATTTTCTTCTAGGTTTTTTATGAATTCACGAGTCACATTTAAGTCTTTTATCCATTTTGAGTTTATTCTTGTGTATGGTGTAAGCTTATGGTCTAGTTTCATTTTTTTGCATGTAGCTGTCCAATTTTCCCAACACCATTTATTAAAGAGGCTGTCTTTACTCCATTGTATGCTCTTGCCACCTTTGTCAAATATTAATTGAGCATAATGTCTTGGGTCAATTTCCGGAGTCTCTGTTCTGTTCCACTGGTCTATATGCCTGTTCTTGTGCCAGTACCAGGCTGTTTTGATTATAGTAGCTTTGTAGTATAACCTGATATCCGGTATTGTGATCCCACCTACTTTGTCCTTCTTTTTCAAGATTGCTGTGGCTATTCGTGGTCTTTTTTGGTTCCATATGAACTTTTGAAGTATTTGTTCTAGTTCTGTGAAATATGTCACTGGTATTTTGATGAGGATTGCACTGAATCTATAGATTGCTTTGGGTAATATGGACATTTTGTATTTCTGTGATGTTAATTCTTCCAATCCACAAACGAGGTATGTGCTTCCACTCTTTTATATCTTCCTCTATTTCTTTTTTCAATGTCCTGTAGTTTTCTGCAAATAGGTCCTTTACTTCTTTGGTTAAGTTTATTCCTAGATATCTTAATTTTTTTGCTGCGATGGTAAATAGGATTGTTTTTTAGTTTCTCTTCCGTGAGTTCATCATTGATGTATAAGAATGCCGTTGATTTCTTGACATTAATTTTGTATCCCGCTACTTTGCCAAATTCATTTATTAAGTCTAGTAGATTTTTGATGGAGTCTTTAGGGTTTTCTATGTATAATATCATTTTATCTGCAAATAATGACAGTTTCACTTCCTTCTTTCCTATTTGGATTCCTTTTATTTTTTCTTCATGTCTGATTGCTGTGGCTAAGACTTCCAGTACTATGTTAAATAAGAGTGGCGAAAGTGGGCATCCCTATCTTGTTCCTGTTCTTAAGGGGAATGTTTTAGTTCTTGCCCATTGAGTATGATGTTGGCTGTAGGTCTTTCATATATGGCCTTTATTATATCAAGATATGATCCCTCTATTCCCAAATTGCTGAGTGTTTTTATCAGAAATGGGTGCTGGATTATGTCGAATGCTTTTTCAGCGTCTATTGATATGATCATGTGGTTTTTATCTTTCATTTTGTTTATGTGGTGTATCACATTTATTGATTTGCGAGTATTGAACCAGCCTTGCATCCCTGGGATGAATCCCACTTGGTCATGGTGAATAATTTTTTTGATGTATTGCTGGATCTGATTTGCTAGTATTTTGTTTAGGATTTTGGCATGTATGTTCATCAGGGATATTGGCCTGTAGTTTTCTTTCTTTGTAGTGTCTTTATCTGGTTTTGGAATTAGAATTCTGCTGGCCTCATAAAACGAGTTTGGAAGTCTTCCTTCTTCTTGAATTTTTTGAAATAGTTTGAGGAGAATGGGTGGTAGTTCTTCTTTGAATGTTTGGTAAATCTCCCCCGTGAAGCCGTCTGGGCTGGACTTTTGTTTGCTGGGAGAGTCTTGATTACATCTTCAATTTCCTTAGTTGTTATTGGTCTGTTCAAGTTTTCTATCTCTTCCTGGTCCAGTTTTGGGAGACTATGTGTTTCTAGAAATTTGTTTATTTCGCTTAGATTGTTGAATTTGTTGCCATATAAATGTTCATAGTATTTGTTAATGATCCTTTGTATTTCTGTGGTGTCAGTTGTTACTTCTCTTTCATTTCTGATTTTGTGTATTTGGGTTCTCTCTCTTTGTTTCTTGGTGAGTCTAGCTAAGGGTCCATCAATCTTGTTCATCTTTTCAAAAAACCAGCTCTTTGTTTCATTGATCCTTTGAATTGTTTTTCTGGTCTCCAGGTCATTTATTTCTGCTCTGATCTTTACTATTTCCTTCCTTCTACTTGCTCTGGGGTTTTCTTTTTGTTTGCTTTCTAGTTCTTTAAGTTGTGAGGTTAGATAGTCTATTAGAAATTTTTCTTGTTTCTTGAGGTAGGCCTGTAGTGGTATGAACTTCCCTCTCAGAACTGCTTTTGCTGAATCCCATAGATTTTGTGTTGTTGTGTGTTCATTTTCATTGGTTTCCAGGAAGTTTTAAATTTCTTCCTTGATCTCCTCGGTAACCCATTCATTGTTTAATAACATGCTATTTAGCCTCCATGTGTTCAAATGTCTTTGCATGTTCTTGTTGCAATTGATTTCTAGTTTCATGCCATTGTGATCTGAGAAGATGCTTGATATAATTTCAATCTTCTTGAACTTGTAGAGACTTAGTTTGTGTCCTAACATGTGGTCTATCTTAGAGAATGTCCCATGTGCACTTGATAAGAACATGGATTCTGTAGTTTTGGGGTGTAATTCTC
This sequence comes from Tadarida brasiliensis, assembly GCA_030848825.1. Lineage (NCBI taxonomy): Eukaryota > Metazoa > Chordata > Mammalia > Chiroptera > Molossidae > Tadarida > Tadarida brasiliensis. The sequence goes on from CM061269.1 coordinate 37,114,579, forward strand.
TGTAAATATCTATTAAATCCATTTGGTCTAGTGCTTTATTTAGAGTCTCTGTTTCCTTGTTCATTTTTTGTCTAGAGGATCTGTCCAGTGATGTCAGTGGGGTGTTGAAGTCCTCTGCTATGATTGTATTGTGGTAGATTTCTCCTTTGAAGTCCTCCAGAAGATTTTTAATATATTTTGGTGCTCCAATATTGGGTGCATATATGTTTACCAAGGTTATATCTTCCTGTTGGATAGATCCTTTCAATATTATGTAGTGACCTTCTTTGTCTCTAGTTATGGCCTTCATTTTGAAATCTATTTTATCAGATATGAGTATTGCTACCCCAGCTTTTTTTTCCTTTCTGTTTGCTTAGAAGATTTTTTTCCATCCCTTCACTTTCAACCTATGTGAGTCTTTTGCTGTGAGGTGGGTGTCTTGTAAACAACATATATATGGATCACGCTTTCTTATCCAATCCGCTACTCTGTGTCTTTTTATCGGAGCATTCAATCCATTTACATTTAAGGTGATTATTGATATGTACTTATTTATTGCCATTTTTGTTTAGTGTGGTTCTATTTTCCTTCCTATTTCTTCTACTAATTACAGCAGTCCTTTTAACATTTCTTGCAATGCTGGTTTGGTGCTAATGTATTCCCTTAACCTTTTTTTTGTCTGGGAAGCTCTTTATTTGACCTTCTATTTTGAATGATAGCCTTGTTGGGTAGAGTAGTCTTGGGTTCAGATCCTTGTTTTTCATGACCTTGATTACTTCATGCCATTCCCTTCTGGACTGTAGTGTTTCTATTGAAAAGTCAGCTGATAGCCTTATGGGGGTTCCTTTGTAGGTAACCTGTTGCTTATCTCTTGCTGCCTTTAGGATTCTCTCTTTGTCTTTAATTTTTGGCATTATAATTACTATGTGTCTTGGTGTGGGTCTGTTTGGGTTCTTCTTACTTGGGACTCTCTGTGCTTCTTGAACTTGAATGCCTTCTTCCTTCACCAAATTAGGAAAGTTTTCTGTCACTATTTCTTCAAATATATTCTCTAACCCTTGCTCATTTTCTTCTTCTTCAGGGACTCCTATGATGCCAATATTATTACGTTTCCAGTTGTCCCACAGTTCTCTTAAGCTGTCTTCCTGTTTTTTCATTGTTTTTTTTCCTTTTGGTTTTCTGATTGGTTGATTTTTTCTACCTTGTCTTCTAATCAACTGATCCAGTCCTCAGCTTCTTCTACTCTGCTGTTTAGTCCTTCCAATGTGTTCTTTATTTCTGCTATGTCATTCTTCATTTCTTCTTGGTGCTTCTTCATTTCCAAATGGTTGATTTTCAATGGTTCTATGTCTTTGCTTATGGTGTTGATGTCCTTACTCATGCTGTTGAGCTTCCTCAAGATCATGGCTCTGAATTCTAGCTCTGTTAACTTGCTTAACTCCATTTCATTTATCTCATCTTCGGTAGAGGTCTCTTGTTCTTTCATTTTGGATCTGTTTCTTTGTTTCACCATTTTGGCTATCTCAGTGGGTTTTGGAGCCTGCCAAATTTTCCCTGTGGATGTTGGTGTTCTGCTGTGTGTGGCTCCCTCTACTGGGTTTGGATGAGTGTGGGAGGACCCACGTTAAACACCACTGTTGAGTCTTACTTTCCTGGGTAGATTTGCAAGCCCAGAAAAGGTTATGTTATCCTCTAGCTTTTTGCCTAGAGGCAATTAGTCTAGAGGCTATTAGTCATGGTTACTTGAAGAGCCTTGGGTTCTCAGTTGAATGAGAACCTCACTCAGGTGTAGAGTGTGAGAGGATTTCCCGAGGGTGGGGCAGATGCTGGTAGTTAATGAGCCTCAATTTGCATTTCAGTGGCCCACCTGGGTGTGGCTGAATCTCTGAGGGAGGGGCTGCCACCTCTCCTCAGAGCCCTGAGAAGGAGTAAGATGGCCACCATCCTGGGTGGCCGAAACTCAGCAAAAGCTCTGAGTGCCCTCTAAATCCCGAGTGTCCACACACAGTTCCAGTCCAGTTTGCCCTCCCTTTGCCAGAGCCCAAGGTGAGTGGCTGTGGCTATTTTAGTGCTCTGTCCCGGCCCTCTGCGCTGTGGAGTGGGCTTGGGCTTTAACCCCGAGGGTGGGCGCGCTGCTCACAGCTAAGACCGCTGCTGTCCGTGGGCTCCCAGCCCCCCTCTCGCGCCTCTGCAATCCTACCTGGATCGATTCAGTGTCCCTGGTTGTATGGTCCTCGTAAGCTGCTTTTCTGTTGCTTTCTCCCGACGATTTGTCTTCATTTTAGTTGTAATTCCAGTTTGGTCCTGGGAGATGGTCTGTGTAGCTTCCATTCACTCTGCTGCCATTTTGGAATCCCTCCCTCTGCCCATTTTTAAATTGAGTTATTTGTATTTTTGCTATTAAGTTGTATGTGTTTTTTCATATTTTGGATATTTACTCCTTGTTGGATATGTGATTTGCCAAAATTTTCTTCCTTTCCATAGATTGCCTTTTCATTTTGTTGATGGTTTTCTTTGTTACGTAGAAGTTTTTTAGTTTGATATAGTTCCAATTTTAATTTTTGTTGTGTTTGCTTTTGTTGTCAAATAAAAGAAAAAAATCACTGCCAAGAACAATGTCAAAAATCTACTCCCTATCTTTTCTTTTAAATGTTTTATAGTTTCAGGTCTTATATTCAAGTCTTTCATCTATTTTGAGTTGATATTTTATTTTTTATACTGTATAAGACAGTGGTCCAGTTTGCTGAGAGTTTTTAAAAAAAATCATAAAAATATCTTCTTTTATTTTTGCATCAATTGATATGATCATATGGTTTTTCTTCTTTAGTTTGTTGATATGGTGGATGACATCAATTGGTTTTCTAATGTCTAGCTAGCCTTGTGTTCCTGGAGTAAATACTGGTCTTGGTGTATAATTTTTATTATACATTGTTGGTTTCTGTTTGATAATATTTTGTTGAGGATTTTCTCTCTGTGTTCATGAGAGCTATTGGTCTGTAATTTTCATTTTGTGTATCAGTTGGGCATTAAGAGAATGCTGACCTTATAGAATACGTTAGGAAGTGTTTTCTTTGCTTCTATGGGTCCAGTCCAGTCCAAAAGGAATTGGGAATGCTGGGCACTGTGCGTGGCTGGCACCTGCCATGGTCTGTCTGCTCTGGCATCTGCTGGGCTGAGTGTGGCTACTGCTACTGTATCTATCACCTCCAGCTTCGGGTCCGCCCCAGCTCTGACTGTTACTCAGCGGAATCCTGGGGTCTTTGGATCCCAGAACAGACATGGTTTTGTCCCCACAACTTTTGAGGGACTCTGAAGATAGATGCCCCTGGCCTTCTCTGTCTAGATAGCTCCCATAGCCATTTCCACTCAATGGCTCTTTTAGTTCAAGAAAAGTTGTCCACCACTTCAAAATAAGAAAAATATGGTTGGGTGTTCTTTAAGATGGATTGTGAAGCATCGTGAACAAGCCCTCCTATAAATCATCAGACTCTTTAGGGCAGCATTCCTCAATTCTTTGTAACTCCTCCAGGAGGAAAATTAAATTACATTCTAATTTAATTTTAATTTATTAATTAATTGGTTTGATTTATCCCTACTGAGTGTGAGTAAATGGGAATATGATTTTTCAGGTAAGGTTGAGCTTTGGAGGGCTCAGAACATACTAAGCCCAGATTTTCTTTATTTTCCCAAGGTGCATTTGAGAGACTGTTTGGCATGCCAAACCCTAATGCAGCAAAGCTGTAATGGGATTCTTTTCACCGACCACTTACAACCTAACCAGGTGGCCAGTTCTTGTCATCAGACCACAACTTCTCTCAGGTGGTAAAATCCTGTCGGTATTTTACCTTAGCATTTTCCTTCCCGAGCTGCGTGAATCCCAGAAAAAGAGCCCTGAGCACTGTGAAGTGCATCTTTCATGAATAATTTTGATAAAATGTTATTGCCAAATAAGACACTCAGTTTTGGGGCACAGATGAGAGTGCCGGCCCAGGGCCTGTGTCCGCCCTGAGTTTCCAGCCCCCGTGAAGTTCACTGGAGCCTTTGTAGAGTTAAAGTACGTTTTTCAGAAAGTTGAAAACCTAGCTGCCAGAGAAATATAGGATGAACTTGTGTCAAAAACTTTGTATTTTATTTAGAAGCATTTAAAAAATGTTAGAATAAATTCTAGGTTAGATACAACAAAACTTCTTAATGCCCTACAGGGCACATTTTTATTTGGTACACATTATTTTATGTACCAGACAAAAATAATTAGTGTTTCTCCTGGACAGAAACCCGTAAGTTATAAAACTTCACAGAATGTAATTACTAGATAGCAAAGTCAAATACATCTGTGTTCTCCCAGGTCGCTGAATGACCCCTCGTCAGGCCTGGTAACCTTGCCCCAGCGTGACGTTGGAAAGGCATGATTCCTCCTCTTTGCCTTAGCTCCAAGGCTCGGATAATACTATATCTGAATAGCAGCTCTTTGAAATACCGGTGACAGTGTCCAAAATGTATCTCTTAGTAATAAATGCTGCTACATCCGTGCTTTGGGCATGAAAAAATATAAATACACGTATATATCACAATAAAAAAATATAAATACAGTCGTCCCTCGTTTATCGCGGTCAATCCGTTCCAGACTCGAGCGGTTGTGCCTGGGGTTGAAGGATTCCTGGGGTGCTCGAATACATAGGCCTACAGTCCACACGTACAGTAATTTTAATTGTAATTGTAATACAGTGGTGTATAATTGACTCAGACAACCGAGCACGCGCTGTATCATTTTCACTGTCTCGATCAACTTTTTAATGAATATATTTGAAAAAACCGCGATAGAGTGAAGCCGCGAAAGTCGAAGCGCGAAGTGGCGAGGGACGACTGTACACATATATATCACACCGCGTGCTACAGGAATGGCCCAGCTCGGAGGAGGGAGCTAACGGGGAGGTAAAGGGAATTCATGGAATTTTGTGTCATAGAACTTCATGTTATTGTTAGTGTTACTAATTTAGATTGTCCAGGTCGGCATTGTGGGGACCTGGGCCCCAGGAAGAACCCTCTACCTTTTCAAGTGTTCTTTCTCTGTTGGGTAAGACCAGCCCAGAACAAAACCGGAGCCGAGCGTTTAGCAGCACAAGCTGTGTTCCCTGGCCAGAGGATGGAGAAGTGGGAGTCAAGGTCACAGATCACATTCTAACTCCAGAGGAGTCTGGGGGAGATGTGAGGGCAATATAATGAGGGGGAGGCCTATGCCTTAATGTTTGGGGAATGGGTCTCTTCCTGGAATGGGAGCTCCCCCTTCTTTCTTCTCTCATGGTCCCAGTAGGATCTGTCATGGTGCAGGCACGAGTGTGAGGTAGCATGCCAATGTGTTACAATCGGGGCGTAATGAGGTGCAGGTCTCCTGGAGGTCAGATTCAGCGCCATCTTGGTTCAGGCCGGCTCTGGTTGGTTTTTGTTATTCTAGTCCTCTTTCTTCCTTCGTGTTTTTCCTGTAACTGAAATGGAAAGATAAGTACACCAGATTTCACCAGGGCCTATATGATTTTGGACTCAAAAAAGATTTTGGCTTAGCTCTGGCTGGTTTGGTTCAGCAGTTAGAACGTTGGCCCGAAGACCAATGAGTCACGGGTTTGATTCCAGTCAAGGGCACGTACCTCAGTTGTGGCTCGCCCTCGCCCTGGTCGTGGTCATGCGGGAGGCAACCAGTCGATGTGGCTCTCTCACATTGATGTTTCTGTCTCTCCCTCTCTCTTTCTCTCTCTTTCTCTCCCTCTCTCTCCCTCCCTTCCACTCTGTCTGATGATAGAGAAATATCCTTGGATGAGGATTAAAAAAAAAAAGATTTTGGTTTAGCTCAGGTTGAAAAGAAAAGAGTGAAGAAAACAGTTTGCTTGAATCCTGTTTCAGCCACTGACTAAATGCATGACTTGGGAAAGCCATGTAAGATTTCTGTGGGTGGCAGCTGGTCTCCAAAGATGGTCCCCAGTGAACTCTGCCTCTACTTTAACTCCCTCGTGTGGTCCCCTCTTGGCATCAGTGGGATGTGGACTGGCTGTGCCTCCTATAATGAACAGAATGTGGGAGAAGTAACACGGCTGAACCTTGTACCCTCACAAAAACTCCATTCCTTTAACATGGCCCTGTCTCCTTTCTGTCCCTCCATTCCCTTCTTTAATCATTAACCCTTAGGACATCAGATTCCGGTCAGCATCAAACTGTCTTAAGAACAAAGCCTCAGGTCCATTGACCACAGAAACAGAATTTTGGTCAAGCTAAAGATCTCTTGACTTTAGTTGTATTTCAGCCCCAGGCCCATGAAAGCAGCACAACAACCCCATAGACCACACCCTCATGAAACCAGACAGAGCAATGCCATGGCTGACATCAGGACCTGATACATGATCAACTACTCCCTACCTTGGCCCCATCCAATCAGTGGAGCCCACAACCCTGACTCCTTTAGCCACCATGATTAATATTTTCTCCCTAAATACCCCATCCCTGGAAGCCAGGTCTTTGAGCACTAGCTTACCTGTGGCTCTGGGGTTGGCACCATTTCCTCAACTGATAAACCCTTACTGTTTTGGCTGCAAACACTTGTTTGAGTTTCATTGGGCTTTGATGGATGCAGGAAAACAGACCCCTTTAGTCCAGTAACAACCAACAACCTCAGGAAGGCCGGCCAGCCTCTGTTCTTGTGGGCTTAGAAGCCAGACTGCCCTTAAGAAGTCTGACTCCTGCTGGAGAGAGAGGCCATGGAAGGGGGCCTGGAAGACGAGGGAGTGTGTGGAGAGCGAGGCCTCAGGGTGGAGCTCTGAGGTGTGGGACATGTGAGTGATGATGCCATCTTGAATGCTCTAGCCCAGTCAAGCCTCAGAGGACAGCAGAGCCTTCATCACATGAGGAGAACCACATAAGAGACCCCAAGTGAGTGCGGCGGAAGTGCTCAGTTGAGCCCATGAACCCACGGAATTGTGAGAGATATTCAACTGTTGTCATCATCCATTACATTTTCAGTTGTTTTGTTATGTGGTGCTAGGTAACCGAGACACTGTTAGCAGCAAAGACTTCTAAAATTCCTTTCCAGATGGACTGACCCTCTGACGGACACGGGTGCATGGTGCCTGACCCCTGGGAGAACGGGCACCCAATGCTCTTCTGAGTAAAGGAAATATTTTGCTAAATTTGAGAGAAGTGGAAACACTAGTATGTGGAAGTAAACTCTTGGAAAAGAAAATGAGGAATTTTAATAAGTTTCTCTTTACCCAAAAGGAAAATTGCAGCCCAGTTATAAAGGAACCCAAGTCTGCTAAATACTGTATTCTGTTTTCCTCAGGTTTCTTCATTTGACCTTTTCATTTCACTCGGGCTCGTGTTGAAGCACCATCTCCTCACAGAGATGGGCCCTCGTCCCCCTGTCGCCGCCTCGTCGTCCCTTCTGTGCCTTTGTTGTTCATGCTGTTTGTCTCTGTCCAGAGTGTTAACTTCCTGAGGACAAGGACTTGGTCGTTCCTGCTCATGTACCAGCTCCAGCCCCAAGAACATTGCTGGGAACATATTTTCTAGTCAAGGAATGCTTGTTTAATTGACTAAAGTGAATTCTTACTATTTCCCAATTTGGAAAAGAAAGACTAGAAATATGAGGGTCCCAAGAGAAAAATCCCACGATGTCCTGAAGGAAAGAGCCTTGTGTTTCTACTTGGCTGCACTGAGAGAGATGCTACAAAAATGCAGAGTAATTTAGGGATAAACCTCTGTAATGGTGAAAACACAAGGCTAAATGCCTTAAGAAGAAGCGAACAAAAATCCATTTACAACAAACTAAAGATGATTTAGGGATAAACCTCTATAATAGTGAAAACACTGGAGCTAAATGCCTTAAAAAACAAGCAAACAAAAAGCCATTTTTAAAAGAGCTAAAGATGTCATTTCCAAACAAAGACAGACTGTGCAAGAAGCCCCCAAGGGCGGAGCCAACTCTAATGAGGAAGAGGGTTTTTGGGGTAAAATTAAACTTAATTGCAAGGATGAAAAGTTGTGGGCATATTCTTTTCAAAGAAGCCAAGGATGTTACTGTTTCTTGAGTTACTGTTAAGTTGTGCAAATCAGTGGAAAAGATTCCTTAGGGAAGAGTCCGGAGTGATACTTGGTGAGAACAGAGAGGTCCTGGATGACCAAATAGGTCTTTTCCATCTCTGTGTGGACGGTTTTATTGCCTCATCACTGAGAGCTCAGAGCAAACCTGAAAATGGAGGAATTACTTAAGGATGAGATTTACTAGAGCAACAAAATATTTGTTTTCTAAGGAAACCTGGTTGAAAAACAAGGTTTATAAGATTTTAAACAGAAACATACTTTATTTAAAAAATACAAGAGTCGCATGATTGTTTTAAAATATTTGAGCCTACCCCCAAATTAACCAAACTTTCCGTAAATCTTGCCTTCAGAGTAATTTTTGAATTCAGAAGAATTATCCTTTGAAAATGTGTCATTCAATATAAAATAAAACTAAGCCCTCCTTCATTTAAATTATTTAGAATAGTGAACTTTAGTATTTACTGACACTGTAAATACTGAAGATTTCCAGGCTCCTCAGTGAAATATCAGTAAAGAAACCTCAGTATCAAATGCTGCCTTAGATGTGGTTCTCAGTTTTTCTTAAAGAATTCTAAAACTTCCAACCTCAAGCTGTTTCTTTCTGTCCACTGTTTGCTCTGTGTTGGTGACTTAGTTTACGTTTTATGAGCCATCTGCCGAGTCCAAGGTGCCCACGTTGTGTTTGTCTTTGGAATCTTTTCTTGAGATCCAGAACAGAGGCAGGAGAGGATCTCACCAGGCCCCAAAACATCACAGGGAAGGAGAATAGCAGGTCATGGAACCGCACAGAACAACAGCTGTTGCAAAAGACATACAAACACAAACTTGATTCTGAGTTGAGTCTTCTCAGCTCTCTACTTTTAATCGGCAAGGGGCTTCGGAAATCATTCAGTCTCCATTCTGACAGCCAGTGACAAAGACAGAAATGATGTCAGATTTGGAAGAAACCTATAAAAGTGGCCTAACGTTATAGACAAGGACACCAAGGCCCATAGAAGTGAAGCAACGTGTCTAATGAGCCAGAGTGAATTAGTGGTAGAATTTGGACAAGGGTGTGAATAACCTTTGGGTAACACTTAAGAAAATATTTTGGTGCAGGGAAGCCATGTTCAGTCTTTGTGTGTCATGACCTTGTATGTCTCTATATATCTGTCTAACTGCAAAATGTTTTGTACAAAATACATTTAGGGGCTTTCAAACTATTAAAAGTTTTGTCTCTGAGTCCAGATAATAGATGTAAAGGAAGCTCTGTGCATATGGCAGCTAGTTCACGGCTGTCTCTCATAGTTTTGTTAATATGATATGTGCACTTATTTACAACAATGAAAAACTGTTCTCTGTTCTACTTGATTACCACTATGCCATTTTTCTTCCTAAAGGAACACTTTTCTTCCACTTCTTCTGGTATGTATACCCACATTTCCATATAATATGCTATTTTAGAGAACTAACACTACAGCCTAGTCATCATTAGTTTTAGACATCATTTGTTAACCCTGTTAGGTGCTTGGAGAGTTGGGCGAGTTGAAGGAGGGTGGATGGGAGTGGGAGTGTGTGCTGGCCTGACCTGATTCCAGGAGCAGCTCCATTCTGCAACAAGGACCTGGGCTGGGATGCTCAGGGCTCATCTGTCTGGGCAAAGTCACTCTCCGTTTCACTTGGTACTTTTAGGATATTGAAGAAACAACGAATGTGCAGGTTCTGTCTGTGATTCAAAGCAGTGAGGCAAATCCGTGCTTTCGACAGCTCTGGGAAAACGATGGCGGTGCACGGTGGAGTTTCTGGAACCCTTCGACTGTTCACAGAAAGAGGCAGAGCGGCGACATAGCCAAACCAGAAGCTCATAATTAGGCACACGTATCTCCAGGAATCTCAATGTATGGGTGGAGGGGACCAACCCCCCACATGGCCGGCGGGCGTTCACTGGGAAGGAGAGGGAATGACTTTGAGAGCAGTGGCCGAGGCTGGGAGGTCGCTCCTTCCCTTCACAGTCAAGTGCAGAGGGATGAGGACGGCCTGGAGCCCAGCTCCCAGGAGCCGTGGGCCTGAGCCAGCAGGGCCTCTCCCAGGACGCGCCCGCACTGAGGAGCGCCCACGGGTGGGGGTGAGGTTAGAGGAGCGGGAGAAGAGAAATGAAGAAAACAAAGAGGATCAGTGGGGACATCTCAGAAAGCAAGATGCCTTATGTTTTCATGCAACATGGGAACAGAAGAGGGAGGTCTGCTAAGTTAGATGAGCTGCTGGTATCATGTGCTCTTCTAAATGTTCAGGAAAACAATTCACACGAAAATGAGCCGCAGCGCAGTATGTATCGGAAATTCCATGCACAATTACTAAAGGCTAAAGAGGAACCAGACAGAATAGCACCTGATGGCTGAGGAAAGTGCCAGAAAGACACACTGCATTGTTGTTTAACCTCTTCATAGTAACGACGAGGGAAGTGAGAAATGGAGACGTTTGATAAAGGGCCACATTTTCCGAAAATTAAATAGTGACAACGCTAGGGTGTTTGGGCTGTAAGCATTTAGACCTTATGATGCTTTGAAACATCACTAATAACTTCGAACCCTTTTGAAAACTATTCCTTGTTATCCTTGTGATATGTTGAGTGTGAACTAAGACTGGGCTAAACATTCTCTCTTGAAGTGCTACAGGACACCAACAATTGGTCAAGAAAATTCATGACTTTCTGGCTCATTTTAGTGCCACTGAGACTTAAAAAAAAAGTACATTTTAAAGCAAAGAACATTATATGAAGGAAACCCGTAGTCTTACAGAGACAATTTAATGGATATATATTAACTCTGCATATTGATATTTAATCCTGATCCCCTTAAAGGTAGATGCATTTGAGAAATTAAGGGAGGTGGAAGGAAAATAGGTTAAGAAAAAACTGAAGATTACATATTCTTGTGAGTTTGAATTTGTGTATGTATGTATGTGTGTGAATGTGTGTGTGTGTGTGTGTGAGAGAGAGAGAGAGAGAGAGAGAGAGAGAGAGATGGAGATGGAGAGCAAGAGAAGACAAAAGAAAAGAGAAGAAAAGGGAGAGGAGGAGAGTGAGAAAGGAGGGAGAAGACAAAAATAATAAAGGAAGTTAATAATGTGCTGTAGCTCCCTCCCCCCATCCCCGCCCCAAATATAATTAGGCAAGTGCCCTCATTTGTGCATTTGTTACTGTTGAAAAGAATGTGTGTTTCCTCTTGTTCTTAGCTTGGTCTTTAAATTATTTACTTAAGATGCTGACTTGGTGAGGTCTCCCCCTCATGTCACCACCACCCCATTATCACTATTCTGGTGGTTTTTCTCATAAGATGGAAGATATATATATGTGCACACACACACACACACACACACACACACACACACACCTGGGCAGGCTTTCTTAAGACCCAGACAATCTTTACTTCAAACTGGACCCTCAGGGGAGACAGATGGGTGGCCCTGTATTGATAGCTGCAAGAGGGTCAGTTCAGGACTGCTTATACTTCCACTTGGCTCCCTACTATGCTCTGGAAGATTATTTCCCTTAAGAATTCAAATGTCTCCATTTCTATTTTCCCTGTTTTCGATGTTCTTCCCACTCCACCTATCTCCTTTATCCATCTTTGACATTTTTATGGTCTCCGTGAGTGAAAAACTCCTTCTGGACTCTTCCTGTCTTTCATGTTATCCCACGATTGTTTGTGTTTTTGTAATGAATGACTCACATCTGATTAGTTACGAAAGAAAGAATTCCTCGGGATATAACTGAAAAAAATTTGTGGGTATAGAGTTAGGGTAGAAACACAGAGTACTATTTGGACACATTACCCCCAACCCTGATATTATGCAGGAAGTTTCTTTGCTTTATCACTCTTTACAAGCAGGCTCCATACACAATCCTTGATGGCCATCTCTGTAAGACAAGGTGAAGGCATCCCCTTGGTAGAACTGAAAATGGATCTAGGGAAACAAAGGAAGCCAAAAGATATATAACAAGAAGGCATATCTGGAAAAATTCCCCATATATGTGTAATACATTTACTATGTGTGTGTAAGAGATCCAAATTTACAATGTTGACAGTACTGCACTGTGACCTCTGAGGCCAACCTGTTTGGGTTACTACAGAGTTTGCAAATCTAAGTCATTCTAAGTTGGCACTCTCTGGCTGTTGGCCAACCACAGGTCTGAAGTCCAGACCTCCCAGTGACTGAGTGCAGAAAACTGTTAGTGCTTTGGAAGTGTTTCAATTCTTTCGGGCCATTAGGGGACCATTTGGTATTCTAAGAAAGATAATTCACTAAAACAGACTGTAATAGAATGAAATAGCTAATGCAACTCTCCAAGTCTCCAAATTGTTTATTTCTTATTCCCTAGCAGGCTATGGGCACCCAGTTGGCAATAATCTCTTTCCACCAATTCTCACATTGCCCTTTGAGTGTTACTCTGTCATAACACTTGGACCAATCTGCTTTGAGTTAAAACTGTTTGGTACTGAAGTAAAGCAAGACCGTGTCATAAAGGTATCACATGAAGCAGGCTGAGTTGGAGGAGCAGGTGGGCTCAAGACCCATGGAGGAGTCAGCGGGGCCAGAAGGGGCTCCCTGGTCTAGGTGGGAAAACAATAGAAAGAAGGGAAGCTAGCTGGTCATGGTTAATTAATATTTCAGCTCCTCTCTTTTTAGCAACACTTGACCGAGTTTGGCATCATGTGTGTACCAGTTAGCAAATAGACAAGGCAAGCAACAGCTAGCACCTGACATTGGGATTTTAGGAAGAAGGGCAGTGAGGACACTGCAGCTGTAGCGAACAGGGAAGGAACAGAGAGGAGAGGTGATGGGGTGGCTCATGGCACACAGTGGAGTCTCAAGAAGGCTGGGACTATAGCTGAGACTATATCTCAGGGTCTCCCATGTCCCTTCTAGGACACCATGAAGAGGCTTCCCTCAAATAGATATTTACCCCTGACACTTTGGAGAAGTCTCTAAAAGATGTTTCTGGATTGATTCATGGCAGGTGCCCAACCTTGTTGCTATGTGCCTTTTGGATCTAAGATTTCTTTGTTGTTGTGGGCTGATCTGAGCTCTGGAGGGTATTTAACAGCATCCCTGCCCTCTGCTCACTAGACTCAGCACTGGGCCACTGCTGCTCCCTCCTCCTTGGAGCCCTTGAGATGTCCAGGTGAGGTGAGTTCGCAGGGACACTGAATGTGGAAGCCACATGCTCTGGGCAGGAGGGGAGAGGCTGCTTCTCCTTTTTTTTTCTTTTTTATCCTCACCCGAGGACATCTTTGTATTTATCTTCAGATAGAGCAGGAGGGAGAGAAGGAGGAAGAGAAAGAGAGAAATATCGAGGTGAGAGAGACACATCGAGTGAATGCCACCCACACAACTCCAACTGGGGCCGGGGACAAACTGCAACTGAGGTACGTGCCCTTAGTGGGAACCGAACCCGGGCCTCTCTGGTCTGCAGGCCGACGCTCTAACTGCTGAGCCAAACCGGCCAGGGCTCCCCTTCTTTTTTTAAACTTGATCATCTGGGGCATAAAGCATATTGTGGTCCCCCCATATTTTCCAGAAATGTTCAAGGAACACTGCACAGAGTCCAATAAGTTCGTTTTGCCATCTAGACCTGGAATAAAATTTGAACCAATTGGGACTGCCCCATGGGACCACTCTCAGTGATGGATGTCATCTTATTTTAATCCTCTTTCCCTCTGAGGATCTTACACTGGACCATGCTCTTGTTGTTGTTCCTCCCTCCTCCATCCCAGTGAGCCAGGCCTTGGTGTTCTCAGATCTCAGGTGGTTGCAGGGCAGGAAGAGAAGCTGCAAGAGAACAACTTTCTTCTTGATTCTTGTCCTCAAAAGTCTCAACTCATGGAAGAGTCTATGCTGGGTCCTCTTGAGAGAAAGGAGAAACATAGTAGTCCCCCCTTATCCACGGGTTCCCTTTCTGTGGTTCAAAAATATTAAATGGACAGTTCGTAAGATTGCACACAGTTCTGAGCAGTGTAATGAAATCTCCCGCCATTGGCTCCTTCCCGTCTGGGACATGAATCATCCTTGTCCAGCATATCCACGCTCTAGACCCTCCTGCCTGTTAGTCATTTAGTAGCCGCCCCCGTTGTCAGGTCCATGTCATGGTATCACAGTGCTTGTGTTCAAGTAACCTTCATTTTACTTAGTGATGGCCCCAAAGTGCAAGGGTGGTGATGCTGGCAAGAGATGCCAAAGAGAAGCTGTGAAGGGCTTCCTTTCAGTGAAAAGGTAAAATTCTTGACTTAATAAGTAAAGAAAAAAAATGCATGCTGAGGTTTCTAAGATCTATGGTGAGAACAGATCTTCTGTCTGTGAAATTGTAAAGAAGGAAAAAGGAGTCCATGCTGGTTTTGCTGTCTCACCTCAAACTGTGAAAGTTACAGGCGCAGTAGGTGATAAGTGCTTGGTTAAAATGGAAAGGCATTACCTTGTATCCTAGCACGTACGTATAGGAGGAAACATAGCCTATATAGGGGTAGGTACTATCCCAGGTTTTATGTATCCACTGGAGGTCTTGGGATGTGTCCCCCACGGATAAGGGGGGACTACCGTATTTCCCAAGTCAGGGGGCAATAGAGAGCTGTGGTTTCCCGGGGCATTCTTTTCCCTGGCAGTGCCTTCAGGAAGGTGTATAAGTTGTCCATAAGGATTTTTAGATTCTATGCACCAGGATTCCTACCTGGGCAGTGATTTTAATGCCCATGCTTGACCCAGGAGTGTAGAGATATCTTCCTCCACAACTCTGGCCACGTGACATTTGGATTGTATGTCCAAAGATAGTCATGGTGACATCTCCCATCTCACCTGCTCTTCTCAGAGCAGCCTGCTATGTCCTATCAAAAGACACGATCCATTTCCTCTCTCCTTAAATCCTAACTGGCCATAGACTCTCTTAAAACCAACAGAATCTGGAGTTAGGTCAGAATTCACTGTGCAGCTTCTGTCTGGTTCTCTTGGGACACTAGCTTGGTGGGAAGCCACAAGTAGAAAGTCCAGTTACCCTGAGATTTCCACAGTGGGAAAGACACACGTCGATGTCTGGTCAACTATTCCTACTGAGCTCCCAGCCAGCAGCTGGCCACAGCTGCCACCATGTGCTGTGGCATCTTGGATATCCAGCCCAGTGGGGTCTTCAGATGCCTGAAACCCAAGTCAGCGTCTGACTGCGGCCATGTGAGAGAATGAAGTAAGAATGGCCCAGCCCAGCCCTCTCAAAATTTCTAAACCACAGAACCATCAGCAAAAGAAAATGGTTGTTTTGAGCTATTAAGTTTTGGGGTAATTTGTTATATAGCAATAACAACTGGAATTATTTCCATCTCTCTCCAACAACCCTAGGGCTTCCATATGACCCTGGGGAGGGCAGGAACCTCAGTATAACTCAGTGGAGTCTCCCACCAGCCCTGTAAGACAGAGGTCCTGAGTCAGACGGATAAGATTTTACTTTGATATGATAGTCTGACTTTTCCAGTGTAGGTGAGCTTGTAAAGGAGAATTCATACTTGTTCTACATATCTGTGCAACTGCCTTTTCCTTTAGAATGAGCTCTTCCCTTGCAGCTCCTCATCCTTTTTGCAAATAGCCAGCTGGGAGGCCCATCCCAGAGTCTCATCAGGCCTGGCAGGCAAGTCTGAAACCTGTGGTCATCACCATAGAGACCCAAGCTGGAACCTCAGCTGTTTTCTCCACTCATGGGTCAGTGTGAAAGCACAGGGACAGTCATTCTTGTCTGTGACACCACCAGGACCCGAGTGTCCTTGCAATCACTGAACTGGGCCATGTCACTGACACTGGCCATCATCGCCATGTCCACCGCTACACACTCTGCCTCTGGCATGATGCTCAATGCATAAGGGCTGCTTAGTAAATATTAGTGGAATGCATAAACTAATGTTGAGAAAAAAGGCAGAAAACATGGAACAAGGGATTTAGGTTAAATTTAAGAGTTAGAAGTGGGGCAGGAGAGTTAACAAATGCTGTATTTTTTACTTGCAATCGCCTTAGCGTACGTGCGCACGCGCACACACACACACACACACATATACACACAAACACACAACTTTATCTTTCATCCCAACCTAGAAGATCTTCAGTCTTTGTCCAAAAGGGAAGAAAGAATTCAGCCCCTAGGGTTAGTCATCAGTGGAGTGATGAAGAGTTTGGTTCAAATTTTGATTTCAGTTTCTATTTCTTCCTCTGTCACGTTGATTGCTTGAACAGGTCCTTTCAACCAAAAGAGCATGTTTCCCTTCAGAAGTTGCTCTAGCTCTTTCTATTTATTATCAAGCTCAATTAGAAAATAATACCCCAGGTTTCTGAAGCATTCTGGTTCCTGGTTATACAACGTTTAAATAAAATATTTAATTTTTCTCTCCATAATTTTCCTGCTTGGGAAAGTCTGGGTCAACCACCCTGCTGCATTCAGATCAGATTCCCTTCAGAGAGCAGATTCTAGGTCTGGACACACGAGTGGACATTTGTACAACGGAATGTCATCAACCCCATTTTCCAGAGCTTTGTAGGCAATTCTGTACACACTTTTACAATCACAACTTGCGTCAACTACAGGAGTTCAGTTTGAATTCCTACTGATGCCTCTTCATTTTCAATTTGAAAGTAAGTTATAAGTTGAGGACAGGTTTTAAACTCCACAGGGACGTCCTCTGTGTGAGTAGCGTTTACATTCTTGATATTTTGCGTATATTCTGGACAATTATACCTACTTCTCAAGGTTGTGATATTTCTGTTAAGAAGTTAACTTATTGATGTTCTCTTACAATGTGCCAAATAAATAATATTTTTGTCCTCTGAGTTATCTGTTCCCGTCCTCATTGGCGGTACTGTCTGCATTTACGGGCAGCAACACATAATCTGCACTTAATTAAGTACCGCTTTGTCTTGTTTATTATTTTAACTTTGCTCATTTCGTTTTTGCAGCTGGATTTAGACCTCTGTGTTCTCAGAATAACAAGCCTGGTGATGAACCTTGTCAGGCCTCAATAAATGCTTGATGTTTTGTTCTACCTTCTTGTTTTCCGATCTGTGTTCCTGATATAAAAAGATGTTCCTGAATGAACCGATGACTGACTTATTGGAACCCTCCTTTATATTGGGAAGCCTGGGCAACAGTGTGCCTTGCCTCATAGCTCTTAGACTCATATTACAGAGAGGGAGGGCATTTTCCCGTGGAGCCATTGATGTGCTTCACAACATAAACAGGATTTTCGTCGGGAGGGTGTTTATTAAATGAACATGTCCCTGTGTTTTGAATAAAGCTGGGGAGACATAAGAGCTAACTCTGTTCATTAATAACAGGACCTCTGATCCCTGAAGGGAGGGTCTGGTGCCATCAGCCAGCCAAGAAGTGCTGAAAGTCAGCTCCGGAGCAAGGAGTTAGGAAGGAAATGTGTGAACAATGCAGCCAAACCCATCTCCAGATGCCCAGACGTCTGAGGGAGACATGTGGTGAATGCAGGCGCATGCCGGAATAATCAGTTTCAGCAGCTGGACCTTCCACTGCCTGCTGGTGACGGGACTGGCTGAGCAGAAACCATCTGGGGGACATGGTGGCACTCCTCCTGCCCCTTCACGGGCTCTCCCTGGGAGACTTGGGGCCGGAAGCAGGCAGCAGGTGGTCCCAGGCATGGAGTTTGCAGTCATGACCCCCTGGGCTGGGCATTTGGTGTCCCTACTTCCTCCCTGAGTGACTTGGAGGACTTTGTTTCATCTCTGTAGACACGGGTTTTCTCACCGATCACATCGGGTTGATAGTTGTGGGGACTAATTAGGGTAACGTGTATAAAACCTTCTTGGTGGTTCTTAGCAATAACTGGGGGTGTCAGAATTCCCATGTCACGTTGAGACCTGCTCCCATGGCACAGTGGTGTTCTCACACAGAGTCCCCAGACAACAAGGGATCCTGCACAGAAACCATGGAAGCGCCAGCCTGGATGCAGGGCAGGGCTGGCTGTTGGAAGTAAAGAGGGGGTCAGCAAGGGAAGACCAGCTGAGACCAAAGAGAAGTTGTTTCTCGGGGGAGCAGAGAGATTTTACTCCCTCTGTAGCAAAAAGTGTCTCTCTGGACCTAGCCAAATGAACCAGAGTCCAAAGAGGTGCCAGACCAAGGGGTACCATTCAGCTCCCATCCTCCTTGCTTTTCCTTAGAGAATGGCTGATGCCTCTTACAAAAAACTGCATGTGGGTCATGCTTTTATTGCAATTTCTCATTACCCAGGACATGTGCATGGAAATAAGCAATTAGCATTTAGTCGCAGAAGCATTTGGCCAGTCCCATTCAGCCTCCGTGGAACCACAGATACGGCTCCTTGGAGAGAAGTCCCATCTCTCTCTTTCTAAGGCAGTTTAGCAGACAAGGCAGTGTCATCCTTTTCTTTGAGTTTCAGAGATAAACTCTGTCTTCCTCTTTATCCTGACTAGAGCACACATGGGTAGCAGGGTGCTGGGTGCACTTCCTGGAGGGACACTGTAGGTCTGGGTGATGGGTAGACTAAAGCCTTGAGGGGCAGGTAGTTCCTGTGGGTTTATGCAGGGGACTGGGAGAAAGAAAAACAGTGTTTCTGCCATGCAGACTCCCTGTCTCTGGTGGGTATCCCCTGTGGAGTTTCAGGCAGGGTGAAATGTTAGAGACACCATTAAAGCGGGATGACTTCAGAGCGAGGAGATGCAGGGAGAGAAATGGGGCCGACGGAGGCTACAGGTCATTTTGTGTGCGCTCTGGAGGCCCTCTCAAGGCATTCTGGAAAACGTTTCATCATGCTCCATGAAAGCATCGTCAGTTATTGATCGCTACTTTCTCTTGGGTGGAGAACACCCCTCACCCTCCTCCACAGTCTTGGTTCTACATTATCCTGTTTACAGCTTTTGTTCAAGTGCAAAAAGCCCTGGATGCCTCTGCTCTCCTATTGCCTTAGTAACTCCACACGCCTGCGAGGCTCTTCACACTTGTCTGCCCCAGGTCTTCAGGGGTCTGCAAGAGGCACTGACTGGGGGACTGGTCACCTCAGAAAGCATTTATGGAGGATGACAAAGCTCCCCAGAACAAGGCAGGAGGGACCGGGAACGTCCATGACTCAGACACAGACTGTAGGCATCTTGCCTCCTCTGACCCAGCCCCAGCTGCTGTTCTCTCTGAAACACAGGCAATGGCCTATTGATGGCTGAGATACATTTTAAAAAGCATCTGGAATCAGGCAATTAGATCCTGCTTAATGCAGAATGTCAAATCAGAGCCACCGATTCTCTAACTGATCAATTGATTCACGATTTCCCTGGCATGGCTAGATGTGGACTCAGGCCAGTGGGGGAAATAAAGTGGAAGGAAAAGTTGAGAAGTAGGGCCAAAGATTTATTAGCATCCCCCCCCCAAAGAAATGCATTGTTTATCCACTCATTTCCCAGTAATTGCTTGTTTATTAAGGTGGCCACTCAAAGAGAAAGCCAATAGCAGAGATTGTCAATAATAAAGAAGGGTTATGTGTTTACTGTAAGTAGATGGTGTTGTGTTTCAGATGTTAGAGCTCCCAGATCATAAAGAAGCACAGTGGAGTGCCTAGGCTGTAAAACGGAATATGGGCTCTCGTCCATTACGAAGGAGAATTTCACTAAAGCCTACGGGCTTTCAGAGAAAGCTGCTCCGGGTAAGAAGAGTTACCGGATGTGATAAAAATCACTCTTTGGAGCGGAGTCCTTCGGAGATAGCATGTTAGCGTGTTGCATGGCAGAGAGTGCAGGCTTTTAGGTCAGTGAATCATAGTTTCAAACCCAAGTTTATCACATATGACCTGCATTAATAACTGTACAACCAAGGGCTTGTTTCTTAGTATCTCTGATCATCCCCATCTGAGGAAAAACAGCATTATGTTTTAAGCATGTAGATTTTACAGCTAGGATGCTGGTAAGAATCCCAGCTCTGCCACTTTCTAGCTCTGGCATCTCGAGCAAGTTATTTTACTTCTGTTTCCTCCTCTGGTGAGATGAGAGTCAGAATGTGCACCAGAATTGATGCCCAGACCCAGGTTGTCCTGGCCGACCTGACTTTAGCTGCAGGGGGGCTTCTTCTACTGATAGCTGTCCATCTCAAGCTCCCGGCTCTCTTCTCTGGAAGGCTGAGGGCTTTATCTTGGCACCAAGAAGCTTGCTTCACTGCAGAGATAAGGCCTGGCCTCACTGGAGCTGATGCCCTTGGGACAACTGTCAAGCTATGGGAATGGGAGTCCTGAATAAATATCCCAGCTGTCCCACCCTCTGCTGGAACAATTCTAAGAGCATCTTACCAGGTTCCTCGGAAGGTCACCAGGAGGATGGAGCCCACTTGCCCACAGCAGTAACGTAATTTATATTGAGCAGTCTCCCTTTTGTGTCTCACGTTCACCATTCCTTCATTTGTTGTTCATTCATTTGTTCACCTCCCTAAATCAACTTTCTAAGCCCAAACCCTTGTCTCAGGGGCTGAGATGGGACAACCCAAGTTAAGACACCTATTATCTATGCTAAACAAGTGAAGGCACTCAGAGCAGTGCCGGCACATAGTAAATACTTAGTACGTGTTAACAGTTTTATTAGCTTTACTTTGAAGATTTGGAGAATTAAATCAATGTATAGTGCTTCCTATAGTGCATTTTTCACTCTACCTACTAATGCAAACCATGAGCTCAATACTATTTACCCTCCGCAATTTGCTCTCATGTCCTAGCCTTTGAACCTCTGTCTTTGTTCTCTCTGACACTGTCCACTTCTCCCCTTTCTTCTCCAAACTTACGTGTTCTTGATCACCTGAATTCCTGCCCCATAAAATCAGCTATAATAAAATGGTTGCTGCCTTAAGCCATTCATTTCTTTATTGAGGTATAATTGGTATGATAACTGCACATATTTAAAATGTTTGATTGATAAGTTTTGACAAATAAATATATACCCATGAAACCATTAGCACAATCAAGATAATGAACACATTCATCACCCCCACATTTCCTCATGCTCCCCTTCCGTTCCTCCTTTCCCACCAAGGCAACCCACTGATCTGCTTTCTGTCACTAGAGATTGGTTTGCATTTTTAAAAGTTTTGTACAAATAGACACAAAGAGCGAATGTACTTTTATTACATATGGTTTCTTTCACTCAGCATAATTATTTGAGTTTCACCCATGTGGTAGTTTGCGGCTTTTTATTGTTGAGTAGTATTCCATTGTATGAGTGCATTACAGTTTATCCATTCACCTGTTGGTGAACATTTAAGTTGTTTCCACTTTTGGGCTATTACAAAGAAAGTTGCTATAATCATTTCTATTTCAGTCTTGGTGTGGACATATGTCCCCCTTTTCTTGGGTAGATACCTAGGGGTGGAATGGCTGGATCATATGGTAGGGTACGTGTAACATTTTAAAGACACTACCAAACTATTTTTTCCAAGTGAGTGTTTTTGAGAGTTCCAATTCCTCTACTTCCTAGCCAACATTTGGTATGTTCAGACTTTTCAATCTTAGCCATTCTGATAGGTGAGTAGGGAAACTCCCACTGTTTTTTTTTTTTTTTATCCTCACCCGAGGACATTTTCCATTTTTTGTTCAGATAGAGTAGAGAGAGGAAGAGAGAGAGAGAGAGAGAAACATCGACGTGAAAAGGACACATCGAGTGGCTGCCTCCCGCACGACCAACCAGGGCCAGGGACAAATTGCAACCGAGGTACGCGCCCCTAGCGGGAACCGAACCCAGGTCTCTCTGGACCGCAGGCCGACGCTCTAACCGCTGAGCCAAACCGGCCAGGGCCCACTGGGGTTTTAATTTGCATTTTCCTAATGACTGATGACGCTGAGCAGCATATTTACAGGTGATAATTTGCCATCCACATCTTCTCTTTGATAAAGTGTCTGTTCAAATACTTTGTTCTTCTCAATTGAGATGTTTACTTTTTTATTATTGAGTTTTGAATATTTTTTATATATTTTATATACAAATCCTTTATAAAATATATGATTGGCAAATAACTCCTCTCAGTTTGTAGCTAGCCTTTTTATTTTATTAATGATATCCTTTGAAAAACAGAGGTTTTAATTTTGATGAAGATAAAGTCATTATTTTTTTCTTCCATGGATCATGTATTTAGTGTCCTATCCAAGAAAATTTTTGCCTAACACAAAGTTACAAAGGTTTATTTTCCTATGATTTTTTCATATAAGTTTTACATTTCTAGATTTTACATTTAAGCCTGTGAACCATTTGAGTTAATTTTTGTATCTGGGGAGAAGGATGGATAGAAGTTTGTTTTTTTGCAGATGGATATCCATTTTTTCAAGCAACATTTGTTCTCCACTGAATTGCCTTTGCAACTTTGTCAAAAACCATTTGTCTGTATATGTGTGAGTTTATTTCTGGGCTCTTTATTCTGTTCCACTGGTCTCTTTGTCTCTCTTTGCATCAACACCACCCTAGCCCGATTACTGGAGCTTTATAATAAGTCTTGAGCTGGGGTAATGTGAATAATACAAATTCATTCTTCTTTTTTAAAATTGTTTTGGCTATTCTAGGTCTTTTGCATTTCCATATAAACTTTAGAATTAAGTTGTCAATTTCTATAAAAATGTCAACTAGGATTTTGATTGGATCATGTTAACTCTATAGATCAATTTGAAGAGAGTTGACAACAATATAGAGACTTCTGACCTATGAACACTACATATCTCTCTGTTTAGGTATTCTTCATTTCCTTCAGTCATGTTTTGTAGGTCTGTGGTGAGATCTTCCAAATATTTTGTCAGATTCAGGTTTATACTTCTGTGTTTTACATTTTGTGATGCTGTTGCAAGTGCTATTTATTTTCTATTTTAATTGCTGGCTATAACCTCTAGTACAATGGTGACGAGAGAAGTCGAGAGCTGTCTTTTGCCATTAAGAATGGTGTTAATTGGAAATTTTTCATAGATGTCTTTTATTAGTTTGAGCAAATTCCCTTCTATTCCTAGTTTAATGAATGTTTTTATCAACAATACATATTGAATTTTACCAAGTGATTTTTCTGTATCTGTTGAGATAATCATATGGTTTTTCTTTTTTTTAAGTTTGTTAATATGGTGCATCACATTGATTTCTTTTATTTCTTTTTTATTTCAGCTTTATTGAGGTATAACTGATAAATACTTGTAGTATGTTTAAAGTGTACTGCATGATGATTTGATGTATGTGTACATTGTGAAAAGATTCTCACCATCTATTACCACACATATTTACCTTTACCGCATATATTTACCTTTTTTTGAGAACATTTGAATTCTACTTCTTAGTAAATTTAACGATTTAATACAGTATTATTAACCATATTCACTCATTAGATCCTTAGACCTTATTTATCTTATAAATGAAAGTCTGTACCCTTTACCAACCTTTCCTCCTAGCCCTTGGCAACCGCTATTATATTCTCTATTTCTGTAAGTCTGATTTTTTAAATTTCACATAGAAGTGACACCTTGTAGCATTTGTCTTTCACTCTCTGACTTGTCTCAGTTAGTAAATGACCTCCAGATTCATTCATGGTGTTGCAAATAGCAAGATTTCCTTTTTTAAGGCTGAATAATATTCCATTACATATATCTATATATCTATATCTATTTCTTATTTTCTTTATCCATTCATTCATCAGTGAATACTTAGGTTGTCTGCATACATTGGCTATTGTGAATAATGCTGCTATCAACATTGGAGTACAGATATATCAAGTTAATGATGTCGTTTCCTTGAGATATATACTCAGAAGTGGAATTGCTGGATCATATGGTGGTTCTATTTTGACTTCTTGAGGAGCCTCCATGCTGTTTTCCATAGTGGCTGTACCAGTTTACACTCCCATGACCTTCACTTAATGAGCTTTGAGGATTTCGTGGGCCCACCAAATAGAACATGAAAAATATGATTTCTTTGTCACTCATTCCCTGTCCTTTCTAAGAAGAACAAACAAATTCAGATATCAGGAAGCATGCTTAACTTCAATTCTATACTCATGGCTAAAACATCTCTGCTTTTTGGTTTGTACATTTACACAATAAAGATCACATACTTCACAGGGGTTTTATAATAAATGGTAGTGATGCATTTACTAATAGAAAACATTATCTCTAATAATTAATAGACAGAGTTCCTACAATTCCAAGAATAAACCTTTAAAAAAAATAAAAGGTCCATCTCCAGTTAATTATTGCAGGCCTGCTTGTTCTTTGGCAAAATAATTGCCCAGTAACTCATATTTATTTCTGGTTTAAACACACTTCAGTAGCAGTAGCTTGTTCCTGATGGAGACCAAATGGCTATATTGTTATGTAGGTAGCTAACAGGTGACTCTCAGGATAAATACGCAGAGTGTGTGTTTGGAGAGAGGCAATGGAGGACAAGAGGAATTGGCTTAAACTGATTGTAGAGAAAACATTTTGCTGGTTCAGAGACACATCTGCCCATGGCTGCTGATAAGTAAGTGGCGGCCCTGTTTGGCCTTAGGTGATACTTCTGCCTTAGTTCCCTTCCCAGAAGAGCCCATGTAAATCTGAGGGGGAGATCAGGGACAAGAACTGCACACAATCATGAAAATATTTCTGGAGGCCACACCTGCTATATTGTAATGCTCTACTCAGTAGTCTTGCAACACAGACATCGTTTCCTGGCCGTTGTCGAGATGACTGACATGTGGTTTTAGTAGCCCTCCCCATGGTCACTTATGTCATATTCCTTAGAAAGAAGTTATTTAACATATGGAAACACTTCCCCGCTTTGACATTCTGTAGGGTTATTGGGTTCAGTTATCTTGAAGGCAAATAACTCTAACCATGGGGTTAAAACACACACACACACACACACACACACACACACCCATCATACTTCATTAAGTATCTTGTAAAATACTTAATTCTTTAATGGTGGAGAATTTTTTTGCAGTATGCATGTTTGCAAAATAATCCCAAATTTTTTACTTAACTGTAGGTGATTATGGAAATACTATTCTTAAAGTTAAGAGTTAGTACGGTAAAAGATTATAGTTACTAAAGAGAGAAAAAGCTTTTATTTCTGTATAGCTGGTTATAATTCATTGCATTTAAGTTGACATAATCAACTATTTGGACTAAGTTTACATCTTTACAATGGTTTCCATCAGGTGGTAGTCATTTAAACATTTACAGGAAAGCTGCATGCTGCAGGGCAGGGTTCCTCTGCCATGTCCATGGTGGGCCATGGCAGTCTGCTGATGGACCATAAAATGAATCAAAATATTATGATGTTTCCCATGGATGTCTTAGAAGGGCAAGCAGGCAATTCCACTGATGCCTTTTCTTTTCAGAGGAAATTGGGGATGGATAAGTAAAATAAGCCATTGAGGTCTTTTTTTTCTTGATTATTTTGGCTCTGTTGATACGTGCTACAGTCAAAACTGTTTGAGAATCACCAGTCCAGGGGTAGCATTTCCAAACTAAAACCATCTATAAGTCTGGGACTGCGACTTCTTATGTCCTTACTTGGAGATGCTCAGTGCGTTTTACCACAGTATATACTCCAAGTGGTAAAGCGAAGGGTTTGACATTGTTTAATTAATCCTTTTCTCCAGAATACTTTGAAGAAAAGCCACTTTTGTATTTTGTTCATGAAATACTTAATCATATCTTAGAGATTACCAGGGTTCCGAAGAAAACAGTTTGGGAACTGGGGATTTAGGAGAAAGGAAGAAAACACAATCCAAATCTGCATGCAATCACAGTCAGCCAGTCACAGACATACAAACTTGGCTACATTAACTATACAGTGTGTCCATTCCCTTTTCAGTTTGTTGTTTTGATGGTTTAAATTATGATTATTTGACTGTGGTTATTAAGGAATGAGTACAAAGGAAGACCTACAAATGGCTACCGTACATGTACATATGGCAATTCTCTCTCTCTGTCTCTCTGTCTCTCTGTCTCTCTGTTTCTCTGTCTCTCTCTCTCTGTCTGTCTCTCTCTCTCTCTCTCTCTCTCTCAGACACACACACAATTTTCCAGGAGAACAAATCACATTGTATTTTATGTGACAGGCAGCGCCAAGAGTAAGTCGTATATGTGCATATATTCAAGTGCATTCACAGATGGAATTAGGAAATAAAAGTGAATCCAATGTACATGTCTGACCAGAGTAGGAGTTGAAACTGAAGTACAGCTTCACCTTCCTCCAATAGGTGAGGGCTTAGGGAAAGCGATTCTCTCCCTCCTCCAACTTCAAAACTACTTTTCATATGAATAACCTCCTTCTCAAATATGGTGCTGTTTAAAATAATTGAATAGATGTTTTCTTTCTCTTTGGAAAATACACCTTTAAGGTTCACTCCATTATCAAGACAAAGAGGAGCTTCTGATGGTGGTAATGAAGGACTTAAGATGAACTTAGTGAAAGATAACTTGAAAAGGGATATTTGAACTTGGGGTGGTCTAAGGTATTCTTTCCACCCAGAGGTAACCAATGTCCTGACTTCCATGTAATTTCTTTCTTACGTTACTCTTGCCTCTTATTTATGCATCCTTAAAAAGGATAGAGTAGTTTTTCCTAATTTTGACTTTAAAATAAATTCAATAATTCTATATAATTTCTTGCTTATTGCATTTGACATTGTTTGTAAGATTCATTTATGCGATTGCAGGTAGTTCTAACTTGTTCACTTTCATTGCTATGTCTAATTCCCAAGTATGAGTAGACTGTATTTTATTTCTCCATTCAGCTCTTGATGCATACTTTGGTTTTCCCACTTTTTGTAACTTTATTTATTTATTTATTTATTTATTTTTTAATCCTCACCTGAGGCTACTTTTCTATTTATCTTCAGATAGAGTGGGAAGGAGAGACAGGGAGAGAGAGGGAGAGAGAGAGAGAGAAATGTCAATGTGAGAGAGGCACATCCACTGGTTGCCTCCCACACGACCCTGACCAGGGCTGGGGACAAACTGTAACCGAGGCATGTGCCCTTGACCAGAATCGAACCCGCGACTCATTGGTCCGTGGGGGTGATGCTCTAACCACTGAGCCAAACCGACCAGGGCCCCATTTTTTGGAAGAAGCCTGCATCACTGAGTGGCAGCTTGGATGATAGCCACCAAGATCTTCCCGACCTGCATCTAAGTGCAATGTGAGTGAGAAACAAGCCTTTGCTCTCTGATGCCATTGAGACCTTGGGTATATTTGTTACTGTGGAATAAGCTGTTTTATCCTGAGTAATATAATGAGTAATAAAACATTCTTTCCCTAAGAGAATTTTAGGCTCCTGTTGCTTCACTGTGAGTGTTATCAAACATTCAAGAAAGTAAAAGGATGTCATTTTAACATAAACCATTTCAGGGACCAGAAGAAGACAGCAAAGTCCCTGGTTAACTGGATGTAGTAGGCAGAAGGATAGCTCCCCAAGGATGGCATGGCCTAAGCCCTGGAGTCTGTGAATATGCTGCTTTCTATGCAAAATGGACTTTGTGGATGTGTTTAGGTTATGGTACTTGAGAAGGGAGATTATCCGAAATTATCTATGTGGGCTCAATCTAATCACATGACTTTCTGAAAGAGAATCATCTTTCTTGGCTGCTGTCAGAGCAAGACGTGACCAGGAAGAGGGTCAGAGAGATGGGACACACGAGGACTCGAACCTGCTGTTGTTTTGACAACGAAGGATGAGGGTTTCCTGGGAAACTACATAGAAGCCTCTAGAAGCTGGGATAGACCCTCTGTGTAGTGCCAGCAAGAAAACAGCAGCCTTGGTTCTACGATCTCAAGAAACTGCATTCTGCCAATATCCTGAGTAGTAGGAAACAGATTCTTCCCTAGAGCCTTCAAAGAGGAAAGTAGCCCTGCTGACATCTTGATTTGATTCTAGCCAGTGAGACCTGTGTCAGATTTCTGACCTCAGAACTGCAAGATGATAGATTTGTGTTGCTTCAGCACTAAGTTTGTAGTAATTTAAGTCAGCAGTAGAAAACTAGTACACTGGCATAACCTTGATACCAAAACCTGGTAAGAACATTATGAGAAAGAAAAATGTCAGGCCAATGTCATTTATGAACATAAATTCTATTGTAAACAAAATATGAACAAACTAAATCTAACAATATATGTAAAAGAAAAAAATGATAACCTGGTTGTATTTATACTAAGAATGCAAGGTTGCCTGAAAATCAATCAATAAAATTCACCACATTGACAAATTTAAGGGATATCACGTTATATCATCAATGGATGCAGAAAAGCATTTGATATAATTTGATATCCATTTATAATTAATAAAGAAACTCTTAGAAAATGAGGACTGGAAAGAAACTTTCCAAGCTCAGTGAATATTATCTACAAAACCATAGATTAAATGTTATACTAAATTGAGTTACATTAAAGTTTCCTTCTTTGGAAACTCTGAAATTGGGAACAAAACAAGGATGTTTAAGATCACCACTTATGTTCAACATGGTACTGAGAATCCCCAGCCAGCACAGCGCTGTAAGTTTTAAGCATTAGATAGGAAGAGACAAACCATCTTTATTTGAGATATGCTTGTGTATGTAGAAAATCCAAAAGAACACACAGATGAACTATTAGAATTTTAAATAAAATCCGTTCAGTTCATTGGATTAAAAAATAAAAATAAATGTACTTTAATGTACCAGGAATGTACAAGTGACTAGTAACATGTTGTAAAAGACATGGGGAAATTGTGAAACTTTACTGAGAGACATTAAATATGTACCATATTCATTGATTGGAAAACCCAATGATTTCACGATGTTTAAGGCTATCCCAATCAAATGCCAATTAAGAATAGTTTTGATGTAATTTGACAAGCTGATTCTAAATTTGTATGGAAATATAAAAGACCAATAACTGAAAAAAGTTACTCTTGAAGAAAAAGCAGGAGGACTTACTTTACCTGAAAAAAAAACCAACATCACTCTATTTATTATAAAGCAATAATAATATAAAAATTATACTATTCACATAAGAATACAAAAAAAATAGACCATTGGAACAGACTAGAGAATCCAGAAACACATATGTAGACAACTGACTTATGAAAGGTATTTTCAAATTCCACAAAGGGAAATTGCAATGTCTTCCCTACCTCACTCCATATACAAAAAGCAATTCCAGATGGATTGTTGACTTAAATGTGAAGGTCAAAGTTATACAGACTGTAGAAGATAACATGAAAGAATATATTCATGCCATCAGAATTGGAAAATAATTTAAAAAAGACCCAACAAGCACTAATCATCAAGGATGTCATTTGATGGTTTAGTCTCAGGTATTTCCTACTCTTCTGCTCTTTTCTGCACAGCAGGGGGCTGGCCCTGCAAACTATGGTGCCCAAAGTCTGTTTCAGGCTGGCTTCTGGAATTCAGCGGTGGGAGCTTGCTGGGAGGGAGGAAGAGAGAAGCTCCCTCTCCTCTTTCTACTGTGGTGGCCCTTCTGGCAGTGACTTCATCTCCTCTATGATTCCTGTTACTGGCCAGTCCCTCTTTCCACGATCCCAGCCCATGCTGGATTCATCTCCCCCCAGTGGTGCCAGCTCCCTAACTCTGGCTAATGGACGTCTTTCCTTCTCCCTCCGCCCCTGGAGCACTTTCTGCTGTAGCTACTCTCCAATTCTTTAGCATCTCCTGCTTGGCTTTGCAACAATCCCCAAACTTTTTTGGCCAGTTCCCTGTATTAAATTCTCTGTATTGAACCATGTGGGCAGTGCTTTTGTCCTTTTTTCTTTGACCTGTCTGCTTTCCTGACTCATCTCTGATCAACACAAGAAAAGATAGATAAATTCAAATTAGGAACTTCTGTGCACCAAAAATGTCCAACATATAGTGAGGGAAACTATTAAATACCATTAACCAGCATATATATTGTAATCCTGAGAATAATTATTTAAAAACTCTGAAAAACCAACAGAAAATATGCAAAGATTTGGCATCTGTAATTAATAAGTTCTTATATAACCCAATAAAATGTTATTCTTTCCAACAAAAAGGTGTGTGTTTGCCATGTCACCTAGGATACTGCCACTTGGTGAAGGTATTCTTGGGGACAGGTCACCAATTACCAAGCAGATAACCACTGTT
The DNA here is from genome assembly GCA_030848825.1 of Tadarida brasiliensis. Classification (NCBI taxonomy): domain Eukaryota; kingdom Metazoa; phylum Chordata; class Mammalia; order Chiroptera; family Molossidae; genus Tadarida; species Tadarida brasiliensis. Next base: position 37,144,770 of record CM061269.1, read on the forward strand.
CAGTTTGATATATTTCCTTTCAATATTTTCATATATATATATGTGTACACACACACACACACACACACGAGAGAGTGAGAGAGAATAAGTTATTTCAAAATGAAAAACAGGTTTTACCTACGTTTTTCTTAGAAAAGCCTTACATTTTAAATAGCCCACTCAATATTCTATTAAATCTAATTTAAATGTTCTTTTACTCTTGACAGTTAAGGTTGTGTAGCATATGTGAGACACCACAATGGCTATATTTGTGCATAAATCTTTGTCTAACAAATTCCCAGGGGATGCTTACACTGCTAGTCCAGGAACCACACAGGAGCCCCTTGGCCCAGCAAGTCTCTGGGTGCTTTACCACCCCTTTGGGTTTTCCTTAACCCTCCTACCCTTTGTAAACAAATCTGGGTTACCCTGTTTGAGGGAGCCACCTGTTCTGGCTGGGCCCCTGCCTGATCCTGTACCTTTAAGGAAGTTTAGAGACATCCATTGATTAACTCTTTCCAGTTAAGACCTCATGCAAACTGCCTTTTTTTAAAAAGAAAAAAAGAGAGAGATAAAATAAAAGCAAAACCTGGCCCTCTTAACTGCAAGTGACCGGGGCCAGTAAGAATCACCCTGAGGCAACCTCAGCTGACGCCTGCAGGTGGAGCCCTTGAGTGAGACCAGGTGGGCAGGCATCCTCCCTGGGCCCGGCCTCTGGCCCCGACCTCTGGCCCGGATTCTCCCATTTCTCTAGTCCCACCTCTTTTTGAGCAAAATCAGGACACCAAAGCGTTCCCCACACCAAACCAGCCCGTGGCTCTGCACGGGTGCTTCAGGGTGACAGCTGGATCTCACCTCACTCAGGCTTGCACCGCATCTTTTCCCAGGCTCTCCAGACACCCGCCTCCCGGGCTGCTGCCTGATTTTGATTTCTGATAGATTGCAACCCTCCTCTCCCTCTATGCTTTAAGGTGAATAATAAAGCCCAGGCCCCTTCTTGAGAAAAGTTTGGATTGAAGTGAGCGTCAAGATGCTGGCGACAAGAGAGGGAAAGCTTATCGGGACGGAAGTCTGCGGGTGTCGGGTTTAAGCGCTCCCCCCCACCCCACAGTTTCTCCGGGGGTGTCTGGCTTTTAGACACTTCCCTGACTCACACAGCAGATGGAAAGCTCTTGTCATTGAGTGACTGGTGGCCAGATGACACACAGTATCTCCCAGGGACAAAAACTTGAAAGGAATGGAAATAAAAGTTGCCTATTATTTCCATATGCACTTGGCGTTCTGGGCTTGACAAGGAAAAAAATGTCCCCAGATGATGAATACAAGTACTCCCAATTCACTCTGTGACTTTCATTTCTGTTTTCCAAGTACATAATCTATTTAAAAAAAACAAAAAGGTGAAAAATTGTTAGCAAACAAGTGAAAAATTCTCGGAAAACTCAGTTTTCAGACATAGAGGAAAGGTTTCTACAAAATGGATAGGCACTAAATTTGCCTTGAATGTTCGATAGTCTAACCATGGAAATGCATGCACCACAATAAGGCAGAGCTTCCCACCCGAAAGAGAAGACAAAACACACCCACAGTTCATGCCTTGCTCCAACTGGATGCTTTGTTTGTCATCAAAACACAGGCATTCCAACCGAACTCTTGAACGGATAAACTGCAAGTGATTCAAAGCAAATACTACTTCTCTGGAAGTAATGCAGAGTCTGTAATTCACGAGTGGCTTTTCTGTCTTAAGCCTTGGAGCACTCCCTTTTCACATCCTGACAGATGATTGTATTAAAGATAATTTGGGGGGAGCAGTGTCATGGGGCTGTGCTGGCCCCAGGCAGACTAAAGGCACACGAATATTTTTCTGTGGGCAGTCACCCCCCCCCTCCTTTTTGCTAATTTCCCTCCTAGGATCCCTGTTGCTCCTTCTCTCAAAATATGTCCTCAAGAAAGGATGTGGAACTTCTGAGGGATAATAATGTGGCGGTCTCCTCCTAGAATTGCCACATTGCTGAAATGATCAAATTCTAAAAATGGAATTTCAAGTAGGAGAATGGGGTGATTTGGGGAGGCGAGGAATTCTGTTGATGCCCTTGAAACCTTATATGACAATGACCCAGATCTGTCCATCACCACACAGTTTGAGAATTAGGATCAGTACAGACTTCTGTTCTACACTGTTTGAGAACCATTGTACGCCCTGGAACAGACAGGAACTCCTTGTATCAGGGCATTCTGTGGTCCACACCTGCAGCAGCTCAGATGCTACACCCCTTGTGAGTTTAATCTTTCCGGAAGCATGCAAAGTCAATTTCAGACTCTGGGTTTCTGACTTAGTCACTCTTGAGCCAGTTGTTACAATTAGGAACAGTGTTAGAATATACACCCTTCAAACTTCCAAGCTACGGGCTTGCCTTGCTTAAAAAGCAAACAAACAACACCCCACTTTTGTCCTGTGCAACCCCTCTTTTTGACCTGTTTACATGAGATGATGTGGCATCTATCTTTCTTCTTCAAAGGGCATTATTATTTCTTTTAGAATGATTATGTATATAGTTAGTCACTGACTTTTTAATTACACACTGTAGGGCATTATATATTATATTGGGGGTTGCAATATATTTTTATACTTTACTTTTAATGGAATTGAAGATTTCTAATTTTTAATTCTTTTCTCCTTGTTAACAAAATAATTGATAAATAAAGTTGGTTTCTTGGTCAAGACCTTACCAAATGAGTTTGCGTCTCTAGGTGTTTCCAATTTTTCTTGTCCTAAAATTCTGAAGTTACTTATATCTTGTGTTCTTTTCTTTTTGATAAAAATATATGGTGCAAGAGAGAGGAAGGGAGACAGGGGGGAATGACTATTTTGCCAAACTTTATCTTATTTTAGCTTTGACAGTTCCTTTGGTCATTAGAATCCTAATTGCTTCCTCAAGCACGGAAGGGCAGCATGACCGAGTGTCCATGGTGCTGGTTTTGGAGCATGAAATAGTCCAGATTCAATTCCAGATCTGCAGCTTCCTACATTTGCTGCCTTGGGTAACACTCCAACTCTTTGATCCCAGTAGCATCATCTGTCAAGCAGAGAAAAGCCCATGCACCCCAAGGGACAGCTATGAGGAGCATCTGTGTCATGCCCTGGGTACAGTGTCTGGCAAAGTCTAGCCTCAGTGAATGCTCATTCCGGTCCCTTCCAGCCTCTGTCTCAGGGCTGGAAGTGAAGATACCTGCATCTCAGTCCTGGGGAACTGAACCATCAGCCAAGGCTCTGACATATAGCTTTACTTCTCTGAACCTTTGTTTATTCCTCAAATGGAGAGGAGGGCTATGCTGCCAGGAAGACCACTCCAGCCTTCAGGGCCCCAGAACTCCAGGCCACACCTCATGTCCTGCCTGCCTTTCCAAGTTCTGTGACCAAAGCACCTGGCACGCCTACCTGTCTGTTTGTCTCTCCTGTGACTTCCTAATTCCCTGGCCAGTTGTCCAGGTCTTTTCTTCCTCCTACTGAGCCATAACCCCACTCATACCCCTTAAAGCACTCTCTCTCCTTTTGCCTTCTCCCTTTGGTTGACCCAAATGTACCAGGAAGAACTGATGGGACTGGGAAAATCTAATATTCCCTATCCTAAAGCATCGTAGTCCTCCCAGCAGCTGAGACCAACACAGATCAGTTTTCACAGGATGGACTGAACAGAGCTGCTCCTCCTTTGGCAGCCCCTGGGCACTGGAAGTTCCCCGTGGCATGGGCTCACCCGTGCTCTTTCTGTCCAAGTGGCAGTGTGATCACCTCTAATTCTCACCTCTGATATTACAGGATCTGGCAACTAAGCAAACATCTACCTTAGAGTCCCTATTAAAGTTCTGGTAAAAAGCTTGTATTTTGGCTTCTCACTCTGAATTTTAAGATAAGATCTCTACATGCTTTTCCCCATATGTAGTATAGTTTGGCAGTTCCCCTCCCATCTGTTAGAGAATTATAGTCCCTTTTTACTCTGTAAGGTATGCAGGAAGAGGCCTGCTATCGCTCTACCAACCATCTTCTTCTCCTTTTTTGTTGTTGGTTTATGTTTGCTTAGATTTATAGTAATTATCTTCATTTATGTCTTTGATTTTTAAAAATCAAAATGTTCAGCTAAATCAAAGGCAGAAGAGTAGGTATTTGTCAAATGAACAAAAGAGACAAGCGCTCCAGACGAATATACCATAGTCAGAATTTGAAATCCATTCCCATTATTATTTCAATGTGGTTTGATGCTGGACAAGTCACTTGACCCACGGAGCTTCTATATCCTCATCTATAAAATCTGTTTCATGTCTATCTTGGGAAGAATAAAAGAGATAACATACAAATATAGTTTGGTAAACATTATGAATTTGAGTGAAGGGTATTATAATTGTCACAAAGAACATTGAAGATAGGCTGTATCTACACCGGAGTAGACCTTGAGGTTTCACTTCTGAACACCAAGATCCTCCTTGCCTGAGAGCTTTATTCTGGCTGCTGGACTGTACTCCATTGCTGAGCAGGGCAAACTGGAGACATTTGAGTGAATGTAGTCAAGATCAGCCATGCCTACCCCAGATCAGCAAAGCCCCCATGGTCAACTCACAGACTCATGAGCTAAATTGTTGCTCTTTGAAGGTATTAGATTATAAAGCAATAAATATGCAACGACAGACAATTATTATACCATGTCTTTTCTCTACTTTCTTGCTGCCTCAGCCAGCTACAATACTAAGAGCTATGATTGTAGCCTCCAGGTCTGTGTATTTTCTCTCCTGAAAGCCCACAAAGTCCCCCAGAGCCAATCCTCATTGTGTACATTTGAGAAGGAGATGATAAACAAAATGTTAGTAGAAGTTACTTTCCCTTTTGAAGCAAGCTCATACAGAAAATTATAAGCATCTGAAGGGTAAAGGGTAATGGAAATATTAAAATCTACCAGACTTGCTATAAATTAGCTTTCCATCCTTCCAAAATGTTTTAAATAGGAAAATTTGGAACAAGTGAATTGTGGAGCCAAACAATTTTAATGGAGCTGATGGAAATTTAACATTTTTGTCCAACTAGACACAGATAATTAAGTTATTTTTGAGGCTAGTTTCAAAATAATAACCAGAAGGGGTTCAATGTAAATAGACTCTACCAGTTTGAAGCCTTGGTCATGTCTGAGTGTGTTGGCCACTTACTTCCCTCCGCCCCATATGACAGGAATTAGGAGTGGGGGCGGCAAGACCTGAGTGACCTCCCAGGACAACATGTGCGTTAGAGGAGAAGGAACATGGTCATCGAAACAGGCCGACAATGACCTTTCCATCTTCCTTCCTGCGAGATATCCACTTTTAGGGCCTAAACCAACCTAGAATTTGTAGGAAGGTGTTAATTTTCTAGGTGCAATTCAGTTACCTGGCATTCAACTCAATTGTCGCCACGAGATGAGTAGAAGATGTATCTACTTGTTGTTTTATCAAATTATGACATGGCTTCTAATTCTACAACAGAAACTGTTGTATTAAGTTGTTTCTGCTCTGTTCAAGGCAGGTCAAGAACGCCCTCGAAGAGAAGGAGACCTCTTGCTCTGTTGTGCCTCATCAACTACATGTTTCAGTTGAAGGTCAAAACTTCCACAAATCAAATGATTCTTTTTGTTAGTGTGAGCAAATTCAGAGGTATTCTAATTTTTGAACAAGTCAGTGCCTTTAGTGGTTCTAATATGGTTTTCTTAAAGCTGTAGGAAAAATCAGGCTGGACAAAACATTAACAGAAATTTACAGGCGAAAGCTGGAATAGCTCTTGACAGATGAACAGTAAACAACTTTTCTCGGATTCCCTAATTATCCTTTGCTAATCCTTTGTAGTTATTCCAAAATATTTAGGAAAGAAGGGAGAATGGTAAAAACATTCTTATTTTTAAATACTTTTCTACATTGGCTTTTAGTTTTCATTTGCAAGTAGATGCGCAGGATAATCATAGAATCACTTATGTTCAGCACTGGAAGAGAAATCAAAGATTGTATAGATCAACCACCTCATGTTTAAATCCCTTCTCCAACATCCAACTAAATGGCCCTTTAATTTCTGCTTGCATCCCTGCAAAGATGGGGAGCACACCACCTTGCATGAATCCCATTACCTCTTTGGACATCCCTGACCATTTGGAAGGTCTTCTATACATTGAGCTGAAATAAGTTTTCTAGAAATGTTCAACAATCAGTTATTGTTCACAGAATTGTCAAATAGCAGAACTGGAAAGGACTTTCTAGATGTCATATTCCAATGTTTTCTAAACTGCAGAAACCACTAGTGGGTTATAAAATCCAATTTAGTAGGGAACAACCATCATTTTGTAAAAATGAAATAGAATATCTGAGCATACCACAAATAGGAAGGATACATTTTGTTTTGTAAAATTCTGTTTTACCTACAAATATATGTATGTGTCTTCTGGGTTGCAGCAACATTTATTTGTCATCATTGGTAATTTTAAAGACTTCAAGAGACACTGATATAGTTTACCTTCATCCTGCAGATAGCTTAATCTCAGAAAAGTAAAATGACTTGTCCAAGATCCGACAATTGGCCAGGGGAACAGTACAACTGGAATTCTCTTGATGTACATCTAATGTTCTTTCTGATGCTATATAAAATGTTTGGGGCCTTGCTGAACAAATCTAATTTCTTTCCCATATATGTCCCTCAAGTATCAGCAGCTCTCTTGGCTCCCCACTGAGTTTTCTCTTTTTCATGAAAAATATTCCCATTTTTAAAAAATGAAAACAAAACAATTTTCAAGTCCTTCATCATCCTAATTTACCCTCATCTATAAATGCCTCAAATAGTTTCCATCCCTTTTTTTGTGTTACACTCAGAACAAAAACAAAAACAAAAAAAATTTAGATGTGTTAGTGTGGTCAGCATCTTCATTGTTCCAGACACTCTTTTCCTATAAAGACAATTTAGGTTGGCATCATCACTATGGGAAGCCATATCATACTGCCAGGTCTTACTGAGTTTATTTGCAATTCAATCACTTAATTTCTTTCAGTCATGAGAAGGAAGGGAGGGAGTAAGTCAGGATAGCAAGGAAAGAAGAAAAAAAAAATTAGCATTTAGCAAATGCCTACCATACCCCAGGGACTTTCACAAGTGTAAATTCCCGTCTCGAAATAATTTTGTGAAATATTTATTAGCATTTTATAGATGAATAAACTGAAGTCAAGATTGGGATAACAAGAAAGTTGCCAAGATCACTTACAATGGCAGCACCAGGGACTGAGAAGGGACTTGAATGTGCTGTCGTTCTACCATATAACCTAAATTCTCTTCATTGTGAATTCAGAAGGTTGTTTGACGGGAACAAACATAATACAGACATATCTCATTTTATTGTACTTCACAGATGTTGCATTTATCACAAATTGAAGGCAGGACCCTGACCAGCAAAAAAAAAAAAATTTAAAACTCACTTTACTGTGGGACTCACTTGATTGTGGTGGTCTGGAACCCAACCCACACTATGGGTGAGGTATGTTTGTATCTTATTTTTCTCACTATACAGAGGTGAGTGGGTTGCAGATGCCCTGTCACTCAACATTCTGGTTAACATTGGCTGAAGATCTAACTCCATAGCCTGGTACTGTCCTGATGACTCGTTAAGAGTTTGCTGCTTTCCTAGGTCCAGCTCACTCCTGCTTTCTCCCACTACTGCATTCGGACACTGTGTGGACTACCCCACTCCACCTGGGCTTCCACCGTACAGAGGTCAGACGCTCCCCTGGTTTCAACAAGAAATCTGCTCACACAGAGTATTTTAAAATGCACTAAAGTCTCCACAGTGATAATGAGAAGGGTATATCATTTACTTCTAAGGGTAAATTTAATGCATATACTCCATAGTGATAATGGGAAGGGTGTATATAGTCTTCCTTGTTTCACCAGCTTTATTTCATTGTTCTACCCTCTCTAGCACAATTGAAAAAACATTATCCTCTTTGCCATGTGAGGAGTTTCTACCCACAATCAGGTCCCTTGGGGACCTCAGCTTCTCTCTCACGGGATCTATTCCAAACAAATCCAACATTCTCCTTTCGAGAATTTCCAGTGAATATTATGTTCTCCCTGTCATTATGCCATTATTAAATTTCAGATTACTAGACAGTACTTAAAAGAGGACCTTTTCTACATCTTTGACTGAGTCTACAAAAGCTGTGAATAATAAAGTAGTCACCAAATACCCAAAAATCTTAGAGAGAGGGGTTAGAGCACATTTGCAGAATGTAGACTCATCTGAATAACTGAAGAAGTCTGGCCAGCACTACCCCATCACCCACCACGAGGGCATGAAAGGGGCAAAAAATCAATGCCTGAGAACTGCTACGAAGACTTCAGATCCTTCAGCTCATGGAGAGAAATAGCCAGGGAACATGGGCCAGACACTGGCAGTACCTTGCTAGACTTGGGCTGATAGGAAATTCCAAGTCACTGCTGAAATGGGAGGGTGGTAGAAATCACAAGACCATGTGAGTTTCAGGTCAATATGGACTTTCTTGAGATGATTGGAAAGGGCAAAGATTATGTTCAGAAACCAATATATTTGGAATAATGGATGACATGAGATCAGATGACATTTTGTGAAGGACATTAAATCTGAGCAGTGAAATATCACATGACTCCAGATGAGGGGGTGGGCGGGTTAAGCCAGAACTAGAGTTAAGTTTGAGCTAGAGGCAAGTAGGAAGGTCTGTGGATGCCTGAGTGGGTACGTATGTGTGTGCATTAACCGTACACTCAAAGAGTTTGAAAAATCAGAAAGACTTTGTCCCCTTGTGAAGAATTTGATGAAAATAGATTTTATGTTACATATTTAAGAATAGGACAAATGCTAAACATGTGGGAAGTTTTTTTCTCCTCTGTTATGACCCGTGAATTTGAATCTTGGATACCTTTACAAACTAACAAACGTCACAAGCAATTGCTCTATTCATTGCCAAGGTAACATCTAGAAATCTCTGTTCTGTCCTCTGAACCACTAGAGCAACCCAAGAATCTAATTTGGTGCCTCATAAATGATTGCGTTTCATCTCCTGACATTTATTTTTAAATTATACGAAAACACTGGCTCACGGAATGTTTTCCGCCCCCCCCCCTAGTATTTCTGCTGTTCCCCAGCTGTTTGAAACATGTTGTGTCTTTGAGTTCCTCAAACTACCTCCTGTGATGAAGATTACCTTAATTGCTTGTTTGTGGAACATTCAGTCAGAGACAGAATATTCTGTAACAATTACCAATAGGTGAAGGCTGACATTTTACATTCCTTGTTATTCAATTAGCAATTAGCAGTTTCCTATGACTTCTTGTTTGACTTTTTTTTTTGCCTTGAAGCCAGAAAATCTTTGAAGTTTTGTGATCACAACTCCATTATCCCCCAAAGGGCCACATCATGGTCAGAGAAAAGGCTTATTTTCTTTCAAACAACATTTAACAACTGTTTATTGAGAACCTATTATGTGCCAGACACTAGCATAGATGTAGGGGATACAGATGTGAACTCAGTAGACTGGACATTGCCACTGTGGTGCCTGTGTTCTAGTGGCGGTAACAGAAAGTAAACATGTAAAGATATCAATCTGTGAGGTAATTTCACATAATGACAGTACTATGAAGAAAATAAAGGAGCAACCGATGTTATTTTTTTTTTTTTGGGGTGTTCTCTCTCCCCAAAGCTATTTTATGCACATATAAAAATAGAAATATATATTCTATTTTTTTTACACAAATGGTAGCATATGGTATTGCCTCTTGAACAACACGGGTTTGAACTACACGGGTCACTTGTACACGGATTTTTTTCAATAAATACCTGTACTGTTTTCTATCTACAACTGGGGTTCCACTGATGTTGGGGGCAGACTGTGTGCATTGATATATGTCATTTTAGATAGGGGACTTGAGCATCCATGGATTTGAGTATCTGTGGGGGTTTCTGGAACTAATCCCTTGTGAATATTAAGGGACAGCTATGTTTTGGGGGACTCAAAGGTTATACATAGATTTTCTGTTGTATAGGGGCTCGGCACTCCTAACGCCTGCGTTGCTCAAGGGTCAGCTGTACTTTCTTACTGCCTTGCCTTTTCTACTTAGTGATGTATCTTAGAGATCATTCCTCATTGGTACCTAATGAATTTCTTCATTCTTGTTTATAGGGATACACAATACTTCATTGTGCAGTGATACGTAATTTATTTCATCAGACTTCTTTTGATAGATTTTTGGGTCATTTCTAGTCTTTTGCTTTTACAACCAATGCTGTAATGAAATCCTTTTATGTAATTTTGGATAGTCCTTTACATGATTTTGCACATGCAAAAGTATAACTATTAGATAGCTTTCCAGAGGCTGCATTGTTGGGTAAAAGTTATGTATATTTATAATTTTTAAAATAATGTATTTTATGTCATATTTTATAAATAGATAATGCACACAGTAAATCTTCAAAAGGAACAAAATTACATATAAAGCAAATTAAGACTTCTTATACCTCTTTTCTCCTAGCATCAAATTTGCTTCTCTAGAGACGTGTTCATTGATTCTTGTATATCATTTTGAACACATTATATATGTACATTTATTATATATTATATATAATTATAATATACGTACGTATACCTTATTGCTTTATCATTGTATTTCAGCCATATAGTGTCATCACTTGGGATATCATTAATAAAGTTTCTGGTTCCTTTGACTCTATGACTTTCTTTGTTCTGAGGAAAGGGCACCTGTGGGTGTGAAGTCCTATACTGTCACTGGCCACAGTTTTTGAACCTGTTCTAACATGCCCTTGTTTCCTTTTGTGGTTGGTGCATATCACTCATCTTGGAATCCTTTTTAATCACCATTCTGAAGATTCCCTCAGCTCTTGATGTGTGTGTTGTTTCTTGTATCACCTGTGTCCCATGAATTTTTCTTTAGTGGTTTATTCTCACCTTTAGATGATATATATCTTTTAAAAATTTTATCTTTATTGTTGAAAGTATTACAGATGTCCTCTCTTTTATCTCCCATTGTCCCCCTCCAACCCCCATCCCAGGCCTTCAGTGTACTATTGTCTGTGTCCATGAGTTATGCATATATGCATGTATATTCTTTGGTTAACCTCTTCCTGCCCACTGGTGATATACATCTTTCAATAGCTCCCTGAGAAAGAGTTTGTGGAAGATAAATTTTTTGACACATTGAATATCTGAAATGGCTTTTAATCTGTCTTCTCACATAATGAATTGTTTGGCTAGGTACAGAAATCTAAGATAAAATACAATTTTATTCAGAATTTTGAAAATATTCTTCCATAATCTGTGAACTTCCAGTGTTACTCTTGAAAATCCAAAACAAGTTTAGTTGCTAATACTTTGTAAGTGAACTTCTATTTCCTCTCTGGAACTCCTAGAACCGTCTTGTTGATCACAGTGTTTTGTGATTTCACAATGATGTGCCTTGGTGTGGGTCTGCTTTTATCCATTGTGCTGAGCATTACGGGGCTCTCTTAGTGTAGACAAATATGTTTTCAAGGTTTTGGTAATTTTCTTGTATTATTTCACTGAATATTTCCTCCCTCTACTTTCTTTATTTCATCTTTCTGGATTTCCTATTATTCAGATGTTTCAAGTTCTGAACTAGTGGTCTTCCAATTTTCTTAACTTTTATCCTTATTTTCCATATTTATCTTTTTACTTGGAGTCTGGGAGATTTTCTCAATTTTACCTCTAAGGCTTTCCATTGATATTTCCTCTTCTGCTCTTATGTATTTAATTTCAAAATCTTTAAAAAAAATCTCTGAATGTTTCTTTCTTATACCATTCTGTTCTTGGTTCATGGTTGCCATGTGGGCCAATAACCCACCATCCCTGTGCCCTTTCTTACCATGGAAAGATGAGCATGAGGCAGTCAACTATAGGCATAAAAGAATGTTGAAGTAGGGGCTGTGATGGGAGACTGAGAGCTAGAAAGCTGGGATTTATGATCAGTGCTGAGTGAACTTTTAATAATTAGATAAAAAATTACTAGCTTGATTAAATTCGCTGGAATAGAATAGACAAATTGATTTTTCTAGTTGTGTAAGACATTCAAATTCAAGCAAATATATGCAATTATATTTTTAAAAAGTCTAATTGTCATATATACATTATACATAGTCACCATAATGTAGCTTAACAAGATTATATTACTTCAATGCAAGCCACCCCCCCATCTCCCCGAAGTTCATGCTTCCCATAAGCCATCCAGTTCACTTAAATGTGGGGCACCTGGGAACGGTTGCTCCAGAGGCACAGGCAGTGCCATTCCTGCACAGTTGACATTTCTTCCAAGCACTCACCACATTGGCAGTAACTACATGATACACCTCTCACGAGTGCAAAGCAGGCAGCAACAATGAAAACTTCCAGCCACTTTGGGCTCAGAGCACCCATTTGCCTCCAATAGGACTTTGAACTCTGTATCCCTTCTCTAGATTGTCCCTGGAAACTCTCCAGTATATGTTACTTTTCAAATCACAGAGTATGTTCACCTCAGTTCCTTTCAAGAGTCACATAGGACACATCCTCTTATCGTTTGTGCCCATTCACCGTCATAAGCTTGCTCCACAAAGAGCAAGCCCTTTGCTTTGGGGATGAATAAGAAAAGTTTCTTAGAACCATCTCACCTCTTCTCTCCACTTTTTGACACTTTTATCTTGAGAGAGCCTGAAGAAGTAGAAAGAATTTCCAGATTCTAGTAAGTCAATGGACATTCCAATTTTCCTGAACCTTAGCAAGGCATTTGTAATAATGTTTGAGTCTCATAAATTTCTAGAAATCTACCTATTGTAAATTATATACAACTGTTAATAGTAACAGTTAATATTTATTGAGGACTTATAATGTGTAGAGTACTGGTCTAGTGCTTTACAAGTATTAGTTCATCTCATCCTCACAATTATTCTCTATATGTTTGAAGAGCAATGATTAATTGCTCAATAAATGTTTTCATCCAGCTTACTTATCCAGATGGCTTCTTCCTGTCATTGTGATTCTTCTGTCCTGGGGAATCCATCCCATTTCTGGTTGCTGGCTCACAGGCCTTGCTCATCTGGCCTCTGACTAAACCAGGTTGTGACAATTAATTATAGTTGTTTTGATTCTCTGTTTCTAGTCACTGTCACATTCTCTCCTACACCACCCCTTCCTTTCTACACATCATTTCCCTCAGTTAAAATAAAAGTAAATACCATACACATTATTTGGTATTTGCAGGATAATTTTTCCTGGAATCACAGGCTTTTGGAACTATGTAGACTGAATCTCAAAACTTTCCGCTTTCTGCAGATAGGGAAGCTGGGCCCAGAGAGATGAGGTTACTGGCCCAAGATTTGTTGTTTTAATTGTTCAGCTAGTATTGCTCTTCAGAAAGATACTTTCAAGTCCATTTTCATCACTCCTTGCTCAGTAAACAAGAAAAAGTCCCTCATCTTAAAGCTTGTAGCAAACCACAAAGTGGGTAAAAGGAAAGTCAGTCTCTCTCTCTCTCTTTCTCTATTCACCCATCTGTCTTTCTATCATGGAAATTGCTTAGGTTTTTCAAAGTGTAGTTAGGCATAACTTTCACATGATCATACTGTCATATTGCCAATTAATATGGAGGTATCCACTGATTACATGCCTACCATGCTCTTTATTCATAAATGTTATAAATGATGAAAATGCAGTGGCTGTGCAAAATATTGCATAGATTCCTGTGCATGTTGCTATTTAACCACAGAAGTTCATGCATTTTGGAGCATTTATTTACCTCTTGAAGGCTTAGAAGTTTTTAAAAATTTTACTTTTCAATTACAGTTTACATTCAGTATTATTTTGTATTAGTTTCAGGTGTATAGCATAGTGGTTAGACAATTATATACTTCACAAGTGTTCTCCCTGGTATTTCAAGTATCCAACTGGCACCATATATAGTTATTTCACTATTATCAACTATATTCAAAGGGTTAGAAGTTTTAAGATGTGTAAACATGTTTGAGCCATGTACAAGAATGCTAAGAAGTCATAGAAGAAATGCTAACAAGGAAAGATCAAATAAGTTATTAGACTTCAATGAAACTCAGTGTTGATGACAATGAAGATGGATAGAGACTTTGAATAATAAGAAAAATAATGAGAAACATTAAAATGAGTTAAATGTAATCATTTAACTTGATAACTTGAGTTGATCAAGTAGTATATAGCTTAAGAGCATAATGTAGGAAATTTGTTAAAACTGAGAGCTTGAGAATGGAAGATTTTGGGAATAATTTTTAAATTTATTGAACAAACTTCCTCAATGCTGTCAAGATGAAAAGGTTTTTCTGGGCCCACTGTCTGAGACAACCACTCAACAATAAAATCATTGCATATACATGTGAAGAAAATAATCCATAAAGTATATACTAAAGAGCACAACTCAGCAATGACGTTCACATTGCAAGATGCCAGTATAAAGTCATTACCTGGAAATGATGCAGGCCATTTTCACATATTCTGCCAGATAAACAAATTCATCAATATTTTATTGATATTTATTAAGGTCTGTTTAATGTACCTGTTATATACCATATGGCTAAGTTATTGTTAATTCCCATATGGAGAAACAAAAACTCCAATGGTTGTTTAGTGGAGCCACCAACCTATTAAGACCTCAGAATTAGAAGAGTTGAAGGAGGAATTATTGGAACTGGAATACAGGTCATATAAAATTTTAGATTTCTTTCCCAGGGTGTTTCCTCCCTCTGCTGACCTCAGGATCAAGGTAGAGTTTAGAAGTCAAGTTTTAGGTGGAACATTGATAAACCTGATGATATATGAGGAGGTGGTAGGGAAGCAACCAGGATCATGGATGATCTAGTGATCAAGCCATAGGAGGAAAGATTGAAGAAGCTGGATTCATCATTCAACAGAGAATAACGGTCTCCTGCAATAGACCAGTGCCTGAACTGCACTCTGGGGATACAGCCATGAGCAAGGCAATAGAATGCCCTTCTTCTTGGAGCTACATTTTAGTGGCAGAGACAGACAAGTGAATAGATTATTTTAATGTAGTGCATTAATATTTAGTGTATGGATTAAGAGCAGAGTGCCATGGGAGGGGTGTCTGATTCAGCTTTGTGAGGAGGATGGTGGGAGATGAGTCTGAAAGGATGAGCAGGAGTAATCCAGTGGATGGGGAAAGAGGGCATTATAGGCAGAGAGCATGTATTAAGATCCACATGGGAGATCAGGACGGGTTTGGGAACTCAAAATAATTCAGTGTGATAGACACTGTGTAAAAGGGAAGGAATGATGAATCATGAACCTGGAGAAAGAAGCAAAGAACAGATAATAAGGGGCTAACAAGGTTTAAAAAGAAGCTATCTGAGTTTTTTTTAAAAGAAGGTGTTTATGTTAAAAATATTATTCAGGCTAATGTGTTAAGAATGGATTGGAGGAGGCAGGAATAGAGGCAGGAAGGTCTCCCAGGACACTAGGAATAATTCAAGGGAAAGGATGTCACAGAAGTGAGCATGGAGAGAAATAGACAGTTACTAGATGTATTAAGGAGGTGAACTTGACACAGCTTCATGGTTGATAAGATGACAAACAGATGTCTTCAAATATTTGAAAGACTGGAATTTGGAGGTTCTTATGGGCCTATGGCAGAGTGGGACCATTGAGTGGAATCAAGTTTTATAAGTAGACAGAAATTTCAAACAATGAGCATGGTTCAACAGTGTGATGGGCTAACTTGAGAGGCTATGGAGTTCTGGTAATCACTAGACCCCATGGAGATTTCAAGTAAAAGTTGGCACAAATGCCTGTCAAGAATGCTGCAGAAAATATTTCTATACGGCACTTGGTCTAGGTGATTTTGAGTGTCTATTCAAGTTCTGAGATTCTGTCATAGTTGACATAACACCATGTGACGTCTGCCAAGACCAACTCCAGACAAGCAATGTCCTGATAGTCACCTAGCACCCTTGGCTTATTGGATGTACACTTTGTGTTCTGAAATGGAGCTATTTAAGAAAACACGGAGAAGAACAGAGAAAGAATTACAGTATTAAAACTTGCTTTTCTCTACCACAGCCATTTTAAGCTTATGTTCTATGTCTGCCCACCATGGTGATTCCAGGATGCAGCGATGAGGTCAGGAATAAACCCACACCTCTCAGCTTCTAATTCAGTGTACTCTGCCTGCAGGATTTATTGATTCCAAATGTTAAGAGCCAGTTGGAGCAGACATTAGCAGTATATAATCCATGAAATTTCTTTACTCTGGTATCCTCCAGATGTTGCTGAAACAACAAGATGTAAACCAGACAAAACACCACGGGAAATTCCACAGTACTCAAACCACAATGTGGATACATCAGTTTAGACAATGAATCCTGGTCTGAGGAAAAGCAAGTGCATTTATCTCTGGATCGAATGTGCATGTTTTGTTTTGTTTTTTTCTAAAGATTCTCAAGTCGCCAACTCATCAACTCATGTGTTTTTTTTTTTCATTATTAGAAATATATTGGGTCATATCCGGCCCCCTGCCCTCCATATCCCAATCCAATTCATAAGTTACTTTGCTCTCTACTATCTGAAGTTACAAACTTCTATGACATTTATTTTAACTTGTGTATATATAATATAGATTTTTTTTTTTGATATATCAACAAGCTCACTAAAATGGGACTGTTGCATAGCATATGTCTAAACTTTGGAAATATTGCCATCTTTAACAATTTTAAGAAAACCGTCACTATCTTTACTTTATGAGTCTTTATAAGAAGCAGAATTTGCCTTCCATTCAGGCACCAACATGCTTTTCTTAGACTAACTTTGCTGCTACTGTGCAGACACATGGTCAAGTCCACCTATAGAAGGTGCCCCAAATGTTGAAATGGGAGCTAGTGGAGACCAAGAAACATTCCCTCTGGTGGCAGTGGCAGGACAGCTAGACTGAATTTCCAGGGAGGTGATGGCAGTGCGGGTCACTGTGGTCCCTAGTACCCCTATCAACAGGCTGGTGGAGTAAGTTGCAATAGTCAGAGCTTGAAGGCTTTGGCAATGGCGACCTCACCAGTTCCTTGACTAGATTTGGGATGTTGTTCCTCCTTGTAGTATCTTGAGTCTGGTTGTAATTATTTTTTTGTGTGATTATGTACACTACCGAAAATTCTTATAATGAATTCAGTTTCTGATTCCAATCAACAAGAGTTGATTTCTATTGCTGTAACTAATAATCCTAATAAAAAGAAGACAATACAAAGGAATATTGTGCTCTAATGGTCTAATGAAAAACGTTACATTAAAAGTGCTTTCTCTGTTTACTGTTAAACTCTCTCTAATAAAGTGGTTGTTCACACGATGTATGGGAAATAGGAGAAGCAGAGTTGAGTGTAACTGAGTTGCTTACTATTCTTTATTTTCAGTGGGCAAAGGTTCAGGAAAAAATGCATGGTATTGAAGTTAATTCATACTAAGTATAAATTACTCCACTCTATGACTAATTTGCATTTGAAAATAGAAACTTGTATTTCAACCAAATCTTTAATTAAGGCACAGTGAGAAGATTTTTAGCAAGTTAATTGGGCAAGTTATTTCATTCCACTTCAACTATCTTAGCTACTCAGAAAAGAGTACTATGTAGGGGCAGATATGAAGAGAGAGACGGTGGCAGAGGGAGGAGCCTCTCGTTTCCCCTAGAAATTCCTCTGCCTGAGCTTTCTCCAGAAAATAGAGTCCTTTGGTCTACTTTGGACTATGGAATCAGAGTCAGGTTGTTGAATAATATCCTGGGGTAAAACTCTGAAATTTCCCTGCCACAAGGGAACACTAGGAGAGTTATTCTGTTGACACCTTGACTGCTTAGAGTGAATTATGGAGTTAAGGAAATAGTGTGATCACCATTCTTTTTCAGATTAAGGTATCTGTTTTTCATTGGTTTTATTTGCTTGTTTAGTCAGGATTGTCAGCATTTACTGAAAAATAATGTAAGAATTATTGTTATATGTTTGTGGTTAGTCTTCTAGTCACAGGTCCATCATCTGTTTAAATATGAGTTTTTGCCTTTATTGGCAGAATGAGGTTCCTGGATGAGGCAAACACATTTTCAGAGTTTCATGCTTCTAGTCAAGGCAGAAACCCTTAAGCAAAGAGTCTTGAATAGAGCAAGGCACAAGTTTGGTAATTATGTTTCTCTCACAGGGATCATTAATTCACATTTGGTCTTTAGTTTCTTCTAGTGAAATAATTAAAGAAACTGTGATTTCACTTATTTATTCATGCACTCATTCATTCAACAAAAATCATGTACCGAGCACATGCAGTGTGCCAGATTCTTTGCTAGGCCTTGAGTGCTCAAAGATAGGATGAGTACCCAATTCTGGAAAGATGCTTAGGCTCACATATGCTACATGGTAGTTGGTGTTTTTTAGTTATACGCACTAGAATAGCTTTACATTCTTGCTATCATTCTCGGAAGGCACGGGAATGACTTCAGGGGTTGTGCTCACTGTGGGGGAATTACTCATGTAATTCTCATTAGTGCACATGGGAAAGAGGTGCAAATCCACAATGATCTGGTTGAGAAAACAAACACTCCTTCTCTGACTTCTGTTGTTTGTTTCTATTTGTTCTGGGTTGAGTCAGGGAAATAATCAGGAAAATTATACGTGTTCAATTGCCCAGTTGCTCCAGAACTCTTGGAGTATCTAATCACAGTTAATAATTAAAACAAAGCAAGGAGACTCAAATGCTGAATTTAAGTACTGTCAAGAGGGAAAGAAACCATTTGAAGGGGAAAGTATGAGGAGTGTTTTTTGGTAGATAGATTTTTATAGACAGAAGCATGGGCTATAAAGGAGAACATTTAAAAAAAATGGATGAGGATTATGATAGACCAATCAATAAATATATATTAAGCTCCTGCAGTGTCCCTAGCTCTGAGTTAGACCATATGGGGGACAACGGATACATTTCACAGTCCACCAGGGGAGATTGAACCAACAAATAACATGCGATTGAAACAGAAACTGGACTGGGGTTTAAAAATGGGACAGGATATTTGAAATAAGAGCATTGACAGAAATTGCAGAACCTGTGTCATAGGTCCTGATATCAGTTATTCAGGTACAAGCTATGCTGTAGCCACAGATACCCATCAAATCTTAGTGGCTTTTAACAACAAAGGTTGGAGGCCCTTTTCATGTCTCCTGGCTCCGGAATCCAAGCTGACGGAGCAGCCGCGACGTTGAACGTGGCTGTAAAGGGAAAGAGCAAGCTCTGTAGGGTCGTGAACTGAAAATCAAACAACCCCTTTTACAACTCACTGGCAAGACCTAGTCTTGTGGTCCCATTCAACCACAAGGGGCCAGGAAACATAATCCTATTATCTTCCCAGGTAATAGGAGGTCACACTAAAAATTCAATTCAATGTGAGATTTTACTGAAGGCCTAATGGTCCATACGTGGGTGTGCCTTGGAATCACCTGGAGGGCTTATGAAAACAAGGATCTCTGAGCCTCACAGTGTGTGGGATGGGACCCCAACATTTTCAGTCCTATCAAGTTCCCAGGGAGTCCTGATGCTGCTCCTGTGGAAACTATACTCTGAGAACCACTGATTTAGGAAAATCCAATGGCAGGTCCCTCTCTCAAGCTCCAGGAAAATCTTACTAACTGTTAGCGTCTGACTTGTGTTCCGGGGAATGAAGGGAAAATGTAGATACTCCAGCTAGAGGGAGGGCTGCTTTCAGAACCTACAGGGTCCCCACCCAGCCTCATCAGGGACTTTAGGGTCTCCCTTTCTCCTCTGTCCCTTGGATAGGCTCCTTATGGCAGAGCCTATCTTTCTCTCACTGGCTGCAAGATTCCAGAAACCTATCTTTAGATTCCATAACCAAGAAAATAAAACCTAGAGAGAATTTGTTCCTCTTCTTCCTTCTAAGATCAGGTTTCCAAGTCTTCATTTCCTCCCAGGAAACCCTCCTTTTCTCAGGATCATTGATGATTTAAAAATATCTGTGTCCTTGCTGGGATACCCTAACGCAGACTCACAAAGGGGTGGCCCCCACAGCACAAACCACATCAGAAAACAATCATGTCACTTCCTGACAAAAGAGAAACAGAAAGCAAGGAGGGACTAGGTGGGGGGCTATTTCCATTGTATCTCTCCCTCTATGTTACAGAGAAGGCATGGCTCCTTTAATTTTTAATATTTTCTAAAATCTGCGTTGTTTAGACTTAAGTAAAGCCAGATGTGGGTCATCAGCCCTTCAGTCCAGGTTGAGCTCTACCAAGTTCACCCAAGTTCCTTTTTGTTGTTCCCCCCTGCGATCGTCCTCCTTGTTCTCCCTGCACTCTTCCGATTCTCAAACTTCTGACTTCCTGGGAGCATTAGCTGAATGGGAGCATGCCTAACTGTTCCCCAAGCTGGGGAACAGGAAGGGTGAGGCATGGCAACCCCTAAAGGAGACATCAGAGAGCCTGTAAAAACGTGTCTCTGCCTGTAGCACACACCCTCCGCATAATCTAACGGAGCTCTTGGCTTGCAGCGTCACCAGCAGTCTGAGCTCTGCTTGATATTTGCATGGATGTCTGGCCCATTTGTGCAGAGTTCCAGAAAAAGGAATATCTGCCCTGGAGGCGCATCCAATTTCTACCTCCTGCATGCAATTCAGAAAACTGTAGCTTTGAAATGTCAGTTTTCCTAGCTCCTATCATCCCTGCTAAAGTTTCAAAATCTTAAAGAGGTTTCACACCGGAGCCTAAGCTCAAGGTACCATGTGCTCCTCTTTCTCAATAGTCTTTTCAAATATAATAAAATAAATAAAAAGAAAGCAGCTTTTATTCTAAATTAGAAATAGTAGCTCATTCTTGTGTTGTCAGCAGGAAAAGGACCACTTTTACTTTCTATCGCGTGATCTGTTTTTTCTCCCAGGATCTTCACCGGAGTGGTATTGGTACACTTGTTAGAACTGATGAACCTACATCAACACATCTTTATCACCCGGAGTCCATAGTTTACATTAGGGTTCACTCTTGGTGTTGTACATTCTATGGGTTTTGACAAATATATAATGAAATGTACCTACCATTATAATATTATACAGAATAGTTTTATAGCCCTAAACATCCTCTATGCTTCGCCTATTCATCCCTCCTTCCCCACCAACACCTTGCAACTACTGATCTTTTTACTGTCTCCAATAAGTTTTGCCTTTTCCAGGATGTATCGTTGGAATCATACAGAATGTAGCTTTTCAGATTTTTTTTCCACTTAGTAATATGCATTTAAGTTTCCTCCATGTCTTTTAGTGGCTTGGTAGCTCATTTCTTTTTAGCACTGAATAAAAGTCCATTGTCTGGATATACCACAGTTTATTTATGCATTCACCTACAAAAGACATTTTTATTGCTTCCAAGCCTTGCCAGTTATGAATAACGCTGCTATAAACATCTGTGTGCATCCTTTTGTGTGGACATAATTTTCAACTTCTTTGAGTGAATACCAAGGAGCATGATTGCTGGATTGTACAGTAAGTGTATGTTTGGTTTTGTGAGAAGCTGCCAGACTGTCTTCCAAAGTGGCTGTACCATTTTGCATTCCCACCAGCAATGAATGAGAGTTCCTGTCCCACATCCTCATCAGCCTTTGGTGGTGTCAGTGTTTTGGATTTTTGACATTCTAATAGGTGTGTTGAATATTATTCTACACATTATTATTATAATTGTTTTAATTTGCATTATCCTGATGACGTGATGTAGAGAATATTACACGTGCTTATTGTCAGCTGTATATCTTCTTCAGTG
This sequence comes from Tadarida brasiliensis, assembly GCA_030848825.1. Lineage (NCBI taxonomy): Eukaryota > Metazoa > Chordata > Mammalia > Chiroptera > Molossidae > Tadarida > Tadarida brasiliensis. Next base: position 37,166,597 of record CM061269.1, read on the forward strand.
AGGTGTCTGTTAGGCACCATTCTAATTTTTAAAATTAGATATTCTAATTGTTTGCTGTTCATGTATAGAAATGCAATGTCTTTCATATATTGAACTTACATCCAGAAACTTTGCTAAAATCTCTAGTTAATTCTAATGTTTCTCTGTAGACTCTTGAGTTTCCTATGTAGACAATTATAAATAAATAGTGACAGTTGTGTTTGCTCCTTTCCAATTAGTATGTTTATATTTTTCTCTTTTCCTGCTGTGCTGGCTAGAGCCACCAAGAAAATATTGAAGAGAAGCAGTCATTCTTGTCTTGTTTTTGATAGAAAAGAGAATAATTTTAATATTTCACTATTGCCTGTAATATTTATGTTAGATACACTTTATTAGATTAGGGAAGTTTCTCTTCCTCCTTTAACGTTTCTCTTATGAATTAATGTTATTTTTTAATGCGTTTTTGTGTTTATTGAGATATGTTCTTTTTTAAATCTTTAAATGTGGTACATTACAATAATGACTTGTGTCAAATCGAACCCAAATTTATGGACTAAATCAATTCGATCACAGTGTATTATTTATAAATTATGGGATTCAGCTTGATAATATTTTTATTTAGATTTTTTCATTGTTGTTCTTGATAGATTTATAATTGTTTTTTCCTGTACTATCTGTGTCTTGTTTGGCTATCATGAGTATTAAGATTCACATGTGTGTGTGTTAATGAAAAATAAACACTAACTATTAACTGTGATTATGGCTGATTAATTAAATTAAATGTGGTTGTGTTTTTTTTAAATAATATTCTGCATTTTCTACTTTTCTTTTTTTTTTTTTTTTTTTTTTTATCCTCACCCGAGGACATTTTTTCATTTTTTGTTCAGATAGAGTGGGAGGGAGAGAGAGGAAGAGAGAGAGAGAGAAACATCGATGTGAAAGTGACACATCGAGTGGCTGCCACCTGCACGACCAACCAGGGCCAGGGACAAACTGCAACCGAGGTACGTGCCCTTAGCGGGAACCGAACCCGGGTCTCTCTGGACCGCAGGCCGACGCTCTAACTGCTGAGCCAAACCGGCCAGGGCTGCATTTTCTACTTTTCAACAGTGGGAAAGGATTATACATGATCACAACTCATTGATGAAAACACAGACATAATCACAGACACATACATACAGCCTAACACAGGGTTTGACTCTTGATCCCAAGACACTGGACAGTCTGCACTTCGTCTTGGATTTAGGGTGCTCCCAGGTGTGGAGAATAAAGACTGGCAGGCAAAGTCCTCTGGGAACCCTCAAAACGAATGTGGAAGGCTAAGATGTACTGTGTGCGACAAAGGCAGTAGGCATGGAGGCTCAAGTTTGAGTATGTAGTAAAGAGTTGTGTGACCTTGTTCCAGTCCACCCAACTCCCTGAGCTTTAACCTTCTCACTTGTGGAATGACGCAAATAATTCACACTCGTGCTTAAACACACACACACACACACACACACACACACACAGTCTGTGTAGATAAATAGAATAAAAAGAAAACAGTTTAAGAGACTCAAATAGAGGTTGGTAAGGCTTTATCCAGCTGCTTCTTTGATTCAGAGAGCATCTGAAGACCTAGTGACTCCCCAGAGGAAGCAGGGTCAGGGTTTCATAGGATTGGGAAAGTTGAGTTCCTGTCCCTGTCATTTTGGCACAGGAAGCTGTTCGCAACTGTAACTGAAAGTCATGGTTGGGGGCCATTCCTATTTTGTGCTCCTTGCTCAATAACCACCAGAATAGTATTTTCCAAGAACTGTTTATGCAAGCTTTTCAGTTGATAGACAGATCAAAGTTCATAAGTAGAAGAGGTAGTTGGCAAAAAGAAAGAAAAGGGGGTAGAAGGCAAGAAGAAACTAGGAATTTTCTACTGTTTGTTTTGGTTCTTTTCCAAGAAATGGATAAACATAGATAGATACAGATCAATAGATTACTTGATATAGACAGTAAACAAGAATAAAATTATTAACATCTATGTCAGTTTTCACTAGCTTTGTCTCATTATACAGTACAACCCTCCACACACATCCTTCTCACTATGGCTCTGACAAGGAAGAGTAGATGCTTTCGGATAGCATTTGTTGTGGTGATTACTTACCATGGTAAAGGAACAACAACCCCCAAAGATGATAAAGAGTCTCAGTTGATCTTACAAAAGAGGGTGGGTCGGGAAGAAACAGTTGTGAGAATTGAAATTAGGAGAGTTTTGAGCTGTGGAAGTGAAGACTGGGAAAAAAATTTGGGAAACGGCCATCATTCCTGTGAATGATACTGAGAAGGCAGATTTGGGGAGAGAAAATTATAAAAATGGTACTCCGTGCATAAAGTCTCAATAGTCTAAGTAAAGACTTGGAGTGTTTAAGTTACTTTTTGTCTGCTAATCAAAACCAACTGTTTCTTTTAATATGACACCATACTGAGACTGGTCCACACGGGACCCCAGTTGAATTTAGGTTATTCATAAAAAGTTTGCTTTGGGAGTAGAAGGCTTAAAGAAAAAACACAGCATATACATTTACTGATTTTTCCTCTCTTCGCTGGGACAGTAGGCAGCTATTGGTCTGTGGTATAAAGAGACAAGAAGAGACAAGTCTCACTGAATTATTCCCATTGGTCATTATTGTTAATCAAAGCAGAGTTATTTAGTACAAATACAAGACGAGTTTCCACCCTGACCTCCCATCAGTTTCTCCCCTCTGGTGGAAACCTCACCAGAATAACTCCTTTTCAGGTTTTTTAATATCACTACATGCTCAAATGTTCTCCTTTTACTCTCCCCCGCCATATTCTTTTTCTCCTACAGAAGATATTGAACTTTAAAGTGCTGGGAGAAGACAAGAAACACGTTGAAAGGACAGGGTTTTGGAATACTGAGCAAATACAAGATGGGATGGTGTAGCAGACTCTGTGTCCTGCCCATATAACCTTGGCACGCACTATTCTAGTGCTTACCCACAACCTCCTACTGCCAACCTGCAACTTGCCAGGGGAGAGCTTGCTCTGGGCCTCAGATGGGGAGGGCCAGGAGAGTTGGGTAGTTAATGCCTCTGAGAACAGCCCAGTCAAAAATGGATGGGGGCTGGTGGACGAATACTCCAGCTTTCCTCTCCTTGCTGGGAATAACTCTGTAGGCACAGGTAGCTAGTTATTGATATGAGGAGGAGAGCCAGTTATTAATATAAGGAAGAAAGCAAAAGGGAACAAAATAATCTTAATAAACTGGAAAGCAGAAGCAGGTAACAGAGCAGAAGTCCATCTAGTTTACTGGTAAACAGACTCATTCACACACTCTTGCAGCCAGGAGACTTAATTCTTTGAATGGAACAGGAAATCTCCCCATGGGTACTGAAAGCCTGGTACTGGAGGGAGGAGAGGAAATTTCTCTGCGGGGCACATGCTCAATAAGACTAGATGACGTAATGAAACATTTTTACGTGTGCAGTGGGTGTCAGTGTGATGAAACAGAGGGGCAGGGCCTAGCCTGGGAACAATTGGAGAGGTAATCGGATTGGATGGAGGACATGAAACCCCAATAGAATTTACTGGGAGGAGAGCCCAATCCAGGCCTGGGGAAAAGTTAGGAATTTGGGTTGGATAATTTGAATGGTTCTGTTACTGGCAGGACCACGAGACCTCGGTTCTCATCTTCTTGAAGGGAAGATTTCAATCAAGAGACAAACTGTAGCAAAGTAAGTAAGAATTTATTGACCACAACAAAAATATACTTAGGACTGGGAAACGAGGAAGGGCATAGATTAGAAGAAGCAACAGGAGAGCCTAGGCGGGGCTGCTTTGGCTCACTGAGTCAGAGAAAGGGGCCCTAGAGACAGGTTGGGGGGTTAGCCCAGGATGAGCTGCCACAGCCCATTACTTCCCTGGTTGCAAGTCTGTGGGGTCCCTTAGAGGAAAGAAGAGGGGAAGGGAATGGCACAGGCATGCTCCCCTGGGGGAGAGCGTATCCTGGGTCCTTTGTGTTGAGGGTATTCATCCCTCTCTTGCAGGTGGGCATCTTAGGGGCGTTCTCAGAGGAGGGTCTCAATACAATATTCATCAGCTTTCCAGGTGTGCTCTTCTGGTCGTGGTCTCAACTGATTGGTCGGTGCCAGGGCAGGAGTCATTAAATAATGCAGCCGGTCAGGAGGCAGCCACAGAGTCACTTGTCTGGTTTTGATTCTTTTCTGGGCCTGGAGCTGAAATACAGCTGAGGCCTAGATGTTATCTTAGGAGGAAAAGGTCAGGGGGTCTAAACTGCGTGGCTAGTGACATGCTAGGGGAGGACAGGCTACCCTGGCGGTGAGGGTCTTGTTTTCCCAGTTTTGCCCCTTGCTAGGCATCCAGGGCTTTCTGCCCTGGTGAGTTTCTGTACCTGGCCTGTCATCCTTGCTCTGCTCACGGCTGTCTAATTTCCTATAACAGTTTTTTGTCCTTTACCCGAACCAAGAAGATATATGGAGGATTAACAGGAGCCTCATGGCAGTGTTTTAGAGTCTGCCTACCCTCTAAGTCCCCGAGGGTGTGTTGATTCCCCTCAATTCACAACAAAATCTAGCTATCACTTTTAACTTCTCCACGTGGGTGCTTTCGGGATTCTTTTCTCACGTCCCCGCAAAAGAACCTATCACATTCACCGGCCACAGTTCTACTCTATAAGCATCCTCACTGGTTGAGCCTCATTTATTCTATTGCTAATTTGCTTGACATTATTCCCATGTTTACTGCCCTACTAGGTTAGCAGAGCTTTCTGGGATCACCTCCTGTTTTACTCTTCATCCAAGCTCAGAGGTTTCCCCGCTCTGCTTTCTTACGCCTCTCTAATCTATCACCAGCGGATTTCATGTAACTGCTTATGTTTTCTCCTTCGATTGTAATGTGTAAAATAAGGTGCAAATGGCCACTCTCTGGAGCATTTTCTCAATCTGCTGAGATTTTGCTTCCCAGCCATTGTTGTCAGTTTAGCTAAAAAACAAACAAACAAACAAACAAACAAACACACTCACACACAAACCAAACTCATACAAATTCTCTACAGGTTTGGATGTTTCTTATGTCAACAAGGGATTCAGGTCTTGGCTGGCCAGCTGAGTGAAAAAGAGAAGCTAGTTCCAGAATTTTGTGAAATCGCCAAATGTTTTAGGTATCAGTAACTAATTTAAAAATGTTGAAAACACCACATGCATCACGCCAAAGCTGCCTATGTGCCAATATGGCCTGAGCTGCCAGTTTGCCATACCTGTTGTCCCTAGAATTGGGCAGAGCCTGCTTGCCCAGCCCTACCCAGTGCCTTCCTATGGGGATATGAGCCCTAGCTAGGGGCCTCCTGCCCGGCAGGAATGCTTCCCTATCACGTGTTAGCATGTAACACCAGCATTTAAGCAAGCATTTGTACATTCTCACATCTAAGCCAAACAAACTCCCCCTTGTTTCACTAGTGATTGGAGCTTTGACCCATTTTAGCCTGACAGCAAAAGAACCATTAGCAGGGGGTGTTGTTAGTGGTATTTTGATTGGGAGGAAATGAAAGAAGTTGGAGAGAGAGAGGGATGAGAGGAAGGGCCATAAAAGGAATCTTCCTGGAGGACAAAAGTTCACCAGTTTTCCCTTGAAACTAATTTAAGGGCAATAGAATGACATCAACAAAAATCTCAGTCAATTGTTACGGGTTTTGAAAAGATAGTTCTACTTATTGTTTTTGGCTTTTGCCGAGGCTATTTAGCTCTGGGTCTTCAGGGACTTCACCTTTAGCTGTGGAGGAAAGAATTGCATATCTTCCTTTATCAACTTCTTGGGCACTTCTTCAGGCCTGAGATGGAAGGCGGAGCCTTGGTGGAATTTGGCCTGAGAATGGTTTTCATGACTAGCACCTAGAATAGACATTGTGAGGTAGGGGACATCTAGGCTCCATTCACCTCTAACAGCCAGAGGTGACCAAGTATCAAAATAAACTGACATTGACTGAGGAGCCAAATTAGCTTAGGATAATGTGGAATGCAGACATTTAGGTTGTTTTAAATTTTATACTATTATAAATAATGCTCTAGTGAATAATCCTGTACACAGGTCATTGTGAACATGTGAATAACTTAAATCGATCATTTTAATTTGTGAATTCTTTCTGTGAGACACAAGGCAACTCCAACTGAGTCACCATGTAGGTCATCAAATGTATAGCATATACATTGGAGGAAGAAAAAGAGAACCGTCCTATCATATCAAATGACCTCAATTGTATTACGTGTGTTTATTGTACGGGGAGTCCTCAAACTTGCTTTCCAGCCATTCTTGGTAAAAAATTCATCTGAAAAAAGGTCACATTCCTTGCTATCACTTTATAAATTCTTATTCATGTTCATCAAATGCTTAAAAAAACACACACCAAAAAACCCTCTGGGTTAATATGCCCTTTTTACAGTTTAAAACATGGCAGGTATTTTTAGGTCTAAAGCTTTAGCCATGATCACAAGGCTCAGTAAATGGTTACCTGGAGCTTGGAACCATTAACTGAGCAAACATTTACTGAGCACTGTGGCAGAGACTAGCTAGGTGCTGAACTGGGCTCTTTCCTCCTGGGCCCCCAGGTAGACTAGTTTCCCAGGCTCCCTTGTGGTTGGATATGGACATGTGACTGAGTTCTGACCAATGGAACATGGGGGGCATTATGTCAGCTACTTCCAGGCCTGGCCCATAAAGACTTCCCATGAAATCCTCCGGGGTTGTAGATGCTCAGGACAATCACCATGGTTGACGGATGGCAAAACCTCTGTCAGTCTGGGTCTTTGACCTGCCATCCTAAGAAGAAGTAAACTTCTATTGTGCTAACCCTAAAGTTCCAAGACTTCCTGTGTGATAATAGTCAGTATTACTTTGACTGATATAAACCCCTATGATGTGACTCACCTTATGCCAAGCACCATGTCTTCAACTTCAAAATGAATGTATTCTCCTCCGGCCTCAAGGATTGTGGAAAAGATTGTCAGAGAATCTTGAAATCTCACCTGTAACTGGCTGAAGTGGGAAATTAACTCCAGGAAACCAAAAAATAATCCTTTGATTTGGGTCCTATACTTACTTTAAACTTAAAACTTTCCTAAATTATACTAAAATCATATTTAAACTGTAAGAACATCTTGAATTACAGTATATCCATAAGCCTGAATGCTTGACTGTCTGATTATCTGCTTGCCTGACTGGCTGGCTGACTGTCTGAGTGAATAATTGACTGAATGTTTGACTATTTAACTGTCTAACTGACAGACTATCTGAATGACTGACTGACTGTCCAACTGTCTGCTTGCCTGATTGGCTGATTGACTGAATGCCTGACTGATTGGCTGGCCCAATGACTGACTGATGTCTGACTGAATGTCTCTGACTGAATATCTGACAAATTCTCTGACTGACTGACATCTGAGAATCTATCTGACTTACTGATGGGCTGGTGACTGGTCTGGGTAATCACAGAAGGAATGTGTTACAGATGGAGTTGAGGCTACTGGTGGGGGTTGGGGTGTCTATTTCAACACCTAACCTATCAACTTATTGTGTACCCTTTTTTTTCCCCAAAGAAAAGCCAATCAGCCCTGTGAAAAGTAAATACCACTAAAGGAAATGTAATTCATACATTATTGTAACAGGTTTATGGTATTTGCAGAAGCTTAACAAAACAATTTTTATAAACCCCCAAATGTCCTCAAACCAAATCTCATATCTCAGTCAGCTTCTGTAGCCCCCGCCCAGCTTCAAACAGGATCCCTCTGAGGCAAACCGTGATGTAAGAAAACTTTACTATGAGCTTTCCCTACGGTTGTGACCCTTTCTCTCCTTTCAGCTGACCAGGGACTTGCCCCTTCACCTCTTTACTCTCTCAAAACAGAGAGAGAGATCTGATAACCAGTCACTGACACTTGTTGACTGATTATATTTTGACTGGAGCTCATATTCATCAACACCTTGTCTGAAATAGCCTTGTGAAGTTTAAGCCTTTTAGCTATGGGATGAAAGGTATAGTTATGGGATGAAAGGTATTCCACTCAAAGTAAAAGAATTTCAGATATCAGCAAACAGGAAGAGAGAGGTAAAGGTCTACTCAGCCACCTCTGAAAGTGATCCTAATGTGTCTTCCTTTTCGTGGTGCTTTTCCCCACAAGAAACCTTTGGCACCACTGTGGAGACTAATGCAGGGCCGGCAGAGACCAAGCTGCTGAGGCATAGCCCAAGGATTATTTGGATTAGAACCTATAGAACCTTCTAGATCTTGCTCCCATCTTCCTTATTTGACCATAGACAGACTTTCTTCCTTATTACCTCAACCAAAATTCCTGACCATAGGCCATTTTTTCCAAGTCTCTAAGACATACAGTTTGCCCATTCTGGAGCATTTTGATAGTTTAGTGATTATTTAATTTTTTTTTTGTATTCCTACCTTAAACCCCTGTGTCTGCCAATCTGAAAGTATTTGTCCAATAGTATCTGTACCTCAGGTTAAGAAGTTTCTAACAAGAACAGAAAATGTGTCATTAATATATAGCTCATGTATTAATTAGAACTTGAAGGCATAATTAACAAGGAAAGAGAACTCTGGGTTTAATATTCCATTGAGATCTGTATGTTTGAAGGAAGGGGTGTCTTGGGAGTCCTAACAACAAAGGTGGGTATTATTCTCATCGTACCTGTGAGGAAATTAATACTCAGCTCTGTCTAGTAATCTTCCCAAGAACGCCTCTCTGGCCGGCTGCGGAGCCAGTATTTGAGCCCAGTTCTGCCTGACTTCCACTTGCTGACTCTGCTACGGCACAGCAGAAAGCAACAGTTTCTTTCCCAGGACTTCTGTATCTGTAGCTACACAGATAGCTATTAATTCTAACACTGGGTTGAAATCTACAGGATTTATTTAAAGGTAGGCAATGAGTATTACTATTTTTAATATCTCACTATTGTCTTTCAACTTTTTCCACATACAAAATTTTCTAAGAGAAGGATGTTCAATAATTTCTTGATTATAATGGTCCTTACTCTTGCCAGAAGCTTGCAAACATAAATGCAAAGTGGACAGAGTAGGTTGGGTTACTTTTAAAGCAGTAATTATTAATGTAAAAACAAATGAGAAAGAGGTCTTTTATGAAATGAAAAACATGAGCCCTTGTCTCTGTCTTGACATATGTCTTAAGGAGTAGGTTAAAAGTTTACCATAACAAACTTTGGTTATCTGTTCAGTTTCAAATCCAGGATCGATAAGGCTTATCAGAGCATTTTTATGACTTCAGGGAGGTTATCACTGTCTTAATATAGTGATGAAGACAAAAGCCAGGCCTCAGTAGAGGTCAGCACTGAGCAATCAAATTAACATCTGTCAGGAATGACTTGGTCCAGTCTTCAAAGTTAACATATTCACAGATGTCAAAGTGTCTGAATGGAGAGATGATAATCATTGACCCTGAAACCTTTTGGGGCTTGGCAGGCAGCTGTGGGGGAGATAAGGAGCTTTCTGTTGAGATAGCAAATATGTGTTTGAATGTACACTTCCTTATTTTCATTTTGTGAAATAAGAGGAGATGCCAAAACCAAGTCTTAGTTAACCAAGGTCCTGCTGGAGGGAGATGAAACAGGCTAGGAGGTTCCCTTTCCCACTTTCTCCAGAGGGATAATTCTGAGTCCTTGACAAGCATTAGTTCCAAGTCCTTTCTTGGACATACTAACCCCAAAGAGGAATGGGAAAGAGGTGGGCAGCCAGAAAAAGAAAGAAAAGAGGAGAGATTAGGTATGGCTAATTGATAGACGAATAGGCCAAATTTGCATAGAAAAGCTCTAATTTTTATGTAGCTTTAGTATGCTATCCTTAACTAGTTAATCTCTTAACAAGATCTACAAACTGAAAGATTTTTCCCACTTCAGATAAAAAATTTGAGTTCCTAATTGTAATATAAACCTGGACTTGAATTCATTAAAAATGCAAACAAAAAAACTTACAAAACTGACAACTTTTGTGAAATAAGAGGAGATGCCAAGTTTACAGTTTACCATTCTGGGGCCTAAATGAATATTATCCAGTGATAGTGTAAGCTACAAAGAAATGGAACTTCGTCTGCTTTGTTTCCTAGTGTATTCCCAATGTCTAGAGAAGCTGAGAAGTACACTATCTCTGTCGCCACTTTAAAGTCTCCCATTTCATTTTCTCTCACAAAGTGAAGCAAACTAATCAACTGGAATGTGATAAAACTCTTGATGGTAAGAATACTATGACAAGGGAGATAAAATGAACTGGAGGCTCTGGTCCTCATGGTGACTCTTTTAAAGAGGTTCTGATTTATGGGGTATGAAAGTCAGGGCCCTATGAAAGTTTATTTATTTATTTTTTTAAGAAGAATCAACCCATACTTTAGTCATTTGTGAAATGTTGGTACCAATTAAGACTGACTTAAAATTTGATTTTGTGCCAATCAAGACTGACTTGACTTTTAACTGTGATGTATGACTAAAGGTCATGTAGCGATGGCCCCATCTACACGCTGGCCATGAAATGAAGAGATTGTTGAATACTAGCTGACAGAACAGCATAGCTCAGCTATGTGGCTGATAAAAATGTTATACTGCTGCCTAGGTATTAAAATGAACCATAGTAAAGCAGAAAAAAATGATTGTAATCAGCAAACAGTAATTGGCTATATTTATAAGACTTGGCCATGGTCATGCTGTTCTACCTTGGGAGAGATGGCAGACAGTAGTGGAAAGAGCACTAAGATTGGGAGGATGGGAAACCTGGATTCAGGTGCTAACCCTGTCACTTACTGTGTTACCTTGAATCCCTAGTTATTTATCTCTATATCATTATTATCAGGGGACCTATAGGGATTCTTCCTAGGAAAATGTCATTCACAATAAGACTTTCAAGGAAAAGATACCTGAGTTATCTCTCAGGTCTTAGTCTATAAGTTATCCATAAGGTAGAGTTCCTACTATATTTTTTAAATCCTAAATTGGCTTCTTCTGTTGCTGCTGGAGCACTTCCAAGAAAGCTCCCTCTGCCAAAAGCCGGTATGTTTATGGGAATAAATAGTTAGCTGGATTCTCATGCTCTCACTCTTCAAGGACAAAAAGCTCACCTTCCACCCTCCAGTGGCCATTCTTATCTTATCCTGAAGTTAAGCATTCCTGAGCCTATGAAAATCCATTAAAGGCATATCACCAAAGCCTCCAATAATAATGAGGATGATAATGGTGTTAATAATAACACTGTGGTTAGTGTGACATGGCCTCTGGCCCTCCAGCAAACCAGGACCTTTGATTTTATAGGAAGATACTGGCTTCCTTTAAACCCATTTTTCAAAACTGCATGGAAGACTTTGGTCATTGTATTGATGGGATGGATGTCTGTTTCACAATGGGTTAGGAGCTAACCTAAGTTTTGATAAAAGTGAGTAATGTTTTTGGCAAACATACTTATTAAGAAAAATCTCTGTAAATTTTCACTTATAAGAAACTACTACAATTTTTTGGTATAAATGTTTTTGTTAATTAGAAACCTTAGATTTTTCTTAAATTGTTGAATTAAAAATAAGAATTGGATAAAACATCAGATCATTTCACCCTCAGGAAGTTGGAGTGTTAGGTTATCTCTTCCTCTCTACCCTACTTTTTCAGTCATGCGTTTCCACACTTACATATGAATAGACATTAAAAAGGAGTAACCCCATTTGTACAGATTTTTTTTAAGACCATTTACTGCATTATGCAAAATAGCAGAATAAAGAAGGGACTAATCTACTGAATATCAACCACCTGCTAGGTTCTTAGATGTCAGGAACAATTTCCTCCCCTGTAAAGAGTCTCAGGATAAAGATAGTTCATGCGTTTTTAAGTTAGTGTGAACATTAACTAAGATCATATACATGAATCTAGTAAATGGAGTTTATCCTAGGGTGGACCCTCACTTCCTGAACCATTCCCAGTACTCTGAGTTGCCCAGTGCCCCCAAGATCTTTCTTTTTGTCTAAGGACAAAGTCCCCTATTAAGGGAGAGCTGCATAAACTCTTTCTCACTGACTGGTAAATGACTCATAACTTCTGAAAGTGAATTGCCTCAGGAAGATTCATATTTGGTTGGGATGGAATGATACTTAAAGATGGTGATTTCAGGAGTGAGACACCTGGTAAGAGCGGATTCCTTTCTTGGGGAATGGAAGAGTGAGCTTCTGACAGCCTACTGTGATCTTCCTCATCTATGGAGGAGCAGGGCAGTGGCTGAGAGGTGTGTGTTGTGCTAGCTCTGTCTAGGAGAGAACTAGGGTGTGCAGGTTTCCTTGAAGATGCTTCACACCTCATCCATGAGAGGGCACTGGTGCTCTAGATAGCCATGCTTAGAAACTTGTCTGAAGAGAGAGATTCATCCCATAACGCCAGGAGTGGTTAGCTACTTGTACCACATCCGTGGTTTGTGTTTGATTAAAGTTATCTATCTATCTATCATCTATCTATCTATCTATCTATCTATCTATCTATCTATCTATCTATCTATCTATCTATCTATCTATCTATCTATTTATCTATCTCCATCCTTAGGAGTTCTGTCCTTTTGCCCAGCTTTGTGTACCTGTGGTCTTCAGACTCTGGCTGCCAACTGTTAAACCCTCAGCCCACGAGGAAGATCTGATTGCAGTGTGCAATGGGTATTTTTAAAATTAGGGCAACAAGTCTGTGATTCAGGATTAAAACAGAAACATGCACCAGGACCCTGTGGGAAGCCCTCCAAAGAAAGGAAAATGGCTTTTCCCTGTGTAAGGAAGGGAGGTGTAGGAAGAAAAAGAGAGAGCTGGTAATTTCTAGTGAAATGAATAATGTCTTACACCTCTCACCCTAAATTGAGAAAGGTCTTTTGACATGGGTTTCAAAGTAAAAATAGCTATGGGCCCATACATACCTAGATTTTCACATGGGAGAAAAGAGCATATGATAGTTCAAAACTGACCACCTAGTGAAAATTTTCCCATTCTGCAGAGTGACTCTCTTTTGTAGCGTTCTGCTTTGTTTTCTTAATAATGCTTGACGCTATCAGAAACAAGCTTACTCGTTTGTTTGTTTAGTTATTGCCTGTCATCTTTACTGGAATATAACCTCGATGAGGGCTAGAACCTTGACTCTGTTGTTCATCACTGTAGCCTCAGCTTCTGGAAATATTGCCCGACAGAGTTGGTACCAGTAAGCATTGGTGAGTGAACAATAATGCGTGAAGGTGTCAAAATTTCACAAAGAGGGTCAAAGTGATTGTATTCTGTGAAGGCTGTGGCTTCAGCGAAACTGAAAAATGCTTCACAATACGGCACCATCCAGGGGGTTTTGACTCGGGGCAAAGTGAAATGGTTGCTTTTCTGACCAAGGTCATCTCAATGGCCATATACCAGGCAATATGTTTACACACCCATGTAAACACACACATTTTATATATATTTTTTATTAACTTCTTAATATGTAATTCTGGGAAGAGTGCATATTGAGTTAGGAGGAAATGTATTATTCCAGTGGGCAACATGCCATGAAACCAATTACCTGGGGAAATTCATGAAGATTTGTATGGAGGGACCATGTGGCCAGAATTTTATAGGCAATCCCCATATGTCTTTATTTTGGAGTGCAGAAGATTTGACCACTTATACATATAAAGAAAATATTAAGTGACATCAAAATAGAAATATGATCTTTTGTTTAAGTCAATCTTAATTTGAATTGTGAGTTCTGAATAACCAGATAATGAGGAGTGACCAGGTTTCAGTAGGATGTTGAAAATTCAGGACCAGTGCCTAACTTGGGGAGCCCTAGACTTACTGGAGCCACAAAGTGCGTTTGCCATGACCATCATGACTTTATGCCTACTTTCTAGTTTTAGTATCAAATGAAAAGGAACAGTCCAGAAATTAATAACGCAACACATTTTTGAGTGGCTGCCACATACTTGTACTAAGCTAAGCCTGTGGGGAACACTCGATATGGTCTTTGCTTTGCGAAGTTAAATCGTGCTGAGGAAATATGGCACACTTGTACCAATTAGAATCTTTTTAGTTCTTTATTAGTTAGGGTTCTCCAGAGGAACAGAACCAGCGGGATATCTATCTATCTGTCATCTATCTAGCTAGTATCTATCTATCTATCTATCTATCTATCTATCTATCTATCTATCTATCTATCTATCATCTGTCTATCCATCCACACACAGGTGTGTGTGTGTGTGTGTGTGTGTGTGTGGATGTGCGTGTGTGTGTGTAAATTGGTTCACACAATGATGGAGGTTAAGTCCCATGATCTGCCTTCTGCAAGCTGAAGAGGCAGGAAAGCTGGTGGTGTTATAAAGCTGGTGGTGTTATTCATTCTGAGTCTGGCTTATTCAACATAAGTCTGCGTCCAAAGGCTGGAGAATTGGGACACTGATGGTGCAGGTCCTGGTCTGAGTCCAAAGCCCCAAGAACCAGGAACATCAATGTCCAAGGGCAAAAACAGCAAATTCACCCTTCCTCCACCTTTTTGTTCTACTCAGGCCCTTGATGGATTGGATGATGACACCTGCATTGGTGAGGGTGATCTTCTTTACTTAGTGTACTGATTCAGATGCTAATCTCTTCTGGAAACACCCTCACAGATATACCCAGAAATAATGTTTTTACCAGCCATCTGGGATCCCTTAGCCCAGTCAAGTCAACACATAAAATTAACCATCACAAATTCCAAGTCAACTCAACTCAAGTTGACTTAGGTAAAAGATAGGAATTTACTATCTCATATAACTATAAAGTTCACATTGTAGGCTGGCTTTGATAATTACTAGATTTAAGACTCAAAATAATTCACAAAGTCCCAGTATTTTTTTTCTCTGTCTCTTAGCTGGCACCTGCCATCTTCCTGTGTTGGCTTCATCCACAGACTCCCTGTGGACCATTCCTCCAGGGCTCAAGCCTGGTGGAGTAAGTCAACACTTATTTTCCATCTCTTAAGCCAAAGCCCTGAGATGAACTCTGATAGGGCTGATTAGCATGATTTAGCCAAATGAGAACTGGAAGCTCTTACTGGGAGGCTATAAATGGATGTGGGTGAATAGAAAGCTACTAAGGACCACAGGGTGAAGCAGTAAATGGTGACTACCATGCAAATAATTCAGGTTGGAAATGATTTAAGAGTTCAGGGAAGGAGAGGTTAATGTGATTGGAGCCATGAAGATATACTCCAAAGGATAAAGTATAAGCTTGGTGAGGGCCTTGCAGGACAATTTTTGGGCATCTTTTGTGCCTAGACAATTTCTGGAGGGCTCAGTGCATGTGAAAGAATGAGCTTTGTTGACAACACACCCATTGTCCAACATACAACTCACCACCCTGGAAGTGCAGTAGAGAAATTTGCCTCCTGGAAATGCCTCTAGGTGCAGTGCCATCCATGTATTGAGCCCCAAGTGCCTAGTTGACAAGGTTTTGCTTCATATTGATGGGGTAAGTTCCATTTCAGTTTTTGTCTGCTGCTATTTCTTTCAGGCTTTGCCTAAGCTGATGATCTGCTATCCCAACAAGCACATTCCCCAAGCCGGTGTTGAAAGTGGGAGGTGCAGGAAGCATTTATTGCTGCAGGAGCCAGCTCCTCTGCCAGTGTGGGAGAGGTCCCCATGACCCAGCCCTAGGTCTGGGTGGCAGACATTAAACATTTTGTAGAATATTATTTGTGAAAGGAAGACCTCATGTCTTCAGTTAATTTATTATTATGCTGCTTTTTTATTGCCCCAACACACGATTCATTGATAGAAGCATTACTTGGTAAACAGGGCTTCTCTGATTGCATCATGGTGATTCTTAGTCTATAAATTGCCACTAGGAAAGCATATGTGGATTGTTGTGTTGTCAGACTTGGTTATAAACTGCCTTTATCTTTTCTGTTGGAGCTCACCAAGAGCATATGTCAATATTGACCTAGGTTCTAGGATTCCATGTTAGAATAATCTGAAGGTTATAGAATTTGGGTTCTCATAAAACTTTTAAATACACTGAAATTGTGTTTCTGCACAAAGGTTTAAAGAAAGATAATCAGAAAACACAGATATATATACTCCTATTGGCTGGAAGGATTCATTAATTGGACTCCCTGAAATACTATAGGATTCTAAATATGTGTTCACTGGCAGCTTTCTGAGGGAGGAAGATGATGATGGATTTTTCCTGTCCTCACATTTCACTACTAATATAATAGAATCAAATCCATTTCACTTTATATTGATAAAATGGACTACTTCTTGTTTTCTCTTGCTTAGTATGCTGTGTACTTCATAAATCTCAGCATAGTTCTCAAGAATATCTAAATATTTTTTTCTAGAAAGATTTTTCTCCTTCCCATGTTTTAGGACATTTAAAAAAAATGGGCACATATCAAAGCTGCAAGGATATTTTCCATATGATTAGCATATTCTCAGTCACAACTAAAAGTCCAGTGACTAAATGCAAGTTAAATTTTATATATTAGAATTCTTTTTAAAAAATATGTTTTATTGATTTTTTTAGAGAGAGAGGGAGAGAGAGAAACATCGATCAGCTGCCTCCTGCACGCCCCCTACTGGGGATTGAGTCTGAAACCCAGGCATGTGCCCTGACCAGGAATCGAACTGGGACCTCTCAGTCCATGGGAAAATGCTCAATCCACTGAGCCACACCAGCTGGGCTAGAATTCTATTTTTAATCCCAGAGGTTGCTTAACAAATAATTTACTCATTCAACAAATATTTATTGAGAATACTTATAGGTCAAGCACTTTGATTAAATGTTACTTATATTATTATTAGTATAAGACATCTCTGCTTCTGAATTTAAAGATTTGTATTTGACAATATTGACTAGTTCTCTATTCCCCATGTGAAAACACTATACATATGTGCATGTGGATATATATGAATATATAAACATACATATACATACACATGAACACAAACTTATAATTAGAAAAAGTCAAGTCCATATCACTTGCTGAGAAAACCCTGCTGATTTTAATGAAGGTAGAGAATCTTAGATAATTGTCATAATAAAGGGAAAATGTCACAATTGAATGATTTTGTGAAATATTAATAGCTAAGGAAAAACAAACAGTTGATAAAGATAATTTTTATTTTTTTTAATGAGTGAGGGCTATCCTACGATCAGATTTTGGTTGCTGTTGATTTGCACATATCATACCAAACTGAACTTTCTCAGCCTTTAGATGTTTTTCACTTAAGTAAAATCAAGTAAGAGTTTGTTTAGGGGTGTGGGACAGAGTCCTGAACTGGGTTATGCTTTGCAAACCACTAGCTATTTAACCGTAGCTAGTTTAAACCCGTACTGGAAAAGTGGAGATTGTGTGGTCCTAATGATCCTTCTGAGCTCTAGTGGGCTTGAAAATGCAAAATAAAAATACCCCTGGCTTCAGAAGAAGTAAGGAGTCTGGCTTGCACTTCAGACAGGCTTGGTTCAAGCTGTACCACTTACTAGCTCTGTAACTTTGGGCAAGCTACTGAACATCCCAAAGCTGACTTTCTTCCTCTGTAATGGAGTTAATGAGAGTGCAACTTGTACCACCTCTGTAACCTCGAGCACATGTTACCATCTCCTTGATTTTTAGTTTTCTTGTTGTAAAAATAGTGATAGTAGCAGTGCTAACACATTGGGTTAGGAGTAGGGGCAATTTTAAGTGAGTGCACAGAGGTACTTAGCATGGTGTGAGTGGCTGGGAGACAGTCAACTATGGAAGTAACTGATGAAAGTCAAATGATGGGTAGTCAACTGATGGAAGGATGGTGATATTAGTTTGTTCTCTCTGATTTAGAAATTTGAACAAGCAAGAATAACAGAAGCTCAAACAAATAGATAAGATGGTGACAAAAGACAGACTGGACTTGTGTCTTGGGTCTCGGTGTACCTCAAAGCAGCCCAAGATGGCCCTGGGGGGCCTAGCTTACTATTTATGGTCATCAAGCCTTCCAGTACCCTGAAGAAATATTGGCTATGCAGTCTACACAACTTAGAAAGCACTTAGAGGAATGCAGCTCCATTAGAGCCAGCATCATGGACCCACTCAGGGCGGTGCGCTGCAGATAACGGCTAAGGTCATCTCACGTGTCTACAGGCCAGGACGCTCTTCACACAGGTCAAGACCTTTGGTGAGTCTGCTGGCTCTCAGGAGCCAGGTCCCTTACCTTTCACACCCAGGACTCCATCCTTCCTACTTGAACATAAACATTAAAAAAAAAAAAAAAAAGAAAAGAAAACCCATTGGCAGTAAACAAATGACTGTTTCAAAAGACTGTGGAATGACCTTGGAGGTATAGCCAGATCAGCACAAGGCAATTGCCCAGAGGTGAAGAAAAGCCATTATCATACTTTGTAGCTGGTTAATTAAAGGCTATTTTTGTCACCTTCAATTCTGAGAAAGTCAAGAGAGCTACAGTCAGACTTTCACAGGAGAAATTCTTGAAATAATGGGGTGGAAGAGGCTGAACATTCACAGGCTTTCTCTCTGTTGAATAAGAGTTAAGCATTTGTCCTTCTCGCACCCTCCAAATTTTGCTTGGTGCAGTGTAAACCAAGATTTCAGTACTTTTCTTTGATGCTTCCTGCAGTCTAAATTACTTGGAGAGGATCTTACAGGAGGAGCTTACGGTTGCGGTTTATCTGATGCCTTTTTCCATTTTGCAAGGTCACTGGCCTTACTAATGATAGACTGTAATAGGTCTTAATATTATGTTAAAAGCTCAGGAAAGTATTTCTTAGAATTTCTCTTTTTAAATTCCCTCATTTAAATATTATGTGTTAAAAACTCATGAACATATTTCTAAGAACTTCTTGCTTTAAGTTCTAAAGATAGATTTTTTAGTTTTTTAAATATATCAGTATCTCCTAACTCAGAGCAATTTTGAATCGATGCCTAATATTTTAAAGCCAGCAGACTTGCAAGGTCAAAATAATTTGATTACAATAAAAAATTTATATAATTCAAATTTCTATGGCAGGAAAAAAACAGGTCAAGTTAATGATGTCCTCTCTTAAATCCCCCATAAGAACACTGGGTCTCCTTAGCGACAATAGGGGTGATATATTGTCCGTACTCTTTGCTTCTCTTTTCATTGAGATAAAATCAGGCTTATGCACTTCCAAGTAAACAATCGACTTAATTTTCAAGTCAGGCGATACTGCTTTATGTGTCAGATGTTTACATTGAGTTTCTAAGTAGTCAATATTTAAAAAAATCTATTTATTGTAAAATTGACCAGTGAAAATGACTCATGACCTTCAAGTCTAAGATTCCAGGAATGGAACAAACTCTACCAATCAAACTGTTGGGGTTCCCCACTGAGGGGTGTCAAAGGGGAGGGATCAGGCTCATGAAGAGGAGACTGGAAGGAGTTAGCAACCATGAAAAGAACAAAAGGGCTTCTTTAGATTCCTGGCCTGTAGGTCTGCCCACTGAGCCCTATGACCTTATTCTCCCAAGTTAGTCACTGGTCTTGGTCCTAGGATCATGGAATTACTTTCCAACAGGGATATGGTAACCTTCCCCGCATTAGAAGAAGTTGGCATCTACAATGTTGGTGATGCTCCCAGGGCCAATGCAGAGCATACTTGCATACTTCTGGATCTTTGTGCATGTTGCCCTCCCTGATTGTTAAAATCGTGTTTACCTTTTCAGCACCAACTCCAATGGCGTTTCTTCTCCCTAGACCTAGGGATGTTTGATCAACTCTTTCTCTTCTTATTGCATATTGTAACCATCTCTGTTGCAGTGCAAGTGGCATTGCATCATAATGTAAAATTGTGTTTATTTCTATCCACCTAGAATTTGAACCCTAAAGGGCAGGAATCACATTGTGTTCACTAATTTATCTCCAGGGTTTTATGTAGAGCCAGGCAAGTTATAAGTGCACAATAGAATGTCTTTAAATGGTGGACAAAGAACCCCAGATTCTCAGCTCTCTGCTCTACCCTCCACCTCCCTGTCTTCCCTTCCTTCCATCCCTCACCTTTCACCCCACTCAAGCTCTGTGCTCAGGCTCCCAGTTCCCATGTCAGAAGCATGTGGTACTGTGATACTCTCCCAAGGCAACACAGAAGATTGGGTTTCCCATTTGGAGCATGCCATCGATGCTAACTAAATCACATAATTGTGTGACTGTTAGCTGCCCATGGCTCCAGGTCAGTGTCTTTGGTGAAGCAAAGATTATTGTGCAAAAAAATCACTAATCCGATGTTACCATGTGGTGGGCCTGTGAGTCTGTGGTGACTAAGAAATGCCAGACAGAATGCTGCTTCTGCGTGTGGTTCAGAGAAGCCCTCTGCTTTAATGATGAGCAGATCAGGTTTATCTCTGTCCTTGTTCCTGAGCAGCTCCCCCAAATTTGCAGTGTGAAGGCAATGTCTACTTGGCTACATTTCATGTCATTCAGAACTTGCTTCTAATCTAGACCTGTCCCATAGAGATCTGAATTTCCCCTTAAAATTTGCCACCAGAGTTCTTTTCTGAATTGGAACACACACATTGTCAGCATAAGGCTATAGACAATTCCTGGGGGTTGTTTTTTTCAACTGATAGAAAAATAACCCATTGTCTATTTTGGCAGCTAATGTATGGGTAATGATAACAAGACCAGAATGTTTAAACCAAGAGATATTTAAAAATACTGATTGCTTGGCTTTGAATTGTACAAGATAATTGTTAATATGCTAGTTGCTTTTTATACATTTTGGTGTTAAATCAATTTTTATTTAACACTGAACCACATTGTTATTTTCCAAATACACTCAGTCTATAGCTTTATTGTCTGGCTCACAATGTTCCCTGTGCTTAGATGCACCTTGTTTTCTACTTTCCAACTAATGGCCTCTCCTTTGCCATAGCTTTTTCCCAGCAAGGAAAATTTCTATGCATCTTTGACAATCAAATGTCATCTCCTTGGACTGCCACAGCTAGAACCAAGTAATTCCTGTTCCATGCTCAGAGCTCAGCTTGCATCGGGCTGCATTTAGCTAGCTGTTTCCTTGTCTACCTCTCTTTGTGTATGATCTTGAAAAAGGGCCTCATGCATTGCTCATTTCTTTCCAAATTACAAGCCAGGGACTGAGGAACAACAGATAATACTTCTTAAGAACTTCCTATGTATCAAACATTTTGGCATACGGTGAGGCCGAAAGTTAGGGACTACTGTTATCCCTACTATACCATCTTGGTAATAACTAATTGCCCAAAGTCTTACACTTTGTAGAGGTGGAGTGAGGATTTGAATCCAGTTATTCTGGTTTCCTACCCCAGGCTCTTCATCACCATTGCTTTTCCTGAGAGGATGGTACTCTGTGTCTTAACTGACACAGGGAAAGAAAACGCCAACTGACTGAGGGGCAGTGACAGGAAGTTGAGGGTGGATTATGTTACCATTCTCTCTGAATAGCTCCTAGATGTCTCACAGAAAGTACACAGAACCAGGGTACACACAGGTCCTGGGATCTCCACGGCCTCCACATGGTTAGGGCTCTAATCATAGATGTCCACTCACTTCTCCCCTTTTCTGTGTCCTAACATTTCACATGTGTAAGCACCCCCCAGCCAGCTTATTAACCCCTTCCATTCAAAACATCTTGCATTGTCCATAAATCTTAGCAGAATCTCTTGAACATAGAAGACACTCACTAAAAGGGATAGGTCTTTTTATGGGTGTTGTTTATACATTTTTATTGAAGAATAGCACTTATACTTAAAAATGTACAGATCATGCCTTGGCCGGTTTGGGTCAGCGGTTAGAGCGTCGGCCCGCGGACCAGAGAGACCCGGGTTCGATTCCCGCTAAGGGCACTCACCTTGGTTGCGGTTTGTCCCCGGCCCCGGTTAGTGTCGTGTGGGTGGCAGCCACTCGATGTGTCTCTCTCACATCGATGTTTCTCTCTCTCTCTTCCTCCCGCTCTCCCTCCCACTCTATCTGAGGATAAATGCAAAAATGTCCTCAAGTGAGGATTAAAAAAAATGTAGATCACACATAAGTGTACAGCTAAATGTACTTTTGCAAGGAGAACATACCCATTTAACCACAACCCAAGAAGCCTCCCCCATGATGTCTCCTAGAAATCACCACCTCAAACACACAGTATTCTGACTTTTATCACCATAGATTTGCTTTGCCTTTTTTTTTTTTTGGAACTTTATACAAATGGTATCACCGAATATGTACCTTTTGTGTGTGGCTTTTCTCATTCAACATTTTATTTGTGACATCCATTCATATGGAACTGGGTGGTTTATTGGGATGGTTGCATAATATTCCATTGTACTAATGCACCACAATTTATTTATTCTACTGTTGATAGACAAACAGGTTGTTTCCAGTTTGGGGGTATTACAAGTGATGCTATTATGAGCATCTGTATATAATTTTTTTTGGGGGGGTTGGAGAAGAATGCATGTATGTGTGCATTTCTATTGTATATACATTTATGAGTAGAATCGTTGGTTCAATAGGTAAGACTATATTCATCTTCTAGATCCTACTAAGCAGTTTTCCAAGTAGTTGCACAAATTTATAGTCCCACAACAGTATATGAGAATTCCTATTGCTTCATATCATTGCCAATGTTTTGCATAATCATTTTTGTTCCATTTTAGCTGTTCTGATGGATTTGTAATGGTACTTCATTGTGATTTAAATTTGCATTCCACAATTGATTTTTGTATAGTGATCTGGTATCCAGTCAACTTACTGAGTTCATTTACTGATCCATATAGTTTGTCTGTAGATTCTTTCTTTTTCCTACATACACAATCATACCATCTGAAAATAATGATAGGTTTACTTCTTCCTTTCAATACCATATGCCTTTTATTTATTCTCTTGCTAGGCCCCCAGTGCAGTGTTGAAAGGAAGTGGTGATAGCTGACATCCTTGTCTCATTCCCACTGCAGAAGGAAAGCTTTCAATATCTCACCACGAAGTAGGCTGTACACTGTGGGCTTTCTGTAGATAGTTTTGTTGAGATTGAGGCAGGTTCATTTCATTCCTAATTTCCAATAGTTTCTTTTAAATCATGAGGAGAGGTTAATTTTTTTCAAATTGCCTTCTGCAGCTATGAGATAATCATGACTTCTCTCTCATTTTTTCCCTTTTTGTTAATGTGGGAATTGCACTGAGTGATTTTTGAATATTAACTAACCTTGCTTTCTTGGGGAAAAAAACATTTTAGCATGATGCATTACCTTTTTTATGCATAGCTGAATATATTATTATTTTGTTAAGCATTTTTGTATATATGTTCACGGGAAAGACTGGTCATAATTTTCCTTTCTTGTAATAATCTTGTCAGGTTTTGGTATCAACTTTATACTGACTTCTGTTTCCATTTTGCTCTATTTTTCTTCTTGATTACCTTTTTAACTATATATTCTTTTATTGTTACTTAGTGGTTACTGCAGAGATTACAAAAATCTATCCTTGATTTATTATGTTACCTTTTCCCATATGTTAGAATCTTTATTTACTCCACTCTTTTGCATTATTGTTGTCATAGTAATATGACAATATTTATATTATGTATAAATTACATTTATACATTTATATTATGTATAATATAAATATAATTTATGCCTGGCTGGTGTGGTTCAGTGGTTAAGTGTCGACCCTTGCACCAAGAGGTCGTCAGTTTGATTCCAGGTCAGGGCACATGCCCAGGTTGTGGGCCTGATCCCTAGTCGGGGGGCATGCAGGAGGCGGCCAATTGATGTTCTCTCTCATTGGTGTTTCTATCTCTCTCTCCCTCTCCCTTCCTCTCTAAAGATCAATAAAGAAAAAAAGTAATTTATACATAATATATGTATTATGTATACATTATATAATATATACATGCCATGCATATTATATTTGTATAAATAATATATGTATTATAAATACTATAAATACATTATTTTATATAAAATATATATTAGATATGTTTTACATATCTTAACTCCACAAGACATTATTAGTGTTGATTTTACTGTCAATATTCATTTTTATTTCCCTAAATTTCTACTTTCTCTGATGTCCTTTATTTCTTTCTGTATTATATCTTTGCTTCTACCTGGAATCATTTTTTCCTTCTCCCTGAAGAATTCCCTTTGTTATATCTTTTAATGTAGGTCTACTAGGGATTAATACTTCCAATTTTTGTTTGCCTGAAAGTCTTTTATTTCATCTTCATTTTCGAAGGATGTGTTCATTGTGTATGGACGTCTAGACCTCAAGTTAATTTTTGTTAGTGCTTTAAAGATAGTATTCCATTATTCTCTGTCTTCCACATTTTTCTTCGGAAAACTCGTCAGTTTTATTTTTACTTCTTTGAACTTAATGTGTCTTTTTTAAAAATCTGGCTTCTTTTAAAATTTTCTCTTTGACTTTGTTTTTCATCAGTTTTACACTGATATGTCTATCTATGCTTTTATTCTACTAATCCCGGGTGGTGATTGTAGCACTTTATGAAACTGTTTGCTATCCTATAGAAGTTTTGGGGCATTCTCAGCTCTTCTAATAGCTTCTCTGTCCCACTCTACCATCCCCTTCTGGGACTCAATCACAGATGTGTCAGACCTTTGTAAAGCCCACCATATTTTGCTGATGCTCTTTTCTGTTTCCCATTTTTTTGGCGCTCTGGGATTCACCCTGGATATCGTAAACTTCCTCATCTTCCAGCTCATTTTCTTCTTTGATGTATCCAATCTACTGTGTTGTATCTCATCTATTGAGTTCTTAGTTTCACTTATGGTAACTTTTTAGTTGCAGAATTTCTATTTGATGCAAAAAATATATTACTGTCCTTTGGTGAAATCTCATATTTTCCTATATTTTAAAAAACATATTAATCATAGTTATTTTAAAAAAAATCTGTGTCTAGATGGTTCCAATACCTGGATCCTGTGTGAATTGATCTCTATGTGTTTTTATTCTCTTGTTCTCTTTTTTGGTATGCCTGGTGGTTTTTGATCGAATGCCAGACATTGTACATAAAAACTGTAGCGACTTAGGTGTTAACGTCTAGACAGGGTTCAGCATGCCCTCTGATAGGCAGCTTGAGTTGGGCAGATTCCTTTAACCTAATTGTACACAGCACGGGTCCACCTATGGGTTGTAAGTTTGCTAAGGCTCTATTCACCTCCGGTTCATCCTTCTCCTTGGGGACGAAAGCCGGGGATGTTCACTATAGCCTCCCCTTTTTGGGTTGTTCTTAAATTGTAATTTTTGTCTCATCAGCATATATGTAAAAAAACCCAAAAAACTTGATATATTTTCACCAGTTTTCTGCTGTACTTTTAATCCTCTTGCTCTGCTTTATTCTTGTATTCCCTTCTGTCCAGATTTTTGGTCACTCTTGATACTGCTTCCCAGGTAGCTCCAAACTGTAGTTGTATTCTCCCTACCCTGAGAGATTTCCAAAGCTTCCAGTGGCTTCCTTATCTCTCAGCCATTGCCCACCGTGTGGTTTCTTAGATTCTTACTGATCACAAAGAAAAGACTCAGCAAATGTCCTGAGGTCAGCTCGCCTCCCCATGGTTCCCTTCTCTCTGGACTCCTGCACTCTCAAATCCTGGTTACCTTGGCAGCTCTCCAGTACCTTCAAGTAAATGTTTTAGTGTTTTATCTGATTTGCTAGTTAGTTTTGGAACTATTACCATCATAATCTAAAGCAGATGTCAATAGATTTATGTCTTTTAAAAAGCTTATAACTAGCATATGAGTTATACTTTCACTGTGGGCATTAAAACATCTTTTGGTAAAATAGATGCTAAGACAGTTGTAAAGGCAGGTGGAAAATGGGCTTTTGGAATGGATTTATGAGGTGCATGCTATATTTAATCCAAAGCAGAGAAGATAACATAAAGTTTTGAGTAGATGAACAGTGCTGGGGTTCTATCCTTTGACCATGGAATCTATAAATGCCTGTAAAATATATTTTTTAGAGTAAAATAGGTGGGGCTGGAACAAGGAGTAGAGATTAACGTATGTTTAGCATAAGCTCATACGTTCAGAGATAGGCTCTTAGGGAGATGATGAGCAAGAATTCTGATCTAAGCCATTGACCTTGGAATACATTCAATAGTTATAAGTTGCCAAGAGTAATACTTCTTCTAAATATTACATAGTGTTATACCTCTTCTAACATGCTGGAAAATATGTATTAAATCATGTCTCCCCTTGAAGATAAGTTATTTTTGCAAAAGACTTGGGTTAGGAAGGTTAGATTATCTCCAGTTTTGAACCCAGGATGGCCCAGTGGGAAAACTCACCCAGTGGTTATTTTCTGCTTCAGGAAAGTACTGACCATGATTTGTATGATGTAATGGAATGGGGAGTTAATGAGATGCATAATGTGTTTTTTATTTTCTTCACTAACATATTAAAAAGCACTCTGTCTTCTATCAAATTTGTGTCATAGCCATGGGGCAGGTATCGGGAGATAACAGTGGTATCTTGGACAGTTCACTCAGATTCCTACTAAATACCTTTGCCTTTTTTTCTGTAGAAAAAGGAAAGCCTAGAAATCAGGATTCTGAGAGTGGTGAGGTGATCTTTATTAGCAACAAAAAAATTGAAGACCAGCAGTTGAACTCAGGAGGAGTCAAACCACTGCTTCAGAATTGGAGGACCTGAACAAATCATATGGGACCCCCTGTGCCCAGGGGCACTTCTGGTGAAGTTGGGCAATGAGGGTGATGTCTGGGGAGGTGAGACCTCTGGAAATGAAACATCTAGGGATCTGGGACATTCTTTTTGATGCCATTAGAGTTAAGGATGAGGGAAGGGTTTATGTGTCTTTTGATTTATTTTTAAACTTTGAATGGTAAGCACTAGAAAGTGCTTCCAGGCATTTAGAAAAACAGAAGGCCCTAGAAGATGAGAAAGCCCCCTTCCTGAAAGTCTTTTAAAAAACCCTTCCACTCTGTCTGAACAAAAAATGGAAAAGTGTCCTTGGGTGAGGATTAAAAAAAACAAAAACAAAACCAAAACAAAACAAAACAAAAAAACAAATAAGAATTTCCTGGAGACCTTTACTGTTGTCCAAACACTCCTTGTCCTGCATCTCTGCACTCTGCCCATGGCCATCTTCCCACTGTACTGCTCCTTTCCCAACTCCACTTCTTTGAATCCAACCAGCCTCCAAATCCACTTCACACCCCACCTTCTCCAAGAAGCCACCCCAGATGCAGAATTGAGGCTCAGGAAGAGAGCAGGCTTGGAATGCGGCTCTGGGAATCTTCTCCACAGTACCGGTAGCTGGCAGAGGGATGGGCTGATGTGTTTCTCAAGAGATACGGTGGAGAGGCTTGCCCTTTGAGGGGATTTGCACATATAGGAGGCAGGAGCAGGTTGAGAGACATCTGAGGAGACAAGGAAAGTCTCCAACCCAAGGAGAAAATGAGCTCCAGTGGGGTCAGCGGCATCGGCGAGTCCTGAGAGGTCCAGAGGGTCAGAGAAGTAGCCATTAGGTTTGGTCAATATGGTGTCACTCAAGCCTTTCAAGATATTTTCTGTCTATATTTGTGATAAGAGTGGGATACAAAGGAGTACTTTGAAAATTAAAAGATTAAAACTTGCTCTGCCCTGTGCTGTTATAAAGTCATTATCATTATTATTATAGTTACATAAGATGTTCTACATCATTTTCTTCTACCCTCCTGATTTCTTTGGTTCAGAGAGGATTTCTCTGCTTCCAGGAGGATTTTGGATAAACATGCCTCTGCTTTCTTCTCTGTCTCTTTCATTAGTTCCTCTAAAAACCTCACACATGGGAGGTTGCATTCTTGAACTGTTTCCTTTTCAATCTAATTCCCATTTTCTGTCATATTGAAAACAAACCTTTGCTGCTTAAACAACATCGTATTTGGAGACTGTCAAGCTTCATTAAAACTGAATATTTTTCCAGGTGGTAAATTATAGACCAATGTAATAGACTGCATTCAGGGACAGAGTCCAGCCATTTAAGAGGTTCCCTCGGCAGGGAGGTAAAGTTCTCTTTATGGGCATTGTATCAAGATAAGCCTTCTCCGAATGATCAGAGAGAACAGCTCCCTCTTCTCTGCCACTGGTCCATTAGTATCGAACGCGCTTCCAGTTAGCTTTCTTGAGGAAGTGAAAAAAAATAGATCAATAAGATTTATGATTTCTTGAAAAGATGTTTCCTTGCTGCTGCATTGCTTCATTTAGGCTCTTTGCTATTAATAGAATTGTGTTCATTGCAATGAGGGACATTAGCCAGGGCTCGTTATATCAAGAGGTCTGTAAAAATTGTCTTTGCTATGGCCAGCTGAAAATGTTCATCAACCTCATATTAACTTTGGAACAGGTTTGACATGCTATGAGTAAAAATTTTGTGAGCGTATTCTTTTATGATAAAATGATAATTTAAAAATAATAAGAACAATAACAATACATATATTTTATTGACTGCTTTCCATGTACTAGGGCCCGTGCTATGTTCTTCGCATATATAACACCACTTAATTTTCAAAGCAATGCTGTGAAAGTGGCAGTCTCAGCCATTTTCAAATGAGGAATTTGAAGCACAGGCAGGTTAAGTAACTTCCTCAAGGTCACAAGAGGGTTGAATGCAGAACCTCAGTCTTCCTCTCTACAGATCAATTTCTCTTAACCATACTACTCTGCCTTTCATAAGGCCAGTGATTTATGAATCTGCAACAGATTAATTCTACAGCATAAATTTCCCATTTAGGAACATGTAACAGTTTGCTTTTGAAAAAGTCACAAAATATGACTCATTTAATATGCATGCTTAAGTGTTCTATTAAGCACTTCTAACTCAACTTTTTCCATGGTTTAATGTGTCAGATAAAATTACTGAAAACATCTATTTAAAAAAAAAAAAACTTTTCATGCTGTTCTTTATAACCACATCATTAAATTTACAGATTTACTCCACTGATAAATTAGGTTATTAATAATATTGCCTATAGCTTTTAATCTGCTGTAGCACATCATAAAAATCAGCACTGATACCACCAGTAATACATATTCATCTGTGCTGGTTAATAGGTTTGAAAAATGAGCTACAGATGGCTTCCTGTTTATGGACGTCCACATACATTTTGCAATAGTTAATGAGGATCACTTTTGGGCACTTGAATATGTGTCTGACAGGTAGATGAGATGCAGAACAGGTGTGAAAATCTATCCCTCAGTTCCCATATGCTCCCTTATCCCTGTTCCCTTATTGATCACTTAATCACTTAATAAACAGTATTATTCAGTTAACTCTGGACTAAGCATTGAGAAGGGCTTTGCCTGAAGATCAAGTGTAGATTAGATACAGTTCCTACCTTCATGGGTTTTATAGTAGGGTTGGACAGATAAGAATACATTGTGAAATAAGGATGTAATGCAGATCATATGATAAAGATGACCAGTGTTGGAGGAGTTTGAAGTTACCAGAGAGCATGGAGGGCTGAGGCAGTCAGGAGAGGGGCTATGGCTCAGGGGGTGGATAGGATTTGGAGATGGAGAGGAGTGCTGGTATTCTAGCTGCTCATGGGAAGAGATGGATGTGGGAGCTGGCGGATGAGAGAGATGGCTGATGGAATAGAGGAGACTGGCCCTGCTGTAGCAGACACCATTTAGAATGTAATGGGGGATAAACCTGTCGGATAATGTGGGGCCATAATGGGGAGGATATATAACAGTTCTGCTCAGTATAAAATGGGATGGCTGGAGTTACAGAAAGAGTGTTCCCTTCCCCTTAAGTTGATCTTGGGAATTGAGGGGAGGTGGCATGGGACGGAGGGGGAAACATATCATAGAGGCAAATACATTGAAATAAATGTCTTGAGTGGGGGACTGGTGGGTAATTGTAATTGATTCATGTTGTGTTTCCTATAAAGTTTCCGTAACATCTTTTATTGATATTATTTACATTTATTTGTAAAAACAGTATAACAATATTAGAAGACTTTTTAGAAAGAGAAGTCTGTTTTTTTACCCTCTGATGTAAGGGAAGAAAAACTAGTTTTATTGGTGTATATTTTTTTCCGGTCTGTTTTCACGTAATTGCACTTAGAGGGTAATAGAATTTTGTGTTCTGATTTTTTCACATAACAAAATTTATAGTTATCCTGTGAATGCAGTGATATTTTATTATCTACAACGGTGCTTTTTTCCTGCTCCAAATTTGAGGGGACAATGGTACCCTCATTCCCTGCCAGTGGCATCTTCCATCAGTGTGGGCCTTTGAGTACAGTCTGATATGATATAGAAAGTGCTGCAACATGACCCTGGTCTATGACCAGTGACCTTTCCACGTTTCCATATAGTGTTTATAATTATGCTTGTCAATGAACACATAGTATTCACTGAGTCACTTTAACAGAGTTTGCTAAAGCATTAGAGTATTGTTGGACACTTACTTTGTTTTCTACTTTCTGTCATTATAGATGACAGTACAAAGGGCATGGGTGTGCATGTGACACATTTTGGCTTCTACTGAATTGCTTCCAGAGCACATGTTCCTGGGAGGGTGGTCACTGGTCATAGACTAGGGTCATATTGCAGCACTTTCTATATCATATCAGGCTGCACTCAAAGGCCACTGGCAGGGAATGAGGGTGCCATTGTCCCCTCAAATTTGGAACAGGAAAAAAGCACCATTGTAGATAATAAAATATCATTGCATTCACAGGATAACTATAAATTTTATTTCTTTTACATTTACTTTCTAAATAATAACTTTCTAAATCAATTTCTCCTTATTGCTTTCCTTATTAATATTTCTAAATAATGAGGAGGCTGAAGTAGATCAGAAAGAGAAGCAATTGCTACGTGATGGGGCAAGAAAAAGAAAATGAGAATGAAAGGAGAGAAAGCAGTGGGTAGGTACGCTGGAAGGATGAGAAGAAGGAGAACATAGTGTAACTGTTCAATTATAGTTGAGTAGTGAAGGGGCCTACTGGGACCCTTTGGTTTCTGGAAGGGCTGTCAGCCCTGTCTCTCCCAAGGACCTGGGAGTTTCTGGGAGGGTCAGATCTGAAAATTCCCATTCCACCTCCTCAGCTCTGGGCACCACCTGAGGTTTCGTGTTTTTCTTCAAGGCTCATTCCAACAGTGCCTTCTGAATTTCTTCATGCCTTCTATCTGCAGGTGGTGCTAATGGCCTTGCTCTTGGCCAGCTGGGCATGGAGGAGGGGATTCTTAGAAGGGCCAGCTGTATCTCCTGGAGCTTCCTCTCTCCTCTCCTGCCCTTGCTTTTGGCCTTTTCTTTAGCAGGTGTTTGGGAGAGGCCCTAACTATTGACATTGGTCTGTGGGTTTGCCCTCTGATTATCTTAGATCCTCGTGGGTCACAGCTGTGGAGAGAGAGAGTGCACAAGTATAATTTTGTGGTTTTGTTTTTTGTTTTTGCAATGAAGTTTCAAAGAAATGTATTTGTGCAGGACTACAAGTAGGACCTTGTCTACGCTGGCTGAGAAACATTTAGAAAGAGAACATGTTGGGGGGCAAGCCCTCCCCTAAAACTTCACACATTTTCTAGCCTTATCATATGTTTGTCAATGTTTTATTAGCAAAAGTGTACATCTCAAGAAGTTTTAAAATAATTTTAACCCTCATGGAAGAGCAGAAGAAGTATGGGCTATAAGAAATAATTTTTTCTTCCTGAGTGGTTTTGCAGGTTCTAAGCAATGGAAGCATTTCCTCTCCCTGGAATTCTTTTCCCCCAGATAGTCACATGACTTGCTTCCTTACTTCCTTTAGGTCTTTGTTCAAATACCACTTCCCCAGAGAAGACTTCTCCAGACACTCTAGCTATGAGTCTCTCATCCCTCACATTCTATTCTCATATTTACTTTATTTTTCTTTGGAGCAATTCTCTGATACTGTTGTCCTTAACTTATGTTTAATCATCTCTCTCATTGGCCAAAAACAAAAGTTCTCAGAGGGCAGAAACTTTGAGTCTCACTAACCACTGTATCCCCAACTCCTAGAACAATACCTGAAGCATAGTAGGTGCTCAACAATATTTGTGCAATGAATAAATAAATGCATGAAACAAAGGTATTGGATCGTCTGACTTAAAACAGAAAAAAGCATTCTAAAAATGATACCAGTATTTGGAAGATCTTTCTTGGTTACAACAGAAATGAAGATGTCTTAGGGGACCACAGCATTCTTGATACTAGAAATTCAAATTCATGTCCAGCTGCCAATCTCACCTTCATGTGTGAAGTGTCACGGATTATGGGAGCCTGCAAGTGGGCCCATGGCCACATATGTGGGAGCTCTGGTTCCCGAGAGTGAGTAATGGGGAGGGTGGTGGTGTTGACTGCTCAGAATATGAGAAGAGTCGGGATGCAATTATACTTCTAGGCTTGGGTTGATAACATTGGAGTTAAATAGTACAGAAAGTAAGTATTTCCTATTCCTTGTCTCTCTCTCTTTCCAACACAGTCTTGCCATTCTCTTTTCCCAAAAAGTATCTGAGCTGAAAGTGGAGAGGCGAATAGGGTGACAATCACTCCTTCTTGCACAAGTCAGAGTGAACTCAGCCACCTCTGGGAGCCTAGTGAAGCCCAGGGCCCCAGGGCCCAGGTGAGAACATTGCAGAGATGTAGCTAGCGTTGGGAATGTGCTTAATTGTCCACGGCTGTCCCCCCACCCCCACTGCTAATATGACACCCCTTTCCCACCCTGAACTACTCTGCACCATAGGGCAACAGGTCTGAATTATGTTTCACTATTTTGCTGAAGGTAACTGGCATTTGCTTTAACCATTAGGTATTAGAAGATAGGAATTCTGTGAAAGAAATTTCACTTATTCCCTGGACAAGATATGGGGTCTAGGGAAAGAGAGAGAGAAAGAGAGAGAGAGAGAGAGAGAGAGAGAGAGAGAGAGAGAGAGAGAGAGAGAGAGAAATTTCCTCTGTACCTTAGAAATCCAGGATGCCAAGTGGGATAGATTGCATACAGAAATGGGCCTGCTTCTCCCCCGCCCAGCATGCCTGCCCCTTACAATGAAAGCAGCTTTGCTGCCCTTCACATCAAGAGGTGCAGTCCATTTCCCCTGGGTACAGCGGAAAGGACCAACCCCAAGCCTAGGTCTCAGGAACCTTTCAAAAGAAAGTCATTTCCATGGCTGTGTGGCCATGGAGACGTGCAAAGAAGATTTGCAAAGAAGAGCACCTTCTCCCTGCTAAATCCAAATGATGGCAGCAGAGAAAAAGTGTATCAATAAGGAAAAAAATTCTGTATGTTTTCTTTAACATGGTTGGAAATATGGGTTTGGATTTCTGCGCTCGATTGCTACACAGCATTTACCCTCAAACTTTCACTTGGATTCCTATCACTGCCACATGAATAAGCTTGGGCTAGCCTGTTGACTGATACAGGACTCAGTTACCACTGTCACATTAGCTCTCAGACAATTACCAGACATGTGGGGAGGCCGTGCTAGGCCAGTCAGCCCCCAGATTACCTTCCAGGTGACTTCAGGCATGTGAGCAAGCTTGGCCAAAATGGGCAGAGCCTGGCCCAAATTTGCAAACCATGCAGCTAACCCATGGGCTTATAGGCAAAAACAAATCGTTGTTGTTTTAAGTCTCTAAGTAGATAACTAATATGCCTAGACTCAGCGGGGAGATGGCTGGGTTTCCAATATTTGGCTGAATTTGGGAGCCCTCCTCCACTCAGTCAACCAGAGGGGAAAATGGCAGTGTGGGTGTCTGTATTGAAATATTCATGTAATCAAAGAGCTGGAGCAGGTGGCCTCCAGACACCACGATGGAGTTCCTTATGTGGAAGCATGTCTAAGCTCTGGCTTCAGTCTTGAAACTAAAGCAACCAGCACTGGCCCTTTGGACACTGCTTCAGTTTTGGATGTAACAGAGATGGAGAGGGCAGCACTCAGGAGGATTAGACCCTTTGATTGAAGCAGGAGCTGTTCTCAAGCTGGGGGTGTTGTTTGCATTCCAAACTATGACATAGCAGGCTCCAATTATGTGGATATAGTGATTATATTAGACTGTTGGTGTTGGTCTCGGCAACTTCTCATCTTCATTATTAAAAAAATTTTTTTCTTTATTGATTTTAGAGAGAGAAGAAGGGAGAGGGAGAGAGATTAAGACATCGATGAGTGAGAACATCGATTGGCTGCCTCCTGCATGCCACCCCACTGGGGATTGGGCCCACAACCTGGGCATGTGCAGGGAATTGAACTGGCGACCTCTTGGTGCATGGGTCGATGCTCAACTACTGAGCCACACCAGCCGGGCAACAACTTCTCACCTTAGTGTGAACTCCACCCATGCCCTGCTAAAGGCCCCCAAATCCCATGCAACCCTGGGTCACGAGTGGCAGGATGTTGATATTAGGATGCAGGAGTGATAGATGCAATAAGATGGTGTAAGCCCACACTTGGTGGTAATTGATTGCAAAGTCAGAGGAGGAGAAATGGAATAAGGAGCTCCTAAGCTGCAATCACCAAACTTAAGTGAGAGGCACCCACCACCCCACAGTCCCCAGCTCTGCTCTCCACACTAATCTCATTTCTGCTTACAACCTGTGTCAAGAATTTCAGAATTTTTCATGGATGAATGCTGGAATTAGGACTTGAATTCCCCTTAGAGATAAAGGCTCAGGACTAGAAATAGTACTCTCCCTGTAGTGAAGTGGCCTTCTGGTACAATTCAAGGAAATTCTGTATTTGCCCTGGATGGTAATTTTAGGAAATTGAATTGTTAGTCAATGCACCTTTGATGTTCTGCAGAATGTATTAACTGTAGTGACTGATTGCTGGGAGATAAGAAAAATCATCCCAGGTTTCTGAAGATGGCTGTGTGGCCACTGTGGAGCCCTCTGATGATGATTGTTTACAGCCTTGTTTATTGTTTTTTGGTTATAATGCTGAAGGCTCAGAGCACTTTGCTGTGTGTGTAAAGTGTTCTTAATTGACTTGACAGAGACGACGGGGTCCACTCTCAGCTGCTCCCCTCACTTCTTCCTTTCTCTTTCTGGAAGCTTTGGTCATATCTTATTTCCTCTGTGGTTTGAGTTTCAGATAAATGTTTTGGAAATATGTCATGGAAATAATAGCAGTTTCTAATATTTACAATTTAGACTGTAGTTTCTTTTAAAATATTAATGTTTTCTCGGTCAGGTTAAGTCATTGCATATTTGCCTCTCTATATTTGCTTTGGTTCTCAGTCAGAAATTTCAAACTTGGCTTCGTAGGATTTGTTTGACTCCAAATATCAAGAGGATAAAGAAAGATTAATGTAACAGGCATGCCCTTCCCGGGTTAGGGTGCAAACGGCTCCAACCCCCATCTTTCTCTGAGTGTGCTGTCTGAATACCCACCTCTAGAAGGAACCACAGAATTGCCAATGCCTTCAGACTCCTGCTGCATCCTTGTTTGGTCAGGCATCCATGAGTGTCTGGAGGCAAGAAGCCTGGTCTTCCTTGGTCCTGTATTGCTGTGCCTGCCAACTACAATGTAAATCAGATAACAGGGGCCTCAGGAGCCATGTCCAAAGTGCAGGGAAAGTCCTTGACTTCCCAAATTGTCCAGGTGCTCAATAGGCTTCACCCTTATGGTAACTAGTCCTTATTGGTTATCTTCCCTCTCCCCATAGTTCCTCTGTGGAAGGTTTCCTGGTTGAATTTCCTAGAATCTTTGGTTTCAGATCAACCAAACCTCTATTCCTTGCTGGTGTGGAGATCCAGTCAGGGCTAGGGCCTCCAAGGAGCCTAAGAACCTGGAGCAATATGAGATGTTTGAGGAGTGTCATTGGAGAGCCTCTCCTCAGAGGTAGACCAGAAGCTTTTCAATCACATGATGGCAGTGAAGTCTCTCCAAAGGTGGACATCAGGCTCCTCAAGTAGGTGAAGCAGTGCTAGGGGTAATTGCACACCAATGTCTCAAACCAAAAATTGCTTGGACATTACTTGTTTTAGTTCCCATGTACAAACACTTCCTAGGGAACAAGTGAGCATGAGGAGTATTGAGGTAAGAGCAGTTCCAGGATCCAGCCATTGAGACCAGTGCCACATCCCACCCCGTCCATAGCCAACACTACCTCTTTGGGAGGGACCAGTCCTACTCCAAGGTCATTAGGCCATAGCCTCTGCACCTACCCTTCTGTCCTAATCTGGATTTTCTCCAAGGCATACCATAAGATAAAGAACATGGGTGTAAGTGGTTTATTTAGGAGAAGGTTCTAGAAAACACAGTTGGGAAGTGAGTCAGAGAAGAGAGAAAAGATACTGAAAGGTGTGTTAATGAGCGGGTAACCAATAAGGACAATTGAAATTCACCCTGATGAAGGACCGTCTGAGAGACTGCAGAACCACTGCAGGACTATTGTTCTGAGCCACAAGAAACTGGGATACTGGTCCATCAACTAGCACCCCATATTTGTTAAAGGTCATGACAACTCCCTGGCTTTTATGGCGGAGCACTGACCTACAGTCAGAGGACACCCTCAAAGAGAGAGCTGCAGGGAAGCCTTGGTGAGAGAAAAGCATGAGGGTGGATTCTGGAAGGGCCGAGGGGATATGGGTGGGATATGGAGAGTGTCCACTAGCCCTTATAAGGCAAACCATGCTAAGTGTCTCCAGGTTATGCAGTGTCCTTGCCGATGATGTGCAGTGGCTGGCAATTTTTCTTATCAAAAAGAAGAAAATAACACACACATATATATGTTTAATTCCTCCCAGAGAACTTTGTGACAATAAGCTAAGGATACATGCAATGAAAAATACCAAAGTGTTGCTCCCACCTTGAGGAGAGGGGTCGACCTTTTGTAACTCTTCCCCATTCCTTGGTTGACTCTGTTCTCAGGAAGTGGGCATCAGCCATTTCCTGAGAAGGGGGCTGCAGGGAGCTCACAGCAGCTGGGAGATGGTGCACTGGCAGGTAAGGGGACAGGATGGGTCACAACAGCATCCATGACACTCCTCTTTACCTTACGATGCTAGTGCTTAATAGCTATTTAAAATTTTTCTCTGATTGTGGGTTAGCAAACTGAAGACACTCCTAATACAATATTATGAATATGTGACAAGATTAAATATTGTTGTTGTTTTCCATCCTCTCTTTTTCTCTCAATGTGATGTTGATTAAGCCAAATACTCAAGTCAGAGAGAGGAAACATTTCAGGTAGCCATGTTGCTTATGGGTGGGGCTAATATGTTGACATGCTGCACTGGTATTCCCTTTGCTTTAATGTGTTGCAATAAGATAAAAATGTCTTTGACTCACGCTCTGAGGGTTTCGTAATATGTTCCCAAGTGAGTGGTTGTTGCTTTACATGAGATGCCACATGGAGTCGAATGACCATTTCAGTGTTAACCAGCTGGAAACTTATGGATAGATCCAGAATTTTTGGTGGAATAAATAATCACTAGGCTTTATTTTCTCCTTTTGGGATCCCAATAAGCAGAGGCAACCTTCCACCAGGAGAATCATCTGCTAATGGTGAGGGAAGTCATTCCTGGGTGGTAGGGATCAAAGGTTTTCAAAATGGAAGGAGTAGGTTGGATTTGCAATCTGCCTGATTCAGAAATAGAATTTACTACGTGCTTCTGCTTGACCTTTGGGCTGATACAAATTGAAATGGCAGAATTGATCTCCTCCTTAATTTATGACATTGCAGGAGGGACAACAGACCCCTTGTCCTGCCTCTCAGAGAAATCTCGCCTTGGTTTTCCATAGAGAGGCATTTTTGTATCCTGAAGAAAATTCTCTTGAACTGTGGCACCAATGTCAGAAATCTTGCTTGTCTTTTTGTTAATTTGCAGAAGAAAAAAGCAAGGTTTATTGCAATATGAAAAATCTAGAAGCTATCTTATTCCTTGGGTTTATAATGGTCATGGGAGGAGTTATAAGTTTTAGGGAGAACGGGCTTTTACAGATTGAACTTTTTCAAGTTGGACTTTGAGTCACCTTTTCTGAGGTTAGAAACAAAAAATGAGGCAGTTATAGAAGATCCCTAAGTTAACTGTTGGCCGCCTGCTAAGTTGATTTAGTGCTTAGAGACTCTTTACCAATGGCATAGTCCCTGCTAATGTTTCAACCAAAGCCTTAGTTACTTCTGTATTTGTTACTTTTGGCATAAAAGGAGTGATCCAAGGAGGGATTTATTTTTCAAATATGCCAATATACCAAGAAAATGTTTATTTTGGAAGTCACTATGTGAAATGCTTATAAAACTGAAAGTCACTGTACAAATGAGAAGCATCATTATTGCTATTGGAGACAGACTTGGGAAGTGTTTGCTAGGCACAGCTGGCCTTCATGGAACATGCAGAAGTCCTGAAGGTGTCATCTGAGTGGTGGTGCCTGCAGAGACCTTGCAACTCTGAACATCTGCTCTCACTGGCTGATTTAGAGTCAGGAGTGCATCCCTGGGGGAGGAGCTAGCCCTGACTGGGGTCCATTCTATAAAGAAGGCTTCCGGATGATCTGCTCATCCAGGCACAGACTCTTGATCACAAAGTTTGGTCAGCTGATAGATGTACCCTTTACAAAGCATATAATAGTAAATAAATATAGCAAAGGAAGTAATTGATAATGGCTGAATTCAACCAAGTCATATTATGCATGCATTTAACAAATCTCCCCCACTACCCCAACCCAATATCCACATCCGAATTGCTAGAACATGTGAATGCTGGGTTACATGGCAAAAGGGAATTAACTTTGCAGCTGGAAATAAGATTGTCTATCCTCTGACTTTAGGATATGGAGATTATCTAGGGTGGCTTGGGTGGGTCATCCCGGGATCCTTAAAAGTGGAAGAAGGTCACAGTGATGCCATGAGAGAAGGTCTCAACCCTCCACAGATGGCTTGGAGATGGAGGAGACAAGGACTGAGGGTCGCTTCTAGAAGAAGGAAAAGGCAAGGGATGGATTCTTTTCTAGAGCGTTCAGCAAAAAACAACTGGGTTTTAGCCAGAGGGACTGGGGTTAGATTTCTAACCTATAGAACTATAAGATAATAAATTCATGTTGTTTTGAGCCACTAAGTTTGTGTTTACAGAGGCAATAGAAAACTAATACAGTTGTTTTATTTCAAATTCTACCTGAGAGTCCTTGGATTTGGGCAATTTGTACCATCATTTAGTTGTTGTTACTTAATAATGGGTATAGCTTATTGAGTACTCACCACAGATGTGGGCACAGCCCTAGGTCCTTCAGAAAGAGTGGTTTATGTAACTCATACATCAAGTCTATGGTGTGAGCACGATTAACATCCTTGTTTTCCAGAGAGAAAAGTCAGACTCAGAGCAGTCAGGTAACACGTCCAGGTTCTCCCCATGTGTCTTTGGTGGAATTGTGCTTTAGCACAGGCAGATTTCCAAAGCAGGCCAGGCTCTCCTGACTTCTATGCTGTACTGCTTCCTTGTTCTGCCGTGTGGGAAAGTAAGTCATACTGTAGATGGGAAAGTTTAAGCCCTGAGTCACCTGATGAGATGGTGTTAAAGTCAGAGCAACTCCCTCTGGGTATGTGGTCCCAGGTTGGAGCTTTTTAGTAAGTCATGGTGCTTGTTGAGAAACACAAGTGCTCCCAGTCTGGATGGAGACAACTTTTCAGCTGCAGATTATAGAAGGGATAGGACCGGGAAGTGAGGTGGGATTGGAATGAAGAACATGGGATGTCAGGAAAAAGTCCTAGGAAGCCAGTCATGAATGGACATGGGGCCTCTAGCTCTATGATCTCTCTTAATAAATATGATGTCTTTATCTTTCAGAGCCAAGAGGATGGCTTGATATTGTAGGAGTCCACGCAGTTTGTCAAAAACACATGAATGTGAAATAAAAACAGACAGATAATGTTAAAGCGTAGTTTTCACAACCAAGTTTCTCCTACTTTTCTGGGCTACCAACCATCCAAAGGGCATAGCAATCCCTTAATCCATCTGCTTCCACTCTGTGAGCTATTTGAAAAAAAAAAAAAAAAAAGAAAGCAATCAAATCATTACACTGAAATCAGCGAAACAAATCGTGCTGCTCTTGATGAGAAAGCAATGAGGTGTTTTCTTGGCTTTTATTTAAGACTACAAAATAAAAGTATTCAACCATGCCTGAAAAAATACGTAACCATTGTCACATAAGGATTTAAAAAAGGATTCTAAGTGCCTTGCTCTAGGACATCTCTGCACACCACCAATTTGCAGAGTGAGCTCGTGGGAGTAGGAAAATATGTTTGCCATTGTCCCAGGTCATTTAACACTTATTTTTCAGCATGCTGAGCTGATTTTTCTTTTTACTCTTCAGTCATTTCAAGCTTTAGTATTGTCCAACCAAATTAAATTTTACCTCAATAATTTAGATTAATGGAAGTCTCTTCAATGGAGACTAGTATAAATTGCATAGAAAATGAGACCATTAAGAGACTCTCCTGGCAGCTTTATATGGAAACACAAGCATGTAATATTGTAGTAACATTAATAATATATTGTTTTATTTGCCTTTCATCCCAAAGGCTTTCAAAGAGCATTACCAACTTTACAAATAATGTGTGTGTGTATATAAGCAATGCATGTATGCATTAACCTTGTAGGTATTTCCTAATATTATTAGCTCCCTCCTTCCTAATTTGGGCCTTAATGTTTATTGGTATTCTCAATATTTACTTATTATATATCTTATA
Source organism: Tadarida brasiliensis (assembly GCA_030848825.1). Classification (NCBI taxonomy): domain Eukaryota; kingdom Metazoa; phylum Chordata; class Mammalia; order Chiroptera; family Molossidae; genus Tadarida; species Tadarida brasiliensis. The sequence continues at coordinate 37,207,252 of CM061269.1, forward strand.
ATACATCTTCTCCTTTTATCATTTAAGCACAATGAGCTCCCAAACTTTGTGTTTGTGTACTCCTATCAATAAAAATGTTGGAGCTTGCAGACCTCACTACATGTATATGTAGTTATACATAAATAATTCCTCCATACTATGGGACTGATGTATTGGGTGTATTATAAGAACATACCTAGAAATATAGAAATGAAAAGTGTTGATGTAAAGATAAAATGGACAACATTTTTGGAAAGTGTTACTATTCCTGATGGCTTCACATTTTCATTAGCTAATCTCTCAAGACATAATAAACACCTAGAGAAAATGTTAATGTCAATGATTCCAGATTTAAATCTGTATTTCAAATAATGTTCTTGATAATTTCTTCATCTTTGTAACCAACTTACATTTTTGTACACTTTTAATTATGAATGATTTTTTAAAAACCCACAAAAGTAGAAAGAATAGTATAATGAAACCCATGTTTTCATCACTCACCTTCAACAATTATGAACATTTCTGTTCATTATTATTAGATCATCATATGGTAATATGGCTAAAGAAAAGTTCACAGTAGAAGCAAGATTTCAACGTGCCATTTTCTTTGTGTTCATTGTGCTTGCACTTTTAGTATTATCTTTAATCCATAATTTCATGGGAAAAATCTTTAAGATGCTATTTCAATTAGTATGCTAAGGCTGCCATTACAAAATACAACAGTCCAGGTGGCTTAAAAGACAGAAACTTACTTTCTCACAATTCCGGAGGCTAGAAGTCTGAGCTCAAGATGCTAACAGGGTTAGTTTCTGGTGAGAGCTCTCTTCTGAGCTTGTAGATATCTGCCTTCTTGCTTGTGTGCTCACACAGCCTTCCCTCAGAGAGAGAAAGAGAGTGTTTTTCTGCTGTCTCTTTTTATAAGGGCACTGATTCCATTGGAGCAGGGTCCCCACCCTCATGATCTCATCTAACCCTAATTGCCCCCCAAAGGCTCCATCTACAATATCATCATAATGGGGGTGAGAGCTTCAACATGTGAATTTCAGGGGAATACAATTCAGTCTGCAGCTATAAGTGGTCTAATTTTTGATAGCTTTTTAATGTAGTACTAGATAAATAATAGAAATGATAAATCCTCTTTACTGGCTCACTTAACTACAATGTTATGATGTGTTGAAAATGAACAAATAAGGAAAGGAACCACTGGCTGAGAACCCCCTTCTTCCCTCAGATACCTGTCATCGTACACATGCTATGAGATATATGGCCCCAGTGAGGACACCAAAGTCAGTGAGTAAATGAAATATTAGTATAGCTCATTTTTTATGTTTAAGAGAAAAATACTTGTCACCAGGTTTTAGTATATCTTTTCATACTCTCTTGCACATCACTCTTCTATATAACCACATTTTAATAAGTTCATGAAAACCAACATTTTATTGGCTATCAAGGCTTTTGGACAGATCTGTCTTGAGTAGGTGAATTAAACACAGAATTAAAGTACCCTGGCTTTGTCAGATTCATCAAAAAAAATTTATATATATATATATGATCTTTATTTCACTTGAAAAGAAAAGACTGTAGTGTTTGGCTTTCTGCCCATAGAGCTCAGCCACATAAAAGATCCACAGTAAACCAGTCTGAGCACATTCAGCATCTAGCATTCTTTGAATTTCATTCAACACTCATGCACATATTCAACAAACACTTATTGAGCATGCATTGTGCACCCTGCACTATTCTCGTCGCTTAGGCAATATCAGTGAACTAAACATAAAGAATATATTGTAGTGAAGGGAGATAGAAAAAAAATATAGATTTGTAAAGTATGAAGAACGTGAAAAGAGGTAAGTGTTGTGAAAAAAAATTAAAAGAAAATTAAGGTAAAGGGGAGTGGACATATGTGGGGTGGGGGTAGGTTGCAATTTTAAATAGAGGGGTTAGGGTAGGCCTCATTGTGAAGGTTGGATTTAAACAAGTATTTGAGAGGTGAGAAAGTTAGCTATGGGGCTAGAATGTTCTGGTCAGAGGGAACAGGATTGTAAAGGCCTAAGTCAGGAATGTACCTGGTATATTTGACCATTAGTTTGAGGGCCAAGGATATTTGGAAGGGAGATTGTAGGATTGTTAAGACATTGGCTTTTACCCTGAATGAAATGGGGGAAGCAATGCAGATTTTGAAGAGAGAGACATGATATAACTTTGCTTTAAAAAGATCAGCCCAGTTGCCATATTAAGACTTGAGAGTAGTGGGCAGTGATATACACAGGAATTCAGGTGGGAACTAATGGTAGCTTGGGCCAGGTGAGGAGCCATGGTGATGTGAGACATGGTTGGAGTTTGATATATTTTGTAGTAGAGCAAATGCTACTTTATGAAAGATTAGATGAGAAAAAGAAATCAGTAATGACTTCAAGATTTTTAGCCTGAGCCACTGGATGGATGGAGTTGGCATCAACTGAGATGAGAAGGCTGCAGATGGAACCCATTTTGTGGGGAAGATCCAAAGTTCAGCTTTGGAAATGATGAGTTTGAGGTACCAATCACATGACCAAGTGAAGATGTTGAATAGGCTGTAATATATGTGAATCTGGAGATCCAAAGAAAGACCTGAGCCGGAAATAGAAATTTAGAAATAATTGACAGACAGTACCCACTATGTGCCAGGCACCATACTAGGTGTTAGAATTACAGTGAATAAGATGGACTCCCGTTTGGTTGGTTGCCTTTTTGTTTTGTTGGTGGTTCCTTTTGCTGTGAAGAAGCTTTTTAGTTTGATATAGTCGCATTCATTTATTTTTGTCTTCTCTTGCCTTTGGGATCAAGTCCATAAAATCCTTACTAAGACCAAGGTCAATAGGTTTAGTGCCTATCTTTTCTTTTATGTAATTTGTTTTAGGTCTTATATTTATATCTTTGATCCATTTTGAGTTAATTTTTTTATATGGGGACAAACAGTAGTCTAGTTTGATTCTTTTGCATGTGGCTTTCCAATTTTCCCAGCACCATTTATTGAAGGAGCTTTCTTTTTTCTATTGTATGTTTTTGGCTTCTTTGTCAAAAATTATACATGTGAGTTCATTTCTGGGCTCTCCATTCTGTTCCATTGGTCTGTGTGTCTGTTTTCCTGCCAATAAACATTTATTCACAAAGATATATGCACCCCTATGTTCATTGCAGCATTGTTTACAGTGGTGGCCAAGACATGGAAACAAAGTGTCCTTCAATAGATGACTGGATAAAGGAGATGTGGTACATATATGCAACGGAACACTACTCAGCCATAAGAAAACATGAAATACTGCCATTTGCAACAGCATGGATGAATCTGAGAATAACATGCTAAGTGAAATAAGACCCATATGATATCACTCATATGTGGGATATAAAACTGAAAGCAACAAATGAACAAACAAGAAAAACAAACAAAAACTCATAGACACAGACAACAGTATGGTGGTTACCGGGGGAAGGCAGATGAGGTAATCAATGCTAATGGGGGTCAAATATATGGTGACAGAAGAAAATTTGACTTTGGGTGGTGGGCACAATATACAGATGACATATCATGAAAATGTATATGCTTGAAACCTATATAATCTTATTAAACAATGTCACCCCAATAAATTTAATTACATTAAAAGAGATGGACTCAAGATGTAGCATAACGTTTCCCAAACTGCACTCTCTGAGCCTGGCTCTGGATAGGCTATTGAGTGTTCTGAGGGGAAAAAGTCCTATGGTGAAAACATTTGAGAAATGTTGTATCTCACTCTTGGGATTCATAATGGATATTAATATTTTAAAGCCTCTGAAAAAATCCTGCAGTAAAGAAATCTGTTTAAATGTGTTTAATCTAGATTTTCTGAAATTTATTTGACCATTGTATTTTTTTAGTCACTTTTTTAGGCATGCATATTCTGCTCTGAAGGATATCAAATTTAGAAATACTGAATTGGTGTTAGTTGATAATACAACTAACTGATTATAATGCAATGGGGCAAGTGTTTCATTAAGTTCTCCAAGTTTTATGGGGGAAAATGGCATATTTTTCTGCCTGGGAATGCAAGGGAAGGCTTTGCTCCATATTTGTTGAACCCCAGAACAGAATCAGGCTTTATGGATGAGGTTAGAATACAGCCTTGATAATAAGAAGTCCTGATTCACAGAGCGAGTTACTTTTCTGTTTCTCTTTCATCTGGAAATTTAAGATAGTGATACAGAAGTACCATAAAAAGAAATTATCTATTTTGTAAGTACTATATTTGATTAAGTGGCATTCCGTTCTTGGGGAATATGATTGTTAAAAGTTGTGTCAATTGTTTATTAACTAACACCCTTTACTTAGCCTAATTCCCCTGAATTTATGACTTTAATTAGCTCCCAAAATGAATTAATTAGAGGTTAAGGGTGGAAGAATTCCTGGCAACTTAAGTTAATGTAATCAGAGAATGGTGTTAGCCTGAAAGATTTTGGAAAAGTCTCAGTTTTGAAGCAGTTGGACTGTATGGAGTGCCTCCCAAGTGAGTTGTAATTAGTTTTCTCTCCTTGATATTAACATGTGGTGTAGACACAGAGGGGAACTGTGCTTACATTCTATCACTGACATCTTCATAAACAATCCCACCCATTAACTCGAGGGATTCCATAAGACTTTGCTGAATTCTTCATTGCTAGATGATGTTCTGATTTTTTTGTGGTTTTATTTTTTATGTATTATTTATTCTTTTTTACTAAAGTACAGTTGACATACAATATTTTCTAAGCAATGATTTCCCAAGAAATATGGCTTGATTACAGTATGTAACACAGTGTCCAATTGTAAGTGCTGATTGAAATGGGAGAAACGAGATGGTGGAAAACAGATCTGAGCAATGAATGATTACATTTTCACCACCAACCACCATCCACTTGCAGTTTAGTCCCAAAGACAGTTGTTTTCAATCTGTTTTGTCTCTGTTTTCTTTTTACCCAAATCTTGCTTCTTATTTCTAGTGTTAAGAAATGCTGTCAGTCATGTTTGCTAATATATAGATTTTATCTCCCATCCCATCACTTTAAAATCGGAGACACTAGCCCTGGCCAGTTTGGCTCAGTGGTTAGAGCGTCAGCCCGCGGACCAGAGAGTCCCGGGTTCGGTTCCCACTAAGGGCACGCCCACGTACCTCGGTTACAGTTTGTCCCTGGCCCCAGTTAAGGTCGTGTGAGTGGTAGCCAGTCGATGTGTCTCTCTCACATAGATGTCTCTCTCTCTTCCGCCGTCTCTCCTTCCTGCTCTATCTGAAGATAAATGTAAAAATGTCCTCGGGTGAGGATAAAAAAAAAAAAAAATCGGAGATACTAGATTGAGCATCTTTCTTTTATTTCCTTTCCCTTATTTTATATTAAAATGTGATTTTTAAAAGCATTGCTTGTATATCTTCATTTTCCTCTAATAGTACTTTGCCTGTTTCCTATACAATGCTTGATTTGCTTACCTTTATGTTTTTTATAATTTTGGAACATTCTAGTTTTTACAGCTTTTAAATACATCTCAAAACTAGAGAATTTGAGAAACAATGTATGTATAGATGATTGAATTGTAACTCCAAGAGCCAGTTAATTCTGTTAATATTTTTCTGATTACATAATTTCTAAAGCAGTCTCAGAACGGAAAAGTGAGATATTGGAGGCAGAGGATGTCCTGAGATTTCATAATGGAACCTGGAAACTATCTTCAAGGGAAGTTGATGGGTGAATGTGTATTTGGAAGAATGGTCCAACTACCTAGCCATTGTGAGTACCAAGAATTGAGTCATCTAACGATAATTCTTTCAAAGTAGCACAGTGGACTTATTTTTGAGTTTACCAAGAATTTTTTTCTTGGTTTACTCACCTATCAAGATTTTTATAATTGAACTAGTCACTACTATCATTTTCCATTTTCTTATTTCTCTTTTCAAATGTTTCTTTTCTTGGTGAATGTAACCAACATCCATTTGGCAGTGCAAGGCCACTACTAGGAATCCCCTTGATGCTTCACTGAACTCCACCTTCAATCCTAATGGAAAGACTTACTGATTATGCTCTCTCAATAGCTCTCAAATACACTTATTTCTTTGCTCTGTGGCCATACTGCCCTAGTTCAAGCCACACGGTTTCTTGTATGGACCTCTGCAGTAGCCTTCCATGGTCTCCCTCACATTGCCACCTCCAATCTGTTCCCTACACCACAGAAAGAATGACTGTATGTATCAAAATGCTAATCTGAGGACATCTGCTCTCCCTTCTCCCTTTAAAACACTTCAATGGCTTCCTATCACTTTTAGGTTAAACAATAAATCTTTTTAACATAGCCTCTCAGGGCTTACACGCTGGTGTGCCTACCTCCTGCTCTGCCCTCAGCTCAGCCCTCGCTACACCTCTCTACCTGATTTCCAGCCACACTGGCTTTCTTTCAGGTCCTCACACCCACCCTGTCTCCTTCTGGCCTTTGCACATGCTCTTGTCTCTATCTGAAATTCCCTTCTGCATCTTTGTCATGATCCTATGCACCCTTTAGGTCCCAAGTCCATCACTAGGATCTCATCGCAGCTTCCTTGACCTCCAAGCCGGGTCAGGTCTCCCTGTTACATAATCTTACCCATCTTTCCCCTTCATTTATAGTACTTCTATAAAATTGTGCTTATGAAATTGTGATTTTATCAATATTTCTGCGATGACTTAATTCATATCCAGATCTCCCACTAGACTATAAATGCCATGAAGTCAAGGACTGTCTATCTATCTATCTATCTATCTATCTATCTATCTATCTATCTATCTATCTATCATCCTCTATCTTTAATATATATATTAAAATTCAAAATAAACCCCAAATTTAAAAGATTAAAGATTGTGTATCAGTGTTTTTAACACAGATCCTGGTACTAGTAAGTACTCAATACATTTGGGGGGAATGAATGAATAACTTCTGATTTCCTACCTGGTTTACAAAGCTTTTCTAGAATAATTAACTTCACTATGTCAAAGCAAGAGGCAACCTAGTTCTCTCTCATTTACTGTTTTCAAAGAGTTCTTACTCTAAGACTTAAAATCGTTGGTTGAGTTTCTCTTACCCTTATTCACCAGAATTTTCTCTGCAGTCTTTCTTTAACTCCGTATTCTCTGTCTTTTTCCTATTCATACTTTCTAACTTAAACTCCTACGAAGGGTATGCCTTTGGTTTCGTTGCTTTGTTTCCATAGTATGTCTCTCTGAGAAAGAAAACAAAGCTAGTGGCATCACACTTCCTGATTTTCACACAGGAATGTTGTAAGGAATAAGTAAGATAATGCACAAGAAAATGCTTTTATGAAACACAGGAAACCATGTTGTTAGTGCTGTTATTGTTAATTACCAAGTAAAAGCACTTGGAGCTTGTATGTCAAAATTTTAGAAACTCAAAGTATGAGAAAATTCTCAGGAATAAAGACATCTCAGGAGTTTGCCTGTCTTTTAATAAAAATACAGTAAATCAGCAAACCAGCCTGTACATGTGTGTGTGTTTGTGTGTGCATGTATGTGCACATGAGTGTATGTGTGGACTGCTAACTGCACCTTGATCACTGTCGCAGGGTAGGTGTCATAAGAATAAACCCAAATACTCTCTTAGTTTAAGAAAGTAGATTTAGGCGGTTAAAATGAGTCCGCACAAAAAAGCAACCAACTGCAGTAAATATTGGAAAGAGCAAAATCTCTGCACTTGATTCTCAGTTAGAGAATGAAGAAGAAAATTTTTTTATGCCAAAGTATACTTTTCAAAAATTTAAAGACATGACTCATTCAAATATAGAACGAACAAGTGTCAAAATTTATTAACTCATTACTAAGGGAACCAGTCAGGCAACAAAGCTTTAAAGAACACTTAAGGAACTGGAGTTTACATAGTCCATTAGGGAGAGCACACACAGAAATGTGCGTGTGTGTGTGCATGTGTGTGTGTACATGTGTGTATAAGTTAGAGATAAATATGGATACTATCCTACAGGGCAATACAACCGTAAGCTTTGGAGCCTCTCTTCTACTGAATTAACACACAACTTCACAGTGTCTGGGTTCTAATCAATGGTATAGAGATGTCAACAACGATACATTGTCCTAAAGAATTAACCCCTACTGAGCCAGAGGAGCAAAGTTTCAGTATGGCATTGAAAAAGCCTGTGGTCGCCCTGGCTGGTTTGGCTCAGTGGTACAGCGTCAGCCCATGGACCAATGAGTTGTGGGTTTGATTCCAACTAATGGTACGTACCTTGGTTGTGGTTTGTCCCCGGCCCTGGTTGGGGTCGTGCAGAAGGCCACCAGTCGATGTGTCCCTCTCATGTTGTTTCTCTCTCTCCCTTTCTCTGCCTCCCACTCTATCTGAAGATAAATAGAAAAGAAAAAGAAAAAGTTTGTGGTCATCCTCTTGGCCTTGTTGCCAAATGGGGTCCAGTTTCTTTACACAAATGATTGTTTTAATTCAATTTCCCAGTGTAGGGGAACTGCATCAGCAAACCAATACCTCTCTTGCACGTGGACCCTGGTTAGGAGTTCAAGATCGCATCTGCAACATGACCAAGGCTGGGCTTTCGTCAGGCTGGCGTCCCATCCACCTGCCTTGCGCAATGCAGATGCTGGAGATGGTTTCAGTCCAGCCCTCATGTTAAAGGCAAGGAAACTGAGGCTCAGAGAGACAAAGTGACTTTCCTGGCATGCACTTTCCTGCCTTGTCTTTCGAGGTCCAACTCAAATTTATCTTTTTTCTAATGCTCAAACCCTACCCACCTTGATAGAAGATGTATCTTCCCTGCCATTGTGATCGCACAGTATTTAATTCATATCTTTATTATAACATGTACCACGTTGTTTGATACCCATTTGTGTGTTTGCTTTTCTTCCTGGCTAGGCTCTGGGTTAGTCAAATGTGTAAACACTGTCACGTTCACCTTTGTATGTTAGTGTTGAGCTCTGTGGCTGACATACACGAGGTGCTGAATAATGTTTATTGACTTGAATCGAAATTGCCTGAGACCCAACAAATGTATGGCAGAGTTAGGAACAGGACTCACCTCTAGTGACAACCACTCTTTTCATGATATCCAGTGACCCTCAAAACTGCACCAATGTATTATCATAAATGATAGCCTAGTATCATGTATGGCATGTATAACACATGGTATTTCAAGAGTTCAAGCACATGGAGTCTTTCATTCCTCAGACTTCCCTTGGTGTGAGGTATGCAGGCAAGCAGCGGAGATTGGTGACAGGAAAGGCCCTTCCCCACTTCTTGCTGCTGCAGAGTAAGAGACCCTCTTGTCTTGCAAGTCTCGTTGGTCATGCCTGTACCTGTGAGCGCCAGCTCTGGTTGCAGGGCTGACAGGCTTCATAGAGAACACCCAGTACCCAGTATTTAGGTACAGCTTCTCAGTGAAAGGTGGGCAGCTTTTCATTCTCTTCTAAAATTTCCAAATTTCACAGCAATTTTTCATACTATAATAGTCTGATAAACATCTAGAAAATTTTTATTGAAAAATATGTAAAACGCTATTAGAGAAGAAAAAAATGAAAAATTAAAATCACCAAGGTTTGGAGTACAGCCTTCCAGACATTTTTCTGCACATACATGTATGACTTATTTAACCAAATTGTGATCATATTGCCTATATTTTCTATGATCTGTATTTTTTAGTTACCAACATAGAATGAATTTATTGCTCCACCAATACGTATAGTTGTTTATAATATTTGTAATAGCTATATAGTGTGCCATTGTCTTGATGACCACAATTTATTTCACCATTTAAAAAATATTATTGGCCACTTCGGTTGTTACTAATTTGTTGTACTTTTAAACAACCACAAAATAAGTATTGTTGAGGCTAAATCCTGGCACATATTTATTTAAAATATTACTTATTATATGGGAGTATTTTTTTCTATTTACACAATTTAGGTTCCTTATTGGTGGTAATTTTCTAAACCTCCGTCTCCCTTTAATTCTTTCTACATCTGCGTCTCACTTCCCCCTCCCCGCCCCCAAGTGCCTTTGTGTACCTCCTTTCTCCCTATTTCTAGTTCTCTTTATTTGGGAAGAGATAACGCCCAAATGAATAAGGAGAGAGAGTCTCCAGCCCACCACTGTTTCTCTGTCCTTTGTTATCTACGTCTTTAATATTCTCTTCACCTCCTTGCCTTTTCTTCAGTTTTATTCAGGGCCATCCTTTCACGTGGCTGGCCACCTGGGACAACCAGCTAAAGTGTATGGTAACCATGGCCAGTGGACTTGACGCAACAATGTCATTGATCACCATCGCCAAGATGTTTTTTCTCCAAGACCTCATCTGTGCTCCTTGAAGAAAAAGAAAAAAAAAAAAAAAAAAAGACTAAATAATCCAAAATTGTTTAAGAAAGAGACATATGCTTTTAACTATTAATGAGCCATTGACAATGATTATTTCAGCAATCTTTCTGGGAGTGAAATGTTTTCCATGTGTGGGACTGCCCAAGTCATCCTGGTAGCGCCTGCCATCTGGAATAGTTGTTGGGGTGTCTCTGACTACATGACTTTTCTAATTCTTCCCTGACATCTCCAGAAACCAGTCATGTCCTGAAATGCTTATTTCCCCCCCACTGAATTTTAATTAACAATGTGGCAGCTGAGGACGCAGCTGGTTGGAGAGATGATGTGATGAAAGCTCGGCCCTGTCTGGACGTCCTGGCGTCAGGCATGATTGCAAAGTTGCCCTCTTGCCTTCCTTTCTCTTCTGTTGGTTCCTTGTCTTGCCTAAGGCCCTCTTCCTTTCGGAAGACGCTCTCACAGCACATATAGGAGCGGCGACATCAAATTGATGCAGCTGTGAAGGATTATAACTAAGAGACTCGTAGAGGAGAGGGAAGGTGGGGAACCCATCACACGTGGCCAGTAGTTCCTCATAAATATTTCAGTAGACTACAGACGGTGGCCTTCCTGCTTTCCCGTTCTGCTGAGCTTACCTGGGAGGTGAGGAGTGAGCGTGCCCCGGGTGCAGTCATGGATTCTGACGTAGCTTTAGCTGACCCACAGCAGGAGGTGTCAACGCTCTCATTCCGAAGCCAGGTGCTCTCTCAGCCTCCCGAGCCTCCTCTGAAGTATTGATTTAGAGACCTTAGTTGACCACCCACTCCTGATCTATAAGATGGCTGGAGGGGCTGCACCAGAAGTGAAAGATTAGGTCAAAGATCTCTTTGGTGAGACAAACGCCTGGTCCCACTGCCACCCTCATGAAGGAGGGATGGGGATGTTTGTCTTCTTTCTAGTAAGCTGGGCTTCAAGAGCACACTGGAGCCCTTGATCTGTGACTCCTCAAGGCTAGGAGACGGTGTCTGGCCCCCCACTGACTGACCTAGTCTGTGTTGCAGAGTGAAAGGCAGCAGGAAGTTAAGCACTGGGACCTGCCCAGTGAGGGAGAGTGTGGAGGTACCAGGTGGGGAAGACGCGACACCAGTGTGCCAGGGGCCTGCGGGTGGAGGAGTCCCATGGAAGTGTGTCCGCTAAAACTCCAGCAAAGCACACCGTGAAAGGGCATCTCCCACAGCCGGAAAACACCACCACAAGGTCCATGTCAGTGGAGTGAGAGTGTTCTGCTCTTTACCTCTCCTTATCCTCTCCCCACCTTGCGCCCAAAGCCAAGGGGAAGCTCGTGGGTGGAGGGTCGGGGGAACTGTAAGTGAGGGAAATCGAGGAGCCAGTCACGCCTCTCTTCTCACCGCGAGCTTCCTGCCCGGGCTAGGCCAGGACTGGCGAAGACGGCAGCTCAACTGCTAAATGAAGTTTAGAGTTTGATTGTAACCTTGGACCGGACACCCTGGATACTGAAATGAGGTAAACTGAGAGGTTGAAGTGAGCAGAGGTGGTTTTTTTTACCTGAGGATGGGAGCTAAGCCTCAATGCCTATTGGAGACTACTCCTAGGGTAGGGGAAGAACAGGTCACAAAGCAGATTTAATCAGGCAGGAGGGAAAACAAAGTAAAGTGATTTCATTCTGCGGGAATTAATCTTGCAACATACAAGTTACGTTACTGAATCAAAAACAAATTTGAACCTTAAATATGAGTTAAAATGCTTAATTTTAATGATAAGAGGGCCATAACTTCTATACCTATAATGTAACTCTGCCACAGAGTCAAAGAATTCCACAATTTATAGTACATATGATAAATCCTGCCAAAATATTATCTCAGTCATAACACTATATAAACATAAGATACTGGTTTTTATTAATGGAAAAAGTCCTCCAGTATAAAATTAGAGTCTATTCATCCTACTGTCTGGGCCTCGCTTGAGCTTTTATCATCAAAATGTTCTTTCCCTCTGTGAGCCAATGGCCCAAAGAAAGCAATCATTCTTGTGGGAGGCAGTGGATCAGGTAATTATTGCTGCATGACAAACTCCGTGACACAAGACAACAGTCTTTTATTAGCACTCTTGCAACTGGGGATCAGTGGACCGAGCCTGGGCTGGGCTGGCAGCTACCTCACCCGCACTGGGCTGGCCCACGTGCTTGTGGGTTGGTGATGGGTCAGTTCATCCCAGCTGGGCTCGGCTGGCTGGCCGTGTGCCTCAGGCAGAGTGGGTCTGGGGGCAGCTGGAGCAGCTCCGCTCTATGGTCCCATCCTCCTGCTGGGACCAGTGAGTTGGCTGGGGTATGTTCTTCTCATGGGGAGAGCAAAGACACAAGGAGACGGTGGACATGACCTACCTTAGCTTGAAGCTGGCACATTGTCACTCTGGCCACATGCCCTTGGCCAGAGCAAGTCACGTGGCTGAGTCCGAAGTCAAGGGGCAGAGATGTGTGCTTCATCTATAATGAGGCCATAGCAAGAGCACAGAGGCAGGAAGTGATGAAGAACTGGATGCCCAACTGCAGTCCACCACAGGCAGGTCCCTGGGAAGTGATGAAGGTCCAGGCATGGACACCGCACGCAGGAGGCGAGTGGACGCCCGGTGTTTGTGCATCATTTGTGCCATCAGCCAGATCGTCCCGGGTGTAGTAGGTCATAACGAGCGCCAGAGAGGGAGGTGTCGCGGTGGGTCCACCCACCGAGTGAGAGCTCAGTGACGTTTCCTTTAGTCGTTTCAGAAGGGAGTCAGGACCAGCTTTGTCATTCCAGTCCACACGCCTTGACATTTGCTATTTGGAAAGTCTCTGTCCCCTTGTTGTGATTATTAGAAAATCCCTTGAACAAGTCTCAGGAGCTTATCTGGGGTCATGTTGGTAGCAGGGCACTGAGGAAACGGCATCCTGCCCTCGCATCAGTCTTCAGAGGAGAAACCTCAGAAACTTCAGTGGATGGTGACAACTTCTAAGAAGCAAGGGAAGCTCGCTGAGCCTGGGGCCCACTCTGGGGAAGCAAAGGAGGGACACTATTCTTTACTGAATGCCTACTACGCTCCAGGAACTTGCTAGATGTTTGTACGGAGCATCTGATTTAATCTTCATCAAAAGAACGTGATATGGTGGTCATTAATATCCCCATTTAATAAATGTGAAAAGTAGACCAAAAAGAGGTGAGTAACCTCCCCAAGGTCACACGGCCAGTGTCTGGCTGAGATGAATGGACGAGAGAATTGGCTGCACCCTGCCTGGGCGCCGGAGCCTGAGATGGGCCCAGGGTTAAGGGGCTCCCCCACACCCCAGGGCTCCAAGCGTACAGGCGCACTCTACTCTCCACAGCTCACTGAGAGTGCGAGGGTCAGGGGAGCGGCCTTCTCAGGACAAGGTACACGATGGGGGTTGATCGGGCCCCTGACTGAACCGCATGTAACACTTCCAGAAATATCTAGCATCCTAACCGTTGTGAAATCTTGCCTTGTCTCTTACATTGAGGTTCCTTGTCTGTCAGAATGAAAAGTCACACCCACACCTAGCTTATTTTTCAGAGAGAGAGTAACCCTGCCTTTCTAAGATCCCAAAAACAACCTCCAGGTGATTCCTGCCCGTGGCAGGACCGGAGGTGTGCCACCCTTGGGCCTTCGCCTTCATTAATTTCCAAGAAGTAAAATCACGGTCTCTGCATCTCACTGTCATCTCTTCCCAGGCCCAAAGCAGGAGAGTGTTGCCATGGCAACTGCAGCTGAATTTAGGACAGACAGGATATTTTGGCCTGGCTGTATCTTTGACCAAAAGTTATGCCGTGTGACCGTGACAGTGTCATGACTGCCCATTGGGGGTGACTGCAGGTCTCCCTCTCAAAGTTATGAGCATTGGGGTCAATCGTTTTTTCCTCTCACGTACTTGTCCCTCGCTCTTGGCACCTTGCTTCACATCCAACCACCCCTCAGGACACAGTTTCCTATATTCAGATGTCCGGCGGCCAGGCCAGCGGTGGGGGAAAGCACACATGTGTGTTCAGCCGAGGCCCTGCTTTCCCTCTGCTGAGCTCTCCCCCGCCTCTCCTCCCGCCTCCTCCTCCCATACACACTTGGACACAGCGGTCACAGGTAGGGTTTCCCATGTCAGTGACCGAGTCAGGACCGTCTTGGAAGGATTTCTGAAAATTATTTTTAAAATTCATGTTAATGTTCTCTACGGGACAGTCGGGGGATGTGGACTGGATATTTGAAGTGGTGGAAATGAATGGGCACGGAAAGCTGGCAATCATGAACGGATCTGGTCGTTACGCTAAGATGCTAGTAGGATTAATCTCTGATTAGTGGGACTGTGGTGTATTTATTTATTTATTTATTTATTGCTTATTTTTTTCCCCCTCTTTTAATTCTCACCTGAAGACATGCTTTTAAAGTTGATTTTAGAGAGAGGAAGGATGAGAGAGAGAAGCATCAATTGGTTGCCTCCTGCCAGCGTCCCAACCGGGTATTGAACCCGCAACCTAGGTATGTACCCTGACCGGCAATCGAACCCAAAACCTTTTTGGTGTACAGGACGATGCTCCAACCAACTGAACCACCCAGCCAGGGCTTTGCTTAATTTTTTATAATGCATATATACTGCTCTGTAATAATAAAAATGTGTTTTAAATTATAAAATAAGGAGCATTTGAGATCTTGCTTCCCAGTATTGTCGTCAGTTTTGGCTCAAATAAACTTATAAAAATTCTTGACCTTTACACAAATGAGGTAAATAAAGCAAATCTTATATATCTAAAAAAGGAATGATAAAATAACGTCAGTGTTGTTCTTTAATTCTATTAAAATTCCGAAACTAGTTAAAGTTTGTGACTAAAAACAAATCAAAACAGTAAGACAAAGTTCTGGGTTTTTTTTTCACTCTGTGCACACATTCCCAGAAATTCTGACTTGTAAGCCCTTCGGGATCACTTTTGCATATGCAAAAGGGAAAAAACGAAAAAGAGACTCCTTGAGCAATGGTTGTCATTTCCTCCATCCAGGAGCTTAACACACTCTAAGTCCTTGATGAAAAATGTGACAGCGAATCCACTCTTCCTTTAAAGCATCCCACCTTATCCCTGGCTGGCTCTCACACGGCCGGGCCCTGAGTAAGGGGCAGTGTCCTACCACCTCGCCCCTCAACATGTCCTCTGGGAACCAGCAGCATCACCTGGGAGCTTGTTAGGAAAGTGAAAACTCAGGCCCCAATCTAGACGTACTAAATCAAAACTTGCATTTTGGCAAGATCACCAGGAGATTCAAATGAACATTAAAATTGGAGAAACACTGTCCTATGCCCACCTCTAGGCCTGAGGGTGTTTCTTCCCTCCCAGTCATTGGCAGCCCAGGAATCTTGGCTACAGCTCACACCCCTATCAGATACTACTGCACACTCTGTGAGTGGGTAATTTTTCAACCAAGTCCAGACAATGGAAAAAGAGTGATTTGGACCAACATTTGGCTCTGCTGGTACTACAGCCAACAGTTGTCCTGTAGCCCTGCCTTGCTCGGTTACTTCTGTCACAAATGCCCCTTTGTATTAGTTATCATTGCTGCATACCAAACTGGGCCAAGATGTAGTGGCTGAAAACAACAAGCACTTGTTATCTCGACACTTTTGTGGGTCAAGAATAGCCAATAGAGTGTAGCTGGCTGGTGCCTCTCACTCAAGGTCAAAGGTGGCCAGATTCAGCAAATAAAAATGCAGGATGCCCAGTTAAATTTAAATTTCAGATGAACAATGGATAACTTCTTAGTATCAGTTCCATTCAATATTTGGGGCGTACATAAAATAAAAAAGTCACTTGTTGCAACCCTCTCAGGTCTCTCAGAAGGTTATATTCAAACTATTGAACATGACTGTCATCACCCTGAAGGAGTACAAGGATGAGTGGGGTGGTTAATTTTAGGTATCAGCTTGACTGGGCTATGGGGTGCCAGAGACTTTGTTAATCATTATTCTGGGTGTGTCTTTGAGGATGGTTTTGGATGAGATTGACATTTAAATCGGCAGACTGAGTAGAATCTAATATGAGTGGGCCTCATCTAATCAGTTGAAGGCCTGAAGAGAACAAAAAGGCTGACCTCCCCATGAGTAAGGGGGAACTCCTCCTGCCTGACTGCCTTGAGGTGGAACGGTGGTCTTTTCCTGCCTTTAAACTTGAACGGAAACACTGGCTCTTCTTAGGTCAGCCTGCCAGCGTTTGGACTAGAATTTACATCGGCTGCTCTCCTGGTCCTCAGGCCTTCAGACTTGGGCTGGAACTGCACCATCAGCTCTCCTGTGTCTCCAGCTTGCTGGTGGCAGATGTTGGGACTTCTTAGTCTCCATAATCACACAAGCCAATTTCTTGTAACAGTTCTATTCTCTCTCGCTCTCTCTCTCTCTCTCTCTCTCTCTCTCTCACACACACACACACACACACACACACACCATTGGTTCTGTTTTTATAGAGACCCCTGGTTAATATAATCTGCTTCTGAGCACTCTCACATGGTTGTTTGGTTGTGAGCAGGCTTTGGTCCCTCACCACAGGTGTCTTTCCACAGGGCTGCTTCATGACACAGCAACTGGCTTGGTCCTGGATGAAGCATCCATGAAAGAATGAGAGAGAGTACATCCAGTACAGAAGCCAACCTTCACATAACCTAATCTTGGAAGTGATATATCATATCCCAATGCTTCTGCCATATTCCTTTTGCAAATCACTAAGTCCAGCCCAGATGCAAAGGGAGAGATTACACAAGGATGTGAAGACCAGGAGGCAGGAATCACTGGGGCCGTGTTTGGAAGGTGCCGATCATACTCTTCCTTCCTCCCACCAGCATGGAAATATGGCTTCGCAGGGACATGGACACTCAAATGTGCAATTTATATTCCAGAAGCTGATTTATAAGAAGGTAGTGGAGTCTGAACCTGATTCATAAAGGTGATGATCATTCCAACGATATGAAGATGGTGCATAGAACCCTGGGAAAACGGATTGGGCACTTAAGCCAGCAGGAGGTTCTATATGGTCTGAAGGTCCCTGTCTGGGGTTCTGCTGCAATGGCAGCCCAGCCCCTGGCCCAGCGCCAGGAGTTCCTGTTGAGTTTCCCATGGAGAACGCTGTATAGAATTCCTGGTCTTCTCAGTCTTGCTAGGATTGAAATTACTTGCTAGGATGGAAAGAGAAATGTCCCACAGTATTTTATTTAGCATTTAAAACACAAAGTATCTTTAGAGAGCTGATAAAGTAGGACCAGGAATGAGATGGAGGATTTAGTCTATAAAAACCATCCAGAAAGGATTCTTCTTTTAAATGGCATCCCCAGACCTCGTTCCCACAGTGGTTTCTCCCTCCCCACCCTGCCATTCCCCTCCCTGCTCGTGGGGAGGGGAGTCACAGATGTGCTTCACCATAGGCCAGCTCAATTCCGAATCCAGTCCTGCTCAGAGCATTTTATGGTAGGGGAAAATGGGATCGAATATAAAGGGAAATAAAATGGTAGTAATGAAGGGCTTTCAGCCAAAAGCACCATTAAAATAAGAACATGAAATAAAATACAGTTAACCATCTTAAGGTCTTTTTGTTTTTGTTGTTGTTGGTTTTTTTTTTTTTTTAACATGAAGAAAATTATTTTCACAGAACTCAGCTTCATTTGAGGCAGCCCTATAAAGCCAACTTCTAATAATTACAAGGCAATCTCACAAAAATAAAGTTAATTCCATGGCAGTCCATCAACTTAAATCCTCGCAAAACAAAATGTCTTTCCAAAGTTTCCATTAAGGGTGGGCTGGCCTGGTAAGCATATATGCACACGATTAAAAAAAAAAAAAAAAAGAGTAGAAACAACTTACTGAGTGGTTTTTACATCAAGTTCTCTGAGCATTTTCTACATCGTATAATATCATCTGTATCCCAAAAGTAGTCTACTCATTTAAATTTTATAGAATAAAAGTGGAACGAGGTTCACTATGGAGATATCCTCAGTGACCTGAGAATTTTCCTTTTGTTACAAAATCTGGATAACGTTCTTTGTTTGGATTTGTCACAGAAACGAGGCTTACTGAGGACTGCCAACTCCCTGCGATTCCCACCAGGAAGAAGAAATTCCTTGTGGGGTTAAGTCTGTGGTGTAGTTGGTTAGGCTGAGCACATCAGCACTGGCATTTTCAAAAGGGGCTTTGGTTCTTGAAAAGCAAAAAAAAAAAAAAAAAAAAAAAAAAAAAAAAAATCGGATTAGTTTTTCTCCTGGAGTTGTACACAGCTGATCATGTTTTGCTGGTATTGCATGATCCCTCTTTTTGAACCCACAGCTAATTTAACAGTTTTTTAAAAATTAATTAAGCATTCAATTCAAAACATATTTATTGTGTTAAAGGCAGTGTCCCAACAACAACAGAAGAAAGAGGGGGTGTGAAGCCATTTCTGCCCTCTGGGAGCTTTCCACCTGACAGTGCGATCCAGGCAGATGTGCGGCGTGTGGTCAGCGTTAACTTCGTTGGCATGCTTGTTTGTTTCAGGCAATGTTCCCGGTGCTTTGTGGGAAATAACTCAAGTAATTCCTACAACAGCCATATGAAGTAAGTTCCATTATCGTCCTCATTTTATGGATACGGCGACCAAGGCTGATAGAGACATTAAGAACTTTTTCTAAGGTAAAACAGCGGGGCTATACTATACATAGTGCTATGGACTGAATTCTGTCTCTCCAAAATGCTACGTTCAAGGTTTGACCCCCAGTGCCTCAGAATTGGACTGCATTTGGAGATAGGGCCTTTTAACAGATAATCAAGTTCAAATGAGGTGATTCGGGTGGGCTCTAATCGGATATGACTGGTGTCCTTATAAAAAGGATAAATGTGGACATAGGTGGAGGAGGAAGAGCACGCGAAGACACAGGGAGAAGACGGCCATCTAAAAGCCAAGAACAGATGGCTCAGAAGAAACCAGCTCTGCAGACACTTTGATCTTGGACTCCTGGCCTCTGGTACTGTGAGGAAATAGATTCCTGTTTCCTAAGCCGCCCAGTCTATGGCACTTTGTTACAGCAGCTCTAGCACACAAATGCAGACAGCATTCAGATCCAGACTGGCTGGTGTAAGTGTTCACACTCTTTGCCATGTAGAGCTCGGCTGTGTCGCCTCTTTAAGAACAAGGTAAGAGAGGCACAAGCACCTGACAGTGAGAGGCAAAGGACGGAGCAATCACCTCTCTGATGGCTGGGGGAAAGTCTCCTCTATGAAGAGGCACCTGAGATGGTCCTTTAACATGGCAGGAATTGGACAGCTGATGACAATTGGGAGAAGGCATTTCAAGTTGCACAAACAGATGGCACAAGGATGCTGCCGTCAGAAAGCTTGGGGTAAACTTGTCAAAACAAGAGCTGTCCTGGCCTGGATGGAGTATTGGGTGTGATAAGTTAAAATCAGGGATTCTGAACCTTTTTATTAGGGCTACGTACTTCTTTGGCAATATGGCCAAGTCTATGGATGCCTTTGCAGATTGTTTGTAACTGCATAAAAATACAAAAAATTGTGTAAAAACAGTCATCAAAATAAATACTAAAACGTTGAGGTATATACTATAAAATACATGTGCTTCTTTATTAATGCTTTTGGTGACAAGATATAGTGGCAGGTCTGAGAACTACCATAATTTCAAAGTAATGATGAGCATGTGTGATATTTTGAAAAATCTGCCATACCTGCAATGTGATGGGGAAAGAGTCATATTTTCCAGCAATAAAGTCACAGGTACTACAATTACTATGCTTTGTTTCCTATATTCACAATGAAAAGAAATACTGAATTTCATTTACAGATTAGCAAAAATAGAGATGTACTTTTTTTTTTTTTTTTTTCCCATCCAAATTTACAGACCCCTGGCCTGGAGCAGTGGTTTTTAATCTCTTTGGCTTTCTTCACTCCTTCAGGATCTGATGTAACTTGTAGATCTTTCTGCTTTTCCTGATTTCCAGGAAGATACACATGCACATGTAAACCCAATGTTGCTTGTAATTTGAGGAGATAAATGGACTGCCAGTCTAGAAGGATACCAGAGTAGAAAGACAGGTTCAAACTGTATTGTAGAGGATCGTGAACAAGAAGATCTCTACTGCAGTTGACAGCTAATGATAGATAATTGAAGGATTCTCAATTATAATGAGATTGGAGATGGGCTCTTAGAAGATTTACCATAACCTATGTCTTGAAAAGTCAAATAATCTCTTTTTGATGGTCCTTTAATTTAGTTTTTATGAATGTGTGAATCTTTTATTTTTAAATATCTGCACAACCCTAATAATGCATTTGCCATGTAACTTCTTAGTAATGCAATTTTCTTGCTTACTAACTTTGTGAAGGAGAATCAATAGCATAAGAAGCTCTGGCAGAGCCTTCATGGAAAGCATTGGTGACCACTGTTATCTCAGGTGTGGTGTGCAGTGTCATGGCTGAGCACTGAGTCATTGATCAAGTGCCAAATATTCAATGCAATTTATTTGTTAAAATGGCTGGAACAACTAGGCAAGTGCCACTACAAATGCTTAACCACAGAGCTGGCTTAACCACTCATCCATCAATTGATTTTTCTAGCCCATATGACAGCTGGGAAACCTAAGAATAATCTCCCAACAGTTCATTCATTGGCATTCCACAGACACAGCTGTTCAGGTGAAAGAGTGCCTTTCCTGTTCTCCCTGGTGCCATCTGCAACAGTTCTCAGGATCTATAGCACCACTCTTGGAAGAGGGCGTGGTCACAGTCTCTGAGGGAGAATAATGGTCTGCAGGAAGCCCTCAAAGCTCAGCTCCCCACCCCACACCGGGCTTAGCCTTAGAGAACACTAATGGTCAAAGACACACTGTCCTGTGGAAGTTAGTCAAATCCTTGACTTTCCCTTTTCAAAAGCTAAATGGGGATTCATTGCAGCTCACAGAGGAAGCCTCTGACTCTACTCCCATCACACTGTGCAGGGATTCCTGTAGTGTCCCCACAAACATTCACCAAACCTCTCTCAACTTCCAGGCTGGCCCTGCTTTTATCTCCCTCTTCCCTCTTGCAGTTTTTCCATGTCTTTATCATGTGTATTGAGTAAGCCTTTCTCCAGCAAAGAGGAATCCTCCCTCTTTCTAAGGAGGGTGAAAGGAAGGGAGACAGAATATATGCTGACAGTTGCAGGACTCTCTCTGCAGGTCTGGGTGATGGAGAGGCTGTGAACAATCCACATCAATCATTCTTGTCCTTGCCTCATAGTCAAAGTCTGAAGCCTGCTCAGAGTTGAAGGAAGCCTTGGAAGCCACTCATTTACAAATGAGGATAGAGAGTATTAGTCAGTTATTGCTGTATAATACACAACCACATTTCAGTGGCACATTTCAAAATAATAAGCATTCACTGAACATCTATAGATTGGCTGGGGCTTGTTGATCTTGGCTGTGCTTGGCTGAGTTTGGCTGCACTTTGCACCAAGCTATCCATCTGCTCCAAATATCTTTCATCCTCCTTAGAGCAGCAACAATGCAAGTCATGTTGTCCTTACATTGAAATGCTGGGGTATCAGAGGACAATCCCAACTGTATAAGCAAATGTCAAAGCTTTGGTCATGTCATGTCAGCTAAATACTGTTTATCAAAGCAAGTCACATGACCAACATCTAAATCAATTGGGGGGAACATATTTCCCATGCAGTTAAGTCATCTTTTGGCTATATTGGCTTTCCCAAGGAAAATTTAACCATCCCAGACAAAATTACCCCTTTCTCTCTAGGGCAGCTTGAGACTGGACCTGCCTCACTTCTTGGCTCAATGAACTTGTAAACTCCTCTCCAACTCTCCAAGTTTTGTACTAAATGAGTTTCTCTCTTAGTATGGAGCTGCACATTTTAGCTATTATCACTGGCAAGTCAATATTTTGTCTACACACTCTTCTTGACATGGAGCAATAATAACAAAAATAAAAAGAATAGGCTAAATGTGTAACAGATGCCCAAGTGCAAATTGAGGTGAATGATTGTGGATGAAGAACTGTCATCACTTCCATCACAAACATATCCAGCTGGTATCTGAGACATAATTATATGGAAATGTGGACCACACTCTCAACTTGGAGCATCAAAATGAAAGAAATATTGTATTTTAATGTTGGTGAAAACAATGATATACTCAGGGTAAGCTGCCCAACCCCACCAGGTTCAAGCACCTATTCCTTTTGGAACTTGGTTCACTTCTACGTGAAATTGGCCCCATTGTTATGCTTGGGAAACAATACCAGAATCTTGGACAGAAAGGCTTAAGCAGTTGATTCCAGGGTCCTCGTTGATGAACAGCATCCTTCAGTGAGATGACACGGGCCTTCCACTGGAGCCATAGCAATTACTAAGTTAGAGACGGAATGATTGCCAAGGGGATGACAAGAAGAGAAACACAACACAGACTTAGATTATGTTGGTGATTTTTTCCTATTTTTATGTACTCTATAGTCAGTCATTCCTTTTTATTGATTAATAACTCTGGTTTCCAGAAAATCGCAATTGTAGAATGTAATGTTTTTGGGGTCTAATTTAGGTCTCGCAAACGGTGCTTTAGGTGGGCTCCACCCATTGTCCTGAACTGCAGAGACCCAAGGAGGAGCATTATATTTCTCAACTCTGGGCTTAATGCCAACACCACCATTAGACATTTAGAAGGTTCTTGAAGAGCCACTTTACTTTGATAGTTTACCATGTGTGATAGAATAAAACATATATGTATATGTATATATATCTGCCTCAGGTCCCTGGTACAGAACTCCTGAAACCCTTATGATTTCCTGGATGATAGGAGGGTTTTTGTTCTAATGAGGTGACTTTGGGTGGATGCCTGGATGGAAGCTGCTTACCAGAAAGACCAAAGTCATGATTAGAAGCTTGGAGTTTTTAGCTCCCCCAACCCCCATTCTCTTGAGAAGGGCTGAAAATAGAGTTGATGATCAATCATGCCTATGTGATGAAGCCTCTATAAGAGTCCCAAAAGTATGGATTTGGAGAGCTTCTGGGTAGGTAAACATGTGGTGATGCTGGGAGAGTGGCACACCTAGGCAGGGCAGGGTAACTCAGCATCCCTTCCCACATACTTCACCCTACACGTCTCTTCCATCTGAATGTGCATCTGTATCTTTTATCATATCCTTCCACCACACAGTGGTACACGTAAGGAAATGTTTTCCTGAGTTTTGTGATCAGCTCTAGCAAATTAATCAAACTGGTGGAAGTTTGGAAACCTATAATTTGTAGCCAAATTGGAGAGAAGTTGTGGGTAACCTGGGGACCTACTACTTGAGATTGGGATCTGATGCAGTCTTGTCAGACTGAGCCCTTAACCTATGGAATCTGACACTATCTCTAGGTAGATAGTGTTAGAATTGAGTTAAATTGTGGGACACTCAACTAATGTAGCAGAGAATTGCTTGGTAGGAAACCCCCACTCCCACATTTGATGAACACAATTGTCAGAAATAAAGTGTTCTGTGAAAAGTAAAGAGGACTTGCTGAGCTTTTCCATTACACCATGGACTGGGGAAGTGTTGAAAGGGGAACTTGAGTTTGAGTGCCAAATACTGGGAGTGCATTTCACCAATTGCCCGCAATAACTTTTTAAGTAATGAAGATGATCTCAATTCAGTAATCAGAATGTCTACAATGACATTGATCAAAACTATGGAGCTGATTTAAAGTAAAATTATTTCTGTATTTGCTACTCTAGAGAGGTCTCCAAGTGGTCCTATGAAAACCTCCCTCATTGGGCTTTAGGTAAAGAACTTGATACTCCTTCTCCCATTCTCTTGAGGAATTAAAGACTCAGAATGGCAACAGCTTTTTCCAAAGAAACATCCCCATTTTCCTTGCACTATTGCCAATTTTTATAGCTTTGATAATGTTAAAGGTATCAAGAATCATGGAACTTGTTCTCCATCATTTTTTGAAAATTATGTATTTGAGTGTTTATTCCCCACTCACTTTGATAAACTGAGTCTATCCTAGAGATACTTTGGTTAAAATTAAGACAGGAATAGTTCCTCTCTAATATCCTCTTAAATCAATAAACCGACATTGTCCCTAATGGTTTCAATTTGTAAGCTGGGGTTGGGTAGGGACCCACTGATCAGAAATGTTAGATACTCTCTATTCTGTAGCTGCAAACCCAGAACTGGTATTTTATTTCCAAACAATGGCTACATGAATTGAAAAAGGCAATCATTGTTTAGACATCTGTTAGATATCATAGAGACTTGCATTTGCTGCTACTTTAAAATTTCCTTTCTGCATTGAAGTTCCATGGGACAGTCTGAAGTCTTTATAATCATGGATCATGTTTCTGTAAGTCTTGTTATTGCTCCCTGGAAAACCAAATAATAAGAACTATTTTAGTTATGATCTTACAGGCAGAAGGGTAAATCAGAGGTACTCTTTCCACTGTGCATGCCAATGAAAAAATAGTAAAATCAACTCTTGGTTTTGTGCAGTGTTTCACCAGCCTACACCTCATTACATTCTTTGTCAACACAGTCCCATTATTCTTCTATTCAGTGGCTGCAGTGCTAAGGATGGTGGTGTTGGTTGAGGGTGAGACACACAATCATCACAACCTATAGTGAATGCAAAATGAAACATAGGAGCATAACTGCCACACTCCATCCTACTAGGACATTGGTCACCATGAATTTCTCTTTTATTCCTCATCTCATCTTTTGCCTTTGCAAAGAATCATTTTCTAGAATTCTGCAAAGCATGACATGACTGTGGATTCTCTAAAACTTATCACTCCTTTGTGTTGTTTCATACATCTGCTAATAAGTCTTTTATTAAAATCAGCCTAGAGCAACTTATAAATTCAGTTAACCATCCAACAGCTGGGCTTGATTACATAGAAATCAGCGTTTATAGTCTTGGTCAGCAGAGCACTTGATAAAGTCATTTATTGGTAATAATATTGGCTTTATCATTGATAAATATAGCCCTTCCCATATGGCTCTATTCGTTTTCTTTTGATTTTTATGTGCTTTCTCATTATGAAAGATATTCCTGTAGTAATGACCAAAGACCACTGAGGTTGGTGGTGAAGTGATTGGCACAAGGCCATGCAATCTGTTGAAATTAAGAGATAAGAAAATAAAATGAACTGATTTATGAGACAGTAAATCTTTTGACTTAATGGGCATTATTAGTGAATCCATATACTGTTTGTGATGGCTTTAAACTATGTCTACAAATTCTGTGATACTCTTCCCTTCAAGAAGTGGAGTTTAATTCTCCTCAGCTTGAGTGTGGGGACTCACTTCCAATGAATGGCATATGTTGGACTTGAGGACATGTAATTTCATAAAAGGCACTGCCACTTCAGCCTTTCTTTCTTTGGTTAGGACAGCATAATGGCATGAAGACACATCAAGCAGCCCATGGGGAGGCCTTTGTGGCAAAGAACTGAGGCTTCCTGTCATCAGCCATGTGGGTGCATCATGTTGGGCATAGATTCTCTTGCTCCAGTCAAGCCTTCAGATTATTGCAGCCTCAGCTGACATTCCTGACTCATAGAAACTATGAGAGAATAACTGTTAAAAGCCTCTAAGTTTTGAGGATAATTTTTATGTAGAAATAGATAACTAATAAATCTCTGAGTCAAGCAACATTTTCTGCATGTCTCTGAAATGGAGATTCTTTGAGTTTAATTGAGTTGAAGATTCATTAAGGGTCTACTGATAAAATGGAAGGAAAGTTGTTCACTGCAAGGAAAAGGTGATTTGATCACTTTAGGAAGATAG
Source organism: Tadarida brasiliensis (assembly GCA_030848825.1). Classification (NCBI taxonomy): domain Eukaryota; kingdom Metazoa; phylum Chordata; class Mammalia; order Chiroptera; family Molossidae; genus Tadarida; species Tadarida brasiliensis. Next base: position 37,233,399 of record CM061269.1, read on the forward strand.
TTCGTTGGCATACAATTGAAGTCTTTGAGAAAGCTGAAGACAGCAGTAAAATAGAGTCTTAGAGACACTCACACACTAGATTTGGCAGTGAATAGTTTCAAAATAAAAAAGCTTAATGCAAACCCAGATTTCATACCCTGGCAGAAATGAGGAATGCCTACACTTTCTGCAGGATCGTTCTTCCCTAGTGCCCCTGGGTCCCACACTATCCCTTGTGGTTTCCCTAGGCACTGCCTACACCTAAATAGTAGTAAAGGACCTCAATAGTCCTAAGTAGGTTCTTTATTAATCTCACCTTGAACTGCTTACTTTGAGAGTATTACCTCTCTCTTGCTGGTAGGGTCCTTGGAGATATTCCTAAAACCCAAAATGTTGCCCCTTTGCTTACAAGCAGGGGCTGGGCCTTATCAAGGGCAGGCACAGCAGGGTGTCTAGCCTACAGTAACTAGTCAATACAAATTTAACAAATATAGGAACAAACAAACTCGGAGGAGGTGAAATCAAAACATATAATCAGAAACAAGGGAGGGAAGGAAGACCCGTTCACCATAGAAGTGTATTTTTTTTTTTTTTGGTACGTGCCCCTAGCGGGAACTGAACTCGGGACACTCTGGTCCGCAGGTCGACGCTCCAACTGCTGAGCCAAACTGGCCAGGGCCATAGAAGTGTATTTTGAATGAATCTAAGAAGTAATATACTCCATGTCCAATATTATATAACTTGGGAATAATATAGAAAACTGCATACTTTTAAATTATTCTCAGATAAAACTTGATCTGGAAGGGTAAATTTTGTGTTTAAAGTCCAATGTTTTGAAACCAGAAAGACCTTGCTTTCCCCAAGACTGCAATTCTATGCCAACAAATTCTTTCGTAAAGTGATCAAATCACCTTTTGCTTGCAGTGAACAACTTTCCTTCCATTTTATCAGTAGACCCTTAATGAATCTTCAATGCAATTACACTCAAAGAATCTCCATTTCAGAGACATGCAGACAGTGCTGCTTGGCTCAGAGGTGTATTAGTTATCTATTTCTACATAAAACTTATCCTCAAAACTCAGAGGCTTTTAACAGTTATTATCTCATAGTTTCTATGAGTCAGGAATGTCAGCTGAGGCTGCAATAATCTGAAGGCTTAAGAAAAGTCATTTAAACCTTTGTAGCCTCGGTTTCCTCACCTGTAAAATGGGGATAACAGTACCTTCCACTAAGTGTTATAAGGGTTTAGTGAGATCATATTTGTAAAACCCTTAGTGTAGAGTCAGACACTGGGACAGAGCGCAACAAATGACAGCTTTTGTGTTTTGTGGGATTTTACTAAGGCATCATGATTTCCCAAAAGACATGTAAAGCTAAAAATTACATCAATATAAAAGCTTAAGCTAAAGTATGCTATGACTAATCTTTCCCTCTTTATCTTGCACCATAAGTCTAATACTCAAAATATGCTGGCCCCTTCTGAGAACCTTATGCTTAGCCTGATCACTCAACCGATAATTATGTGTTGAACATTTCTGTCCTGGTCTCCTTCCTATGTCAACTATGCTTCTGCCTCAGGGCCTCTGCATTTACTATTTTCTCTGCCTCAAAAGCTCTTTTTTTCAGATATTTAGTTGCCTCTGTAATTCACTTTGTTCAGATTACTATGAAATATAACCTTTTCACAGAGGTCTTCTCCTCTTCTGACTTTATTTTCGTCATAACCATTATTACTATCTGGTATGTAGACACATTTACTTCTTGGTGTATTGTCTGTCTTTCTCAGCCCAAGATAAAACCTAGGAAAGTGGGGGCTTTGCTTTATTCTCGTCTGAGTCCCAGTTCATAGAACAGTGCCTAGCACCTAATGGGAACACAATAAATACTTGAAGAATGAATGACTGAATAAAATTCTAGGAGTCACAAGGATAACAGTATAGAATACTACACCCTAACATGGCTTACAGACTATCTACCTGCATTTGTTCATTTTTTCTTCCTACCTAGAATATCTTAACTCCATATTTCTAAATCAAATTAATCTTCAACTCCCAGTTCCAAATCTCAACTTTTCCAAAAGGATTTGTTCAGTCAGTGCAATTTACATCAATACATCCCTTCTTAGACATCCTTTAAGACAAATCCTGATTAATGGGAAATATGAACAAGAGAAGTCATGTGACAGATTTCTTAGGGTTAGGAAAGACAATTTGTGCTTTAGTGGAGGCAATCTCTACTAAACTTCTTCAACCTAATAGTTCTACAAATGAAAACAAGTACCTATAAGCTCATCTGGTGTTTGCAGCTCTGTCTTCCACTTAGGGCCTCCCACGCTGGCCCATTAGGTCTAGGGGCATATGAACTGGACAACTCAATTTCAACTGGTACCTGAATCCTGCACAAGTCATTCCAAATGCATGGGCTGCCCAATTAACATAAACCTTCCTGGTCCTTGAGATAAATACATTAGCTTTCTGATTAGATAAGAGAAAGAATATTTAAGTTGTCATAATTCTATCCCAGAACCCAAAATGCTAGGAAATTATTCATCATGCAAAGAGAGGTGAAGAGCCCTGGCCATTGTGGCTCAGTGGTTAGAGCATTAGCCTGCAGACCGAAGAGTCACAGGTTTGATTTCCAGTCAAGGGTTGCAGGTTCAATCCCCACCCCTGGTCGGGGTCGTGCGGGAGGCAGCCAATTAATGTGTCTCTCTCACATCGATCTCTCTCCCCCACCCCCTCACCCCGTCTCTTCCACTCTGTCTAAAATAATGGAAAAATATCCTCAGATGAGAATTAACAAAAAACAAAAACAAAGAGAGGTGAAGAGAACATAAAGCATTTTCCAAGAGCCATGGAGTGGATAGAAAATTGGCTCTAGGATCAGACAGTCTGGGTTTAAATCCTGCCTCTGCTTCTTATAAGCTCTGTGTTGAGAAAATTATTTAATTTTTCTGAAACTCAGTTTTCTCCTCTGAAAAAATAGAGTAATATTTGCCCAACTTACTACAGAAGAATGATCTAAGAATCAATTGACTTACTATAAGTGAAATGACTTCATGAGCTATACAGAGCTTTATAAATTTAAGTGAAATTACTCTGACTCTTGTGCCCAACTGCTGTGATTTTAGCAGATAGGTGTCAGTACTTAGGCAGTGATTGTGGGTGTGGTAAGCGCTAGAAGAGACCTTGAAACTATTGAGTTAGTTTCCTAAGGCTGCTACAACAAAGTACCACAAACTGGATGGCTTAAAACAGAAATGGATTGTTTCACAATTCTGAAGCTGAAGTCCAAGATCAAGTCATCAAGGTTGAATTCTTCTGAGGGATGTAAGGAAGAGTGTGTCCCGTGCCTTGCTCCTAATTTCTGGTGGTTTGCTCGGCTTATCTCTGCCTTCTTCACGTGGTGTTCTTTCTGTGTGTGTCTTTGTGTCCAAATTTTCCCTTTTTATAAGGACATCAGACTTAAAGGGTTACGACCCAACCTAATGACCTCATCTGAACTTAACTAATTACATCTGCAACAACCTTATTTCCAAGTAATTTCACACTCTCAGGTACAAGAGGTTAGGACTTTAACATATAAATTTTGGGGAGACACAATTCAACTCATAACAATTGTGTACCCAGAACCCCTTGCCTAATCAAATTATTGGGAGGCAGAGCTTTGTTTTAGGGTTAATCTAATTTATCTTACCTTAGGATACGTTCTCTTTCCTCTAGCCCATTCATTGCCAGTGTGGTCCTGGGATTCCTTCCCTCTGGTTCCCCAGACTCCAGTGGCATATGAAGGAGGAGAGAGGGGGGTAGTGGTCCGTCCTATTGGGGATAAATATTTTATCCCTAATGTTGTTTAGAATTGCCGGTGCAAGGTGATAATAAAAAGCAGATGAACTTTTAGTTGGTTTTATTATGGCTGTTAAATCCTGTGCAGACAATGCAACCCTTGATTGCCAGCACCCAGGGCGGATCGCTCCCACTGCCCTGCCCTTGATAAGCCACTGCCAGGCTTGCCCAGATAGATCTCATCTCGTCAGCGGGAACAACATAAATAACTTCCCAGGAGGCTCCTCAATCCCTGTGCAGATAGAATTTCACCAGTTCTCATCCACAAGTGCACAAACATGCCCAGATGTGCTCCTTACTAGAAATTACCCAAAACTTGTATAAAAGGCCAAGAGAGTACAACACGGCCTTTCAAAGACACACTGCGGTGTGGTTTAACAAGCCCACCCAAGGACTATCATCTGTGGGAATATACCCTTTATGGCTCTACTATTCATTATTAATTAAAGACTCAGACTCAGAGAAGTTACATGTTGATTCGCAGGTCTTAGCCAGCAGAGATGCAAATAATTTTTGTCCACTAGGAACGATAACCCCTATCAGGCATTCACCGAAGAATCTTATTCTGACTTCCTTTCTTAAATGCTCACAAATATTCAGTTTCTCAAAATATTCTTGTAATGAAATTTATCATCTTGGTAGACTCCTAATTAATGAGTTAATACATCTTTGACACCCGTCAAAATGCATCAGTCAGCAGTAGAAGGATATGCTTAAGCTGTATCCTAATTTTTATTGTGTGTGGTTTATTTCCACTGGAATTGCTCCATGTTCTCAAGTACAGTTGGTGAAGACACTAATACTTCTTCTACTGAAACTATTTCTACCTTTTCTTCCATTCCCACTCCTGCCCCAGTCACAGCCTCCTGCAGTCAGTGCGTTGTACTTTACTCAGTGTGAGAAAGAGCGACAGGGAGGGAGAGGGGGAACTGTGTTCTACTACATGTAAAAGAGCACTTAGAAGGAAACTTTCGAGCAGAAAGTATAGTGAAATGTCTCCCAGTTGTTCTGTATACTTGCTGTACAATGAGAATTAATTTCTGCGCAGATGGTGCCTGAGCAGAGAGGGGACCTGGGGGGCTTATGCTATTGGAGATTCATTTTCTCCAGGACCTTTTCCAAAATTCCTGAGTATAGAGCTTCCTAATTTTGGTTTAGTTTATTTTTTGTTTTTCAAAAACCTAACCAACGGGAGATTGATTATGAAGAGGGATGGCAATTTTCTTGTTTCTCTGACATTAGAATTTCTTTTAAGCTTCCAGTTGGTCATTGCTGTGTGCATTCCCAGGTTTCGGTTACGTAAGAGGATGTTAAAAGGGAAGATGTAGTAGAGACCCTTGTGCACTAAATATCAGATATTAAATTGGGTTGCAAAACATCACCTTGTGAGATTTCAAACAAGAGAATCAAAAGTTGATTTCGCCCCTAACTTTTATCAGGGCTATAAAAGGGTCTAGATAGGTAGACATGGAAGGAAGATGTGTTGCAAGGATTTCTTTGAAGAGAACTTTGCTGAGTCCCAACCACCATCCCTTCCCCAAGAGGAGGGGTAAGAGATGCTTCCTCTTTAGAGAGAAGCTGTATCAGAGCTACTCTGAGAGCTTGTCTTATGTCCCATTAACCTAGAAGATTCTTGAATGTTGAAGATTAGGTTATTAGTTAACAAATAGTCCTTCTCTCTGTATCTCTATGGGTGGAAGATATCCCACCTTCCCCTTAATTTATCACCCTACCATACAAACTGATTTGTTAATTAGATGTTAGTAGATGTGATTCAAGCAGAGGCTTGACATGTGCTTACATGTCAAGGCCCTTGCAGTGCCTTTGCCTCTGAGAAGAACATGCTGGCCAGCACCCTGGTCCAAGGAGAACGAGAGACTTGTGGAAGAGATCTGCTGCTCCAACCAACCCACAGGAAGGAGAATAAACTATCGTTATTTTAGGCCATTGAGACTTGAATAGTTTACTAGGTAGCACCGTGTGGTCACAGCTGACTGAGATTTTTGGCTAAGTGCTTTGAGAGTAGAGGAAAGGAGAGTTGTGGCTTGCTGCATTGGGATCCGTGTGTCCAAACACATGACTGAGTGTTTCCTGTGGGTTGGATGTTTGCTCTGTGCTGGAAAGAGATTTAGGATGGGAAACGTGTCAGGCAAGACTGACGGATTTGGCTGGTAAATAAACAATGAGCCCTTATGCAATTCAAATGATTTATTACCCACACAGACAGCAAAAGCACAAGTAGCAAATACGGCAGTTGTCATGTCCCTTGTTCCACAGGACAATACCAAAACTAAGGGGCTAGCCACAGCAGCTAAGCAGTTCTACAGCCTGCAGCTGTGTCCTGAGTGGGCGTGAGATAGGAAGCCCCGTACTTTGTCTGAGTCCAGGAGGCAATGGAGAACCATTCCTTGATGGTTCCCAGGAATATAAGAGAGAAGTGAGAGACGGCCTTGTGGTAGCTCTTTTCACACCCTTATATTATCATTAGTCTTTCAGCTCAATGGAATGTTTGGATGCACTATGACCGGAAGTATTTTCAGATTCCAGAATCGTAAGCAAATTTTCAAGTGCCAAGATAAAATCTACTCTAATGATAAAAAAATGCACTAGCTCAACTGATAACTACAGAGATTATTAGAGATCTTTGTAATGCTGTGTAGGAGCCATAGATGTAAGTCAGTACAATGCAGAAAAAATGTTTCCCTTTGCTTGTGCAACTTTTTTTTTTATTATAAAAAGGCTTGCTTATTAGGCTACTGTGAATAAAATCCTTTCCAGATGAGAGTTTAAGAATGATAGCAAAATTTTGCAGAGACTCTCTGGTTGAGTTAGGACTTAATAAGAAAAATTTTATTGCTTTTGGGAGAGATCATAGAAACACAAATTTTAGTAAATATTTGCATGAAAGTGCAGAAAACATTTATTCAGTGTTGAAGCAAAACACAGATGATTCTATGGAAGGTGTGGGCTACCCTGCCCCCGTTCTGCATAGCACAACTCAGATAGCATCCAATGTCCTTTCTATTGATATGGAAATAATTGTTATGAAATTCTTCTGGTACTTTGGCATTTATATTGTTAAAAAAAATTTTTTTTCCCTTATTGATTTTAGAGAGAGAGGAAATGAGAGGGAGAGATAGACAGAAACATCAATGAGAGAGAACATCGATTGGCTGCCTCCTGCACGCCCCCAGCTAGGGACCGGGCCCACAACCTGGGCATGTGCCCTGACCGGGAATCAAACCGGCGACCTCTTGGTGCATGGGTCAACGTTCAACCACTGAGCCACACCGGCCGGACTACATTGTTTAAACTGAGCAATTAAATAATTTTTGTGATTTTGTTGGCATTTAGTATTCTTCAGTCCTCTCACAGTCTTTAACAAATGCAGTTGAGAGAATACTCAGTTTATTTGAAGCATTCACGTCATGTTTTAATTCCAAGGGAAAGGCTCCCAAATTCTTATCGACTTTTTAAGTAGTCTTTTGAGTGAAGTCTCATTTTTTCTTATTATTCAGTTTTCAATATCTCTTTAGCAATAGGATTATGAAAACCAAAAGCAAAGCAAACAGTATTATTGAAGACCCCATTGCTTAATGAAACTTCTTGAATGTGTTAAAGAAATAAATGACTGAAAATTTGATCCCTTTAAGTGTCAAGGCTGTTCTTAAAAGAACAAACTTACTTATGAACAGGAAAAAAGATTCTGACTTGAAGGGATAATTATTACAGCCCTTGCCATAACTATATTTTAAAATGGATTTTATCCCTTAAAGAATTCAATTGTGTTATATGAATGGGACTAAATACTCTTACAGCATGTGTGTTAAAGAAGAAAAGATGAAAAATCGAAAACCACGCTCTTTTACTTTTTTAGTTGTTTAATACACATTTTAAAAATCGTTGATCAAGCAATTCAATGTAATCCTGAGGAGTGGAAAAGCCGGTTATGCCATGAAAGATGGCATTATGTGTTACAAGACAGCAAACTTGGAGAGCAGTTCTGAGCATTGTTAACTTTATGCAAGCGCATGTTCAGAATATTGGCTCACGATGCTATTGCTGAGGCCAGATTCTCATTCATGAATGTTCAATGGACAAAAGAGCAAAATAAGTTGGAAGTGACCGCTGTAGAAGCTATGTTATAGGAGCAGAGACTGTAACTGTAAGAAATCTTGTAAAAAAATTTTGCAAAACAAGTTAACTAGCCAGGAAAACCAAATTATCAGAGAAAGTACTTAAAGAAAGATTTATGTAATTTTGATACTTATTCGTTATTTCAGATAACCAACAAGTAATTTTTTAGTGCAATATAATCCATATTTGTTTTTTATTTCAATCTGCAGTACATAGTTCAAAATAATTAAAATTTACTTGGGAATCCCATATTTTCATTTGCTTAATCTAACAACCTTTGCTAGAGGGTCAAATGGAGGGTGACAGGGCTCTCCTAAACGATCTAATTTACTTAGGAACCAGTCTTTGACATAAGCAGGCCATAAAACAAGGAGGAAAAATATCCATGGTACATTAGGGTCTTTCAGTAAACCGTAGAACCCTAGAGGTGTCTCATACAACAGCAGAAGAAATCCCATTGCTAAAGAAGCCTGGTCTTTCAGCCCTGCAATAGTCTAATGCTGGAATTATACAAATCGACAGTCGATGCACTTGTATACATTTCTCAGTACTTTCTGGATGTTTTCAGAGTAACAGTTTACATAAACGTCACTTGGGATTAAGAAGCAGGAATAGGTAGTTGCAAAATAGTCATGGCATGTAAAATACAGCATAGGGAAACTACTTATGTATGTTGTCAGGTAGATACTAGACTTGTTTGGGGGGAATCACTTCATAAGTTATATAAATGATGTACACTTGAAACTAATATAGAATAATATTGAATGTCAACAGTAAATGAAAAAGAAGTCACTTGTAGTTCTTGCCTACTATAGACAGAGTTGACACTGAGCGCTGGAAGATGCTTTCCTCAAGGGAATTTGTTCATGGAGAGTGTGTAATCCATCTGCCCAGGGCTTGCCCATCCCAGGGGGCAGCTAGAAGACTCTGGGTTGCATTTTTAGTGTTTCTTAAGTAGCAGCAACACTTCCATTAACATATTCCCTGGTTAGAAGGTAAACTTCATTCATATAAATGTTCTCCAGGGTTTTCCTTTCTTTCTAAAATACTTCTAATGGCCTCTCAAAAAAAAATTTCACTTTCTGCCCTTGTTTTAATTTTATACCAAGAAGCATGTTGCTGTAACCCAGCGTGAGTGTAGGGTTTAGCTACATTCTGAGGCCATCCTTTTGCCTGCAGGTTACCTAGGAGAGGTGACGAGGAAAAGCAGCAGCAGCAGCGGCAGGTGGGTTTGCAGCAGAAACAAGGCAGCACTTCCGGTAGCAGAGCTTCTTCAACAATGGGATGGCTACTGAGGGAGGGTGTACAGTGTGCTAGCAGGGACTCTAGAAGGTGCCCTGCAGGCACCTCACCAACCCGTGTTCCCCCTTAAGAAGTGGAAATGGAATTCATAATGCACTGGCATTAAAAAAAAAAAAAGAATGCTTTGATGGAGAGAGCAGTGGATTTATGTTCTTATAGAATTATATAATGACAGATTTGAGTTCAAGATTTTCCAGAAAAACAAATCAGCCTCTTCAAATATGCTTCCTCTTTTGAAATGAGGGTGGGAAGGATGCCTTTCGCACAAAATTGTTTTGAAGATTACGTACACACAGCAGGTCCTCAGTAAATGTTGTCTTTCCCCTTTATTTATTTATGCCTCTATAAAGTAATTCAGCCCCCAAATATTTATTAAGCACCTACTATGGGATTACACTCTGGTAGGTACCACAGCTATAATGAGGACCAAATTCCCCTCCCCCAAACCCAATACCCTTAATTCTTCCCCTTTATGGCACTTACGCTGGAGGCAGAGACAGACATTACTTAGACATTAGATATCATATTGTAACTGGGATGCTTGATATAAAGGGGAGATTATGATGTTATAAGAATGCATATTAGGGCTTCAGGTCAGCTTTCCATGTGGAAATTAAAATTGAGTGAAGGTTCAAAGAATGAGTAGGAGATAGTTGGGAGGGAGCATGGGGCACCCCAGGAAAGGAAAAGGCCACTAAGGATAAAGCATGTTAGACAGTATAGAGAAAGGTGAAGAGGGTTAGTAAATGGTTTGGTCTTATCTGCAAAGCTTAAGTAGATGACATTAGGACACTCCTGTTAACCCCGAAATTTGGTCCATGTAACTTCATGTTCTATCACACTGACTATTTGTGGACTGACTCAGTGCATAGCATCAGATTTTCCTTGATGGTCACTCAGTTCAACTATTCATTCACCAAAGTAACCAGACCGTAAATAATTATTTCAATCTTCTTAATAACACATTAGCTCGATTACAGCAATAATTGCAAACGATGACCCAGTTAATTTGTTTAAGGGAAAATGGGGTTTTCCATATATATAGGGCTTAATGTAACCTAATATGGTTTGGTTAGAATCTACTTGGAAATGGAAAAATGTGTTCATGACAAGCTAGTTCAGGCTTTAGAATTATGTCTTTGTTTATGATCTTGTAGTACTGATCTCATATTGACCTGGCATGACCTGATATATTATGCATGGCTTCTAGCAGGGGTGGGGAACCTTTTTTCTGCCAAGGGCCATTTGGATATTTATAACATCATTCGAAGGCCATACAAAACTATCAACTTAAGAATTAGCCTGCTATAATTGTTCAGGCTAATTTGGCAAGGCATGTGTGTGTTAGCTGGTATTGATTTCAAGGGCCTTGTATGGCCCGCGGGCCGGATGTTCCCAACCCCTGGAAGATTTCTAGGGTCCCAAGATATGTCCATATATCTGTCAGAGAACCTTTGTCAGCAATGGCAACCTTGAGTGTTTAACAGAACAAGATCCTGGGTTATAGTGTGAGACAGCTAAGACCCATAACTGATCACTTCTGTAATGTTCATCCCCAAATACAATTTGGTAGATAAAGCCTGCATTTGGAATCACCCAAACTGGGGGTTGGAGCTAAGCTTGGCCATGAGCTCTGTGGCTTTGGACAAATGAGCTCAGTTGTATGGAGCCTCAGGTTTCTCATCTGTAAAATGGGAATTACAATTCCTATTTTTCAAGATTAAATGGGATAAAATACACAAATCTTCATAGCCAATGGAGACTCAGTACTTTATCTCCTTCCTATAAAAGAGCTGGTGAGCCCGAACATGCACAACGGGAACTATGACCCCAAACAGCATTCCTGAGTGCAGGTCAGAGTTCCACAGGGAAGGGCAGCCGAATCCAGGGGAGAGACTGTCAGGATGGGACTCACAAAAGAGAATGGTCTCTGCACCCACGGGACCCGTCTGCAAAGGGGCAAGCGTGTTTGAGAATCGTGGAATAACTTAGGAGTGTGTGTAGCTCAAAAGACCAATAAGTCAACTGCTGTCCTTTGCTCTCCATGCACAAAAGCACAGCTCTAAACAAATTCTTTTTTTTTTTTTTTTTTTAAATCAAAAGACATAGGACTCAAAAGGCTCGAGGGGAACTGATCCTCCAGAACTCATTTGAAGTCATTGCTGTGCTAAAGGAAGCTACTCAGAGGAACAGGCTACCTGACTATTATTGGCCCAGAAAGGAACAGAGCTCACATTCCGAGGAGGCCCGTTTCAATTCCCTAAGATCCTACAGACCCCTCATCCTGCAAGAGAATTCTGTCGACGCTCACTGGGAGCTGGCTGCAATCTCATGTTAAAATCATGATCCCATTAGCCATAGAACCATTAATCTTCTTACAGACTGTTAGACAGAAAACCACAGGCAGTGCAATCACAGCTGGTTGGGAGTGATGAAACTTTAAAAGGGCACAGTCGAGAGGCCTGGTGTGAAACCACACCAAAGCCCAGCCTTCAAGCAACAAACCCGATTACTATCCCCCATAGGCTGGCTGAAACATGTTCAGAACTGGAAAGATCCACAAGGTAGGTGTGAGAAGCTTGAAACACCCCATCACTCATGTCACTCAAGAGGCAGCCAAAAAATTAAACTGAGCTCACAAAAATTCTGACTAGCCTACAACACATTTCTCTTCTGTCACTTCCCACACCTCCCCTTGTCAGTAATGGCACGGACACTGGCAGATCGCCTGGAGAGAGGTCTGGGTGCAGGTTGGACAGTTTTTTATTCTATTCTACTCAGACTCATATTTGCTCTCAGAACAATTTTCTCAGTTCCTAGCCTGGGCTTAAGCTCTGTGCTGGTATAAGGAGCTACATTATTTAAGCAAAGTTTAGTTCTAAGGCTCCTAACACTTGAAATAAGGGTAACAAAAATAAAATAAAATAAATAAAACGAGGGTAACAGTAATGAATCAGGTCAGCCACAGGGGATGATGGCTTAAAGGATAGGACCACTGCCAAATTTCTGAGCTCCCAATGGCTCTTAGTAGTTTCCAGGCCTGGATATGTAAGTTGGACCGGGTGCAGGTATAAAATCACCCAGCCTCCTCCCATGAGCCAGGCCAGAAGTTCAATAAGAAAACCAAATCCTGATGTTTAGCTGGAAATTGTCACACTTAGGGCAGCACAGTGCAGGGGCACTCCTTGAGAAGGAGCCAGTGGATGGGGCCCAGTGTCTTTGGTGCAGGGCGGCATTTTCTTAGGTGACCTGTGAGGTGTGAAGCGTGATAACTACTCAAGAGTTACCTTATCTACTTTTCAGGGCTTTGCTTACTCAGATGTTTCACTTTTATTGTTTGCAAAAAGAAATTCATGAAGTTGTAGAGAAATTGGAGCCCTCCTACATCACTGATAGGGAAGCCACTTTGGAAAAAGTCTGCCAGTTCCTCAAAAAGTTAAATATAGAGTTCACATAGGACCCTGCAATTTCTGCAAAAGGGCTGGTGTATTTGAGAATCATGGGTTAATTTGGGGATGAGTGTAGCTAAAAAAGTATGTGCACAAGAGAAATGAAAACATATGTCCATACAAAATTATATGTGAATGCTCATAACATTATTTTTAATAGCCAAAATATGAAAATGATTCAAATGTCCACCAACAGAAGAAATGGATAAACAAAATGTGGTATATCCATATAATGGAATATTATTCAATCTTAAAAGAGAATGAAGTACTGATACCACATGGATGACATTTGAAAACATTATGCTAAATGTTAGAAGCTAGACATTAAATTCCACCTATTGTGTCTGCCCGGTGTGGCTCAGTGGTTGAGCATCGACCCACGCACCAAGAGGTTGCTGGTTCGATTCCCGGTCCAGGCACATGCCCAGGTTGTAGGCCAGATCCCCAGTGGGAGGCATGCAGGAGGTGGCCAATCAATGTTTCTATTTCTCTCTCCCTCTCCCGTCCTCTCTCTCTAAAAAAAATAAAAAGAAAAAAAAAGAAAAAATTTATTAAAAAAAATTCCACATATTGTGTGATTTCATTTGAATTTTTCCTTTACCTTTTTAGCTATACACATTCTTAAGTTATTCCATGATTCTAGATGAGGTAAATATATAGGGACAGAAGGTAGATCAGTGGTTGCCAGGGGATTGTGGGGGAGTAGGGAGTGACTGCTCACGGATATGGGGTTTCCTTGTAGGGGGATAAAGATGTTCTGGAATTAGATAACGATGAGACTGCACAGTCTTATAAATATACCGAAACCACTAAATTGTATGCTTTAAAGTGGTGAATTTTGTGGTATGTGAATATCTCAATTAAAAAAAAAAAAGACAATAAAAGTGGGGAAATAAAGAGAGATCTCTGAAGTGAAAAGACACTCTAGGAATTTTTACCTAAGGACAGAATCTTGCTTTGTGTTTGGAGATTCACATTCTTATATTGGACCTTGGATAGATATGTTTCGTTTTGAACACTTTATGATGTCTATAAAAGGATACTTTTTAAAAAAGTAAAATCATGAATCTCATACAAATATAAAATGAACACATAACAGAGGCTTTATTGAATTCATTAATTAATGAGGGAACTAGTAAGATGTATCAATAGGTTACACAAGCAGTAAGGGATAATGAAACAAATCTTCAAATAAATATAAAATTAGTCTATCCTCAGGGCAATACTCAATTGTGTTTCACAGGACACAACTCATTTGCATTTCTATGGACATGAATTATTATTTTCACTATCAGTTTTTTCCAACTTACAAAGTTGTAAAATAGCTCAAAGTCAATAAAAGGCAGAGAAAATTCCAAAAGGATATGCTAGAGATGTGATCTAGTAACTTTTCTGGGCCAGTTTCAAAGTTCACAATGATCTTGGTTTGTTTGATGGTTGAATAGAAGAATGATTGAAAGCTATTGTTTTCATCATGAGTATTCAGACTTATAGATTCCATGTCAATCACCATCCAGTTGACACTTATTTAGTAGCTACTGTGTGCCAGGCCAGGAGCCTACAATTTAGATGCAGTGGGTTAGTTGAAAGGCACAAAAATCCTTTGGACATGAAAGCAATTAGCCTGTTAATGAGAAACACTGACATTGCAAGAGGAAGGAGAAATTACTGTGGTCTGGATTGATGTTAGATAAGGGAGTGGTACTTTAGCTGAACCGTCAACACACAACAAATAATTAATAGTCACTAAAGGCAATATACTAAGGTTCATGGTTGGGTTTGAAAGACAACCAAGCTGAGTTGAATCCCAGTGTTACTATCTGTGTAATCTTGGGCAAGTTTCTGCACCTCAGTTTTCTCTTTTTATAAATGGGGCTAATAAATGGAAGCTATCTTGTGGATTGCTTGTGAGGATTAAAAGAGACAGAAAATGTACAGTGCTGCAAACAGCACCTTGCATGTAGTAAACCCTCCATAAACAATATTTATGTCCATTAAACTGTTTCTGAGGTCCATTCCTTACCCTACAGTAGCTCAACATCAAGAGGGAAGATACTTGTGCACAGAGAAGGGGAACTGATTTTTTATTTTTTTTGTATATTTATTTTACTTTATTTATTTTTTTTATTTAATTTTATTTATTTATTTTTTTATTAATTTACTTTTGTTACAGATGTTTCTCCTTTTTCCCCCATTGACACTCTCCTCCCTCTCACTCCCTGCCCTGTCCCCAGTTTTGTTGTCCATGTCCATTGGTTATGAGTACATGCATACAAGTTCTGTGGTTCATCGCTCCCCTCCCCCACCCCCTCTTCTGGCAATTGTCAGTCTGTACCCTACTTCCACGTCTCTGGGACTACCCTGTTCCTCAGGCTGTTTTGTTCATTATATTCCAGAAATAAGTGAGATCATACATTTGTCTTTCTCTGCTTGGCTTGTTTTGCTTAGGATGATAGTTTCCAGGTCCTCCCATGTCGTCTCAAAGGATAAGAGATCTTTCTTTCTTACAGCTGCATAGTACTCCATTGTGTATATGTACCATAGCTTTTTTATCCATTCGTCTACTGATGGACACTTGGGCTGTTTCCAGATCTTAGCTATTGTAAATAGCGCTGCTATGAACATGGGGGTACATATATTTTTTCTGATTGGTGTTTCAGGCTTCTTAGGGTATATTCCTAGGAGTGGGATCACTGGATCAAATGGTAATTCAATTTTTAATTTTCTGAGGTAACACCATAGTGTTTTCCATAGTGGCTGCACCAGTCTGCATTCCCACCAGCAGTGTACTAGAGTCCCCTTTTCTCTACACCCTCGCCAACACTTGTTGTTTGATGATTTGTTGATGGCGGCCATTCTGACAGGTGTGAGGTGATACCTCATTGTTGTTTTAATTTGCATCACTCTGGTGATTAGTGATGTTGAGCATTTCTTCATATGTCTCTTGGCCATTTGTATGTCCTGTTTGGAGAGGTGTCTATTTAGTTCCTCTGCCCATTTTTTAATTGGGTTCTTTGTCTTCGTTTTGTTGAGATGTATGAGCACTCTATATATTTTGTAAATTAATCCCCTATCTGATATATCATTGGCAATTATGCTGTCCCATACAGTGGGTTGCCTTTCCACTTTGATGGTTGTTTCTTTTGCTGTGCAGAAGCTTTTGAGTTTGATGTAGTCCCATGTATTCATTTCTTCTTTTGTTTTTGTTGCCTTAGGAGATATATCAGTGAAAATTCTGCTGCGTATGATGTCTGAAATTTTGTTGCCTACATTTTCTTCTAGGTTTTTTATGGATTCATGAGTCACATTTAAGTCTTTTATCCATTTTGAGTTTATTCTTGTGTATGGTGTAAGCTTATGGTCTAGTTTCATTTTTTTGCATGTAGCTGTCCAATTTTCCCGACACCATTTATTGAAGAGGCTGTCTTTACTCCATTGTATGCTCTTGCCACCTTTGTCAAATATTAATTGAGCATAATGTTTTGGGGCAATTTCTGGGTTCTCTGTTCTATTCCGTTAATCTATGTGCCTGTTCTTGTGCCAGTACCAGGCTGTTTTGATTACAGTAGATTTGTAGTATAACCTGACGTCCAGTATTGTGATCCCACCTACTTTGTCCTTCTTTTTCAAGATTGCTGTGGCTATTCGGGGTCTTTTTTGGTTCCATATGAACTTCTGAAGTATTTGTTCTAGTTCTGTGAAATATGTCGTTGGTATTTTGATGGGGATTGCATTAAATCTGTAGATTGCTTTGGGTAGTATGGACATTTTAATGATGTTAATTCTTCCAATCCATGAACAAGGTATGTGCTTCCACTTTTTTATATCTTCCTCTATTTCTTTTTTCAATGTCCTGTAGTTTTCTACAAATAGGTCCTTTACTTCTTTGGTTAAGTTTATTCCTAGGTATCTTAATTTTTTTGCTGCGATGGTAAATGGGATTGTTTTTCTAGTTTCTCTTTCTGTGAGTTCATCATTGGTGTATAAGAATGCCGTCAATTTCTTGACGTTAATTTTGTATCCTGCTACTTTGCGAAATTCATTTATTAAGTCTAGTAGATTTTTGATGGAGTCTTTAGGGTTTTCTATGTATAATATCATGTCATCTGCGAATAATGACAGTTTCACTTCCTCCTTTCCAATTTGGATCCCTTTTATTTTTTCTTCATGTCTGATTGCTGTGGCTAAGACTTTCAGTACTATGTTAAATAAGAGTGGTGAAAGTGGGCATCCTTGTCTTGTTCCTGTTCTTAAGGGAAATGCCTTTAGTTTTTGTCCATTGAGTATGATGTTGGCTGTAGGTCTTTCATATATGGCCTTTATTATGTTGAGATATGATCCCTCTATTCCCAAATTTCTGAGCGTTTTTATCAGAAATGGGTGCTGGATTTTGTCAAATGCTTTTTCTGCATCTATTGATATGATCATATGGTTTTTATCTTTCATTTTGTTTATGTGATGTATCACATTTATTGATTTGCGAATATTGTACCAGCCTTGCATCCCTGGGATGAATCCCACTTGGTCATGGTGAATAATTTTTTTGATGTATTGCTGGATCCGATTTGCTAGTATTTTGTTCAGGATTTTGGCATCTATGTTCATCAGGGATATTGGCCTGTAGTTTTTTCCTTTGTAGTGTCTTTTTCTGGTTTTGGAATCAGAATTATGCTGGCTTCATAAAAGGAATTTGGCAGTCTTCCTTCTTCTTGAATTTTTTGGAATAGTTTGAGGAGAATGGGTGTTAGTTCTTCTTTGAATGTTCGGTAAAACTCCCCTGTGAAGCTGTCAGGGCCTGGGCTTTTGTTTGCTGGGAGGGTCTTGATTACATCTTCAATTTCCTTCGTTGTTATTGACCTGTTCAAGTTTTCTATCTCTTCCCGGTTCAGTTTTGGGAGACTATGTGTTTCTAGAAATGTGTCCATTTCGCTTAGATTGTCGAATTTGTTGCCATATAAATGTTTATAGTATTTGTTAACAATCCTTTGTATTTCTGTGGTGTCAGTTGTTACTTCTCCTTTTTCATTTCTGATTTTGTGTATTTGGGTTCTCTCTCTTTGTTTCTTGGTGAGTCTAGCTAAGGGTCCATCAATCTTGTTTATCTTTTCAAAAAACCAGCTCTTTGTTTCATTGATCCTTTGAATTGTTTTTTTTTTTGGTCTCCATGTCATTTATTTCTGTTCTTATCTTTACTATTTCCTTCCTTCTACTTGCTCTAGGGTTTTCTTTTTGTTTACTTTCTAGTTCTTTAAGTTGTGAGGTTAGGTAGTTAATTAGAAATTTTTCTTCTTTCTTGAGGTGGGCCTGTAGTGCTATGAACTTCCCTCTCAGAACTGCTTTCACTGCATCCCATAGATTTTGTGTTGTTGTGTGTTCATTTTCATTGATTTCCAGGAAGTTTTTAATTTCTTCCTTGATCTCCATGGTAACCCATTCATTGTTCAGTAGCATGCTATTTAGCTTCCATGTGTTCAAATGTCTTTGCATGTCCTTGTTGCAATTGATTTCTAGTTTCATGCCATTGTGATCTGAAATGATGCTTGATATGATTTCAATCTTCTTGAACTTGTAGAGACTTAGTTTGGGCCCTAACATATGGTCTATCTTTGAGAATGTCCCATGTGCACTTGAGAAGAATGTGAATTCTGCAGTTTTGGGGTGTAATTCTCTGTATATATCTATTAAGTCCATTTGATCTAGTGCTTCATTTAGAATTTCTGTTTCCTTGTTAATTTTTTGTCTAGAGGATCTATCCAGTGATGTCAGCGGGGTGTTGAAGGCTCCTGCTATGATTGTATTGTGGTCGATTTCTCCTTTGAAGTCCTCCAGAAGATTTTTAATATATTTTGGTGCTCCTATATTGGGTGCATATATGTTTAGCAAGGTTATATCTTCCTGTTGGATAGACCTTTTCAATATTGTGTAGTGACCTTCTTTGTCTGTAGTTATGGTCTTCAATTTGAAATCTAATTTATCAGATATGAGTATTGCTACCCCAGCTTTTTTTTCCTTTCCGTTTGCTTGGAAGATTTTTTCCCATCCCTTTACTTTCAACCTAGTCTTTTGTTGTGAGGTGGGTCTCTTGTAAACAACATATATGTGAATCATGCTTTCTTATCCAGTCAGCTACTCTGTGTCTTTTTTTCGGAGCATTCAATCCATTTACATTTAAGGTGATTATTGATATGTACTTATTTATTGCGTGGTTATATTTTTCTTCCTATTTCTTCTACTAATTACAGCAGTCCTTTTAACATTTCTTGCAGTGCTGGTTTGGTGCTAATATATTCCCTTAGCCTTTTGTTTTTGTCTGGGAAGCTCTTTATTTGACTTTCTATTTTGAATGATCGCCTTGCTGGATAGAGTAGTCTTGGATTCAGATCCTTGTTTTTCATGACCTTGATTACTTCATGCCATTCCCTTCTGGCCTGTAGTGTTTCTGTTGAGAAGTCAATCTTACAACAAGCCTTATGGGGGTTCCTTTGTAGGTGACCTGCTGCTTAGCTCTTGTTGCCGTTAGGATTCTCTCTTTGTCTTTAATTTTTGGGATTTTAATTATTTTGTGTCTTGGTGTGGGCCTGTTTGGGTTCTTCTTACTTGGGGCTCTCTGTGCTTCTTGAACTTGAATGTCTTCTTCCTTCACCAGGTTAGGAAAGTTTTCTGTCAGTATTTCTTCAAATATATTCTCTAACCTTTGTTCATTTTCTTTTTCTTCAGGGACTCTTATGATGCGAATGTTATTACGTTTCCAGTTGTCCCACAGTTCTCTTAAGCTATCTTCCTGTTTTTTCATTGTTTTTTCCTTTTGGTTTTTTGATTGATTGATTTTTTCTACTCTGTCTTCTAATTCACTGATCCGGTCCTCCGCTTCCTCTACTCTGCTGGTCAGTCCTTCCAATGTGTTCTTTATTTCTGCTATGTCATTCTTTATTTCCACTTGGTTGGTTTTCATGGTGTTGGTGTCCTTACTCATGCTGTTTAGTTTCCTCAAGATCATGGCTCTAAACTCTACCTCTGATAATTTACTTAATTGCATTTCATTTATCTCATCTTTGGTAGAGTTCTCTTGTTCTTTCATTAGGGATCTGTTTCTTTGTTTCACCATTTTTGCTATCTCAGTGGGTTTTGGAGCCTGCCAAATTTTCCCTGTGGGTGTTGGTGTTCTGCTATTTGTGGCTCCCTCTACTGGGTTTGGATGAGCGTGGAGGGCCCTCCTTAAACACCACTGTCAAGTCTCACTTTCCTGGGTAGATTTGCAAGCTCAGGAAAGGTTCAGTTATTCTCTAGCTTTTTGCCTGGAGGCTATTAGCCTCAGTTACTTGAAAAGCCTTAGGATCTCAGTTGAATGAGAAACTCTCTCAGGTGTTTATAGTGTAAGGGGATTTCCCGAGGGTGGGGCCGATGCTGGTTGTTAATGAGCCTCAATTTGCATTTCTTTGCCTCTTTCCCTCACCTGGGAATCTCCGAGGGAGGGGCTGCCACAGCTCCGGGAAGGGGCAAACTTGGCTGCTGTTCTGTGTAACCGGGAAGGAGCTGGCTGGCCACCACTGTCTTTTGTGGCCGCAGCTCAGCACAAACGCTGAGCGCCCTCCAAATCCCAGGTGTCCCCACAGAGTTCCAGTCCAGTCCGCCTTCCCTCTGCCGGAGCCCCAGGTGAGTGGCTGTAGCTATTTAGCGCTCTGTCCTGGCCCTCTGCTCTGTGGAGCAGCTGGGGCTCTTAACCCCGAGGGCGGGTGCCGCCGCTGCTCACAGCTCAGGCCACTGCTGTCCGTGGGCTCCCAGCCCGCCACCCTCACGCAACTCCGCGGATCCTACCAGGCTCATTCAGTGTACCTGGTTGTATGGTCCTCTCCTGCTGCTTTTCTGTTGCTTTTCCCCGACGATTTTTCTTTATTTTAGTTGTAATTCCCGTTTGGTACTGGGAGATCCTCTGTGTAACTTCCATTCACTCCACCGCCATTTTCTCCTCCCTGGGAACTGATTTTTTAAAACACCCATAAGTAAAGGCCTTATCTGATGCTTTTACATACATCATCTCCCCTAAATCTTACAACAAACTTATAAATTAAATATCATCATATCCTTCTTAAAGGTTAGGAAATGATGGCCCACAGAGTTGATTAAACTCCTGATTCACCTTGGGTTGAGAACCAGTGTTTGCCATAGATATACTCTGTGTTCAGAGAAGGGATGTATGTGCACTGTGCTAAGAGAGCACAGAGGAGGGATATATCCCCAACAGGAGAAATATCTGGGCAGTAGGCGAGCCTTCAGGTAGGGAAATGGCTTGAACAGAGGCCTGGAGTCAAATCGGGAATGGGAGGTGAGTTCTAGAGACAATGAGAACACCAATGAACACACATACAAAGACAACAGGAGAAGAAAGACTAATAATGACACATTTAGATGCAAACACAAGCATGGCAGAAACCTGAGAGTGATGCAGTTTTAATTAATTCAAGCCTTGCCATTTCTCTTAGATCAGTGTTATTGAGCCTTTTATTGTAGCAGCAGGATCCTTTTGTTCAAAAACAACCTAAAACAGTTCAATTAAAAATGGACCTCTGATTGAGGCTGAGGTTGATTGGGGGCCTGGAGTCTTGCCCACAGGGTCTTCTCTGCGTTCAAAAGACAGAGTTGAGGCAAATATTTAGGAAAAAAGCATTTTCCAGAGCTCCCTGGTCCATAGAACACTGTGCAAAAAGCAACTGAGTTGGCCTGGCTGGTGTGGCTCAGTGGTTGAGCATCAACCCATGCATTAAGAGGTCACCAGTTCAATTCCTGGTTAGGGCACATGCCCAGGTTGTGGGCCTGATCCCCAGTGGGGGCATGCAGAAGGTGGCCAGTTGATGTTCTCTCTCATTGATGTTTCTATTTCTCTCTCCCTTTCACTTCCTCTCTCTCTAAAAATCAATAAAGAAAAAATGTTTTTTTTTTAATTAAAAAAAAAAAAGTAACTGAGTTGGATAGAAATGACAGTCAATTAAAGCAACCTTAAATTCTATACCCAGTGGGCAGTTGTCTGAAGTCAGAGTTAGGTGAAATCTATGGTGGTCAGGGCAATGATTCAGGCTACTGCAAAGAGAGTGTGGTAACACACAAGAATCAAAAGTCTGGGTAAGAGCCACAAAATCAAGTAGACTGGAGCTCAGTAGTGTAAAATGCAGGTTAGAGGGTGGAAGTACCCAAGAGGGAGGCATCACTCCAGCATCTTTGATAGACAACTGCTGTTTGTGAACTTCTGGCAATTTTTATACCCATGAGATCTTGACCATCTAGCTCAGTCACTTGAGGACCTCTGTCTGTACATGTACTCTATGTCAACTACATCTTGGGATTGGCCAGGGGATGTAGCAGGAGGATTCAGTCCCCGGGACTTCATCATGTCTAGCTAGGGGGTGGTTTAAGTTTGAGGTCTTGGGCCATAGCCACCTCATCATCTGAGCCATTCTTTTCCGAGGCACTTGGAGGTCTCTGAATTCAGACACCTTGATGAGGACACTATTGGCTAAAAGTCACTAGGTGTCTGAAGGGTTCAATTTATACTAATCAGCAGAAACTTAACAATGTACTTGATGGGTCTTGTTTTTGCATCCAAGCCCTAAGGATTTCAAGGTCACACTGCTCCTAGTTTTTAATTTCAAATTTCCCTTAATGACGAATCTTTAGAGAATCAATAAAAATTGGTCTAGCCAGGCTGCTGAAGAGACAAATGGCCTTTCAGTTAGGAAAGGAAAATATTTATTGAACTTTCCCATGGCAAACAAGAGTCTAGGGTATGGGATTTTCTTTGCAAATTATGAATGTCTTCGTGTACAGTAGTTTGTATAATATTCACTAAAGGTTATTAGAATCTGATAAGCTTCTTTGTTGCTTATGAACAGGCCATGCATGCTGAGAGTAACAATCTAATTATCCAAACTGCTGGTATCCAAGATACTGTCTCCCAAGATTAATGCGTTTGTGTTATGAGTTTCCCTCCGAGTGAGAGACAGTGGTCCTAAATAAATTGCACTGAATTGCTGTAACAAACAATGAAAATAAATCAACTTCTCATGTCATTTCTAGGCTCGGATGATTTCCACTGTGGATAGAGCAAGGCCGGTTTTCTGTGTTAGAATTAAAGCAAAGTCATTTTGTGGACCGTAAAGAACCATGACAATCCTTCTTGGCTAATGTACTTGCTGCTCTTCTCGAAGCTCTGTCACCTGCAACTGTTCTTTCTTAAATTACTCCTTTCTGCAGATGTTCATTTCATGCTGTGGTTTTCTACTCTGCCCAGATGCATTTGTGTAGTCCCTGAGCCTGTCCCACCTGTGGCAAAGATGTCCCATTGGGGTTGGCTCTAACACGGTGATTAGAAAGTGACTCTGGAGCCATAGTACCCAGGTACAGAGCCCAGCCTCTCCATTTACGATGTGTCCTTGCAGACTGTTTAACTATTCTGTGTTCCTGTTTCATTGCCTATAAATGGGGATGATATTGCAAAGATCTTTTTTATGAGGATAAAATGAGTTCTACACATGGAATGTATAGAACAGTGCCTGGCACAGAAGAGGTTCTTAATAATGCAAATTATTATCTTTGCTATTATTGCCTAGTATGATGGAAAGTGTCCTGGATGTAGAGTGAGAATAGCTGCGTTCAAATTCTAGTTTGACTACCCGATTCCAGATCTGTAAATTTGAGAAATGTTATTTCAAATCTATAGTCTGTTTCCCATCCATGAAAGGCAGTGTCATCTACCTTAGGGAGGTTCTGAGAAGATAAAGCAGAAAAGCATGCAGTCAAAGGAGTACATTATGAAGCCATAGTGACCTAGGCACAAACCTCAGCTAGCTATGTGGTCCCAGGTAAGTTACCTTTCCTTGCTAAACCTTATATTTATTCTCTATAAAATGAGAAAAGCAATGCTATTTATTGTTGTGGAGATTAAATGGTTTAGCACAGTTTCTGGCCTGTGTTCTATTGAGCAATCAATAAACAGTGGTGAGCAGCACTGTTAATGAAGCACTCAGCCAACACTTGGACTGTAGCTGACATTCAGTGCACCCACCTCCTCCCTCCCTTCCTCACCCACCCCTTGGGACCTGCCAGCAGCCTCTTCCCCCTGCACCTAGGACCTGCTGCTTAGGGTAGTCACAGCTCTCAGACCCTTTCTCCCCAATATAAACCGCACGCCACCACACACACCCAGGAGGGAACATACCATGAGGGAACATACCATGAGATCTGAGCAAACAGAATCCGCATCCTGAACCTCCTGGAAGTGAAGGACCATAGCAAGGGAAAAAGAAATGTCTTCCATCGTGGGTCTGACCCAAGTCATTGTTTCTTTCTGTGGCTGCTGTTTCTCCTCCCGGCAAGAGAGCACTCTGCTGAATGACTCTCAGCAAAGGTGTTTCTCAGTGGCTCTGGGGAGGTAAAGTTTAGCAAAGACTGGCACAGATTGTTATTTCAAGGCCTTAGCTCATGGAAATTATTATTTCTTCTACTCACACTATCTCGGGGAACAGCATTTTACACTCTTTGTAGTGCTCTGTATTTTCCAAACGGCTGATATGACAGTGAAGTCCTATGGAATATGGTGTTCCTCAGCACCATCCCGCAGATCAAAGGGGTATGGGCAGCACTCACATTTACTGAGGGTCTGGGATGTGCCAGATATACGTGAAATAGATGTCAGTCACAGCTATGCAGATGAGGAAGCTGAAGCCGAGGGAGGGACAAACTTGCTCTCCATGTCACGGATGGGAAGATTCAGAGATGCAATTCAGCCAAAGGGCTGCGTGAGTCCCAAACCTTGATGCTTCAACACAAATCACAGAAAGAATCAGGACTTCCCACAGCCGTAGGTATATTATTACTAAAATTTGGCAGAGAGATTATTTGAAAAATGATTTCTTTTGGCTTTATTGATTAAAAAAAAAAAGTGAAATGTATGGAATATGTCAAGAATCTGCCCTAAGAAATCTGTCCTTGAAATTCATTTGTATAACAGGGAGAAACATCCACATGACTCTAGCATGCAAGAATTCTGAAATAAATTTTGAGTAAAATAGAAACCTACATTGTACAATATGGTAGCCACAAGCCATATGTGAATATTTACTTTTAAATTTAAACCAACTAAAATTAAATGCAATTAATGCAATTAATCCTATGCTGTCTGGGTCTCTTGCCATCGCTGCCCTAGTTAAGAGCTGGAGAAAATTACGCCCTGCAGGGACCTAGTGCTGTGGCAACTGCACTGGTCCAGCATGAAGAACACAGCTCAGAGACCAGTGAGCAAGCTGCCCTGGCTCCTCCCCCAGCATCTCCTCTAGGAAATGCGGAAGGGGCCTGAGGGAACATCTGGATATGGAAATATTCTGTGTTGATGGTGGCAGTGGTTCTATAGGCGTATACACCTGTCAAAGCTCATTACATTTATAATTAAATGGATATACTTCCTTGTATGTAAATAATACCTCAGCGAAATTGATTTTAAAAATATGTATGATAACCACTAAAGGCACACACACACACACACACACACACACACTTCAGAATGGCTAAAATGAAAAAGACAGAAAATACCAAATTTTGGTGAAGATGTGAAGTAACTGAGCTATCATAACTGTTGGTGGGAAGCTAAAACTGGAAAACTCTTTAGCAGGAACTATTAGAACTGAACACATGCATACCTTTGACCCAACAAGTCCACTGCTAACAACTAACAGAAATGCAAACGTATGTTCACTAAAAGATGTCTAGGAGAATATTCAGAGTAGCACTGAAACACTCATAGCCTCAAACTGGAAAACATCCAAGTGGCCCAAAGAGAAGAATTGATTAATCAGTTGCATATTAGTACGGTGGAATGCTATGTATCGATGGACATAAACAAACTGTCACCACACAACAATATGGATGAAGCTCACCAACGCCATGCTGAATGTAAGAAGGCAAACACAAAATAATAAATAGGGCATCATTTCATTTATTAAAAAAATTCAAAATGGGCAAAAAGTTATGGCTAGAAATCAGGGTAGAAGTTATTCTTGAGGGGCTCAGTGACAGGAAGGGAGACAGTGAGGGGGTTCTGGGGTGTTGGCACTGCATTCTTTCTTGATGTGGGAGATGGAGGCACTTTCAGTTTATGGAAATCCACTGGGCTGTGCCCTGTGGTTTATGCCATTTTTTATATGTATGTTATACTTTAATAACAAGTTTACTTGGAAAAAAATCTCAACCTGTTTAATATACTCAGAACTCACAACTAGTTGGGTTTGAATTCGTTTTAGGGAAACTTGTGCTTCTTCAGAGGAAATAAGCTATCACCATTTTAGTATGTTGTGAATCTCTTCACCTTGGGTAGACCGTGTTTCATTTGCAGGGGTGTGTGGGGCTACCACAGGCAGGGCAGTATAAGGTGCTCTTCAACCCCTTGTTGACAGGTGAAGGAGGGACCAGCCTCCAGAAGAGAAAGTGTTCCCAGTCCAAGGCTGAGAAGCCCTGCAATGAGAGCAAGGGAGTCTTCTTCATTTGGTGGAAGTTTATATCATTTATTTATTTTTTTAAAATATTTTTTCTTTATTGATTTTAGAGAGAGAAGGGAGAGGGAGAGAGAGACAGAAACATAGATGAGTGAGAACATTGATTGGCTGCCTCCTGCATGCCCCCCACTGGGGATTGGGCCCACAACCTGGGCATGTGCCCTGACCAGGAATCGAACTGGCGACCTCTTGGTGCATGGGTCGACACTCAACCACTGAGCCACACTGGCCAGACATGTTTTACATCAGGATCCAGTATAAGTTTACATATACACGCACACACACATCTTATAATATAATATTCATTATTTGTGATAAAGTGATATTTTCAATTCTATTTTTTTAAATAAAGAGTGCCAGTTTCAACTATTTACATCTATTTCATCACCTACTCGTAAGCCACTGCCCACAGTTTGAAAAACACTCGTTCAAGGCACACAGTCACCAGGCATACATGGGAGCACCAGAAAGCTGGACAAAATAACTTCTTTAAAATTCCATAAGACTGAAATCTGCTGTTCACTAGCAAAACTGGGACTTCCAAAGCAAAAAGCCTGACAGGTGGTTCTTGGTGAAACTTGGTTTTAGTAGTGGTTCTCAACCTTGGCTCCATACTAGAATCGCCTCTTAAGCTCTAAAAACTCCCCAGGCCCAAGCCACACTCCAGGCAATTAAATCAGAGTTCCAGAGGTCAGACTCAGGCTCCCATGACTCCTGAAGCTCCCAGGTGACTCCCGTGTGCAGCCAAGACTGCGAACGACTGGTCTGATGGGCCACGTGGACAGACTGTCCCTGCTTCAACTCCCGCTTCTTCTTCTACACGGGTCAGAGACAACTGGACAGTCAGCCCCCCATGTTGTCCAGGCCCTGGATACCTGTCAGGAGCATTATCGATGCCCTGATGGTAACACCTTGATGCCCACTGTTGGGAGAGGGGTGGGAACTCATTTTCTCTGGTTCTGTAGCATTGCCTACATTTGCAGTTGTCTTTTTTTTTTTTTTTTTTATCCTCACCTGAGGACATTTTTTCATTTTTTGCTCAGATAGAGTGGGAGGGAGAGAGAGGAAGAGAGAGAGAGAGAAACATCGACGTGAAAGGGACACATCGAGTGGCTGCCACCCGCACGACCAACCAGGGCCAGGGGAAAACTTCAACCGAGGTACGTGCCCTTAGCGGGAACCGAACCCGGGCCTCTCTGTACCGCAGGTCGATGCTCTAACCGCTGAGCCAAACCGTCCAGGGCTGCAGTTGTCTTTGAATCCACCTGCGATGACATGAATGGACAGCCGATCTCCTTCAGGCTCTTGTTGAAATTATCAGGCTGACGTCGGTAAAGGACACTGAGGTCCCAGACCAAGTGACCAAGCAGTTATGCCAACAAAGCTGTGCCATTTGGAGTTTACTACTGAGCAGAAATATAGTCAAGATTGTGTCTCCCTTGGGGTGTGCCCAGCTCACACGCTGTACTCCCGTCACCTCAGCTTGCAATGTGTCTCATCACGGGATGCGCAGACAGTTAACTAAACGAGAGACCAGAACTTTGCCCGTTTACCTGCATTATGAAATGTGCTTTCAACCAAAACTTTTCATGGCCCACAGGAGATTTTTCCAATCACATTGGAACATAATTATAAAGATGCCCTAGATTTCCAGTCTAATTTCAGCTTTACCAGAAATCTCTTCCTCTTAAAGGAAACGTGGCTGGAAAGTCACACAACAGACATGCTCAGCAAGTTTTCTTTTTTTGCTTTTTGCAAGTTTGCAGGGTTTAACCTCTCGCAAGTGAGCACTTAAAAACAAAGGTTTATTTGCTTGTGTTATTTCTTATGTAAACACTATCTTTTCATTTAGGATTTTTAGTGGTGCTGACCACAGGGGAGAAGGAAAGGGATGGAGAGAACACAGAGAGCACGTCCATCTTTCGTGGGCTGTTCTGATTGGCCATTTCATTTATCACCTGACACCAGGCACAGGCGTTATTGCGTCGTGGGGCTATCGAGCTGGGATCTGTGAGAACCCATTTACTCTTGCAGAAGAATGTGCTCTGATTAATAATAGATGGTTAGCCACATAGTTAAGTGAAATGATTGGCATCTTTTACTGGTTGTCTTTAAGACTAATTTAACGAAACTGGTGGACCAGAGAGCAGAGGTTTGTGGCTGGGCTGACTAGCAAATGCTTGCCTGCTTGTAAATCAAGAAAGCCCTCCTTCCAAAGATCAAACTCTTGGTGCTCTCTAGAAATTTGCTCCCTTGTATGTGGTGCTTAAGTTCTTTTGGAGACTATGGCCACTGAGTCTTTTCTCCTTTTTTCTATAAGGATATGTCACCCTTTCGGTAATTGTCAAAAGTTGATGCTGACACATGTATCCCCATTAGTGAACAACATAATTAGAAATTAATCACTGATTTCATGCCAGCAGTAACCCATGGGCCAGGTTAGGTTTGAGAAGGACGAGATGAAGTTTCGTTGCTAAAAACTCCACTAAAGAATGTGCAGTGAGGAAACACTTAAGCCAAAACCTAAAAATTAAAAACAAACATGGAAAGCCTGATGGACAGTGAGCGTTACGTGTGTGTGTGCAAGTGTGTATGTTGTGGTGTGTACTGAACATGGGACAGGGACCGCGGCTGAAGGATTGTGGGTTTCTCTGTGGCAGCGGAGAGTGCTGCGGGTTTGCGGGAATTAAAGTTACTGCCCTCTGATCACGTGCCAGGCACTGATGGGTTTCACAGACGGACTTATTCCACGCTCACGCCAACCTTTCGCAGTGGTGTCTCGCCTGTGTTTCTTCCACCTCCCACCTCCCACCCCAGACTCACTCTCACCTAGTTCTGTGCCCCAGGAGGCTGGTCTTTATGCACCATACAAGCAGGCTCCCTGTTCTAGGGCTTCCACTGGGGTTTGGCCAATAGTTTAGCACCAACAGGAAAGGGAGCTGGAGAACAGCAGTTAACTCACTCTCCTGGTCTGTTCCTATGACATTGCCAAGGGTTGGCCACAGCACTTGTCAGGTGACCCTCTCTGCAAAGTTACCCTCTCTGGGTTCTGAAAACTGTTCCTTCTCCCAGCCATTCAGGCCGAAGACTGCTCGTGGCCCACCACTGCCAGTACAGTTCACTGAACCAGCCCTGCTCGTTTCCCCAAACCCTCCCACACCCTGTAAATTATCCTTTTAATAAAACTACCCCCATCACCCAGCTTGAGTAGACCATTGGATTCCTGCCTGGGCTCTGACTGAGACAGTATCCCCAGCCCTGTTTGTAGAAATGAGGGTCTAAAAATTCAGACTGCATGAGTAACTCGGCTGAGGTCATATAAAGAATAATTGGCAAAATTGGGTTCCATCTTCTATGAACACAAAGAAATTATCTTCAGATATCTCAGTAACTTGGACCGTGGCTCAAGTTTCCTCAAAGTGGGCTGGAGGACAATTCAAGTGGGTGCATGAAACCGGTGAGGGGGGCTCTTGTGATGCTTCCCATGGGTCAGTCACCCAATCTGCTGCAGAGGGATATTGACTTGGGGAACGAAGGCATCAGCAGGTCTGAGAATGATAGGGTCATTGAGATACCAAGATCGTCTAGAGGCCAAAGTGGAGCTCCTCATACACAGGACACTACCACCATCTGCATTTGCTTTTGTACCATCAGCTATCTGGCAACTCATTAAGGGATTCTTACTTTCTTCAAACCTTTGCAGTCCAATAGGAATTAAAGATGAACAAGATTGCTGTATAGAAAATTTATGCTGGGGGAGCTACTCATCACATTAAAAAATAATGATACAAATAATACTTACTGAGTGGTTATTGTGTGCTAAGTACTGTGATCATGACTGTGTGTACATGAAAGTATTTAGTTCTTCTAAGACCCATGCAGTAGGTCCTGGTAACATTCCCATTTTACAAATGAGGAGACTGGGTTGCAGAGACTCAGAAACTTGCCTAAAGTCTTAGAGCTAGTCAGTGGTAGAACTGGGACTTAAATCCAGATCTCTTTGATAACAATATCCTTGCTTTGAACTGTCATACAATATAGGCACATCAGTAGCTATGTAAGTATTCTTCTTTTCCTTGCTATTTCTCCTCTAATATAGGCAATACAGTTGCAATTATCTGATGAATATGATTCACCTTCCATCTCCTCCTTAATACACATATTCTCTTATTTTTTCTTAAGCACCCAAAGTATGTCCTTTCAGGATATCCTTTCCCCTTACATAAGCAAGACACTGTCTTTGATCTTCCATAGCTATGGAGAGAGCAGGTTTGTACGAAATGTTAAAAGTAATGGACCAGCATTTAAGGCACACTAAGAGCTCTTCCATTCAATATTTTCCCAGAACATAGAAGTATTTCCAATTATCCTGCTTTTCTTGAAACCAAGAATCAACAAATAAATAGCAGATGTCAACTTCCATGGAAGGCTACACTGAATACTGGCTGTTCTTGCTTGTTGGAAACCATTTAGCATGGGTTCTTTGTGTTTCTGTTACCATGACAATATTTGGCCTCTTCCCATGTTTTCTTTTTCTGGATCTGAGGCACAATTGATACACTGGCCTAATCATTACAAGTATTATTTGTTGAGTATGATGACAGTCTGAAGTGGATTTTTTTAATTCTCCCTTATCAGGGGTGTGTTGTCCATATGATTATTAAAGTTTGTCAAGTTATAGCATTTTGCCCAGTTGATATTTCCACTATCCATGCTTCAGATTTCAGCTCAAGGATCACTTACTTCCAATGACTTTCCTGGCTCTGCAAGGCTATACTAGACTGCTAAGATGCCTACATTATCTCTTTCATTGTATTTTTCACAATGGGTGTAGTTTTCTTTATTAAAAAATGGACTTATTTTTAGAGCAGTTTTACATTCATAGAAAAACTGAATAAGAAGTTATGGAGCCCTGGCCGGTTTGGCTCAGTGGTTGGAGCGTCGGCCTGCGGACCAGAGAGTCCCGGGTTTGGTTCCAGCGAGAGGCATGTACCAAAAAAAAAAAAAAAAAGTTATGGAGTTTCTATATACCCTCTGCCCCCCCCCCCCAACCTACCCCACTATCACATCCGTCACCACAGTGTACGTTTGTTGAACCCACATAATGATCACTCCAAGTCAATAGTTTACATTAGGGTTCAATCTTGGTATTGTATGTTCTATTGGTTTTACTAACTATATAATGACATATGTCTACCATTATAGTATCATACAGAATAGTTTTGCTGCCCTAAAAATCCTCTGTGCTCTGCTTATTCATTCCTCCCTCCCCACCAAACCCTGGCAATCACTGATTGTTTTTCTGTCTCCAGAGTTTTGCCTTTTCTAGAATGTCATATAGTTGAAATAATACTCCATGTAGCCTTTTCAGATTGGCTTCTTTCACTTGTTAATATGCATGTAAGTCTCCTCCACGAAAAGATCTTTTCATGGCTCGATAGCTCATTTAGTTTTAGAGCTAAATAATCCATCATATGGGTGTACCACAGTTTATTTATCCATTGACCTAATGAAGGGCATCTTGGTTGCTTCCAGTTTTGGCAACTATGAATAAAGCTGCTATAAACATCTGTGGCATGTTTTGTGTGAACATAAGTTTTCAATTCATTTGGGTAAATACAAAAGAGCATGCTTGCTCAATCATATGGTATGAGTATGTTTATTTTTGTCAGAAACTGCCAAACTATCTTCCAACGTGACTACTATTTTGTATCCCCACCAGCAATGAGTGTGAGTTCCTGTTGCTCCAAATCCCTGTCAGCATGTGATGTTGTCAGCATTTTGGATTTTGGCCATTCTGATAGGTGTGTAGTGGTATCTCATTGTTTTCATTTCATTTCCCTAAGGGCATATGATGTGGAGCTTCCTTTCATAGGCTTATTTGCCATCGTATATCTTCTTTGATGAGGTGTCTGTTTGGGTCTTTTGCTCATGTTTAAATCAGGTTGTTTGTTTTCCAGCACAATTTTTTAATGCCTATGTTCCTGAAGGAATATATAGTCTTTGAGGGCAGAACCTGTGACTTTTTTCTCCTGGTTGTATTCTCAGCACCTAGCTCAGGGCCTGCAGAGGTACAATATATGTTTATTTAATTCAAGAATGAGGGTGTGCATGGACTTGAACACTGCTCTAGTAATAAATGAAGCAGTCAACCTGGCATCATATTTGCCAATTTACTCACTTTGTGGCCATGAGTTAGTCTGAGTCTCAGTTTCCTAAACTTTTAAGTGAAGATAATCATAAAACCAAACTTTCTGTTATGAGAATTATATAAGCATGAAAACCTTCAGAAACTGAGGTCTAGATATTTAAAAGATACTACTTATTAAAAAGTCCAGCAAACTGGGCCTTAAAGAAACATTTTGGGAAAACTTTAGGTGTAGGATAATTGTCATGGATGTTAATATTTGCAGTCTGGTTACAGAAGAGCTTAATTATAGCTGCTGTTAAATAAATGAGTGTGGTCCATATCCAAGTATCTTGCCACACATGATTTCTAATCTGTACAACCACCCTACTATAAAAATAATTTTCCCTCTTTTGCAAATAAAAAATCTGAATCTCTTAGAATTTAAACAACTTGTGCAAGGTCACAGGGACTGAGCAGGAATTTGAACCCAGGTAGGTTTGACAGCAGATATTAAGTATTTTCCACTTGCCCTGAATGGTCTCTTACAATGAAACTAAATCAGCTCAAATAAAAACCTTTAGTGTGCATATTGTTAGAATTTTATAGAAGAATATCTCAGTCCATGCAAGAGAAAATTGAGAAACTAGAGAACTCCACTGATTGCTTTGGTGGTCTTGTGTCTCTCCCATGAGCTCTCTTCATCTCAGCTGTGTATATTGGGTCAATGAGAGCCTGAGGCTCTAAGTCCTCATGCCAAAATGGACAGCAAGGGCTCAAGCAGGGACAGTTTTGGACAGTGGTGCTTTTCCCTGAGGGAAGTGCATGTTTCAACCCAAGGCCCAGACACGAAGGCATGAACATATTTATTCCTTACCCACTGGCCCAACATAAATCTAAAGATCAGACTTGACTTGATGGAATTTTCTTTATTACTTACAGCAGGATGCTCATTCATACGTTCCCAGTGACTAAAAGACTGGACTATTGAGCATTGCTTGCACAGTGACCCCTCTCCCCCATCTTGCTGCATCCATAAAACTGGCAGAGAAAGATGAGGAAGCCACCTGGAGTGCAGAGCACCTTCGACAAGAGGGTTTGGAGCTGTATCTATTCCCGTCTACTCAGCCACAACACAACAGATGTAGATCTAAGGGAGTCTGTTAGAATAAGTCCCGGGCACATTTTAGGAGCTCGACAATTGCTAGGATTTCTATTTTAATCTAGAGTCTTCAAATGTGTTTAATGCTTATTCTGCTGCCTAGGTACAGTATTCTCCCAAAGAATCCTGGTTCTCGCCCTGTTCAAAAAAAATTACAAATATTTCTCCTCTATATTTCTGGAGATTTCTCCTTATAAAATGTATCACTTTAACTATGATAAGACCAGAAAATGGTAAGTGCTCCGCCATTATTGAGGGACTAAAAACAAAAATGACCTTTCTACCCAACTCTCTACCTAGCCGCCTGCCCCTGGCCCAGTTATCATCCCTGTCTGAAAACATTTAATGAGGTCTGTTAGGACCTCAAATGTGAAAGGGTGTCCCCATCACCAAGTCTGACTTCTGCCCTGCATCAGTGCATTTTATTACCCTTATCTGCTTATTGGATTACCATTAGCTACTTATCTTGACAAGTGCACAGCCATAAATATAATTTACTGGATTTTGAAACTGTAAGCCATGGCTTGTTTATATCATTCTTTATTTCTAGGCAGGATTTAGGAATACATATGATTTATTAAGGAATTTTCCTCTGCCCCACTCTGAGCAAGGGAACGTATTTCCCAGCTCCTTTCCCCTTTATTTCCCTGACAAAGAGGCCCAAATAGAAACTGCTGCTTGGTTTATATCCTTTAAATATATATGTATTTCCGAAACAGAAGGATATGGCGTTTGAGCAAAATATGGTACTTCTTTCACAGTGGTTTGTATGTTCGTGATGAGCATGAGCCAAAGGAAAATTCAAAAATATTCCTGACACCTATGTCTCATATATGTGCCAGTGAAGTTTTAGACAGGAATTCATGAAGTAAAAATCCTTTCGCAGAGCGCCCTTCAGGAATGCATGTCCCTCTCCCTCCGAGCAGTGCGTCTCTTGTGAGCCCTCTAAGACAAAGACCTACACACTGGGTTCCAGCTGCCAGACACGGGATCTGCGATTGGCAAAAACGCTCTGGAAGTTCTTTAAAATGCCTCTTACACTTGCTCTGAAACTACTAACACCTTACCCTTTGCCTGTGAATGCTTTCCCGCTGGTTAACTGACATTTCGATCTGAATCCCTTTCCCGGAATCTGACATGAAAAACTCAGGGGGCAGGAATGAACACCTGGTTTGAAAAGTTCTCCTTGGAGCTGAAGGCAAATCCAGAAATAGAATTCAGTGGCTGGGCCATGGAAGGACTTCGAGAGTCAACCTCTCTGCTTGTGGACTCAGCAGTCACTGCATATAGAACTCTCACCCAGCTGCTCATAAATAAACAGGGAGGACCTGCCCTTCGCCTGTGCACTAAACAGATGCTCTCCTTCCTTCAGCTCTTAGAACCCCCAAAGGGACCCCAGGGCATTGATCCAGGCTGCTTTCTGGCCTCTAAAGCTCCTTGGGTTGTCACAATATTCCCTTCGAAGTTGGGAGCAGGTATAGCTCATTCATTCACAAAGGCAGATACAAGGAAACAACATTGGCAAGTGATTTTATTACTTTTACCCAGTGCACTTAAGAAAATAAAGTCCTCTATTCAAAAGACCCCAGAATTCACCATCCAAATGTCTCAGACTCCTGGAGTTGCCCTTTATCTCAATACGACTCAGTAAGACAACTCAAGCCACCACTCCGCCCTCCACGGGGTACTCCTCCCTTATCCCAGGAGATTTCGGGGGAGCTCTTGGTCTCTTGTTAAGTCCACACAGTTTGGTAACATATCTTTAGGTTTTCTTTTGTTGGTTTTCTTCACCCCCACATCGGAAATCACTTAAAAACCTTTCTTCTCTGAGCACTAAGACTGTGTATAGTGAAACTTATAGGAAATTTGACATAATAGAAGGAGATGCCTGTGTACCTAGGCACAGACAACAACCTCACCTTGGTCATTAGACATCACTCTCCAAAGATGCCATCAGACATTCCTCACCACAGACAATTTATCAGTAGCCAAGCCTGCCCGGGTGCCATTTTGTCAGGATCCTTTGGGGCCTCTTCTTCCCTTGTTAGTAGTCTCTCTTCCTCCCTGCTTCCTATCTTCAAAACATAAATTCCTTCCATGTCAGTTCAACTCTTGACCTCCTACCTCACATTAATTTATAGGACTACCTCGGCCTAGCCAACACTTACTGAGGTCTTCTGAAAAACAAAGGATGATCTATTCCACGTAGCTATCCACATTTCATTGGCACAAATTAAGCAGGGGCATGTTAAAATATCTAACAACTGATACAGCATGGCCCTTATCAATCGGAGTGTCAGCTGTAAACCTCCATATGACTAGACCAAGTGCACCATTGAAATTCAATGATGGGGCAAAAAGCATGAACAGAAACAATGAAATTATGGTTTTCCTAGACAGGAGTTCCTCCCTCACCAAACTCTGCAAGGACAAGAGTTGTAGTTTAAAGATGTTCTCTCCTACTGGCCAGAGCAAGTCATTTGTTTTCTTTTCTCTTTCCAATTACACAGATATTGTTGGTATTATTTATTAGTACATTGAATATCTACAAATGGGAAATGAACAATCATTAAGTGCCTGCCATGGGCTGGGTGCCAGCCATATATTATTTAAAGCTCATACACTGACACTTGGAGGCAGGTAACATAACCCACATTTAATGTGGGAAGAATGGGAGGCTCAGAGGCTGGAAGATGCTAAGTAACTTGCCTAAGATGACACTCCTGGTAAGTGGTAGAGATGGGATTTGATCCAATGTCTCATTGATTTTTTTGGTCCATGCCTTTCCCTGCACACACAAGTGAGAGTTCCCCAGAGTCATTTCTTCTAGTCCCACTCCCTTGCCTTTTGGATAGACAGAGATCAAAATCAAGGCAGCTGAAGAGCCTAGGAAGCAGATGGCTCCCAATAACTTCAGCTCTGTGCCTGTTTTTTAAACAAACATTGGACTTCTTAGAGAAAAAGTCACTCTCCTGTCTATAAAAACTCTTAAGTTCTCCCAGCTGGGACTGACCCCCAGCTACTCAGACTCTAGGCCTCTTACCTGGTAAAACTGGTACAGCCTGGCCCAAGTCCTCAGGGACAAAAATACTCTCATCAAGCAGAGGCTATCTTCCAAGAGCCCAATAAGGGCCTCTACTGAAGCCAAGTTGTTGTTGAATGTGAAGGGTTTGAGCCACCCAGGCCTGTTGAGTTAACCCTTTCCTGCCTATACCTTCACTTCCCTTGAGCCTGTTCTTTGCACAGCCAAAGTGATTCTTTTTAAAACTGAAGTCAGATAACATCAACCCTCTGCTCGTAATCCTTCACTCTTTTCTCTTGCTGACACAAACTCTCTGACTCTACACATCTGCCTTTGTTCACCTTATCTCCCCCTCCTTGGCTCTCTCCACTCCAGCCACACTAGCTCCCCTGCACCCCTTTCTTAAAACCACAGGCATATTCTTACCTCAGGGCATTTGTTCCCTCTCCACAGAATGATATTCCCCAAGATGTACCCATGACTTCCTCCCTGGCACACCATCTGACATTTAAGTCCACTTCCAGAACATTATAAACCTTGTCCCTGCTTCTGTCTTTCCTCCTAACTTATCATTAACTATCATAGTTCATAACTTCTTTATTGTTCATTGCTGGTCTCTCCTCTAGAATATAAACTCCTCATGTATTTTATCTGTTCACTGCTGTATCCCCAGTGCATGGCACACTCAACAATATTTGTTGAATAAATAAATAAGTAAGACAAAGGTGGTTGCATCCATCCTCATCCTCAGTAGTAGAAAACAATTATCATCAATGAAGTCTTACTCTTTTATGGCCACTTGATAAATTACCAAGAGTTTTTATATCCATTAACCACCTGGACCTCACCACCTTGTGAGACAGTTACTATACGTGGTCAGCCCCTCTTCTGGACTTATGTGGATTGTGGGAAAAGGCAAGCAGAAGAAAAGGCAGGGAGATACAGACGAAAGAACATTGAATTCAATGTCAAAACACTTTGGGTCTCCCACAAACTTCTACACTATGAGGCTTGCATGAGTCGATTTCCTATTTATGGATCCAGTTTCTCTTTGTTTATAAAATAAACAGGCTTAACCTCTATTGGCACCTTCCAGAACCTAGTTGTAAAATTCCAGTTTTATGAGCTCCAGTGTGGTTTCTTTCAGCTCATCCTGCCCACCTCTCTCCTGAGAAATGGCCGCTTGGGTCAAGAGTCTTCGTTCTTAAGCTCCCATGATTGTAGGGGATCTCTAGCCTGTCTCGAGATTCACCCTAAGTTTTCTGTGGCAGTCTCTGCTACTGTAACCACAGAAGGCCAGTAAGCCCCTTCTAAATTCACCCCTTTCTTTTAATCAGAAGTCTTTTGTGCTCGCAAATAGGCAACACAGTTTTAATATCCTGGAGAAATGATTATGCTAATTTACTAAGTATAGAAAGCAGGATCTAAAAGTAAATCTAAAGTATG
The DNA here is from genome assembly GCA_030848825.1 of Tadarida brasiliensis. Lineage (NCBI taxonomy): Eukaryota > Metazoa > Chordata > Mammalia > Chiroptera > Molossidae > Tadarida > Tadarida brasiliensis. Next base: position 37,271,406 of record CM061269.1, read on the forward strand.
GTCTCAATTACATAAAAACATGCATAGAAAAAAGACTGGAAGGAAATATGCAAAATGTCAATTGTGATTTCCTCTATGTAGTTAACTTACGGTTTTTTCCCATGTAGCTATTTGGTCATTTCTGCAGTTTTAAAATATCCTAAAATAAATACTTATTGCTAACTAATTAGATTGCTAACTAAATTGCTAATTAGAAATTTTAATACAAAACCAAAAAATAAGAAAAAGCATAAAATATAGAGATTATGTCAATTATATATATAATTTGTAACAGTTATTTTTATTTTCCAAGAAAACTGTAAAGTTTGCATTTCCTCTGCAGTGCTTTGCTTCAGCACTTAATCCCAACTGGTGACCAAGCTATCCTTTTGGGAATATAAACTACAGGATCAGAAATTTATTTGAGAGTAGACATTAGAATTACAAGCCTCAATGCAACTTAAGTTGCTTCCAGAACTGCCTTTTGCTCCAGTATAAATGAGTTTTCACTCACCACAATTCACTGGCAAGCAACTCAGAACCGGAAAGCTTTGCTCTTTATCTGTTCTAGGACAGGTGGACTCAATTAGCAATAAGTTCTTGTTCAAAATGGACCCATCCAATGGTGTTGACAGTGATTCAAACCAATGTAGGACCATTCCAGAGCAAAAGCGCGCGCGCGTGTGTGTGTGTGTGTGTGTGAGAGAGAGAGAGAGAGAGAGAGAGAGAGAGAGAAAGAGAGAGAGAGAGAGAGAGAGATTCTTTACATTTTCATTCTGAGTCAGATCCAGTACTTTCTCACTGCCCATATGTGATCATCATTCATTTTGGGGAAGCCACAATGTACAGTAACAAGAACATCAAAAACCTAAGTAAGTAAGCCATTTCTATGTTTCATTCACACTCCATCATTTAACTAAGTGGTGTGGTATCTGAGTTTAATTCTCTTATGTATGCCAAACTGATTGAGGGTTCTTTTACTTGAAAAGCAAAATCTACTTTCCTAGACATCAAGTTTCACAGGAGGATGTTGTATAGGTGTGACGAACTATATCTGTGTGTGTTTTGGGTAAACATTTCACATCCATTATTGATGTTAATTTACTCAGGTTCTACCTTTGCCAGCCAGCCTCTGCCTAAACATGAGGGATTGGAACTCAACTGAACTTCCGATAACACTGATCACCTAATTGTGTTCTGTGTTAGTGTATGTCAGCATACGTACTTCATCGTCCCTATAAAGTTACAAGCTCTGAATCTACTTTTAAACAATTCACGTATCCCATCACATAGTGTCTTTGTAACAAGAGGTGAGTTTGTCACTGAGACTGCCTGCAACTGGGGACTAAGTGGCCTGTGGTTGATGGTGGATTGGGGACGGGAGAGGGCAGAGAACTAAAGTGCATTGAGCACCTGCTCTTGACAGTCCCTGGACTAAGTACATTACAAGGGCTAATGTCCCCCCATAAGACCTTGTAGGTGCATATTATTAGCCTCATTTTATAGATGAGGAAAAGGAGACTTGAGAGACTGACACCATTTATAAGTGGAAGCATTAGGATTCAAAAGCATTTCAGTCTAAGACTCCAGTTCTAAGTCTTCTGATTGACTGTTCCATGCCTTCACAATGGTTTTGACTTTGAAATTCCTCCAGATTATCTGACAGTCATGGAAACGTCATTCTGGATGGCAAGAACTATACCATGTCCCTTTTGCTTTTCTGTAGGGTCCGCTTCCCCATTTGTGAGGGATGTCCAGAGCCTGGGGAGAAACTTTGTTTATTTTGAAACTTGGCTTTGAGTATTAGAGCCCCTAATTGAAATCCTAAAGGGCATTTAAGAGCCCCCTGGGGCTGGTGGCTCTAGCATTCCCAGGTTGATCCCTGCCCAAATCAAGATTGCTTTTCAGAGAGTAACAGTTCAAGCCAATGGTCTTTCTTTATCTCTGCTTTCTCATATTTTTCATGGCAGATTATGCAGCTGTCAACAGCATGTCAATCAGATCTTAATTATTAATTATTTAAACCTCAGACCAGACATTTTAAAAGTGGACACACTGGATGGCACGTCTCAATGTATGTGCTGATGCATGTGACAGCCTGTAAACAGAGCCAATGCATTCAGTCCGGCTCCTTCACTGTCTGCAGAGACGAACCACGCTGGAGCAGTTTAAAAGGAAGGTTTTGCACTTTATTGATCGCTCTAGTGAGCCAGCCTCTCTCCCTCCTGCTCGCAACATTATAGACAGCTGGTGATTTTGGACACACATCTTACATATTAGGGAGAGGAGGAGAACTGGGAAGGGCTGTTGGAAATAATAGGAATGAGCGCCATGCGGCCAAAATACTGCTCATGTGGGGGAAGGTGAGGTTGGAAATTTGGAGGAGGAGCCAGAAATAAACAAAACGACCCCACCACAGCTGGGACCCCTCACTCCTCCAATGGGAATATGAGGCTCCCTCCCAACGTTTTCTTAGCCCCAGCTTACTCCAAAATTATCTGTGCTTGCTAGGAGCTTGGTAACCGCCTTTGCTCACGTGAATGTTCACATGTACCTCTGTATGAGGAGCTGACCCTGAGATTGCATGAAGCCCTTGCCATTAGCCAAGACGAGCATCTGGAAACAGGCTTGCCCGTGTGCAACGGAGACTTGAGAAAAAGAGCCATTCTGGACACCACATGGATGACCAAACGCCGTGAACTCAGAGAGCCCACGTGTGCTTTTCCAAAACAGGAACTGACTGTGGGACTCCGTGCCTGTGGTTTCCATCAAGTTCTTTCCTCTGAAGACTTTATTTTCCTTGTTTTTCTTTTGAGAGAGCTGAATTTGAGATGTGGTGGGTTGTTAATAAAAAAAAACAAACATCACTATTTACTTAAAATTAGACTCTCATCCCTTAAACATTGAGTGACCACATGAAATGAAACATCCTCATGCAGAAAGGCACAAGGGGATTGCGTAAGCCAGGCCGCCTGCTTCTCTTTTTCCTGACGGAACAGCCTCGCCTCTGGTCTTATGGGCACAGCTGAGTCTGGGGAAGGCACGGGTCAGCGTCCCTCCTGTGGAACAGGCTGGTGGAATTCCTCTGTTCTGAGCTGTGTCTGTTTCCTTCACTCCCTCTGCTGGGTTCTTCATTCATTCCTCAGTGGAGGAGGACCTGATTTGCGGTGGAAATAAACTTAAAATGAAGTCTGACTCTATCCCTTACATGGTGACTTCTTCCCACATGATTTTCTATTTGCCACACTATGGTTTTTCCTACACTGTCTTAGATGTTTGCCTATTTTCATGAGCAGACTTTCTCAAACATGTCATGGCTGTGTTCTTAAGGCCAGTTATGGGTTTGTGATAGAACCCAGAATGGGTTGTGTTTGGAAGTTGGGTCCCAAGACCAGCTCACCAGGGTCTGATGTTCACTGAGGTCATAGCAGAACCTGACTGCTGAGGCTGAGAGTGTTGCCATATGGATTAACATCCCGATTTCAACTTGCTAAAGCAGGAACATGGTTGAGATTTTGCAGAGAGACGGGAAATATCCCCACCAGGGAGGTGAGAGAAAGGTGTGTGTTTGGGTGGAGAAGGGATGGAAATGCAGAAGGTTCTGGACTGAGGCACTGAGGTATATTAGACCCAAGCTATTTCCCTCTGTCTGACCTTGATCTTAGCTGAATGCTAAAGAGAAGAATACACATGAAATGAATCGATTTGTCTATGTTATTCCAGCCAGATAGCAGTTTGACTTTTCCCTCCACCAAGTTTATTTTCTCCCTATGGCTCTCGCATACTCTCACAGGCCAATGCCGCTTTTAAAAAAAAGGAATAAGTCTCTGCTGGACAATTTTAGAAAATGTGGCTGTCAAGGGAAGCTTATAAAGGAGAGTTCCTTCCAGATCACGTCAATTATCATCAAGATGGCTGCTTACGGTGTCTGTGAAGGCCAACTAGGCCAGCATTCAACACCACCAAGCGGGATCACTCACTCTGGAGCAGCTAATTGGTGAGGTAGAGATGTCATTGGTCTGGAGGAAAACCAGGAAGAGAAAGGTTTCTTTTTACAGTGGGCATTCATGCCCCATTTTGCCAGCTGCTTACTCCTGAAATTGCCTCCCAAGCCTTGGCACCAGTCTACCAGGCCTTGGGGCTACACATTGTTCAAGTCTTTGTAGCAGCTTGGCATTTCGTCAGTGTGCACATCTGGGATGTGCAGATGGATCCAGAAGTTTCCAGTGGACTCTGGCTCTGGGCAGAGCGTTAGGACTGTCAGCGTTGACTCAGCGTGGAGGGGTTACAGCACATGTGTCCTTGGAAGGATCTCCTCACTCCATCAACACCTGCAGCCCAAGGCGGGAGAAGGAGCTTCTGCTCCACTTAGGCAAAGAGAATGAGGTCATGATGACGTTTGATGAACAAGCACAGCACAGCAACTCCAGATGTCTGTCAGTCATGAAATGATGTTTTCGGTACAGAGGAGAGTAGTGAATGACAGAGTGTGATTAGGAATTCACAAAACTAACTGGCTACTTCCCATCTCCCCAGCAGCCACGTGGCTGCCTCGTGGCACTCTCAAGTCACCAAAATTGCAGAAGCAAAGCAGGCAGATGAAGCCTTTTCCCACCTTCTTTCTTACCACATTACTTCTTAAATGTGTCTGACTCTTGAACAACAGCAACAGCCATTTGTTGAACATTTATTAGGTGTCAAGAACTTCATATACATTGGCTCACTTAACCATTACGACAACCCAATCAATGATATATTATCATTAATCAAATTTGAAGCAAAAGAAACTAAGCTCAGAGATATTAATTATCTCAGCCATGAAGACACAGCTAGGAAGTGGCCAAATGAGATTCAGCATCATTTCTTTCTGACTTCAAAGTTCATACTCTTCATGACTACATCATGCTACCACCCAAACTCTTTTAACTCTATTCCCAAGATTTGTAATAGGATTTACAGCTGTAGACATAACATCTAATGCCTGGATTATCTAGGATACAGTGTGACTGCAGTGACAAAGACCCAAAATAAGAGTACCTTATACAAATTAGAAGTTCAATTTTTCTCAATCCAAACAAAAGCAGTCCAACACTTATGTGGCAGCTCCACAGTGTCAGGTAGATACTATAGCCCCCTCCTCATCCACGTGGCCCAATGTGGTTCTTCGTGTTATCTGCTTCCTACTGGCAGAATGAGGAAAATGTGGCTATGGGGAGGTGGGGGGTTGGATTGGGAGGAAGGTGTCTGGGGGGAAAAGGAGAAACATCTGTAACAAAAATGAAGTAATCAATTAAAAAAATTTTTAATTAAAAAATAAAAAAGACTAGAAAAAAACAAATAAAAAAGAAAATGTGGCTAGACAGGACACACCCTCAAAATAGCAGCATTTAATTGACCAAAACTTACAGAGCCACACATAGCAATAAGGATACCTTGAAAATTAGCTTTTATTATGAACATTTATGTAAATGGTTAAAATCTAGTACCAAAAAAATACAAAAGAAAGAAACTGGGACATTCTGAAGAAAACTGACCAAGGGTAAGGGTAATAAGCATCTGAGGTACAATCAAGTCATGCTCCTGGGAAGAGAGGAAGAGAGAGAAAGAGAGAGAGAGAGAAAGAGAGAAAGGAGAGAGAACAGAGAGAGATAGAAAAGAATGAGGAAGAAGAGAGAGACAGAAAGATATTTGTAAAGGACAGTTATTTATATCTCACTTCTGTTCACAGACCAGTGGATAGAGTGGTCACATGACTCTAACTGACTGCAGTGGCGGCTGGGAATGTAGAGATGCTCATGGATTTGGGGTGAGCACCAACTGTCTCTGCCATGGAGATTTCACACAAAAACAAGAATATCCAGCATTTCTTGGACGAATATAGCAAACTCAGACCAACTTTTACTAAGCAAAACTACTGGAGCTCCTCAGTTGCCCTCTTAACTCAGAGAAATTGGTTTCCAGTGTGTCTCACTCCCCATTTAACACCCCACTTTTGTAGGCTGATATTGTCAGAATATAATTCACAATGATTTCAGGAGCCTCTTCCTAAATTGTTCCTGATAATCCATCTAATAACTACAGTTGGAATCATTTCATCCTAAATGCATTGCCTTACATTTTCCTCAATGACTCTCTTATACTTTCTCATATGTTGCCTTGTGAGAATGACCTTAATGTGTCTCTGTGGAGTTGACATTTTATCACTCAAAATTGTGGAAAACATTTAGTATGGGCTTAGTAAATAAATATAAGAAATATCACCATTTGCATGAATAAAAAATAAAAGGGATCCAAATTAGAAAGGAGGAAGTGAAACTGTCATTATTTGAAAATGACATGATACTGTACATAGAAAACCCTAAAGATGCCATCAAAAATCTACTAGATTTAATACATGAATTTGGCAAGGTAGCAGGATACAAAATTAACATCAAGAAATCGACGGCATTCTTATACATCAATAATCAACTCACAGAAAGAGAAACTAAAAACATAATCCCATTTAAAATTGCGGCAAAAAAATAAGATACCTAGAAATAAACTTAACCAAAGAAGTAAAGGACCTATTTGCAGAAAACTACAGGACAAAAAAAAGAAATAGAGGAAGATATAAAAGAGTGGAAGCATATACCTTGTTCATGGATTGGAAGAATTAACATCATTAAAATGTCCATATTACCCAAAGCAATCTATAGATTCAATGCAATTCCCATCAAAATACCAATGACATATTTCACAGAACTAGAACAAATACTTCGAAATTTATATGGAACCAAAAAAGACCCCGAATAGCCACAGCAATCTTGAAAAAGAAGGACAAAGTAGGAGGGATCACAATACCGGATATCAAGTTATACTACAAAGCCACTGTAATCAAAACAGCCTGGTACTGGCACAAGAATAGGCATATAGATCAATGGAACAGAATAGAGAACCTGGAAATTGACCCAAGACATTATGCTAAATTAATATTTGACAAAGGTGGCAAGAGCATACAATGGAGTAAAGACAGCCTCTTTAATAAATGGTGTTGAGAAAACTGGACAGCTACGTGCAAAAAAATGAAACTAGACCACCAACTTACACCATACACAAGAATAAACTCAAAATGAATAAAAGACTTAAATGTGACTCATGAATCCATAAAAATCTCAGAAGAAAATGTAGGCAATAAAATTTCAGACATCACACACAGCAGAATTTTCACTGATATATCTCCCAAAGCAAGAGAAACAAAGGAAAAAATTAATACGTGGGACTACATCAAACTAAAAAGCTTCTGCACAGCAAAAGAAACAAGCATCAAAATGGAAAGGGAACCCACTATATGGAAGAGCATAATTGCCAAAGATACATCAAATAAGGGGTTAATTTCCAAAATATATAGAGTACTCATACAACTCAACAAAAGGAAGACAAAGAACCCAATTAAAAACTGGGCAGAGGACCTAAAGGGACACCTCTCCAAATAGGACATACAAATGGCCAAGAGACATAGGAAAAAATGCTCAATGTCACTAATCATCAGAGAGATGCAAATTAAAACAACAATGAGGTATCACCTCACACCTGTCAGAATGGCTACCATCAACAAATCATCAAACAAGTGCTGGCGAGAGTGTGGAGAAAAGGGGACTCCAGTACACTGCTGGTGGGAATGCAGAATGGTGCAGCCACTGTGGAAAACAATATGGTGTTACCTCAAAAAATTAAAAATTGAACTGCCATCTGACCCAGTGATCCCACTTCTAGAAATATATCCTAAGAAGCCTGAAACATAAATCAGAAAGAATATATGTACCCCTATGTTCATAGCAGCACTGTTGGTGATTGCTAAGATCTGGAAACAACCCAAGTGTCCATCAATAGATGAGTGGACAAAAAGCTGTGGTACATATACACAATGGAACACTATGCAGCTCCAAGGAAGAGAGATCTCTTATCCTTTGAGATGACATGGAGGGACCTGAAGAGTATTATGCTAAGCGAAATAAGCCAATCAGAGAAAGACAAATACCACATGATCTCACTTATTTGTGGAATATAATGAACAAAATAAGCTGATGAACAAAATAGACCCAGAGACATAGAAAGGAGTATGATTCAGACTGACAAACCTCAGAAGAGGGGGTGGGGGGGAAGGGATGAGATAAATCAAAGAACTTATATGGATGTATGCATAACCAGTGGACATAGACAACAATGCTGGGGGTGTGTGGGAGGGATGGGGAGGAGGGTGTCTAGGAAGGAAAAAGGAGAAACATCTGTAACAAAAATAAATTAATAAAAATTGAAGAAAAAGAAATATTATCATTTTGCACATTTTAATCAAAGCTTCATGAATGGCCGTGCCTCCTCTTTTAATTCTACTTGTGGAAAATGAATGAAATTAATAATTTAAAGACATAGGTTGAAGTGTTGGTCCTATGACTTGTTAGCTGTCTGACCATGGATATATCTCAATCTCTTGGAGTTCTCATAAATATTCAGTATAAATAATCAGTACAATGATGGTCATGAGGATTAAGTGAAGTTTGTGAAGACATTGGAAATGCAACATCAATTCACTTTTTAGTCTTGTTATCTTTCAAGTTTCTTGCTTTTCATTTCTTCTAAATTTTCTTTTTTTTTTCTTTATTGATTTTAGAGAGAGAGGAAAGGAGAGGGAGAGATAGAAACATCGATGTGAGAGAACATCGATTGGCTGCCTCCTATGTGCTGGATTTGGCCCACAGCTTGGTCATGTGCCTTGAACAGGAATTGAACCGGCGACCTCTTAGTGCATGGGCCAACGCTCAACCACTGAGCCACACTGGCCAAGTGATTTCTTCTAAATTTTCCATGATTCAGTCAGCTCTACATTTTACTTTACTTTATGTTAGTATACTTACAAAAAATGAGGCAAGAACTAAAACACAGTTCTAGATATCTAGAAGAGACAAGAATAATTTTCTCCTCATATATAATTTTCTTTTCAGTCAGAGAAACTGAAGAACATGTAGACTTAGAATCAAATAGCCAAGAAATTGAATGAAAAACCAAATATAGTTGATCCTCATTACTTGCAGAGCCCATAAAATTTATTTGTATCTTCAAAAGCAATATCCCTGCTACTTTTGCTGTCAGTTGCAGAAATGTGCAGAGCAACAAAAAGTTTGAGTCATCTAGCAAGAACATTCCCAGTTGAGTTCGAACACGGGGACACTCTGCTTTCTTGTGTTAGCTCTCATACTAAACAAGTGTCCTTTTTTGCAGTTTCTTTTTTGCACTTTTGTGCTTTTTGTTAGTGTTTCACTGTTTAAAATGTTCCCCAAACACAGTGCTGCTGTGCTGTCTAGAGTTTCTCAGTGCAAGCTTGTGATACGCCTTATGGAGAAAGTATGTGTGTTGGATAAGCTTTAGTTATGAGTTCTATTGCTGTTGGCCGTGAGTTCAATGTTAATGAATCATATGTATAGATATTCTCTCTATGCAAAAAAAGGTGTCTTTAAATAGAAACACATGAAACAAGATCATGTATTGATTGGTTGATGAAAGTGTTGTGATTATAGGCTTGCAGGACCTTAACTCTGCATTTCCCCTAGGAACAATGGTTCCGTATTAGCTAATTCTTTGTTTGAGGCAACTTTATAGAACATAATTACTGTGAATAATGAAAATCAACTGTGGGTTGACCAGGAGAAACCTTCATCCTAATTCAAAAGTTTTAATAATAGTACTTTCATTTCAAGCCTCCTTCAAGCATAGTGATGGAACCAATGAAAAGTTCTGTGTCTTAGTGGAAATCCTTGGTGTGTCCCTGACATTGTCAGCTAACTTTGGAATGACATGGCCTAGACACATGGCACTTGTGGTTCCATATGAGCTGTGGCATGATCCTAAGTTCAGGATTTAGGTTCTAAACACAGAAATGAGTGTACTTCATTCATTTTGACTTCACAATCAAAATAAGCTTAAATTTGAATAATTAGTGAGTTTAGTTAATGGGACAATAAATTATGGAACATTTAGATTCCTAATCTCCTCCTGAAATAGTTAGGTAAATCAGTCTGTCTCTCTTCTCTCCTTTCCTTCCTTTTCTCTTCTTTCTTCTGTATTTTCATCCCCCTTCCCTCGCTTACTCCCCTCCCTATTTATTTCTCTTTCCTTTCTCATTTCTCCTTTCTGTTATCATTGCACTTTTCCTGCACACACAGCACAAAGCAAAATGGAGACTTGAAAATTACTCACTTAACTTTATGAATACAGAGAGCCAGCACCTAAGATCCGCTGTGAAAACTCTCAAAATCCAAAGATCAAAAGGCAATCTGAAAAAAGCTGTGTTTTGAGATAGCGTTTTAAAATCTAATTTGTTTTTCTCATAGCTCAGGGCAAAGGAATGAAAAATAATGGGAATATCATTTAAAGAAATCCCTAAGAGCAGCCCTGTATTTCTAGGTAACTTACATCTCAAAAGTGACTTTAAAAACCATCTTTAGATGTAGGGTGCGTTGAACAAAGCCCGGTAATGAAAAGAAGACACTATCTCACTTAGAGATTTAGTTTGGAATGAAGTAAATTTGGGGCTTTGATTGCCCTTCATAAAATATCTGCCTGGATTGCATATTTCATATTTTCATAAGTAGCCTGCTTTTGTTAAAGATGTGTACACATTGGAGACAACATGCTTGATCTAGTTTAGACCTGTAGGGTCCCTCTCTCTTTTCTCTTAGATGCAGATGTTTCAGTCCTGATCCATCATCCCAAGATAGGAGCTGGAGAGCTTTTAGTTGAAGAGTAGCCTTTTAGTGCATCTGAAGGAAGTCTCAGCGATGCTTCCCTGTTCGCCCGGAGTCACTTTAATGATGCAAGGGACTACATAATGCACTTTACCCTGACGCTTCATTACTTTAGGCACTAACCCATTGTCAGATCCACTATCAATATCTTATTAAATTCATCATTATGTCCTTGACATTATTTTAATAGCACTGGCAACTGCATGATAGAAATAAATAAATCACGAGCTTGAATTTTCTTCTATGTGACTTCCTGACTCAATCCACCACTCTCTTTTTAGCTATAAAATGACTTAGGCAACCAGTCGGTCTTTTTCACTTGGTGGGAGCACTAAGATGGGAGATGTTTGTGGTTGCTTTCTGTAGCATTAGCTTCACCACTGCAGATTTTTCCATGAAGCCAAACCCTTGAACACCAAGGACAAAATATGTCTGATAGAACATGGTATGGTAAGAACTTGGCCACAGCATTCTGCAATTCATGCACCAAATCCAGCTGCCTGGTAAAAGTGTGTTCTCGTGATTCCTCCACATGGGTAAAGTGTTGATGAACACACTTTCTTCACTCCTTGCTAGGTGGGAACAGTGTTACTATTTTGAGCTTAGCAAGCAGTCTGGATTTCTATATTTCACTAACTTAAATAAATTGAGTATCTCATTCTGAGAAGGTCTCTGCCTCTTTCTCTCTCTCTTTCTCTCTCTCTCTTTCTCTTTCTTTCTTTCTTCCTTCCTTCCCTTCCCTTCTTCCTTCCTTCCCTTCCCTTCCCTTCCCTTCCCTTCCCTTCCCTTCCCTTCCCTTCCCTTCCCTTCCCTTCCCTTCCCTTCCCTTCCCTTCCCTTCCCTTCCCTTCCCTTCCCTTCCCTTCCCAGCAACATATGAGCCTTTACACCATTTACTGATGAAGAAATTTTTTTCTCTTTTTTTAGAATTATGCTGTGGCTAGCTTCTTTAGGCTATAAATACTCCAGCTTGACTGTTTTAGAGACAGATAAATTGTGAATTTTGTGGAAAACCAGGGTAAGATCAGGGTTTTATTAGATAATATTATGGCCAAGGGGACACAGTTCCCTAAATCATGCTTCTAGAGAATGGACCCTTCCATGAAATATGCCTGAGAAGAGAGGTAACCCCAGGGTGAGGAACTGCAAATAGAAGACAAAGTAACACCATTTTTAGCTCATCCTCATCCTAATGAAAAACTTAAGTGAGGTGGATCAGGTCACAGAAAAGCAACTTTTCATTCTACAAATTAGACCCATTATTCTCAAACTTGAACATGTATCAGAATCATCTGGAGTCCTGGTTAGAATACGGATGACTGCCCAGCCGGTGTGGCTCAGTGGTTGAACGTTGACCCATGCACAAAGAGGTCGCCAGTTTGATTCCTGGTCAGGACACATGCTCAGGTTGTGGGCCCGATCCCCAGTGGGGGGCATGCAGGAGGCGGCCAGTTGATGTTCTCTCCCATTGATGTTTCTATCTTTCTCTCCCTTCCTCTGTCTCTAAAATCAATAAAGAAAACAAAAATACAGATGACTGCCCCTCCACAGCATTTCTGCTATAGTATGTCTGGGATGGGGCCTGTCAATTTGCAATTATTACACGTGTCCAGGTGACATTAATGCTACTGATCTGGGAACCCCACTTTGAGAACCACTGAATTAGGCTTCTATTACCTAAAGATGAAGAAAAACATGGGATCTAACTTGCCTGTACCCCATCAAAGCCCACATCCAAGTTTTTTATCTTACCCCTGTAGTGGCAGGGAAGCCCCCTCAGCTCCTGGCACTGAGCTGGCCCCCGCCCAGTACCCTGGGCATCTCATTGCATTTCCTTAGTTCCAGGTCTGCCTGACGGATGGAAAGAAACTCACTACTGGGACATCAACTCCCCTTCCTCCGGGAGGGTGTTAGGGGAAGATGCTGAATGTTCTTCTAATTTGTTCTTTCTGTTGGTACAACATTAAGTGATCCAGAGTCTCCATCTCCTGTGGTTTAACTGGAAATTTATTGTTTAAAGGAAACATATTTTCTTCCAGCTGTGCCCTCCTGGGGAACCCCCATCTCCATTTGGTCCAGAGCTTTCACAAGCTGACTTTCTGCCAGGCTGCCTTGGATCAGCTCAGAGTCACACTTTCCGTGGAACATGCCATATGGACTGCTCGTGGATGAGTCCCCACGGCCTGCTCACCTTCCATCATGAGCGTCAAGGCATCCATGTGCAACACGTTGTTGAGAGGTAAAGAGTATTTCACAGAAATACATACGTGAATAGGCTTCCCTTCCCTGGCACCTTGCTTTCTGCCTCCAATGGTATCTCTTAAACGGTAAAGTGTCTCCGTAGGGCTAACTTCTCAATCTATAACATACATGCGAATCGCCCAAGTCTCATGTTAAAATGCAGATTCTAATTCAGTAGTGCTGAGGCAGGGATTGCCCCAATATATTCTCTGACTTGTAATGTGTCAGAGTCCCCATTTCCTATAGTCTAACAATGCATGCTATTTAATAGTTTGGATCAGTGCTAGTCAGGTGAAAGCAAATGGTGTCCATGTCATTGTAGAACCTTTTTATTCAAGTTAACATACATGTAGAAAAATGCAGAAATCACAGTGCACAGGAAATGAATTTTCAAAGGAAACACACATGTAATGAGTACACGTGTATCAACAAACAGTACTCCAGAAGACCCCCGCCTGCCCCCTATCAGTCACCATCCCCTCCACTTCGTAACCTCCATCCTGTGGGACAACGCCATAGATTAATATGCCTGTTCTCAAGCTTCGTACACATGGACCACGGTGTACGCTCTCATGGGTCTGGCTTCTTAAGCTCTGCAATGCTTACCTCATGAGATGCAAGCATATTCTTGTCCTTATTTTAATGAGCTCTCAAAGACAATGCTTTTATTCCATTTCGTTTGTTATACATTTAGCATTCATTCTGCATTATTATATAGGGTATGGAGCCAAATTGATTTTTCCTACATAAATTGTTCCCACTCCATTTATTGAATAGACAGTATTTTTTCTGTACTAATTTGAGATGTCACCTTAATTATATATTAAAGTTATCTATATATTAGAGTGTACTTCTAGATTTTAAAAACTCTGTTTCCTTCATGCATCAGTATCACTGTTTTATTTATTTTTTTATTTTTTTATTCCTCACCTGAGGACACTTTTCCATTTATCATTAGATAGAGTGGGAGGGAGAAAGAGAGAGAGAGGCAGAGGGAAATATCGATGTGATAGAGCCACGTCAACTGGTTGCCTCTCGCACGACCCGACCAGGGCCAGGGATGAACCGCAAATGAGGTACGTGCCCTTGGCCAGAATCGAACCTGTGACTCATTGGTCTGCGGACAGCTGCTCTAACAGCTGAGCTAAACTGGCCAGGGCAGTGTGACTGTTTTAATTACTGAGACTTTAGACCAAGTTTTAATACCTGATAAGTTAAGCCCACTCTCATTTCTTTTTATTTTTAGAACTTTCCAACCTATACTTGTTATTTTTGTTTATTAACTTGTAATGTGCCTGTCTGGCTCTAAAACAGAGCAAACGAAACAACAATCACTGGATTTCAGTAGAGAATGCTTTCAATTTTTATATGAACTTGGGAGAGTTGATATCTTTATGATGTTATAACTTTCTTCCTGACAATAGGGTAATGTCTTAATTTTTTCACTTTTTTTTTTTTTTTTTTTTTTTGTCCTTTAGGAGTGTAGGAATTGCAGAAGAAAAAAAAATAGAGGAGAGATATTTATTAAATAAATCATACCGGGAAATTTCTGTGACCTCAAAGGCACATGTCTCTCTGTTAGAAAGACCCAGCAAATACCCAGTCCCATGAATTCTAAATGATTCAAACTCAGAACACTGAGGACAAAGGCATAGAGAGGAAAAAAGAAAAATGAAAAAAACAAAATGAACAAACAAACAAACAAAAACCTACAAATTGGAAACAGAAGAATGAGTATCAGAAGGGCATGGGCTCTCGGCAGGCGCACAGGGAGCTGAAGCGCCAGGACGGACACTTGGAGGATATTGAGAATATTGAGAATACTCACAATATTCTAAGAGATTCCAAAATGGCGGCAGAGTGAATGGAAGCTACACAGACCATCTCCTAGGACCAAACTGGAATTACAACTAAAATAAAGACAAATTGTCAGGAAAAGCAACAGAAAAGCATCTTGCGAGGACCATATAACCAGGGACACTGAATCAATCCCGGAAGGATTGAGGAGGCATGAGAGGGGGGCTAGGAGCCCATGGACAGCAGCGGCCTTAGCTGTGAGCAGTGCCCTCGGGGTTAAATTCCCAAGCCCACTCCACAGCGTAGAGGGCCAGAACAGAGCGCTAAAATAGCCACAGCCACTCACCTTGGGCTCCAGCACAGGGAGGGCAGACTGGACTGGAATTGTGTAGGGACACTCGGGATTTGGAGGGCACTCAGAGCTTTTGCTGAGTTGCTGCCACACAGGACGGTGGTCATCTTACTCCTTCCCAGGGCTCTGGGGAGAGGCAGCAGACCCTCCCTTGGAGGTTCAACCCCACCCAGGTGGGCCATTGAAATGCAAATTGAGGCTCATTAACAATCAGCATCTGCCCCACCATCAACTTACACTATACACAAGAATAAACTAAAAATGGATAAAAGACTTAAATGTGACTCGTGAATCCATAAAAATCCTAGAAGAAAATGTAGGCAACAAAATTTCGGACATCATACACAGCAGAACCTTCACTGATACATCACCTAAGGCAACAGAAACAAAGGAAAAAATGAACACATGGGACTTACATAAAACTAAAAAGCTTCTACACAGCAAAAGAAACAACCATCAAATTGGAAAGGCAACCCACTGTATGGGAGAGCATAATTGCCAATGATACATCAGATAAGGGGTTAATCTCCAAAATATAGAGAGTGCTCATACAACTCAACAAAAGGAAGACAAAGAACCCAATTAAAAAATGGGCAGAGGAGCTAAATAGACACCTCTCCAAACAGGACATACAAATGGCCAAGAGACATATGAAGAAATGCTCAACATCACTAATCATCAGAGAGATGCAAATTAAAACAACAATGAGGTATCACCTCACACCTGTCAGAATGGCTGCCATCAACAAATCATCAAACAACAAGTGCTGGCGAGGGTGTGGAGAAAAGGGGACTCTAGTACACTGCTGGTGGGAATGCAGACTGGTGCAGCCACTGTGGAAAACACTATGGTGTTACCTCAAAAAATTAAAAATTGAATTGCCATTTGACCCAGTGATCCCACTTCTAGGAATATACCCTAAGAAGCCTGAAACACCAATCAGAAAGAATATACATACCCCCATGTTCATAGCAGCACTATTTACAATAGCTAAGATCTGGAAACAGTCCAAGTGTCCATCAGTGTCCATCAATGTATAAAAAAGCTGTGGTACATATACACAATGGAGTACTATGCAGATGTAAAAAAGAAAGCTCTTTTATCCTTTGAGACGACATGGAGGGACCTGGAGAGTATTATCCTAAGTGAAACAAGCCAAGCAGAGAAAGACAAATATCACATGATCTCATTTATTTGTGGAATATAATGAACATAACAGTCTGAGGAACAGGGTAGACCCAGAGACGTGGAAGTAGGGTACAGACTGACAACCCTCAGAAGAGGGGGTGGGGGACAGGGAAGAGATAAACCACAGAACTTATAACTGATGGACATGGACAACAAAGCTGGGGACGGGGTGGGGGGATGGGGAGGAGAGTGTCTGTCAATGGGGAAAAAAGGAGAAACATCTGTAACAAAAATAAATTTAAAAAAAAAAAATAAAAATCTATATAGATGGAACCATAAAAAAAAAAAAAAAAGAGGGCATGGGCTCTGGATGGAACCGTCTGAGCACAGCCTGGCAGAGCTCGCCTGCCCCTTTGAGAGACTCCGCTCCACGCTGGCTGCTTGGTCAGCCTCGTGGTGAACGACCGCATTAAATCTGAAAACAGAAGTACAATAATGATAAATAACACTTGTAGGTAATGTTACAGAGAAAACTGAACCAGGTGGTCCCCTGTTACAATGCAATCCGGAGTCTGAAATACCTAGAGCAGGTGGAAGGCGAACAGCCATCCTTAGAATGGCGTGGCCATCTGTCCGTTTGGCACATTACACCACAGTACAAGCTCCACGGGAGCTGGGACCTGCTTTATCTGCTCATGAAGGTATCTGTGGCATCTAAAAAAATATTATGTGGCATTCATGGGTCCTCTGTGAAAACATATTAAATAAATAAATGAATGGACATTTTCTCTTTTAGCATCTATGAGGAAGGCAGATATCATGCAAACAAATGTACATAGCACTGGCAGGGTGGCTCAGTGGGCTGGAGCATCATCTCAGACACCAAAAAGTTGTGGGTTCGATTCCTGATCAGGGCACACACCTAGGTTGCGGGTTCGATCCCCAGTCAGGGTGCAATACAGGTAGCAACATGATGGATGTTTTTCGCTTACATTGATGTTTCTCTCTCTCTCTCTCTGTCCCTTATTCTCTCTGTAAAATCAATAAAAACATATCCTTGGGTGAGAATTCAAAAAACAAATGTACATAGGTAAGTCAGAAGCGAGAGAATCCTGGAGTGGCATGAATTTGAACTGTCAAGGAGCACAGAGGGATCTGATCTTTTCCAGTGTGCGTGGAAAATTCACATGTTCCCCTCTGGCCTACTTCATGGTACATACATACTTAGTTTTAATTAGTAATGAAGACTTTAATGAAACATTTGGAAGCATAAAACTGTTTAATAATAACATAAAAATGCTTACTATTAGAAAGCCTCATTTTTAACACATGCCCCCTTATTACTTTTAGGTTTGCTTTTATGTTTTCCAACAGTTTAAAATACATGTCTCCTGAAGGAGTCAGCATGTCTATTTTCAGAGTTTGAAGAAAACATATTTTTGGCATTGATATAGTTTCTGTCTCATTTGGTGGTTTAGCTTTTCTGGTATTTATTTTTTCTCCTATTTCTGATCTGTATAATGAATTTAATCTCTTCTTTCACATATATGCCCAACACAATGCTATGAACCTGGAAGGTCTCAAATTGATACTGTTTAATCAACTCACTGTTATTTTCATCCCTGGTTTCATTTGGACCAAAAAATGTCCTCCTGTGTCCAGCAGATGCCTTGAGGCGCCCGACAGCACTCAGTTGTAAAAAACTTCAGCAGACTTGCCAAATAGACTGAAGACTCCTTTCTTCTACCTTAAAGAAATGTCCCAATTTTAAAACAACTCCCAAACATCTCTCCCCCACCCTGCTCTGCCACCTCCCCCACCCCGCCCCACAAGAAGAAGGAGCACAGCAAAGCGGTGTGATGTTTCTGCTTAAAATCTTGTTAATCTGATTTTCAATTATTTTGTAAAGTTTCCTTCTGGTAAATGTACCAAATAAGTGCACATGAGTGACTTCAGGGAGCAAGGTAGTTCTGCATTAGAAACAGGCCAATCCTGAGAATGATTAGGAAGTTTCCTAGAGGACCATTTCATGCAAATTGGACTTAGCGCAAGATCTGACTTCAAAGGGCAGAATTGATGGTTAAGTGGAGAAAAATTATTCCCTTATGATTAAAAGAAAATGCTATATTTTGTACAGACTAGCAGCATCATTTTAATGCAAAAAACTTTCCTCTCTCCCATTCTGTTTCTGCCTTCTTTGAGGAAGCAGAGGAAGGGAGAGAGAAACCAATCACACCCTCAGAATTCCCTGTCCCAGGGGAAGCTCTAGGCCAGTGCTACTTTAAGTGAGATCTGTGCACCGGCTGCCAGTTCTCACACTGTTGGTTACAGCTAACAAGGCGAAGAACATGCAAGGGAATGTAAATCCATTCCATCACTAAGCATGCTTTTTTATTCAGCTGACATTCACTAGGAGACTTTCTTTTTAAAAAAAAATTTTTATTTTTATTGATTTTAGAGAGAGAGGAAGGGAGAAAGAGATAAAAATATCAATGAGAGAGAACATCAATTGGCCACCTCTGCATGCCCCCCACTGGGGATTGGACCCACAACCTGGGAATGTGCCCTGATCAGGAATCGAACCAGCGACCTCTTGGTACATGGGTCAATGCTCAACCACTGAGCCACACTGGCTGGGCACTAGGAGACTTTCTTTTTGTTTGTTTTTTTTTAAACTCATCTTTATTGTTGAATGTATTACAGATGTTCCCCCCTTTTTTTCCTCATTGACCCCCTCCTCCCCACTCCCGCCCCCTCTTTCCTTCTCCACACTATTGTGGGTGTCTATTGGTTATGCATATATGCATAGAAGTTCTTTGGTTT
Organism: Tadarida brasiliensis; assembly: GCA_030848825.1. NCBI lineage: Eukaryota > Metazoa > Chordata > Mammalia > Chiroptera > Molossidae > Tadarida > Tadarida brasiliensis. The sequence continues at coordinate 37,290,503 of CM061269.1, forward strand.
ATCTCATCCCGCCCTCCCTCCCCTCTTCCCTTTGAGGTTCATCAGTCTAACAACCAATTTGTACTTCTTAATTCCTTCATCTTTTCACCCATCCCCCCATCCCCCACCCATCTGGCAAGCAACAAAAAGTTCTCTGTATCTATGAGTCTGTTTCTGTTCTGCTTGCTCATTTTGTTTGTAGATTCAATTGTTGATAGATATATATTAATTGTCATTTTATTGTTCATATTTTTGTTCTTCTCCTTCAAGAAGACCCTTCAACATTTCATATAATACTGGTTTGGTGGTGATGAACTCCTTTAGCTTTTTCTTGTCTGGGAAACTCTTGATATGTCTGTCAATTCTAAATGATAGCTTTGCAGGATAGAGTAATCTTGGTTGTAGGTCATTACTTCATCACCTTGAATATCTCTTGCCACTCCTTTCTGGCCTGCAAAGTTTCTTTTGAGAAATCAGCTGACAGTCTAATGGGAGCTCTTTTGTAGGTAATGAACTGCTTTTCTCTTGCTGCTTTTAGGATTCTCTGTTTGTATTTAACCTTTCACATTTTGATGATGATGTGTCTTGGTGTGTACCTCTTTGGATTCATCTTGTTTGGGACTCTCTGTGCTTCCTGGACTTGTATGTCTGTTTCCTTCACCAAGTTAGGGACGTTTTCTGTCATTATTGTTTCAAATAGGTTTTCAATTTCTTGTTCTCTCTCTTCTCCTTCCAGCACCCCTATGATGCAAATGTTGGCACGCTTGAAATTGTCCCAGAGGCTCCTTACACTATCCTTATTTTTTTGGATTCTTTTCTTTTTGCTGTTCTGGTTGGATGTTTTTTGCTTCCTTATATTCCAAATCGATGGTTTGCTTCTTGGCTTTACCTACTCTACTATTAATTCCCTGTAAATTATTTTTTATTTCAGTTAGTGCATTCTTCATTTCTGTCTGGTCCTTTTCGATGTTGTTGATGTTCTCACTAAGTTCCTTGGAGGTCTTCTCAAGTTCCTCGAATGTCTCACTAAGTTCCTTGAGTAACCTTATAACCAGTGTTTTGAACTGTGCATCTGGTTGATTGCTTATCTCCATTTTGTTTAATTATTCTCTTGGAGTTTTGTTCTTTTCTTTCATTTGGGACATGTTTCTTTGTCTTTTCATTTTGGCTGCTTCCCTGTGATTGTTTCTATGTATCAGGTAGAGTTGCTATGTCTCCTAGGCTTCGTAGGGTGGCCTATTTTTGTAGGTGTCTTGTGGGATCCAGTGGCACAGCCTCCTTGATCACCCCAGCTGGGCCCTCGAGGTGCACTCTGAGTGTGGACTGTAAACTCTTCTGTTGTAATTGAGTCTTGATTGCTGTTGGCACATCAGTGGGAGGGATTTACTCAGGCTGATCAGCTGCAAGGACTGACTGTGCCCACTGACCACTGGCCTCTGACTACCTTGGAGGATCAGCTGTGCAGGGGCCCCAAACACAGAGCAAGACTTACTTCATCTGGGCTCTGGTTCCCACTGAGTCCACTCATTGAGTGTGTCACTTGTGGAGCTGGTTGGGTGGTGGTGCTTTGATGTGGTCTGAAGCTGTCCACTGGGTATGCTGGCTCTGGGGCAAGGTCAGCCACTGCCTGTGTTCTATCCGGGGCCACCAGGCATAAGCTACAAAGTGATCTGCAGATGGTTGCTTTTTGTGCTGGGCTGGGAGGTGCCCAGGAAAAGTCAAGTTGTGAACCAAGGGTGGTTGCTTCTAGTGCCAGGCCTGGGGCCACTTAACAAGAGGTATGGGGCTCACTGAGACCAGATGCTGCTTGCTTGAGAGATTTTAGGAAACTGTAGCAGGATCCAAGACAGGCCAATCATATGGTAAAGCCTTTGGAAACAGCTTGGGTGGGCCCGAAAGTTGGGTGGGGCAAACAGTGTGAGCCAGGTTACTGGAGTCCCAGATATGGCGGCTGTCTGCTGCCCCAGGGAAAGGCTCACCAAAGGAACATCAGCCTCTGCCTGCACGTCTGTCCAGGAGAAAGCTGCCTCTCCTTCAGCCCTCGTCCCGAGGCCAAACAGTTCAGTTCTTCCCTGTATGTCTTTGGTGCCCCTCAAGCTGCCTCCCCTCTGAGCTTAGAGGGAGCAAGTCCAAGTAAGTCTGTGAGCAGGCCCTTTAAGAGGAGCTGCTTGGGGTTCCAGCAGCCACACCCTCCCTCCGCCTCAGTTCCTGCTGGTTTTTATAGCCAGAAGTTTTGGGGACTTCTCTTCCTGGCACTGGAACCCTGAGCTGGGTGCCTGGTGTGGGACGGGGACCCCTCAGTCTTCAGGGAGGACCTTCCCAGCCGAGGTATCCTCCTGATTTTTACCCACCACACGTGGGTGTGGGAACAGCCCATCCACGCCTCCGCCCCTCCTACCAGTCTCGATGTGGCTGTTTCTTTAATTTTGTAGTTGTAGGACTTCCACTCAGCTTGATTTCAGGTGGTTCTGAATGATGGTTGTGGTGTAGTTTAGTTGTAATTTTGATGTGGTTGTGGGAGGAGGCGATACCGCGTTTACCTATGCCGCCATCTTGACTGGAAGTCTCCTAGGAGACTTTCTTGATGAAGGAAGCAGTGAATTGATTTCATATTTTGGTGCAAACATCTTTTTTTTAAAAAAAATTACATTTATTGTTGAAAGTATTACAGATATATCCTTCCTCTTTTATCCCCCATTGTCCTCATCTACCCCACTCCTGCCCCAGGTCTTCATCGCACTATTGTCTATGTCCAGGCTATGCATATACGCATATAAATTCTTTGGTTAATCTCTTCCTACTCTTCCTGTCCCCCAACTTTCCTCTGAGGCTTGTCAATCTGTTCCATGCTTCCACATCTCTGGATCTATTTTGTTCATCAGTTTACTTGGTACATTAGATTCCACATATAAGTGAGATCATGTGATACTTGTCTTTCTTTGACTGGCTTATTTTGCTTAGCATAATACTCTCTAGGTCCTTCCATACAGTCTCAAAGGATAGGAGACCCTTCTTTTTTACAGCTGCATAGTATTCCATTGTGTACCACAGTTTTTTTATCCACTCACCTACTGATGGACATTTGGGCTGTTTCCAGATCTTAGCTATTGTAAATAGTGCTGCTGGGAACATAGGGGTGCATACATTCTTTCTGATTGGTGCAAGCTTCTTGTCTCAAATGGACTGGCACTTGATTAGCAGTGTTGTAGTCCATGGTGGAAGGAAGTGGCTGAGCTGCCTCCTGAGGAAGCCACTGAACTAGGTAGGTCTGGTTGCAAGCAAGCCATAGCAACATTCTTGAGCCAGCTTAAGAAACTAATTTACTTTAGGGATACTAATGTGGAACCTCTCTATGCAGCTGGTGCCAGAGTCCAGTTCTAGATCTAGAGTGCTCTAGCGAAAGCAGCTGAGAAAAATGTGTGGACCTACATAAATATATCGTCCAATGAACAAGTTTTAGAGACATTTCACTCCTCTACTTTTACTTAGTTTCTGCTCCCTCCTAATTCATAGTATCTTATAGTATCGAGTGCTTAAATAATTGATCCTTAAAACAGTATTTGAGGTCACTCTTTTCTCCAAGAATTGCATCGCAGGTAAAGGAAACTTAGAGTTATTAAACTTCTGCATGGGGATGTGGGGAAAGGCTTAAACCATGTATTGGCAAAACCCTTTACATTCCATTGGCAATGTTTGATGAAGGCATAGATCACAGTGCTACGGATAAGAGAAAGATAAGAAGCAATATTTAAAACAGACACAAGTTAATTGTCTGAGGAACAGACTACTTCGAGATATGCTTCACTTGGCTATGTCACTTTTGTATACACATGTGTACATACATATACATACATAGATGTGTATTTACATACACACATAAGAGTGTGTATATTTGAATTAACCTATGTGTGTTAACCCACATCATAGTTAGCCCATATGTATTAGTTTCCTGGGGCAGCTATAACAAATTGCCACAAACTTGGTGGTTTAAAATAACACACAGGCCCTGACTGGTTTGACTCAGTGGTTAGAGTGTCAGTTTGCGGACTGAAGGGTCGCAGGTTTGATTCCTGGTCAAGGGCATGTATCTGGGTTGCAAGTTCAATCCCCAGACCCAGTCAGGGTCATGCAGGAGGCAACCAATCAATGTGTCTCTCTCACATCAATGTTTCTCTCTCTCTTTCTCTCTCTCTCCTTCCCTCCCTTCCACTCTATCTAAAAAAAAAAAAAAAAAAAAAAAAAATCAATGGAAAATGTCCTCGGGTAAGGACTAACAAAAATAAAATAAAATGAAATAATTAAATTAAATTTAAAAATAAAATAACACAATTCTGAGGCCAGAAGTCCAAAAGTACTTTCATTGGGTTCAAATCAAGAGGTCAGAAGGCTGTGCTCCTTCCAGAGCTCTAGAGGAAGATTTGTTCCTTGAATGCTCCAGCTCCTGATGGCTGCCAGCATTCCTTGGCTTGTGACTGTACCACTCCAATCTCAGTGGTCATAGTACCTTCTCTTCTAAGTGGACTGTCCCTTTCCTCCCTTTTGTCAGGACATTTGTGAATGCATTTAGGGCCCAGCCAGATAATTCAGGATAATTTCCCATCTCAACATCTTTAATTTAATCACATTTGTAAAGACCTTTGTCCCACATCAGGCAGTATTCACAGGTTCCAGGGATATCTTGAAGGTCATTACTCAGTATACTACATCATATAAAATTATTATTAGACTGTTTTTGATCTACGAAAGTAACTTTCATATGGTAAAATCTAATAGTTGTCAGCACACAAATCATAAAATATAGCTCTTCATCTCTTTTTGAAAAATGGGAAGATCTGAGTACGCTAGGCTAAATTCTGAATAGAAATATGGCTGGATGTCAGGACCTCTGCCCCTGTTTGGGTCTCACCTGTGATCTCCAGCTTACTGTTGCACCCACATACAGTCCTCACTTGGATACCGAGTGGCTTTGAGTTTGTAACCTCTGACTTGAAATATACACAACATTATAGCATTCATGCCCGCACCAAGGACACCCTTATGGAGAAGATATGTTTGAGTTAGTTCTCATATGTAGGTCAGCAGAGTTTAGGGTGGGGTGGAAGTGAGGGCATTCTGAGTAGGTGAGCAAAGCTTGGAGGAGGGAAAATATTAGGTGCTAAGCCGCGTTCAGGCACTCAAATGTTTCTTCCTATAACCCTGAAGGCAAGACTGCTCTTACTTGATTTGGCTGAACATGGACCTGGGATCAAGGGAAGCTAAAAGAGTCTCAGAAATTCCACTGTAAATTTCACCCTATTAACCCTGATTCAGAATCAACGGAATAAGGCAGCTGGCCTATTCTACAAGGCCCTGGAAGGCATTTGTCCCTATAGCAACTTGCAGACACAACCAATAATGCAGACACAAAATGAGAACTAATGATACTCATTGATGATGAAAAAGAAATATATGGTTTCGATTGCTTTTATCATGGCTCTAAAATGCTTTGTGAGGAAGTATTCTTGGTTTATTTTTCTTTGGCACCCATATTATAATGATGTCAAACTCTGTTAGTTTTTGAAATTATGAATTGAACCCTATTAAAAATCTTCAAAGGATTAAATGTATTTCATTATAAAGAGGTAATACACTTTTAAAAATATTGAGTCAATCACTAAAAAGTGAGTTTAGCTGAAGTCAGGTTGTCAGTTTTGTAGCTTTTTTAAATTGAATCAAAAGGAAGAATCGGGAGCAGAGATGTGTGGTTTGTACTCATAGGCGAACTGGTGTCTTTGAGAAAAGTGGAATTAGGTAACTCCCCTCTTTCTTCCTCCTCCTCCCTCTCCTTCCTGCTGGACCTTTTCTGTTCATGCCTGAAATAAGTCTATTCCATTATTGGGAGGGGCAAAAGGAAGAGGGGGAAAAAGGGATGATGTTTTGAATTAAACTATAATGATTTGAGATTGAGTAGTCAAAGCTTTGACGAGACAGGGTAAGCATCTCCTCCAACTCAGAATCCTGGCCAGGGAACTCAGAAGCTAAAGGTCCTGGCTACGATTTTCTCCTGAGAATTGAAATGTGGGCATTAAGTTTCCAGGTTCTCCTCTGGAGAATAATAAGTGAAGAGTTAAAATATACAGTTCACCAAAGTCTTGAGCATGAAAACATGCAGCTTTATTTCCACTTTCTTCTCCATCATATCTTTAGTTAGGATCTTTAAATTTTATATTTACTAATTCAACAAATGTTTGACAAGTACCTGTACATGCTTGGTACTGTAGATGGTGATGGGACTATTTCAGTGAAAAGAATAGACAAAAATTTCTAAAACTTGGAGATTGCATTTCAGTGGGAAGAGCAATTAACAATAAACCCAATAAATACGGGAATGATCTCATTCATTAGAAGCAGATAAGGTGCTTGGGGAATGAAACGAGAATCATAAGGAGCTAGGGTGCTGGGAAGTGAGTTGCAGTTTTAAATGGGGTGGCAAGGTTGGCTTCATTAAGAAGGTGACATTGGCACACAGACTTGGAGGAGAAGGAGTAAGCCATGAGGATATCTACAGAAAGAAGAAGTGTGTGTCATACAGAGAGAAAAGCTAGAACCAAGGCCCCAGTTCTTAAAGCAACAGAAAAAACAACAAAAAAATAAGATACTTAGGAGTAAATATAAAGAGACGTACACACAGACACATGGGTAATTATGATATTGAAATTAGCCAAAAGGACTTTAAAATAATTATGATTAATATGTTTAAGAATTAGAGGGATCCCTGACCAGTTTGGCTCAGCAGAGTGTCAGCCTGAGGACTGAAGGGTCATGGGTTCACTTACTGGTCAAGGGCACGAACCTGGGTTGCAGATTCTATCCTCAGCTCTAATCAAGGTTGTGCAGGAGGCAACTAATTTATGTGTGACATCGATGTCTCTCTTTCTCTCTCCCTCCCTCCATTCCATTCTATCTAAAATAAATGGGAAAATATCCTTGGGTGAGGATTAACAAAAAAAATAAAAAGAAATTAGAGGGAACAAAGGAACTTCACTACAGGTTTAGTGTCCTTATAAAAGAATCAAAAAGAACTCTTGCACAGAAAAATACAAGATCTGATATTAAGAACTCAATAGATAACATTTAAAAGCAGATTAGATATACTCAGGCAAACTGATTGAGTGAATAAAAAATATCTAAACTAAAGTTCAAAGAGAGAGAGAGAAAAAATGAGAACTATGGGGGAAAAAGTGTAAGAGCTATTTGCAAAACAATAGAAATCGATATAGACTAACGCCTATAAACAGAAAATCAGGAGTATGAGGGTAGTGATAAACCCAAATATATTACCAATTACAATAAGTGAAAAGAACTCAATATTCCAATTAAAAGTCTCAGATTATCAGACTGAATAAAAATATACAAGTCATTTCTATGCTGCTTACTTAATGTAAGTACAATGATATTTAAAAATATACCATTTAAACACCAAACGAAAGAAAGCTGAGTAGCTATGCTAACATCAGGCACAGTGGAATTTAAGGCAAGAAGTATTTTTAGAGATAAAGTCAGTTATGTCATAATGATAAACAGATCAATCCACTGGGAAAATATAGCAATTCTGGATCTGTTTGGTGTTTTTTTTTAATCCTCACTGGAGGATATTTTTCCACTTATCTTCAGACAGAGTGGGAGGGAGAGAGAGCGAGAGAGAGAGCGAGAGAGAGAGAGAGAGAGAGAGAGAGAGAGAGAGAGAGAGAGAGAAAGAGAAAGAAACATCGACGAAAGATCCACCAGCTGCCTCCCACGGGACCCCAACCAGGGCCGGGGACAAACTGCAGCAGAGGTACTTGCTCCTGAGCCAAACTAGCCGGGGCACAATTCTGGATCTGTAATCTCCCAATAGCGTGGCTTCAAGACATACGGAACAACAACAACAAAAAAAGACATAATCAAAAAGAGAAATTACAAAAATCTAAATCATTTAGATTTAGAGACTTCAACTACTCTCTACTGATAAAATAAGCAGACAACTAAAAATGATATAGAAAATCTTAACAACACAACTAACAAATATAACCCAGTTGATACGCACAGAATACTGGACCTGATGATAACAAAATACATTTTATTTTAAAGTTGCATGAAATATCTACCAAAATTTCCAGAAAAAATGAACTACATAAAGGTTTAAAAAACATACTGCACCCTGGCCAGTTTGGCTCAGCGGTTAGAGCGTCAGCCTGCAGACAAAAGAGTCTCAGGTTTGATTCTGATCAAAGGCATGCACCTGGGTTGCGGTTGGGTCCTGCCCGATGGGGGTCGTGTGGGAGGCAACCAATCAATGTGTCTTTCTAACAATGATGTTTTTTTTTTTTTTTCTCTCTCTCTCTCCCACTGTATCTGAAGATAAATGGAAGAATATCTTCGGGTGAAGATTTAAAAAACAAAAACACAATGCAAGCCTCTATTTCAAGGAGCTACCAAAAAATAGCAAAGGAAACTCAGAGAAACCAGAGGAAAGAAATCATTAAAAATGAAAATCAGCCTGGCTGGTGTGGCTCACTGGTTGAGCGTTGACCCATGCACCAAGAGGTCACCGGTTTGATTCCTGGTCAGGGCACAGGCCCAGGTTGTGGGCCCATTCCCCAGTGGGAAGCATGCAAGGGGGGGCCAATCAGTGTTCTCTCTCATCTCTCTCTCTCTCTCTCTTTCTCTCTCTCTCTCTCTCTCTGTCCTTTCCTCTCTCTCTAAAAGCAATAAAGAAAAAATATTAAAAATAAAAAAATCAATGGAATGGCTATCAAATGTTCAATAATTAACAGCAACAAAGTTGATTTTTAAAAAAGATTCATAAAGTTGATAAACTCCTAGTGACATTAATGAAGGAAAAAAAAGTTACCACTAACAGGAATAAAATGAGGATAACTATGTATCCTACAGATATTAAAAAGATCATAAGAGGATACTATAAACAATTTTACACCAACAAATTTGAAAATTTAGACCATTTCCTCAAAAAACAACAGTTGCCACACATGACCTAAGAGGAAATAGAAAATATAACTAATTTTTAAAAATTAAATAAATTAAGTAATATTTATTCCAGAAGGAAAACTCCAGGCCCAGATGGCTTCATCAGTGAATTTTTTCAAATACTTAAGGAAGAAACAATATCAATCTTATATAAGCTTTTCCAGAGTAAAGGAAAAGAAGGAGCACATCCAAACTGGTCTGCAGAGGATACCTGAATTTTGATACCAACCCCTGCCAAGGACACTGTAAGAAGGAATATTACAGACCAATATCTCTCATGAACATATTTGATTTCCATATACCAGAAACAAACAAATAGAAAATTAAGATAAAAGAATCTATACACTATTAAAATGAGTACTTGAAGCTAGCAAGCTAATAAACAAATAGGTAATTATGAAATAAAAAATTATGAAAGCATTGAAATGCTTAGGAATACATGCAACAAAAGTAGTGAAGACTTCTACATTTCAAACTACAAAACATTATTGAGGGAAATTAAAGAAGATCAATAAATGGAGCAAAATGCCTTGATTATGTATTGATTCTAATCCACAATCAGCATGTTAGTTTCCCCAAAATGTATCCGTAGATTCTATACAATCCTAATTAAAATCCAAGCAAGTGTTTGTGTGTGTAAATTAAAAAAAAAAAAAAAACTGATTCAAAAGTGAATGTGGGAATACAAATGGGCAAGAATACTCAAGAGGCTTTTGAAGAAGAGCGGAACAAAGTTGAAGGACCCACGCTACCAGACAACAAAAAACCATTACAAAACTACAGTAATTAAGATCATGTGATATTGACCCAAGGATAGACATACTGGCCAGTAAAACAGAAGAGAAAAATCCATAGACAGGTCTGCACATATACGGTCTCTTGGTTTATGACAGTGAGATTGCACTACATTGAGAAAAGGATAGTCGTTTTAATAATGGCGTTGGTTCAACTGAATATCCACATAGAAAAAAAGTAAATCTTGACTTCTATTTCACCCCACACATGAAAATCAATTCCAGATGGGTTGCAGATAAAAATATGAATGGTATAACAATGGAGCTTTTAGAAGAATGTCTTCATGAGTGTAGGCGAAGATTCCTTAAACATAGTACAAAAAGCAGTAGTTATAGAGGAAAAAACTGATATATAAGACAAACTTCTGTGTAGAAAAGATACTGGTAAGGGAGTGAAAAAGCAAGCTAAGGAGCGGAGTTATATTATTTGCAACACATATATCCAACAAAGGAATTTATGTGTGTAACAGAATAGATATATACAAATATAATGCATTTTGTGTGTTTATATATTATATATTATACCAATATATTATTATATATTATATTTATATAGAACTATATAAACTCTACTGATCAATAAAGAGGCAAAAATGCCAATAGGAAGGACAAAAGCCTTGAGCAGACACAGAAGAAGGTATTCAAATGGTGAATAAACATATGAAAAAGATGCTCAACTTCATTAGTCATCAGGAAAATGCAAAATAAAACCACAATGCGTTACTTCAATGCACCCACCAGAAAGATGAAAGTGATAGAGACAAAACCCATCAAATATTGGTGGAACAATCATACCACTTGTGCACTACTCATGGGACTGTAAATTGGTAAATCATGTTGGAAAACTGTGTGTCAGTATCTGCTAAATCTGAACACATGCAGACTCTATGACTAATAGTTTCACTTTTAGGTGTATGCCCCACAGAATGCAAACATCTCCACCATGAACATGTATAAGGATATTCATGGAAGTACTACTTGTAATGGTTTAATATTGGAAACAGCCAGTGTTCATCAAAAGCTGGCTGACAGGAAGGGGAGTCATGGTCACAAGAAGGGGTCCTATGGCAGAAACTGGCAAGGCCACTCCGGTAAGGACCCTCCCAGGTCTGAGAGTCTGGACAGGCTAGGTCACTGGATGCTCAAAGAGAATAGTTGATCACAGATCAAGCACTTCTTCATCCCCAACCCCATTCCCACTCCATGATGCCAAGTGAGCCCATGTAAGAAGAGGGACAAAAAACCGGTCTACTGCCCATGCTTAAATCTAAAAAGCCTGAGAATAACACTTAAGTGACTTAATTTCTTTGGAAATTATTTTCTTGCTTCTTACCTCTTTTCTAAAAATTTGTGGTAAAACACACATAACAATATTTACCATCTTAGCCGTTTTTAAATGTACAGTTCAGTGATGTTAAATGCATTCATGTAGTGCTACCATCAACACAAGAACTCTTTTCATCTTGCAAAACTGAAATTCGGTACCCATTCCCACCTCTCCCCAGCCCCTGGTAACTGCCATTCTACTTTCTGTCTCTGTGAATTTGACCACTCTAGGTACTTCATATAAATAAAATTGTACAGTATTTGTCCTTTTGTATCTGGCTTATTTCACTTAGCATAATGTCATCAAAGTTTATCCATCTTGTAGCATGAGTCAAGATTTTCTTCATTTTTAAGGCTGAATAATATTCTTTTGTATGGATATACCACTTTTGTTTATTCATTCATCCATTGGTGAAAACTTGGGTTTCTTCTACCTTTTGGTTAGTGTGAATAATGCTACCATAAACACGGGTGTGCTCATCTCTCTTTTTTTAAAAAGATGATCTTTATTGTTGAAAGTATTACAGATGTCCCCCCTTCTTTCTCCCATTGACCCCCTCCACCCAGCTCATGCCCCCCCCCCCCCGCCCCAGCCTTCACCACACTACTGTCTGTGCCCACTGGTTGTGCATATATGCGTATAAATTCTTTGGTTAATCTCTTCCTTCCCTTCCCTCTGAGATTTATCAGTCTGTTCACTGCTTTCATGTCTCTGGATCTATTTTGTTTGTTAGTTTATTTTGTTCATTAGATTTCACATATAAGTGAGATCTTGTGGTACTTGTATTTCTCTGACTGGCTTATTTCACTTAGCATAATACTCTCCAGGTCCCTCCATGCTGTCTCAAAGGGTAAGAGATCCTTCTTTTTTACAGCTGCGTAGTATTCCATTGTGTATATGTACCGCAGCTTTTTTATCCACTCATCTACTGATGGGCACTTGGGCTGTTTCCAGATCTTAGCAACTGTAAATAGTGCTGCTATGAACATAGGGGTGCATCTATTCTTTCTGATGGTGTTTCAAGATTCTTAGGATATATTCCTGGAAGTGGGATCACTGGGTGAAATGGCAGTTTCATTTTTAATTTTTTGAGGAAACTCCATAGTGTTTTCCATAGTGGCTGCACCAGTCTGCATTCCCACCAGCAGTATACTAGGGTTCCCTTTTCTCCACATCTTCACCAGCACTTTATCTTTTATTAATTTGTTGATGGCAGCCATTCTGGCAGGTATGAAGTGATACCTCATAGTCGTTTCAATTTGCATCTCTCTGATGATTAGTGACACTGAGCATTCTTTTCATATGTTTCTTGGCCATCTGTACGTCCTCGTTGGACAGGTGTCTATTTAGGTCCTTTGCCAATTTTTTAATTGGATTGTTTGTCTTCCTTTTGTTAAGTTGTACGAGTTCTTTATATATTTTGGAAATTAGTCCCTTATCAGATGTATCAATGGCAAATATGTTCTCCCATACAGTGGGTTCCCTTTTCATTTTGTTGATAGTTTCTTTTACTGTGAGGAAGCTGTTTTTCTTTCTTTCTTTCTTCTTTTTTTTTATGTAGTCCCAGTTGTTGATTTTTTCCTTTGTTTATCTTGTCCTAGACGATATATTGGTGAAAATTCTGCTATGTGAGATGTCTGAGATTTTTCTGCCTGTGGTTTCTTCTAGGATTTTTGTGGTTTCACAACTTGCATTTAAGTCTTTTATCTGTTTTGAGTTTATTCTTGTTTACAGTGTAAGTTGGTGATCTAGTTTCATTTTTTTGCATGTAGCTGTATAATTTTCCCAACACCATTTATTGAAGAGACTGTCTTTACTCCATTGTATGCTTTTGCCTCCTTTGTCAAATATTAATTGAATGTAATGGTTTGGGTCTATTTCTGGGTTCGCTGTTCTGTTCCATTGATCTATATGCCTGTTCTTGTGCCAGTACCAGGTTGTTTTGATTACAATGGCTTTGTAGTATAACCTGATATCCAGTATTGTGATCTCTCCAACTTTGTTCTTTCTCAAGATTGCTGTGGCTATTTGGCATCTTTGTTGGTTTCATATAAATTTTTGGAGTATTTGTTCTAGTTCTATGAAATATGTTGTTGGTATTTTAACAGGGATTACGTTGACTCTATAGATTGCTTTGGGTAGTATGGACATTTTAATGATGTTAATTCTTCCAATCCATGAACACAGTATGTGCTTCCACTTGTTTATATCTTCCTCTATTTCTTGAGTTTCTGCTTTTAATTCTTTTGGGCATCTACCTAGAAGTGGAATTTCTGAATCATATGGTGTTTCTATGTTTAATTTTTAAATTAATTTCGGAGTAATCGCCGTACTGTTATCCATAGCAGCTGCACCATTTTACATGGAATCTTTTAGAATAAGCTTTTAACTGAAAAGGAAATACAAGACAAAAGCTAAGTTTCATTGTAGGAAAACAAAGATAATTATATTTATTTTTCACACCTGTATTTTTCAACTAGAGAAATATATACCAGCTGTACTCATTGGAATTAGGATTCTGTTTTCTACCTCCTGAAGTTTGAATTCAATAATTTACCCCTTATATTTTCTAGTTTTCTGAGCACCTAAAAAAAGACGATTTGCATGAATTTCTGTATTCTGTGTCAGCATTATGGAAACACAGGCTTTCCCTTACTTTTCATGGGTCAAGAAGTAAGTAGCAGCTTTAACTATGGACATACCCTCATCCTCCTTGATATCTTTATTGGATTGGGTATTGCTGACCAGCCTCCTTTAAACTTCATTGTTCCTTGCTTTTTGTTCTTCTTCTTTTTTCTTTCTAGTTCTAAGACTGCTCCTATACTTCCTCTGTTCCTGAAATGTCACCAAGGTTATACCCTTGGCCTTCCTTTCTCTTGGGACTACTAGCCAGCTGTGAGGGAATCCTAGAGCAGAGCCTGGGAGTCAGAAGCCTCCTGACATTGACATAGCTCAGTGGCCAAGAACATGGTGTGGTAAAGGTTCCTGTTTGGGCAACTGGATTTTGTCATCATTTGTGAGAGAAAGCAGAAGGAAGGGCAGGCTTGTAGAGAAGGATAATAACCTCAGCCTTATACATGTTGAGTTTGAACTACCTGCAGGACATTCAGGTGGCCTATGGTGCTGTCCTACCTCTCATATCTACCCCAGTACCAATCCCTTTCATCGCTCACCTGGCCCAACCAAACAGCCTCTTAAAAGCCTCTTTCTCCTGGTTTCTACTTTCCAGTCCAAACTACCCTGTGGTGCTGATTAATCTTCCCAGAGAACGACCATAATCATATCCCATGCCATCATATTCACATGTCCCACAGTACACACTACCACATTATCGTATCACATACTACCATAGACCAAGTGTGACACAGTACCACACATAGTATATACTGCCATTATATATTACATGTCACATAGTCCACATTATCATAACATGTGTTATCATATACACCAGACATCACATGGTACACACTGCCATATAATCATATCACACATAAAAACTGCAATCACTCAACAACTTTAAAGGATACTGCTCATCTTCCTATATTAACTATAAATTTCTTACCCTGGAATTCCATAGAAGTTAGGATGTTTTTTGTTGCAAGACACAAATTCTGTCTTAAAAAGTCTCAAGCAATAAGGATGCTTGACCTTTTTTATACCCAATTAGGTAGATAACATTACCTACAATTTAAAGAAGAGGAACACGAGGCCCCAAGTTCTTAACTGACTTGCCTAGCACAAAATAGCTAATAAATGTCTGTGTCAAGACTCTTAACTCCACCTTCTCTGTCTTCAAATCCCCTACTCTAAACCCTCCTTACACTACCTGATTTGAGTTTCCCTTGCCTTCTCTGTTCCTTATTCTAAGAAGTTAGGGTAAAGGAAACCTTGATGAATTTCAGGAGCAACATTTATTTATTTATTTATTTATTTATTTATTTATTTATTTTCAAATTTGAGCCAGTGAATCAAAAAGTCCTTTTGGAGAATCTGCTGTGTCCCAGCACAGTGGGAAATGTTAAAAATTCTATGGCCTACTTCTTGCCCTCAAGGAGTGTCTGATCTGGTAGAGGAGAGAAGGCATAAAAGCATGGGTCACCTTTAGAGAGCAATAAAGCACAGAGCAGAAGAGCTGATTGCTCTGCAGAAGACTGGGTCTTGGAAGTAGGCAGGATTTTCAGAAAGCCAGTGGGGAGAGCATTCTTAGTGAAAGTAAGAGCATGAACAGGCCACGACCGCAGGATTTATGAAGAAACTGGTGGCTATTGAACAGGAAGTCCCCTGTCCCGCTATGTTTTTTGTGTACCCACCATCTCTCCTCCTTCTTGCTCAGCTATAAGGAAAAGAATGCAGAGCTAGTGCCTCATTGACTTCCATCCTAACCCTCCCTCAATCTTGGGGCTTTTCTCTGGTCTGTCCAACTCCCACCTTCTCTACATTCACAACCTCTTCCTCTCTATTGAGTCTCTCGTCTTAAAAAGAAGAGATGATTTCACAAACACATATGCTTCCATCTCTCTCCACTTCACAGCCTGATTTCTTAAGGATAAATCTATGGCCTATTTTCAATTCTTCACCCCTACTTCTCAGTCATTGTGATCTGGATTTCATCCTCATTACCCCTCTTTATGTCCGCACCAAGATCCCCAAAGGCTTCCTTGCTGCTAAACACAATGGCCATTTCCAGTCGTTTATGTCCTTGATCAAGCACTGGCCATGCTCTCCTTGAAGCATTCTTTCCTCGCTTCTCTGAGCCCACCCATCCCTCATTGGCCTTTGTTGTCACTCATCTTAAAGGTCCTCTTTCTCTGCCTCCCTTCCTCCTTATATGATGTTGTTCTTCATGATGCTGACCTGGACCGACTTAGACTATCACTGCATACTCTCTCTCATTGCCAATTCATGCCTTGACCTCAATTGCTGAGTCCCAGATTTATGGCTCCTGAGCTTCAGGTCCTAATGGACATATCATGGGAATGTCCCCAAGACCCTCCAAGTCAACATGTCCAAAACCAAACTCTTCCTCTCTCCCCCCACCGCTCTATCTGCCCTTCTATCTATTTCTCCTACCTCCAGAAATAGCACCACTACCCACCTGGAACCAGAAACCCGGGCCTTTCACCCACCATGGCCAATCAATGACCACTGCTCATGGATTCCAAATTTCAAACACACATCTCTCCAACTGCTCTCACGATTTTCCCTGCCACCACCCTGGTAACTGGAGCAGCCTCCCAGCAGAGCTCCCTGCTTCCGATCTCCCTCTTACAGGTCAGTTATAGTACTGTAGCCCAGACCAACTTTCTAAAATTCAAATGTGGTCATGTTACCCCCTTGCTTAAAATCTTTCAATGGCCCTTAAGCTATTGCTTGTCACTGGGTACCCTGGCTCACCTCTCCTTTCTTACTTGTGATCTTATTCTCCTCACACTCTTAGCTCTAGTCACCTGGAACTTTTCATTCCTAGAATGTGTCATTCTCTCTTTTGCCTTTGAGTCTTTGTCAAGGCTGGTCCCCTCTTGCTTGCAACACAGCCAACTCTGCTTCCCAAATGCTTTTCTTGATATTCTGAGGACTGGGAAAGGTGCCCTTCCCATCTTCTCCAGGGTATCCTCTACTTCCCTCTCATAGTATGTCTCTCATTGTTTACCTGCGTAATTCTGACTAGACTGTGAGCTCATTGAGGATAAGGACTGTGATTAACTTTTCAACTGGTCCCTTGGGTCTAGCACTGTGCTTGGCATCCAGCGGGCATTTAACTTTTTGTTAACAGAAAAAAATTATATGAGATGACTCTGACAGACTCCCCTTCTTTCTAGGTGAGTTGATGGAGAAAGGGAATGGTGAATTGACAGAATGATAAGAAAATGTAGTGAATGATAAGAAAATGTAGTTTCTCAAACATTAGTATGAGAAAACACCTGGGTTTGGAGTTCTGACATGGAATTAGAAAGTTTAAATCTAGTGTCATAACTTTGCAAGATATTTGAGCTGATATCACCACTGCTCAACCCCCTCATTTTACAGATGAGAAAATTGACATACAACTTGTTTACATCTGCAATGGAAGCAATCTAGAACCACAGTCTTTAGGGCTTGGTGATGGTTATACACAGTGAAGCCATGCAGCTCTTTAATGTCTCGGGGTTCTTCCTACAGCTGTGGTTAGCACCAGGCTCCAGCTCCAAGCAGGAAGTGGGCCCATACACATAGAAGCCACGTCTGTGCTGTGGTTCCCACAGCCTCCACCACTGACCACATCTTGTTTCCCTCTACGAACCTTCCCTGAGCTCAGAGTACCTCGGAGGCTACTTTACTCTGAAACAACCCTCATGCGACCCAGGTGAAATAAATTAAACTCCCTCCCAATTTTCTGTCATCCTTCACCACAAAGACAACTCACTCATCTATCTGGCTCAGGAGTGTCCCATTTTTTGTGCCAAAAGCTAACACTAAAAATCCTTTCCCACCTAAGCTACTGCTGCTGCCGCCAGATTTATTTTAAAAAATAGTGTTCTTTCCTGGTGCCTGTTTATCATTATCAGATAGTTCTTTTATAAAATGTCTGTGTGCAGTGATGCTCTCCCAGGCGTTATCCAAATAGGGCAAATAATTAGTTGCTGCTCTAGGGACAGAAATTCTAGAACCCACAGAAAAACTAGCCGACCAGTCATCAGATGCACACAGACCTAGGCCAGCACTGAGAGACCTTGGTTGACCTTACAAGCAGGCACTAAGTCTGGAAGGTAGATAAGGAAAGGAAGAGAGAGCTTGAATCTACCTCTGTGAGTGAAGGATGAGGCCACTTATTTCTGTTCCCCCCTTATGAATGACAGCGAGGTGGGACTTTACCCAGAAGGTAGATAGATACAGCATGTCAGTGAGGGTGGGGACTGGGGGAGGTGGGGGAGGGGAGAGATGGCAGAGAGAGAGGGAGTAGGGAAATCCTTTTACCAGAGGACTGAGAACTCAGGCCTGACTTAAGAGTCCATGTCCCATACCAGGGGTGTAGCAGGTGGGAGGAGCAGAGACAGGCCACATGTCCTGTGGATCAGTGTATTGGGGTTTAGGAAAAATATCCATCTGCTAACACCAGCAGTTCAGTGGCTGGAGAGCTTTTCATGTTTTCATGTTTAAATAGTTTTCATGTTTAAAAAGGGAAACATTTGTGTGTGTTTCTTTTTAATATGTGACAAAGACCTTATGTGGCCTCCAAAGCCTGAAACATCTACTTCTCAGCCCTTTAGAGGAAGAATTTGCCTACCCTAGTGTGGAGGACCGAGCTGTCTGGATGACTCAGGGAAGTATGTTGTGGGTATTTCCATCTATGGCATGGCCTTCGTGGTCTCTGGTGCAGGTTCCCTTGGGGCCCGGGAACAACCAGACCCTGGTCTCTGAAGGTGCAGAGGCATCCACTCCATGGGATTTCCTTTCTGGCTTTGCCCACATGGGAACTTAGGGCCCATTCTAATGTTCAAGATTGGCCTCCTAAATGCCCTAGAATATATTTGGGGTATTTTCAACTGAAAGACCAATATAGACATATGATTTTTTTTAAATAGAAGAAGTTATACAATGAAAAGAGTCATCCTTCCACCCTGGACCCCCAATTCAAAAGAACTACTAGTGAGAGTTCCCCGTGCATCCTTATTCTGTGTGTTCTTTCACTTTATTCGGATAGGAACACATTTCACCACTGCCATGGCTCTTGCTTCCTTGTTATTTTTTTTTTTTAAGTTAGTAATATAAGATCTTTCCACATGAGCAAATATAAATCTGGCTTCTTTTTAATAGCAAAGTAGTAGTCCTTTAACTGAATACTATAATTGAATGAACTATCCCCTTATTAATAAAAGTTAAATTGCCTCCAGTGTTAATCTATTACAAATAGTACTACATTTCTAATGCTTATATATGACTTTGTACATATGAGTACATACAACTAGAGGATAGCTATGAACTGATGAGTGAAAGAGTGAGTAAGCCTTCCAGAAAGGTTGCACCATTCATGCACTCACCAACAGAGTATAAGAGATCCTTTCCCGACTCTTCCCTAACGTTGAGCCTTATGATGACCAATTTGCTAGATGAAAATGACATTCCATTATATATCATCGTATACCATTGTATAGACTGTCATCTCTTATATTTGGTTTTATGGGATCTGCCAGTTCATGCTTTTGTTCATTGAGATGTTGGAGTGTCTCTTTTTAACACCTCCCACCCATCATTGTACACACACTCCAGAATGCAGGGACTTTGTCTTATTTGCCTACTGTATTACCAGAATAAAACCTAGAAGAGCTCCAACTTAAATGGTCCTGACTTAGTGTGGTCTTCAGGACACTTGAATAGACTGTTTTCTAGAATGCTTTCTGCATGCTGGTTGGTCCATGACATCCCACTGTAAACGCATCATGCCTTTATCTCAAGGCTCTGGGTCACATTCCTGAGAAGCAGTCTGGATGTTGTGGGCTTCGATAGTGAAAAAATTCATAAGCTATTGCTAAAGTAGGTTGTACTATGATGAAATGATGGGACATTATGACAAATCTGGAATGTTGGATGGTGTGGAGAGAGACGATCCCATCAGAGAGCTAAATGTACAGGAAGAGGAAGTTAGAAATTCTAAAGATGACCTTTTATTTCACAATAATTCTGGGTCTGGCTTAAGTAGGATATATTACTTTTAAGATATGTGCAATTTTATTTTAATTTTTTTTCATATGATACAGAGATATCAATTCTGAGCCTTCTTGCCCCTTGAGATCTAGGGGAGATTGGGCAGTCTAATCTCACTCAAACATTTTTGAGAATTCCTAGAAGTCTTGATTTCTGCTTCCTCTGCCTCTTCAACTTTAGTTTATTCACTGTTTTCTGTGGAATGTCTCACATGAACCCCAGTGAAAACACACATCCTTCTTCATTGTCCCCACCAAGCACCAACAGAAGTCCCCATGCCAAGTCTTGTGGATTTAGTGGCATTTATTGAAGACTGTCCACCAACATGCCGGCATCATCTTTCTCTCCATCCTAACCCTCTGTCTCTGCTTGTCACCCTTCCCACTGGATTGGTCTAAGAGCTTCCAGTTATTCTCCTTCTGTTAAGACAATAGCACCCTTCCCCTCTGAATTTTTCCCAGCAGGAAGGAGAGAGAGTGGATCACATTTAACTCTACAGAGAATTTTTCCAACAAAGACAGTTTTGTACCCAAATGGAAATTTGATGCCGGCAGTTAAGATCATAAAATGTTCTCTACCTTGCTGCATTTACATTACCTCTTAACAGGTGCATACTGTTTTCTCCCATCACACTCTGACCACACACAGCCATCCACATGCACACACTCCTCTCCTTGCTTCTCCTTATCCATTATAAAGCAACGTAACCAATATAAAAGCTGGGTGAATTAAAATGATTGATAGTCTTCAGGGCCTGGCTGAGTTTCTCCTGGTTCATTGCAGTGTAATAGATTAGACAGATGTGGTCTAGACCTCATCCAGAAATTAGAACTGCTGCTTGAGTGGAGCAGACACTTAGTGGGCTTAGTGGTCTCTTAACCATTTGAGGTCCTAGGAGAAAGTCCAGATTGGTAGACAAAAGGCAGCAGATAGAAGGGGTTAGTCTAATACTTCCTCTGGCAGAGAGAGAGTCTACGTAGACCGAGTCACAGACAGGTGGACAAGGGCTGAAGAGAGAATTCAGCAGCCAATCCCACGTGGGTGAATTTGCCTGGTGTTCTCAGTTATTGACACTTGGATATCTTGTCCAGTTCTATTTCGATGGGCAGAAATGTTGCCCCTTAAAACAAGGTGAAGGAGGCTGAGAAAACGAGGAAGGTGTGTAGCAGGCTACTGAAACTGAAAATGAAGGAAAACCCAAAGGGAAGGTAAATGTGGTCATGAATCTCTGAAAGAGGGGTCAGCAAACTATGGCCTGTGGGCTAATCCAGCCCACTGCCTATTTTGTAAATAAATTTAGAGATGTTGCTCAACTTATGATGGTGTTACATCCTGATAAACCCACCATAACTTCAAAATAGCATAAGTTAAAAATGCATTCAATGCACCTAACCTACCAAACATTCACAGCTTAGCCTAGCCTACCTTAAATGAGCTCAAAACACTTACATTTACTTACAGCTAGTCAAAATGTAGCACAAAACCTATTTTATGATAAAGTGTTGAATGTCTGATGTCATGTATTATGTGCTCTGCTTTCACACCATCCTGCTGTTGAAAAATTATTGAACCATCATAAGTCAGGGTCATCTGTATATTGAAACACAGCTACACCCATTTATTTGCATATTGTCTATGTCTGCTTTCCTGCTCCAAAAGCAGAGTTGAATAGTTGAGTAGAGATTGTATGGCCTGCAGAGCCTTAAAAAATCTGGCCCTTTATAGAAAAAAGTGTGCCTACCGCTGTTCTAGAATGTGAGTCCCTGAGAGCCGAGTGTTTTGTCCATCTTGCCTACATCTTTATTCCCAGCACCGACAATAGTGCCTGTCACATCTAGGTACTCAATCAGTATTTGTTAAGTGAATGAATGAATGAATGAATGAGTGAACCCCCTGAGTGTGAGGAATCTCAACTTTCCAAACTCCTTTCTCCAAAAAGCAGGGCTGGTCATGGATGGGGTCCCTTTCAGCTCTGGAGAGAGCAAGGTTTACAGAGAACATAGCAGAACCCAAAGATCACTCTGTAGGCAAAGAGAGGTTTTCAGACGTTCTTAACTGCCTTACCAGCAGAAACCTCCCCTGTGTGCTTATTTCTAGAAATTAAGGCTAATTTTAAATCTGCAGAATTAGCTAAGCACCCTGATAGTTTTCACTAATGAATTCTAGTGGTTAATTATGCTTAGTCTCGTCATGGTGTTCTCCCCACATCGGGGCCTCTCTGCTGGTTCTGCTCAGAGGACACAAAATGACACGTACTGATTGTGTTTCTTCAGAAAGAGCTTTGAGATCACTGCAGGTTTTCCCCTCCTTTATTTATTGATCCTCCTTGTTTTTACCAGTAATTAAGAACTGATAGGGAAAGGATGTAAGAATGGTAACCAACAAGGTCATGTTCAATTTTCAGTTTTTAAATGCCCGCGGCTAACTTTTCAGACCTTGGGCTTGGGGGAGGGTTGGTATGAAGTGACTGCCCCTCCTTCCAACCACCAAATTTTCTAAAGAAGTGAAACAAAGGCCTCATTCTTAGGATCGGAACTTGACAAGAATATCAAATCCTGTCTAAGGCACCAAAACTGGTAAGAGGCACCCCACCCCTCTAAACCTCCTGGGTGAGTATGTATCAAAGGACCCTGTGATCCCTTCACTGGTCATTGCCCTCATGCTCTTCTTTCTTAAGGGAGAAGGGATATTACACTATGAATGACAAGTCCTCAAACCTGTAAATGTGGTCACCTCTTAGTCCGCTCAGGCTGTTGTAACAAGAGTACCACAGACTGGGTGGCTTAAACGGGGATTTATTTCTCACAGTCTGGAGGCTGGGAGGTCTGAAAGCAGGAAGCCAGCACCTTCGGTGTCTGGTGAGGCCACTGCCTGTTCATAGATGGCATCTTCTCACCATGTCCTCACTTGGTGAAAAGAGAACTCATCTCTCATGTCTCTTCCTATAAGGGCACCAATACCATTCATCAAGGCTCTACCCTCATGACTTGATCACCTCCCAAAGACTCCCACCTCCAAATGCCATCACATTTCAACATATAGATTTGGGGGGGGGGGACACAAATATTAAGCACATAGCATCTCTCCTTCCCCATTAAAGCCCTAACATTAGTAAATAAAATATATGTGTTCCAGGCTTCCCTGGTTACTGGGAAGGATTCTGATTGGTTTACATCTCCTGAGGTTTTCTTTCTTTCTCTTTCTTTCTCTTTCTTTCTTTCTTTCTTTCTTTCTTTCTTTCTTTCTTTCTTTCTTTCTTCCTCTCTCTCTCTCTCTCTCTCTCTCTCTCTCTCTCTCTCTCTCTCTTGCTCTCTCTCTTTCTTTCTTTTTTAATCCTCACCTGAGGATATTTTTCTATTTATCTTCAGATAGAGTGGGAGGGAGGAAAAGAGAGGGAGAGAGAGAGAAACATTGATGTGAGAGAGACACATTGACTAGTTGCCTCCTGCAGGACCCAAACCAGGGCTAGGGACACAACCACAACCAAGGTACGTGCCCTTGACCAGGATTGAACCCATGACTCATTGGTCTGTGGGCCGACGCTCTAACCACTGAGCCAGCCCGGCCAGGGCTCTCCTGAGGTTTTCAATGAGAAGCTATTGGAGTTGGTTCCAACCAACATATAGCTACTCTCCTCACTTCTGCACGCAGTGTGCACTGTGCACAGTCTCTGCTGTAGTGGAAAATTAAGCGCCACGGATATCAGAAGCCAATTGTAAAATGGAAGGAAAAATATGGGAAGATCATGGGCGTGGACAAGAGATGTGCAACCAGACCCGCTGTATCTGTGAATCTGCCCACTTACTTGACAATTAGATTTCAGCACATTCAAATCTCAAGTGACATGACATTGGAGCAATTTCAGTCGGTGGCTTTCTCTGAATCATCATGTTGGAGGGAATCCAGAGTCCATGTGCTTTTTTTTTTCCCCTTCCAAAAGAGTAAGCGCAGAAAGTAACAGTTTAATTAAAACGAAACCTGATAACATCTTGGAGGAGTTTCTGTAACTGTCCCCTTCCTCAGTTTACCTCTCTTTGATTTTATAAATTAATTACCAAGACTTTTAGGTATTCAGTCACTGTGCATCTCAGCCCCTTTTACACACTTTACGTGTGAGTGATGAAGAGCTGGCACCTCGTGAGGTCCATAGGGACTGACTGATATCAGTAGTGGTTCTCACTGCTGATGGTGTGGGGGTCCTGCAGAGGCTTGGGGGCCTTTGCCATGCAGCCAAACACACACTTGGCTCAGGAGTCAGAGAAACTGAGGGAGGGTCAGAGGACGCAGGAGCAGCTGCAGCCCGAGTGTGGCTTCGTGCCAGTGAGGTGAGCCCCAGGGGATCGACGACCCGTGTGAGCTTCTCTTCTACCTTCCAAACCTCCCACAAAAGATGGTCTCTTGTCACTTTTGCTAACCAGAGACACACAGAAAAGAAATGGTGTTCTGGGACATGCAGTTCAACCTAGCCAAGTTAACACATTACAAAGCCACCACAGAAGGTTACTAGTTTCTTTATTTAACAGGTGAGAAAATGGAGGCATAGATGGGTTAAGCAACAGGCCCAAGGTCACAGAGTTAGCACATCATTTATTAGCCTTAAACCCTGCAGTGGCAATATTGGCACAGAACAGTGGCCTCCCCTGGCTTCCCAAGACACAGGAGAGGCCTGGAGCTTGCTGAGTGACTGCCCGAGGGCCAAAGCGCTTCAGCAGGTAGAAGAAAGAGGACAGAGAACACGGACCTGGTGACCTCAGGCCACAGAGGCACCTGGTCACCTCTGATGATGCAGAGTGCAGAGCTGATACCCAGGGCAAGTCGGGAGGACCGCAGAGTACCGAGGAAGGTCCCCCGCCTGGATCCTACACACCTCTAGCCAAAACTACTGTGCTAAATAAGGAATCCGTACACTTAAGTGTCACCCGGGGAAAGGGGAGGGTGGGAGAATTCTGAATTGACTGGATACTCACCTAAAAGGGACCCATTGAATCTATAATAGACTGAGGTTAATCCAAAGTGATTGAATATCAAGGTTACGTTTCTCTTTTTCTCCCTTAGCAGAAATAGGCATTAGGAGTTATTTAATCTTTCACCACAGAGAGATAAACAGCACTGTGCTTTGCACCATGGAGTTACGCAGTCCAGGTCTGAGGACAGTGGCGTCCTCTCCAGGAATGGGTAGGAGCAGGGGCTGAGCATGAAGACTGAGTGCCATTTTCTCAGCACCTCCACCCCACCCTTCATTAACAGGAGGAGCTCGGGGAAGTCATTCATTCATTCATTCATTCATTCATTCATTCATTCTCTGCCTTCGTTCCTTGGTTGGGAACATCAGGGTAGGAATGGCAGCTCACCTGTTACCCGAGAATTCGGTGAGCTCCTCTGTACCGTGCTTGGCAGCATCACAGAGGCAGCTCATCACCTCACTCCAGGTGACACCCCTACATCGTGTCCTATAGGAGCAATGCCCCCTGACGCCGGGAGTCCTGCTGCTGTGGCTGGCAGATAGCCTCCGTAATGTTGGCTACTATTATTACATGTATCGTTACTGAGTTCATGTCCCATCACGTGCTCTGGAATGTCCTCCTGCCTCCCTCCAGCCTGGGCGAAGGGCTCGTGAGCACCGGTGAGGTCCCCGACAGCCCTGCCCTTTGCCTCTTTGTCTCACCCGCTGAACTGTGAGCTCTTTGAAGGCACACGTCATGCCTCTTGTTTATCTGTCCTCAGGCCAAATACAGTTTAGGGAACATATGCCCGTGGCTGAGTGAACCCAGCCATTACACAAAGAGGGGGGCCTATGAGGCCAGGCTTTCTGATATTAAATCTGGTGACCTTCTTATCACATGTTTTGGGTGTTTGAACATAATCGAGAAGCAGGTGCTAAGATGGGCAATCAGCTGGGCAGAAGGCCAAGGTAGGTAGTGTATTTATTTTCCATTGCTGCTGTAACAAATGACCACACCTTTGGTATCTTTAAACAACAGAAGTATAGCTATTTTCTCACAGTTGTAGAAGCCCAAAGTCCAAAAGCAGTATCACTGGGTTAAAATCAAGGCATTGGCAGGGTGGGCTCACTGTGAAGACCCTGGGAGGGAATCCGCTCCCTGCCCCTTCCCGCTCCGGGGACTGTGGCGCTGCCCGGCTCGTGGCCTGTCATTCCAGTTTCAAGGCCAGTGCCTTCAGACCCCTCTGCTCTGTCTTCCCATGGCCTTGTCCCTGTGTGCATCAAAAGTGCCCCTTGCTCTTCTCACGAAAGGAAGTCACGCTTGCATTCAGGGCCCACCCAGATGACACAGGATCATCTCAAAGTCCTTTAACTTAATCACATCTGCAGAGACCCTTTTTCCGAGGAAGATAACATGGACAGGTTTCAGGGTTTGGACCCAGATGTCCATGGGAGTCATTATTCAGCCGACTCCAGGTAGTAATAGGCACTTTCTGTAAAATTACCTGCACTATTTTTTTTTCCCTGTTTCAGTGCGGAAAGAAGCAGTGATGGCCGAATTCCCAGGAAATTTCCTGGTGCCATGTCATTCCGGGGCCCTGGGGAGACAGTCTGTGACTGTGACTTTCCTTGACATCCCTCCCTGAGAAGCAGGGCTGCTAAACCGCAGGCAGGCAAGTACAGCATTCACTGTGCGCCTTCCACGAATGTCACATTGACTTGGGAGTGTGCTGGAGACACAAGGACACACAGAAGAAGATGAGGACCCATCTTGGGAAAAAGTGAACAGGAAAATAAAACTCAGGCACACATATGGCTGTGAATCAACAAGTGCTTGATTACAATCCCAGAATGGTCCTCAAGTCCAGCCAAGTAGGAATTTAGTTGGAAAACAGAACCTGGTCCCATTTCAATACCATCCAAATGTCCCATCTTCCCAGGCGAGTCTGCTGAGCACCGTGGACGAGGAGTGGCAGCTGCCTTCAGCAGACCTCTGCAGGGCGTGCGGGTGACGGATCTCGGTTCCTCGTGGCACTCCGTCTCTGCTCAGCTGGAGCTCAAAATAGTCTCTGCAGAGCACTGTGGGGACACCTCTGTTTCTGGAGTGTCTGGATATTTTTCAGAATTGATGCTGAATTAGAAAAGACTAGTAGTTGACTTAGGGTGAGTATTTATAGACTTTCAATGTCTTATTTGTCACTTTCCCTGTAGTTTATTTTCAAAGTGAATTTAGAATTGGTTTGGAAAATGATTGATGCATATGAAAACCACACAAGCCTCAATTTTACGGTTTTAGTAGAACTACATAAAAAGTGAGGGCGATTGCATGTAGATTTCAAACCCTCCCAAATAAGCCCCTAACAGTATTCACTGTGGAAGAGGTTTTAGTATTGGGTGTGTTTTGGTTATATTTATATACTTTTTGTTTCTAAAAATAACATTCTGAGACGACATCTTTTAGGATGTAAAAATCTCAGTCTGTCCCTGCTTCTCCTCACCGCATTTTGCATCGCAGGTACTGCTGCCCGAAGAAGCTCTCCCACCTCCCCCTGCCTCCTCGGACCCCTTCAGCAGCTCTCCGGTGAATCCCCACGGCCAGCAGGAGAGCGCAGCAGTGCTTTTGAACACGAGAAATCTGCCTTGTGAATCTTTGGTTCACTATTAAACAACTTTCCTTTGTGCAAGAATATTTTTCAACTTGGAGCTTGATGCGTCTGACTGTATTTGTGAAGTACAATGTCAAAACTTAGGATGCTGCAGGGGGGAGGGGGAGGGGGGCTAGATGCGCTGGCTTCTGGGGCACAAAGGACAACCAGTCAGAGACCAGCAGCAGCACCAAAAGCGGGAGCTGTCCATCGCACCGTTTTAAATGTGCATTTGCTGAGGAAAATTACCCACAACTTAGAAACAAGGCAAAAGGATGACTACGTGTCTTTAATGTCCTGCTGGAGCACTGTCTTACAAGCCTGCGGCTGGGACACTCGACTGGCTACAGGAATGTAACTTGGTTTGCACAATCCATTAAGGTCCAGAGAGTTACAATCCTGTGAAACTGATAAGGTGTGATGAAGTTCTTTTCTGAAACAAGATAGATAGCCAAAGGGCATGATTTCATTGTTCTGGGGCACATTCACCAGTTAGTGTCTAATTTAGTAATCTTATGTTAGCATTCCTGTATTTCCCATTGACCACAAAATTCCCAAGTTTTCAAATTCTCATTTTGAGCTGGAGTTGTCATCCTGTTTTCCTTATTCATGACTGGAATAAATCTTTGGCATGTGTTCACTGTATATTGAGTGACATTGTTTTCAAGTTTTTTGAAAATTACATTTCACACCTGTTACCAGCCCACACTGCCTACACTGAACTAGAACCTAACACTATTGATGTATCTCTCAGTACCCTTGTGAATGGCTCGATCATATGGTGTTGGTGTGTTGAAGAGCATTAAATTCTTCAATGTAAACATTTAAAATATGGCACAATTTTTGTATCTCTGTTTTGACATTAACAATTTTTAAAAAATATATCAAGATTCTAAAAAAAAAAAAATGAGAGGCCTCTCTTGATGTGTGAGAAACCCTGGTTGAACATCACCTTCTGAAATGTGCTCCGAAATAGAAGAAATTCTCTCCTTATTGCTAAATTGTGGATGGAATTTTAAAGACTTACTGAGCAGTGAGAAACATTAACACATAATTCCCTTGACTTTCCTGAAATAAGAACTTAAGGATGTCTCTTAAATCTTTTCCTTTGATTTTTTTTTTTTTTTATGTTGCCTTCACAGTCTGGGTACTATTAACACCTGACTTCAAAGTCATAGGCCAAAAGTATGACCTCCCTCAAAGGAATTCTAGAGAAAATTACTTCTTGAAAATGACCCTATGGAATTTTGGGAACCTGAAGATGGAGACCAGAGATTAGAGACCAGCTTCTAGGGCTGTCTTGATAATACTGAACTTTGGGTTCTTGGCAGGAGCCCCCTAGACCAAGCAGCTCTGGATGAGGGGCTCACAAGATTCACAAATTCAGCTTGTCTAAAGCAGAACTCATGATGCTTTCTTTCTTGTCTTCCCCCACTCAGTCAATTGTCCTTATCTTCTCATGACAGACCTTGGAGTCAATCTTAAAATTCCCATCTCTCTGATGCAACCCAACCAGACCTCAGTGATTCTACCACCTAAATATCTCTTGAATTCATCCACACCTCCCCATGTCCATTGTCAATAGCTAAGGTAAGACAACATTCTTTCTCTTCTGAATGACAGCCATAGTTTCTTAATTCATTGATCCATGTCAATTCTTACCTTCCTCCAATTTTGGTAAATACAAATTTAATAAGTATTCATCAGCTTACTGCTCCCATAGAATGAAGCCACTCTGTGACATGGTCCACAACGCCCTGAATTAATTTTGTTCCCTCTGCTGAGAGCACTCTCTTCCCTCCTTGCTCCCTTATGGTTGACTTCCTGACCCCCCTAATCTGGGTCAGGACCCCTTGTTACAAGGTCTCACTTCACTCCATATTCCTCTATCAAACTGTTGACCACAACGGAAATTGTAGCAGTATCTTGGTATTTGAATATTCAATGTGTCATTGGTATACAGAAATCTATATAATCCTTGATGCAAGGGTGACTTTAGGTCACAGTGAAAATATGCCTCCTTCCCTCCACTCTTTCCACTGCGTGAAGACCAGGCAGTTCTATTTAAAGTCCAAGGCACCGTACCTTTGAGAGAGGGGCACCGTGTTTTCAGTTGGAAATGGTTTGGGAGCAGGTCTCACAGGGACTCAAACTTCTCCTGATGGGTGAGGTTCTGTTGGAACACATAGGGATTTTGAGTTAAAACAGTAAGAGCTGAGGGCAGAGATTTAGGACAGGTAGGGCAGGGACAGGTAGGTGATAATGTTACTGGTGCAATAATGTGGTTATTATTTAACAGAAAAGTAGTAAAGGGAACATTAACACTCCAGGTCTATTAGCCCAGTGGGGGAACAGTCTGAACAGAGGCAGTTTAGACCCATGCCCAGTAGAGTCTGAGTGACATGGGAGGTGCCTACCTGTCCATCACATCTGGGAGAGAGTCAGTGGCCAGAAGAGGCATGGCCACTGCAAGTGTACAAAACCCAAATATTTAATCTCCTGGACAAAGGAGCTCTCTCTCTCTCCTCATGGACTCCTGGCTTGTGGGGCTCCTATACTCTGCCCTTGCCATGTGGCCCATGGCCATGTGGAACCCCCATAATGGACTGATGGACTAAATCTAGACTAATCCTAATCTGGAAACAGCTGCACCATGGAATGGACACTCTGGAATTTGGCTTTATTTCTGGCCTTGCTGAATCCACAGCTGCCCCTCTTCCAGGACCGAGAGACATGGGACTTTACAGCCCTGGAACTGTAACTCCACATCAATAAAAGCCATCCATTCTCCTGTGTGAGCTTCTGAATAGGCTTATTCTGACTGTGTCCCAAGAATCTCCTGCCCATGACTGTTGGAGGGACCTGGCCTCTTTATCCTTCCACCGTCAATATGGAGAAGCTTCTAGATCTGAGGACTCCATGTGCACTCCAGCTGTGGGGCTTGATCCAGACTAGTTCTCCACGAGTGGATCTGCTGCTAGAATGTGTGTGGCAAGTGGACTGAGAGGAGGGCCACCAGAGAGCAGCAAGCCCACCAGGCAGCCTTCATGCGAGTGGCAATTCCAAGTCACTGGCACCTAGGCCAGTTTCCATCCGCATGCGAAGAGAGCTCCAGGGCATCTGCAAACCTAGGGGATTTCTGGAACCCTCATGGGGACTAAGAAAGAGTTAGACTTCTAAAGAGTCTAACTGAGCACTCTGGAGCACTCTGAGCTGAACCAGAGTTCATCCTACTATATAATAAAGCAATGCTGCATTTAATACCTAAATGTCTTCCACTTCCACCCCAGCACAATGTGACCTCCAAGAGATCTGGGACTGTCTCCTGATCCCTGCTGTATACCCATATCTGACTGCAACTGGGCACACTTCTTATTGTGGTCCTCAATGGGAAAATGGGGAGACTGGGTCACATAAGTGGTTTGTTTATATGGCAATTTTAGCCTTAGAAGTACCCCTAATTTAAAAATAATCTGACTTAGAACCCCAATATACATATCACTTTTAAAAAAGGGTGTTCTGGCTGAGTGAGGAGTAGAGACTTAGCCCTTAGCATCTTATAGACCCCTTACCTTCCTTGCTACTTTCTTCAGGCATCCCAAGCTGAGCTCCTAACACCCCACGACCATATCATCTACTAATGAGCCTGCCCTTCAAAGAGTTGCATAATGCTTTCCAGTTACAACATGCTTTCCTATACATTATCCTCAGTAAATTGGTGACTTCAAAATGCATTCTGTTCTAAGACTCGCTGAAATTAGTGTGGCATGACAGTGAGCTAAGAAAATTGTAAGCTATACGAGTTCTAAGGATGAGGCTATTTTCTTGATTCTTGAGACTAGCAGTCCTGGCCCCAGAAAAAGCTTTGATAGCACACTCTGAGGAGTTGATTCTGGTATTTCAATGAAATAAATAAAGGCTGTCCATAGGTGTGGACCTGTCTCATACCCTCCAGATGGCCAGTACAGGTTAACCTACCAAATTCCTGCTTTGGAGAGGGAGACCTGTCTGGACCCTTGCCTCATCTTAAATCCCCAGACCTCTCATACTTAGATCTCAAGAATAAGTGTAAGAACCCCGTTCTGCCAAGTCTGGGCTCCATCTGCATATTTCTCCATGCCTAATCAAACCTACTGTCTGCCACATGGGTCCAGACCCCAAACAAACCCTGTTGTACTCCCCCAAGACCTGTTACCAAGACCAAGAGTGCTCTGCTCTCCTCCTCTGCTACTTACTCTTCATCACTGGCTTGTAGACTTAGGGGACTGTCCCCACTGAGTGAAGATGACAGTGTTTATATTGCATTTCCTAACATGCTGGGACCAGATTTTCAGCATTATGCCAGTCCCTGTGACAGACATTCCAATGAGCTTAGCTCCAAGGGCCCCTGATCTGTAAGAAATTACAGGGATTAGAGCTGATCACTTGTTGTAAGAGAACACGTTTCTTGTTGGAAATATGACTTGTGGCTCTAGGGTGGGCAGTTTGGTCAACTTCTCCCCTTAGCACAGCTGATTGAGAGTGGCACCTGGCTCCTGTAGTTCGAAAATCCATCGATGCTGCGAAAGAGGCCCAAATTCCCCATGCCGTAAGAGAAACCAGCATTTACATCTTCCTGGGCAAATATGGTTATGATTTTAGACCTCAATTTAATATTTGATGGACCCTTGAAAAATATCACCCGTGCTTTTTTTTTTTTTTATTGAAAAACAGTTATGTTGCTCTCTAGCTGTGCTCTGAAAATATTTCTGTCTGACAACATGTGGAATTTGATTGATCTTCATGAGAACAATTTCTACAGACCCTAATTGCCCTGATTGAACACCGGGGCTTCCAAATTCTTTTAGCGACGGGACTCCTGTCTCAATCAACCACCCATAGCCATTTCCTGACACATTCTCCAACGCCTTCTTCCCCAGTCCTGCCTTTTCTCCAGTGAATGACCCCATTACACTAATGGGGAAATTCAGGCTTGCGGCTGGTAGGTTGTGAAGCCGGCAATTGAACACACATCTGCATTTCCAAAGGGTATGTTTTTTTGCAATCTCCTGGAATGGGTTATCTATAAAATCCTTCCTCCTCCACGATACTATCCATTTTAACTTTTTTTCTTTCCCATTTATTTCAGCCCATCCACCTCCTTCCCACCCCCACCTCCCATATCACTTCCACATTAAGCCACCTTTTTTTTCTTCCATTCTTATTTTGCAGCAGCAGGAACAGCCACAGAAAAAGGAAAATTGATTGGAGAAGGCTGGAATTTAAACATAATGGTTTTTGTTCTCTATCCATTCCACTAGATATTTGAGGATGCTAGAAGCTTTTCAAACAAGTACCCACATCTAAATTTGTTTGCCATGAAACAAATTTCCTGAGGGAACATTACTCTTTTGGGGACTATTATTCCACATTAGGTTTCTTTTACAATAAAACCCCATTAAATTTCACTCAAGTCGTTGGGAAAGTGCCATAATGCCCCTGAGTTGGGTGAAACAAATAAATGGCTTGATTTTTGTTGTTGTTGTTGTTTTTTTTTTTTAGAATTTATGACGATTTAGTGTGCTAACAAGTTATACTGTAAACAGGGACACTTTTGACCTACTTTAGGTAACAGATATTTAAAGAACCGTGATATGTATGGTTTATGTGTTAAAACTACTTCTCAAACATCTGTCATTCATACAACATGCTTAAAATGTTGCCATGGCCACCTGGCAAGGGCACTTTTTTTTTAAAGGAGACTGGCAAGGGTTAGAAAGTATTGATCAAATAATAGTCTTGCATTGGGTCTTCCTCCTATAGGGAATCAGAATATAAGAAGAGACTTCCAAATGCAATCCTAGTTTGCCATGCAATTTTGTTTTATTTAATATACTATGCCCTTATAACCCCAAATAATCTTTCATACTACAGTGGTATGCTTCCCTTACCCCAAGAAACCCCTGGGTCTCACTCACTCACTCATTTATTCACTCACATTCTCTCTATAAGCAGAATCATTAGGGCTTCTTGTAAATATTTTATAACTAGTGAATTTCCAAACTCAAATGCCACAAGACTTTATTCCAAAATACTCCACAATTCTGATTCTTACTACTTTGCAATGACCCTCTGAGCCTTCTCCTCCCTTCTGAGCTGCCCATGCATGTTAGTTCTGTGTTTTGATATGAACGACCTGAAGCCAAAGACATTTTTGTGCCTTTCCTGACACAATTCTGATTACGCTGCCCCACCAAGTGGGTGAGCTCACCATGCCACGGCCCGACCCTGGTTCTCAGGGCTGAATCCTCACTCACAGGCACAATTACAACAATAACCCAAATCTTCAGAGTGATTCCTCCTTCTGGAAGCTTCTCTGGGGCCCCGGACCCCTCCTGCTAGTGAGGTCAGATTTCCACCCAATGATCAAAGGGATGGGAACGGGTTGCCGGGCAGCCTCTCCCAGTAAAACACGAAGGGCAATGAAGGACGATTTAGAGGGTGAAGTGTACAAGCCGGATTCCATTTTTACAAGCAGAAACAAAAATGAGTTCACCTGGGGACCCATGGCGAACTTTTAAGTACTTGTTAGTTAGATGTGCTTATTTTCCGTAAGTGACTGTATCTTTTTCCTGAATCATCAAATGTGTAGAAACTTAAACCTGCTTATTAATGGATTTTTTGATTCTCAGTCTTTTTGTGCGTGTGAAACACCTCCTGCCTATTTAGCATGGTCTCTTTTGGGATAACTAGACTGTGAGTTCAACGTTTAACCTTCCTCCCCATTCTTCTTCCAAAGTGGTGAGGTGAGCACTAGAGGCTCTGGCTGATGATGGGACAGTGGGCAAGGGTGGCCTGTCCAGGCGCTGTCCTTCTCCATGGGCTCTGGGTGAGGAGCCCGCTTATCACTGAACACAAGCTTAGTCTCTGCTAAAGTCGCCGCTCAAAGAGAAGCGCCATGTGAGCAGGGATTTTAGATCGGCTTATTCCTACCTCCTCAGTACCCAGAGCTGTGCCAGGCATGCGCTTGGTGCATGAGAATTAGTTCTTGAATAAATGAGTGTAATTGTCCTGCTGACCCTGAGCTACACTGTTATTGTCGAGACCCCAGCCTTGGTGGCCTATTGGCCTAGTCCCAGGCTTATGCCTGCGCTCAGGCCTCTCAGTATCCCTCATCAGTCACACTGGGGCCCACACAGAAATTTTCCTCTTCCTGGTGGACTCAGACCCAGACCATATAGAAAAAGAGACTCTGAAGAATGTATTTTCTGGGTCCCTCCTATAGTGCAGAGAAGAACTCAGAAGTGCAGAGTGGTGATGCTGAGTTAATAAGAGACAGCCCAGCATACGTTGCTTAAAAATTTAGGAAAACTAGCCCAGCTGGTGTGGCTCAGTGGTTGAGCATCAACCCATGAACCAGGAGGTCCCTGGTTTGATTCCCGGTCAGGGCACATGCCCAGGTTGTGGGCCCGATCCCCAGTGGGAAGCATGCAGGGGGTGGCCAATTGATGTTCTTTCTCATCGATGTTTATATATCTCTCTCTCCCTCTCCCTTCCTCTCTCTCTAAAATCAATAAAAGAAAAACAAATTTTAGGAGAACTTTGCTCTCTTGCCAAAGACTGCTCTCTTTCTGCAGGTTTAGAGATCCAATGTTTGTTTGTCAGAAGGAGCATACTGACCTGGTGGTTATGGTTCCTCTTGTAGGAAACGTAATTCTCCCCAAGGCAAAGGTATGTCTCTTAACATAAGGGGGATTGGTCGTGTTCAAGGCAATGGGAGAAAGAAAGATATTACATTTCCAAGTGAATTAGCCAACAACTTGTGTATATATGGGCACATAATTCTCATGAATACAGAGAAAGTTCCGAGAGAATAAACAAGACGTTGTTAACCTTTCTTCCTGGACTGGGGGTGGGGGTGGGGGGCTGGTGTAGGTTGTTTGCACCTTATTGTTATGTACATCTTTAGTATTTGAGTGGCTACAAGGAACACTGTCACTTTCAAAATAAAAATCTTGATGTGTTAGAAAAGTGTTACAAGAGTAACAATGATGAAATAAATGGCTCGGATCCTCTTCAGAGTTTGATGTGTCTGTATGTTTACGTGTTTGCTCTGAAGCGATACTTGGAACCCTCAGGTATGAGGATCACTGCACAACTGAATAAAAACCCTAAGGTCTGGACTGCACCCCGGCCTAATTGACACTGATGGTCTTGAAGTGGAGCTTGGGGTGATCTCATGCTCAGAGGGTGCTGAGAACCACACTCTGGCATGAACAGCGGTCATGGTGACCTCCTGTCAAGAAGCCTCCCAGTAGAGTCCAACTTCAGAGAGAAAACCTCAGATTGAGTCCTGTGACTTCACCTGTCTTCACTCCCTACCCTCCAAATGGGGCTGCAACACATTGCTGGGATGGCCCAGGTTTAATGCAAGTCATTAATTTCTTTGGTAAACATCTATCAGATACCCACTGGGTGTATGGGGAACACCCATGGCGTGGATCCTGTTGGAATGTCCATCCCAGGGCTCAGGGGTCACCGGGGGTGATGGGGTGAAGCTGTGTATTGAGGTCTTTAAAGACGCTGGGGTCAGTTTGCAAGAGGCCCCAAGGAGTCTTCTGGGAAGGGTATTGAGGCACACACATTTGGAGCAGGGGCCAGAAATGTGGAGTGATTACAGCACAATCCTGTCGCTCCATGTAGACGGCAGCCCCGCTGGAGGAATACGCCATGAAAGCGAGCGAGACTTGAGAGCCATGTTGTCTGAATCTGGATAGGCTCTTAATACGCAAGGCCCTGGCAGCCCGGACCCAGCAGCTTCCATAGTAAAACGAACTGGGGACCGGGCTTTTGAACCAGTATACACACAGGGTTGGGATGGCCTGTGACAGGAAGGACCGACAAGAACAGCCTCCTAGAGGAAATAGCAGCTGTGCTGTCAGGAGAAGCGACTCAGAAGTGAGTACCCCCGGTGTCAGCATAGTTGTCCCCTGGGCGTCAGCAACTCCGGTACATCCTAGGGACAGGAGGCATCGGCCTGCTAACCGGCTGCCACAAGAGCCGTCCATGGAGCACACATGAGACACTGTCAGGGAACCTTCCAGAAGAACTTGTTAGGAATGTGAGTTGGGAACAGAATTAGAAAACTACTAATTGTTTCATCACTGGTCTGATTCAATCTTGGGCCCCCTCCAAAAAAAATTACACAAAATGCCAATCACCCTTCACCAGCTTAGAGCTCTGAGTGTGAAAATAGACACAACTGTAGGGCCTGGGAGAGCAAGGTGGGCAGGCGGAGGGTGGCGGGAAGGATTCGCCTGAGGAGGGGACAGGAGGTTTGACCCTAGGTGGGCCCTAGGTGGTCCCACACGATGCAGGATTTGAGTGGAAATTGTTTTGTCCCTGTCACAACCCACATTCCCCAAGGATATCAGGGAATCTTCAGACGGTCTTGGAATTCACCCATCAGCCTGCGGGTCTGCATGGCCCTTGGTGAGGCGGGGGCTCTGGCCAGTGTGTTGTCTGAGAATGTACCTGTGGTTTCATCTGTGTACAGCTTCCAGTTACCAACCTGCTCCAAAAAGAAAAGAATTTGTCACCAGCTGCATTCCCAGCCCGAGGTTCAAAGCCCTAAATATTTATGAAGGAAATCCAATGTTTCTTCGTGTGTGTGTGTGTGTGTGTGTGTGTGTGTTTCTCTCCCAGTGTCTCTGTTTGGTCCTTGGTGTTTTTCCTGTTTGTGATGAACCACTCTCCTCCAGCTTTGTGTCTTCTGTCAGCAGGGCCCAGGCCCACGTATGGGGTTGATGTTGCAACTTTTTACGTGTGTGTGAAAAAAAGAAGTGAATGTGATTATGTTCAGAAGACCAAAGACTCATTCTGCTGCCTCACTTTTGTGAGTTCTGCAATCTTATTTTCAACCACTCTAAAGGAAAATTCAGAGCAAAAGGAAAAAACTCAAAGATATCAACTTCCTTCCACCGCTGTTTCTGCACTCAGTGATCCTTACAGCGAGAAAGAGAACACGGCCGCATTCGCCAAGACGT
Source organism: Tadarida brasiliensis (assembly GCA_030848825.1). NCBI lineage: Eukaryota > Metazoa > Chordata > Mammalia > Chiroptera > Molossidae > Tadarida > Tadarida brasiliensis. Next base: position 37,327,903 of record CM061269.1, read on the forward strand.
GTGTTTAAAATACATCTGTATTTCAGCATATTCAAAACAGGTAAACTATGTATTTTCAACATATAGATAAGTAAACAAATAAATAATAGAACATGGTTGTAAAAACTGAAGTCTATTTTACATGTTTCGGTAGAAGTGGGATAACAATGTAATTATTGAATTCACCAAACATATTAATTTATCATGAAACAGGAAACGAAGTCGAGGAATAAGACCTAAGACCGGAGTTGTATGATGAGCATCTCCTTCCATTCCTTTTTACGCATCTTGAGGCCCCTTGTGGACACGAAGCCCCATTCAAAAGGCCCTGTGGCCCCACAGCTCAGCTCTGCTCCGGGTGAGCCTGGCCTTGATCTGCCGCTGGGGCCAGATCTGTGCACGTGGCCACGGCCAAGACCAAAGACTTGTGTCTTTCATCAGCTTGCTTTCCCTTCTTGCAAGGGCTTGGAAGTTACTGGACGTGACTCCCACCCACAGCGTAAGAGGTTGGGCCTTCCCCGTGGAGCCCAGAGGCCTCACCCTTTGCTGTTCCAGATTCCAACTCATTCTCTCTCACACCACACACACTCTTCTCCTCAACAATCTCTACAAAATGGTAAAGGGAGCAAGACACACAAACCTACCCTGGCACAGAGACATGGCACAATTGGCATGGGGACCCAGTCTAAAAAAACCCCCAAAAACAAAAAACAAGAGAATGGGGAGAATACATTTGAGCTAAGGTTGAAAAACAACCAGCAGCATCCCCTCAGCTGCTGCTTTATTAGATGCAGGTCTGTGGTGGCCCTTGAGGGCGTGTGTGTGTGTGAATTAATAAGTATAAACCCAGTAATTGTACCCCATGCATAAAATTTTCTTGAGCAAAATTCTTATAAAAATGAATCTCCTCTAGAGAAGTTTTCTGAGGGAACTCCAGTATGGGCATTGATCCACTTGGGAGTGTTTGTAAAGGAGGAACTGGAAAGAGATAAAGAGAAAGACCAAGTCCAAACAATGTAGGGATTTTTTTTTTTTTTTAAAGATTGTGAGGAGAGATAAAGGAAGATGAGGTCAGCTACTCCTTGGCCTTGGGCTGAATGTTCACTTTGGCTGGGGTGGGAATAGGGGTGTGGAGTGGGCTGGAAGTTGGTGTCCTGTTTTGAGGTGCAGTGACAGGTCGTTGTCCTGAGCAACAGCTACATGACTCACGGATAGGAAAGTCCCAAGGTAGAAGAGAGAACTGGTTCAATAGGGAAACTCAAACTTCTTCCATCAAGAAGCCAAATTACTCTGTGTCTCTAGGGTACTCATAGAGCAAAATAATGTGCATTAAAAACTTTGGATTAAAAAACACGAAAGGCGTCAGAACGTAGAAAAGAGAAACAGACACTAATATCCCTACAAATGTATCATCGGTAAAAAGGCAAACTGAATTTCCCAGCCTTGATTTGAACCTTAACAGGAGGGAGAATTTGAAAGTACAGAGTAGAAACTCACTGTATAGTCTACACGAGTAGTCATGTCAGATATGTAGAAGACACTTACAGTGACATTGATATTACCTTGACTTAGGGTGCGATTTGTGTCTCGTTTTGTTCACATGAAACAATACACACGGAGGCTTCATTTGTCTATTCATCAACTTGTTGCCACAATGCTGCTGAATCCCAAATCTTTACCTGTGTTCTCCAACCTTGAGAGTTCCAAGGACATAAACCTTTAAAATTCCCTGCACGTCTGGATGTCTTGATGATGAAATCCAGATTCGCCACCTTTAGCCCTAGTTTTCTGGGGACTGGGAATAAAAATGTGAGCCAGTCCCGATGCCCCTGATGCCCCACGACCTTCCTGAGGCAGGAGACACTGCTTCAATAGGTCTTCAAGAGCATTCTGTCTGCCTAGACTCAGGACCCCTTTCTCCAGACCTTCTCTGAGTGACTCATCTCGGATGCCTCCAAAGCCCTGCTCACGTGTATGTTCAGTTTCCTCCCTACAAGAAGAAACTAGAAACTGGACCAAATGCAATTTTAAAAAGCAGCACAAAACTTTTGGCGCGGGCCCTGGAAAATGTGGATTCCAATCCCAGCTCTGTCACCACCTGACTGTACACCCTTAGGCAAATTACCTTACTTCTCTGAGTCTAAGGTTGCTTATCTTTGGCATGGGCAGGTGTAGCCAGCACTGCAGGATCCCTCCAGCGCTTACGTGGTAGGATGCTTTTTACGTATACATTTTCATTTCTTAGGACATATAAAAAGAGGACACCTTGGTGCCCATCGCCTTTCTAAAACACCCCAAATCACCAATACTCCTCTGTGTCACATTCCTCTGCATTATCTTCTCTGATTTCAACTCCCTTCCCCACCTCAAAAGGAATGGCTGTGCTGAGTATAGTGTTTGTTAGTCCTTGCATTTTCTTTTTACTTTAGTTATGTATGTATATTTGTACCTATAAGTAATACAGGTTTCCTCCACTATCTGAAAGTAGACCATCCCTATGAAACTTCTTGTAAACCAAAATGGCATTAAGCAACGAAGCAATTACCATGAATTTATATGGAAAATTTTTTAGTGTTCCCAGACCCCCCAAAATAAGCTACCAAATCATACCAAATAACACATAAATCTAAAATAACACTAACATATAATAAAAGCAGGAATGGTATGGTAAATACACAGCCTGTATAAAGTAGAACTAATGTGTATACAATGTAGTTTCACTTATTAAAAAGACACTGATTTCTCCTTAAGTATATGATAATGGAACACCATACTTTACACACCCATCAATCCACTCAAGCAATGGACTTTCCATTTTATCCATTACTGGATACCAACTAAAAGAGACCACTTTGCTACTAACAAAAACAATAGTAACTTCTGCAGCTTTCAAGATTCTTTCTGCTTGAAAGTAGTACACATGATGGACCTAGGCAACTTCAACGCACACACAGTGTCATTGTTTCATTCACCACAATCTAAACACTTAATTAAGAACAATTTTACCTACATGTTAACACCCTCGTGAGCTCGCTTAGGCTTTTCTGACACTTCAGGACACATCTTGCTGATGGGTACACAGAACAAATCGAGATAAAGCACAGTGCTGACAGGCACAGTTGGAAGCCATGGCAGCTTGATGCTGTGGTGCTGAGTGTAGTTCTGGGAAGCTCAGCATCTGGGTTGTTTTCCATTGCTTGCTATGACCAACATCAATCTTTTGGCAGATGTAGACGGGTACACAAAGGTATATTCTTAGGGGTATATACTGAGGAATGGAATTGCTGGTCTCAAGGTACATGCATGTTCAACTTTAGTGGACCACTTTTCTGAATTGTTCTCTGAAGTGGTGGTGTCGATCTATATTCCTACCAGCAGGATATTAGAGGGCATGAATCTAGGAAGTGAGGCTCCAATATGGCTCCTGATAAGGCAATGTAGTCCTTCCTTCATTGGAGGTGAAACATTTGGTCTAGTGTATAGGGTGACAGTGATGGGAAATGGAAAAGAATTAATATGATTCATTTATTCCACAAATATTCTTGAGCACCTACCATGTGCCCAGCACTGGCAAGTGCTAGTGATCAAGACAGTTCTGCTCTCGTGGAGTTAACCACACATGGCATTTATTAAGTGTCTTCTTTGTCCAGGGACTTTATTGCCTATTATTCTCATTTAATTATCGCAATAGCCATTTGAAGTAAATATTGCCAACTCCATTTTAAAAACGGGGATGCCAAGGCACAGAAAGAGCACGTAACTAAGAATTGGGAATGGATCAGAACTTGGTGTGACTGCAAATGTCCCAGCCATTCCCCTGTTTGGTCCCTCCCCACTGGCTCTCTGCACAGGTAGACAAGGCCAGTGTATGGGATCTAGGGTGAGTGGGAAATGCAGGTGTGTCTGCCTTTCAGGTTGAGAAGCCTGGAAATCCCCAAGGAAAAAATTGTTCTTTAAAGCTCTCATATCTGGAAATATTTTGAGACTCTTGGGAAGAGTTCTTATGTCTTCTCCCTGCTTTCTTTCTGTATCTTTCGGGAGAACTCATGTCTGAGTGTGGAAGTCGGGTTATGGTCTCCGAGAAACAATAGACACCCCTGCCCACGGAGACATGGACCTGCAGGTGCTGAGCAAGATTGAATTCTGAAGAGCTGGAGTCTTGAGGTTTTTGTGGGGTTTTTTTCTACAACATCTTGAAAGTATTTTCTCTGTGTCAACTACATATTCTAATCCTAAAAGAAAGATCTTGATATTTGGAATATACAACGTGACTTTCCCCCTCAGCAAGGTGTACAATTAATTCCTTATGTTCTGGAATAAAATGGGGGAGCAGTGAGTGTCTCTGGGATCCCCTGAGCTTCCAGACACACAATAAGCATGTTTATCTTTTCATTTTCAGGAGTGATCATTGCACACCCCTGCCTGCAGGAAAATGAGTAACTGTGATTTCTTTCTATTGTTTCCCTAAAGAGAAAGTAAATGAAGTCATCAAGCCATCTGGTCGACCTTCAGCAGGCATTTACTATATTCATTTAGCAGATCTATGAGCAAACTGGAATAACAAGTAAAGAGCTAACCACAGGAATAAGAATCCTGGGAAAAGTTTGTGTTACGAGGTTAAAATTTATAAGAGAAGGAAATGGGAAAAGGGAATACAGCTTCCTTATGCCCAAAACTCTCCTCAGTCTGTCTGTGTTCTGCCTTCTGTCCTGCGGTCCTGGCTCTCAGTTCTGACTACTCCTGGTGACAGGTCATTTTCATACCTCTCCATCCTGGGGGAAGTGGGAAAAAGGGAATCAAATTTTGGGGAACACACATTCTTTCTCAAAATCAGTCTTTTGCCTCTCAGAGGCTAAGGAGCTGCCCTAAAATCAAAGAATTTTAGACCGATAGCTGAAATTCAAAACACAGAGCTGCTAGGTTTCTAAATTCCTATTCCTTTCCCCCTCTCAACTCTCCATAATGGAGACCTAACCAGTTAATTAAAAACAAAAATATTTATCAAATCAGAGCAGGACACACAAAACCAACACACTAAGTCATGGGAACTAGGGCACATTTTTTCAGCAGAAGTGAGCTGGAGTGAACCACCCCTCCCCAATGTCTCTCCAGCTCCTCTGACAATGTGCACATCTTTCAAGGACACCTTATTTGTAAGCTATTAGGCAAGAGAAGATATGTGATTAGCTGGTGCCACAGTGACTCTGAATGTGAATATGCAGGAGGGACATCTCAGACTACACTCTGTGCACCATCATCTGGCGACACAGGTCCAGGGAACAAATCCCAAACCCTGCCCACCATCTACCCTCTACCTGCGGTTGGGGGCACCTTAATCATCTTACTCTTTGGCTCATCCTCGAGGATGCTGATAAAACAGATTTTCAGAACCCTAATCTAGTTGTTAATTTAGCCTTTAGGCTTCTTTTCCTGAGGGAAGTGGCCTTTAACAAATGGAATTTGGGTGGGGCCATTTTACCTTCAATGTAACACAAGGTTAATCTCATGCACAGGTAAATTAGGTAGTCTCTCCTGTTTTGAGTGGCCCAGAAAAGCTTTATGCATTAAAATCTCTAGTCAATTTTAAAATCTCAACTACATTTTAAATTTCTTCCCATTGCCCTCTCTTCCTACACTCTAAGAAAGAAATTTGGGTAGCTATAAAAGAATTTATATGCATATATGCATAGCCCATGGACCCAGACAACAATGTGGTGAAGGCCTGGGGTGGGGTGGGGTTGGGTGGAAGGGGACAAAATGAGAGAAAGTAGAGAACATCTATAATACTATCAACAACACAAAAGAAATATAATAAAGTTTATTCTAAAAATAAAAAAATAAAAATAAAAAAGTGAGAGCATTAATTTCCAATGGAAAATTCAGTGTGAAAGCCATGAGACCTCTTGGGCATTTTACAAAGAGATTCTCTCGTCTTCAGAGAAAGGACACAGAGATCTGAAAATTGGGTACAAGACTTACACTCCAGAGTAGCCCGACTACAAAGAAAAATGAACTTCCAATTCACACACCAGAAAGTAGGCACCAGGATCAGTGGTAGCTCTTCTCTTGGGCCAGAGGAGATAGTAGGACAGACCTGTTACGGAGTTAGGCTCAATGACAGCAATGGAGAGAATAGGACCCTGAAACAATAGAGGCCAAGAAGCTATGTTTAACCATCAGAAGCCAGAATAACAGAATTATCATATTGAGTGGCAAGGTTGGAGGAGCAGCAAGTCCTTATGAGCAGAGAGGTATGGGGATGATTAACAGGATACAGCATGTTCATGGAGCAGAATAGATGGGTGGCTAACAAGGATTCTGCTCAATTTGTACCATTAAAAATATCGAGGATGGACGATAAGATGTGACATCTCATCACATATGCCATAATCTATTGGGTAAAAAAGCAAATCACAGGTCCTGCCCACACACAAGGGGAAGAGATTATATAGAGAATAAATATGGGGCTTCCCTAGGGCTTATCTCCCACACTGGGTGATCTGAAAGCCTGCCAGCTTCAAGTCTTCATAGCAGGAAGGGGCTTTGTATCAGGCCTACAGTGCAGTGCAAACAGCCCTGCTATTTGGGCCATAGGGCCTGAGAGACCCTGTTGGTGTTAGAGGTAAAGTGCTAGGAAGAAAGGCCATGTGGAGTTTGTTAATATTGGGATGTCATAATTTTATGTAGTTAAATAATACGACTTTCTTCATGAGATATCTTGATTGACCATAATTTTTCTGGCTCACTTTTCTACAAATTCATCAAAACTTAGCAACTTTATTCTCAATAACGTAATTGAAAGCAATGTCAGTTGCTCTTGGTAAATGTAAGATCAAAAATAATTTTTAATTTTGAGAAGGTTCTTTCTGCTGATGCAATCATTACAGAGCCACGAAGAGTAGATTACGAGCTGTGACAATGTCGGGACACATTTCTGATAAATTATTTAAAATAAGATTTTAGTATATCTAGAACATGATTTTAAATCTCTTTCTAAAGAGATTTAACTCTTTGTACAAATCATTTTTGTGTAAATCTGAGTTTAATTTTAAACATAAATTTATAAGATGACATTTTAATGTCTCCTCTGACATTTTCTGTAACTTGTAGAGTTTGTACAAAAAAAACAAAAGTGACTTCATGATTTGTATATAATTCAAAATGCCTGTTATGTAGTCTATTGTCATATCTTCAATGACAGGAAAACATTTTAGTAATTGGTTCATTGGGAAGTTTGCATGAAACTACTGTTCTTTTTCATTGGATGCAGAAATTTTTAAATATAATTTCTATTTTTAAGCCTGTGGGTCTTTACTTTCCAATTTTGTAGCAAGTTTGAAAACCAGAGCATCTAAACTATCTGAAGAATTATAGGAGCTCCTGGTATGTTTCATTGCAATGTCCATGTGCATGCTTTCTAAAGAGCTCCAGAACCAGTTTCAATGTGTGTGTCTGGCGTGGGGTGAGGGTAGTTTCCTCAAACATCCAAACAATCCTGGGACACCAACTGGGAGTCCTACAATTCAACTAAATTCTGACACTATTAACCTACATATAGTGTCAGATTCCACAGGTGAAGAGCTCAGTTCTACAAGTCTACCCACCGCCACCCACACACTTCAGATGTCAATTGCAAGTTGAAGTTGTCACCTGTGCTTCTGACTGGCAGGCTGTAGATTAGAGGTCTCAACGACCCCCTTTTAGGGTTTGATTAATTTGCTAGAACAACTCACAGAACTCAGACAAACATTTTAATTACTAGATCACCAGTTTATTACAAAAAGATATGATTCAGGAACCGCCAGATGGAAGAGATGCATAGGGCAAGGTATGGGACAAGGGGCGGAGCTTCTATGCCCTCTCCAGGCATGCCACTCGCCACTCTCTGGAATCTCCATGTGCTCACCAACTTGGAAGCTCTCCAAATTCCATCTTTTTGTGTTTTCATGGAGACTTCATACCATAGGCATGATTGATAAAATGGTTAGCTTTCGGAGACTGATTCAACCCCCAACCCCTCTCCCCTCACTAAGGTCAGGTGGTTGGACTGAAAGTTCCAAACTTCTAATCACATGGTTGGTTGTCCTGGCAGCCAGCCCCCACCATTTCCCAAAGTCATCTCATTAACAAAGCAGAAGACATCTTTGTAGCTCTCAGGACTTATACAATTCCAGGGTTTTTCAGAGTTCTGTGCCAGAAATGGGGATGGCAACCAAATCCGTATTTCTTATTATAAATCACAATATCACACTTTCATTTTGTAATAATTTACTGGAATGTCTACTGGATGAGCACTGGCAGTTGCTATGTTGGTGCTCAGGCCAGAGAGTTAATATACGTGCAGGTGTTGGAGGGAATGGCTCCAGGAAAGCTTGCCTTTCACCACAGGTCCCAACACTGACCCATGAGGTCTCTCCTTTCTTCCAGGGCTGTCTCCATTGCTGCTGCTTCTGCTGCTGCTGTTAGTGCTGTCCCAGCCCAGGCCACCCCTTGGTGTCTTCAGGGCCTTGACCTGTCCCAGGTATGCTTGTGTGTACCAGGCAGTCAGCCCAACTGCTTGGTAGGCACACTGAACATTGCCTGCTGTACCCATGAACCTGAACCCTGTGTGTACACACTGCTACCTGGTTCTCTCCCCTGTACACAGGCATACTCTGTTGACCCATTGAACTTCACTTACAAGGCCTAAGTTCAAAAATAAAATTATTAGGAATTTCACGTTGTTATCAACAGAATATTAAACCCAGCATGTGGCCCCTTATGAGAGTGGGGTCCTGTGCAATTATGCTGTTCACATGCCCATGAAACCAGCCCTGCTGGCAGAACGTGCTGTAAGAGTGGGTGTCACAGGATGTCCTACATGCTGCTGGCTGCTGCACTGTCATAGGAGCAAGAAGGGAGAGGACCAGGAAGAGAAGCCCCTTCCTCTTTCTGCCTCTCTCCAGTGCCCCTCTATTAACAAAGCTCTATAGCATGCCAACTGGCAAAGAGACATGTTCAGAGGGTTTATCTCCAGTATCACAATGCAGGAGAAAGAATGGATTTAGAGGAATAAAGTGTTGACCTATGTCACTTTAAAAATAAGTGGAGTCTGTAAGACTAAAGGCAAAAGGAACTATACACAAGCATTGTGTTGCAGTGGATAATTTTTCCTGTGGGTAAGAGTTGACCATTCTGATACCATCATACATGTATACTTGGACTGAATAATTCAGTAACTGGTGGAAGCCAGGTTTCACACTGTTGGAGTAGGAGGTTATAGATAAGCAAGGGGAGGAGAAGAGAATGTTCTATATGATAATAGATTAGATTTGGAGATATCAGTATATTTGGCTCAATATAGATATACATGGTTTATATAGAAATATTTATAGATATGAATATATGTAACAAACAAACAAACAAACACTGGTGAGTATACACACATATAGCTCCCTGACCTGTCAGCTCAGAGGGAGGACCCGGAAGCAATGACATCCTCATTGCAACAAGCACAGCTAGTACCCAGATATTGATGTCTATTTCCATTCTCCAATAAAAGGAACCAGGGCTCTTTGGAGAAATAGCTGATTCTAGGACAGGGGCAGGAAATATACAAGATGAGCCTGGAGTACCTCTAGTAAATAAAAGTAAGAAAGTGCTAAAAACAAACAAAAACACAAAAAATACTCCACCATGGTGGGGATATGTCACAGGGATTCAGATGCCAACTAAAAGAGTTCCAAATGGCCAGAGCTGGGATGATTTGAGCAACAAAATAAATAATGTAGTATTGAATTATTACCCAAAGTATAAAATAAACATCTATGAGTCCATACTGACATAAGTATATTATTAAATGAATTTATAAGTGGAAGAGAATAGGCAAATCTCCCATGCCAAAGAATTCTGAATACTTATGTAGCTACCCCTCCACCCTCAAGGTGGTAGAAGATGGAAGAAGAATAAGAATGAGAATGAGAAAGAGAAGAAGGAGGAGGGGGAGGAGGGGAGGAAAAGAGTAACTTTACAGTGACGCTGATAAACATTACCTCAAGCCAGGTGAGCACAGTTAGCATCAACAGTGCTAAGTGATATTGATAACATGTACTGTCTAAATGATGTCCTGAGAATGGCCCATAACTCTGTGGTCTTCCTGTCAAAAGCACAGCAGTCCATGATAAAAACCTCAGACAAATCCCAACTGAGGAATATTCTACATGATAACTGACCTCAAAACTGTCAAAATCAGCAAAAACAAGGCACGTCTAAAAAACTGTCACCACTGAAGGAAGCCTAAGGAGACACGATACTAAATGTACTGTGGGGTCCTGGATGGGATCCTGGGACAGAAAAATATTAAAGAAAAACTGAGGAAACTCGAGCAAAGAATGGGCTTACATTAATAATAATGTATCAATATTGGTTCATTAATTATGACAAATGTACTATACAGATGTAGGATGTTAGTGATAGGGAAAACTGGGTAAGGGAGACACAGGAATTCTCTGTACGATCTTCGCAATTATTCTGTAAATCTAAAACTGCTCTAAAATAACAGTTCATTAAAAAAGCTGAGAGGCTGAAACTTGATAAGTGGCACAACATGTTAACGTCCTTTAGAGACTCTCACCCCTGAAAGAGGCCCTAAACCACCAAATAAACAAAAAGTTTGGTTCTCTAACCTCAGTAAAGGCACAGAGGCCACATGAGCGAAATGGCCACAGTGCCAGGGATGAAGCCTCTACCTGGGTCATCAGCATATATTCCACTTACCAAGGCTGATCAGCTATCTTCACTGCTGAGTGTGCAGCCTGCCATTTATGGGGGCCAATAACGAGTCCTTGACATGGCACCATCTCTCAAGGAGGCAAAATGGCCACTTGGAGTCAAGTTGTCAAGTTCATTGTATTGGGTCCTTTCACATTCCCAATCCTGTTTCCTTTTCTTCCCTTCAACAAGTATTGATTCCAAAGGCGCTCCTTAATAAGCATCTTATGTGCTGATCTTCATCCCAACGTCTGTTTCCCAGCCTGTAACTACTATCTACTAAGTGTCAGGCTCTATCCCAGGTGACTTACAATTGTCATCTCTGTTATTCTTCACAACATCCTGGGAGATACTTTGAAGGGTAGCTACCTTTAAGAGTCAGGGCAGGGAGCCTCAGAGGCTAATTAACTTTCCCAGGGTTCTATCACTTTTAGGTCCATCTGACTTCAAAGGCCATGTCTGGGATGTCTACCATGTTAGCTACAGCTGTTGTAGGAAAAATAATAGACACTAATAGTCATTGCACACCATAGACTAGACATTGTGTGAGGCCCTTCTACCTACACATCATTCAATTTTCACAGCAAGTCAATGGAAGTAGAGAGTGTTACCCCCCACTCTTACGTATGTATAAAACCAAGACTAAGGGACTTGCACAAGCTAAGAGGCAAAGTTTCTTCTGGAACCCATGCCTGTCTGATTCCAAAGGCAGTGCATTTTCCTCTCGGTCAAGCTGCTTACTCTGTCAAAGATGGCGAGTCACTTGGAGAACACAAGAGATTGGAGGCCCTGAGTCAAACATTTGCTCAGAAACAGCCCAAACTATGCAATATTCATTAAAATACCTACCATAGAGATGAGTCAGAAGAGTCTTCCACCAGCCTCCTAAACCCTGTGGTCACCTATAATTAGAGTGCTTATATACTTTTTCATCTGAAGCAGGACACTCCCAAGTGTCTTGGGACAATAGGAGTAAACCAGAATGGCCATGGCGAAACAAGAATGCTCACCTGACTACTGGGAAAACCATCACGGTTCTTAGGTATCATTCTCAGTTCATTTTTAGCTGATGCCTCAAACCAAACCACACTATACATTGGGTTTTAAGAAAGAGTGGCTCCAGCTTTAATGTATTAAGTTTTCCTGAGCAAATTCAACCATGATTCTGGCCTTCTCATCACACAGCCACACAAGTTTCACCCTGATATAAACACTGTGCATTTCCAATTTGTGGAATTGTTTTCCTCTAATTAAATGAAGGGGGGGGTGTAGATATTTTCAACTCTCTGCACAAATTACTACCCAGTAGAAACTGAATAATGTATTGTAAGTAGTACTTATTCTATTTATTGTACCATCTATTGATGTGTGTTGGACTTGTTCTATTTTGGAGGCACTGCCATGGTAACTGGGCTCCTGACAAAGGCCTGTGTCAGAGCAGAACTTGAACATGCAGAACTTCAGATAAGTGATGAAATAAAGAATCAACCTCAGCAGGCTCAGAAATGACAATTTGGAGAATCATGCTCTCCTCCTGGGTGTGTTTGTCCATAAAGTTGGGAAGTCCTGAAAGGTAGCTCATGGAACTTACTGAACATTGACTGGTCCTAAGCAAAATGGTGGAAGAATGTCTACTTTCAGTCTCTTAGCTCCCTTGTCAGTATTGGTGGCTCTGCCTCTTGTTCCATTTTGGCCTGTGGGCACAACATGTTAACGTCCTTTAGAGACTCTCACCCCTGAAAGAGGCCCTAAACCACCAAATAAACAAAAAGTTTGGTTCTCTAACCTCAGTAAAGGCACAGAGGCCACATGAGCGAAACGGCCACAGTGCCAGGGATGAAGCCTGCCTAAAGATTACAGCTTTGGGCAGAAAGTTCAAGCTGGTGTTCAGTCGTCAGAGAGCCAGGGTGGCTTTAGAGGACTGGTCTTGAGTCCATAGTCTTAAGATCTGGCCCCTGGCTCTGCACTTAATTCTCAGAGGAGCTTCTCTTAACTGGCATTCTGTTTCACACCTACATACTTGGATGCCCTTGGAGGGCCTGGGATCTCTAACCTCATGTTCCTCTTGAAGCTGGTGATAGGGGAGCCAGAGAGGGGTCCTGATTGATTCACCCTTCTCTGTGGAACTAGCAGATTCCAGTGTTCCTGCAGGGAGTAGACACCTAAGCTATGCTGACTTTCTATAGCCCATGTCTCTAGGGATTGAGGACACCAGAAGGAAGCCTGCAAGAACAAAGCTCCTTTTCCTGAAGTCGTGACACTTCCATCTAATTTCTCACTTCTAGGGCATAACTGATAAACACAGCAGTGACCAGGTCCTGCTTTGCCTTCTTCATCTCTCTCCTCACCCTCCTTCCCCTTCTCAGAATCCCTCAGCCTTTCATCCCAGGCTTGGTTTAGCTACTGAGTCAGGAGTGCAAAGGAGCCCATGTATTCCTGGATGGATATAGATCCCTCCATAGAAGTTGTCCTGGGATTCAGAGACAGTGTGAGAATTATCTTTCCTCTCTTCCTTTTCCAGTAGAGTTTTAGAGCTAAATTGTTCAGCCTTGAATTCCATCAAAGCAAAATGGTCAAGATCTCTCTGGAACTTGCTTAGAAGGACTAGGAAAGAAGGTCCTGGCAAAGGTTCTGTATGGTTAGCCATGGGCCCCAGAGGGGAAGCTAATGAGAATGGTATTATCTGTGTAAACTTCCTGACACAAGGAAGAGTGAACCAGGGCACAGACAGGAAAAGGAGGAAAAACGGAGAGATTTCTCTGTTTATTAAAGAAACAGCCTCTTGCTTGGCTGACATAAAATTTGGAAGATTATCTAAGAATCCCAGTTCCTCATCTCAGCCACCATTTTCTACACCCAATATCTAAGAGGTAAAGTTAGGACGGAAGGGCAGGCTTAGTGCCTCGTCCTGTTCTTTCCATCAGTGCTCCTGCAACAAAGCACTCTGTGCCCCACCTCCTGGTCTTTGGCAATTCCTCACAAAATTATTTCAGTCCTTGGCATTCCTATTGGCCCTCCCTTATCCTCAAGCTTTAGCCAGAAGCCTTGACCCTCTGAGGGCTTCCAACGGTTGAGAGGCCGCTGGGTCAAAAATAACAGATGTGGTTCTTGGATTTAGAACAGACCCAGCTCTCCTCAGCTCTCTCATCCTTTCAGTTTTCTTTTATTGATAATGGAAATCCCACATCTCTCTTTGATCCTACCTCTGTTTCTCTTCCCCCACATACACCTCTCCCACAACCAATAGGAATAACTGCTTTGTCACTCAACAGCCTTCTCCTTTGGGATCCTGGACATTTCCACTCAAGGGGGTCAGCTATCATGCTAGTTCATACTTTCCTCCTCATTTAATCAATTCTTACTCAAGTTCATTAACTATTTCCTTTGTCAGTGACACATTTTCTGTGGGGGAGGGTGGAGCAGAGTTGAAGATCATGGAGGTGTTGAGACAGCAGGTGTGGAAATCTGCTCTAGCCAGAGTCTTTTTTAGGTTAAAAAGAAAGCTGAATGAGATGTCCAGTGACTGTAATCTTTTGATTTTTTAGAGGGCAGAGTTCAAAATTCGTGAAATAGAAAAAAAAAAGCTTGAATGTCCACATCTGGGGTGAATATGTTTTACAGGTGAGGGAGGGCATGGAGGAAATAGGGGACTGGACACATTCCTAACAAACCAAGGGAGGAAGACCAAGTTGGGGCTCCGTAATTTTGGAACACTTCCGGCCTGTGAAAGCTTGAGATGTTAATTATAGTACCTGTGGATGTCAGCAGAGATCTTTTAAAAGAATAACTTAAGTGCCTAAAATCCCCCAAGAACACAGAGCCGGTTTTAGAAATGGCCGGCAAAGACAACAAAAGTGAAATGCGCAAATGCCTTCTACGCAGGGTGGTGCTGGGCAACCAGCTCGCTTTCCAGCCTCCCCCACGCTGTTGCTAGGAGACCGAAGGGCTATACTTCCATCATCTCCATACTAGCTAGGAGATTGAGTAATTGGTCTCTGGATGTGCGTGTGCTGCTTCCCAAAATATCTCTTTAAAAAGACGTGGAAGGGAGGCGGGTAGGATGGTGGAGGGAGGACTATGTCCCAAGAGGGCAGCTGGTTCCAAGAGGCAAGATTGAAGCTGGGAGATGGGGGGCCCACATGTGGGGCAAAATGAGGAGCTATTAGCATAGCTTTCCCAGATGTTTTCCCTGTGGTTATTTGGGACTGAGCTCCTAAGTGAAATCTGGAAATTGGAGATAACTCAAATTTAGGGAGCAATGTGGTTTGGTTTTTTATTCTTACTATTGAGACACAGCAAGGCTGGGAGAAATATTTTGATTTTATTTTGTAGATACTTAAAATGTAGATGCACACCATTTATAGTGCTTAATTATAGATGTTGAAGCCTGTTTTATGGGGAAGAGGAATGAAGGAAGAAATAAGGCATGATGTGGACACACACCCACATGCACACACACCCTAATGCACGTGCGTGTGCGTGCACACACACACACACAAACACACAAATGAGGTCACTGTGATGAAAATGCTTGCTTCAGCTGCAGGGAGTAAAAAAAAAAAAAAAAAAAAAAAATAGAACATTAAATCCCACAGCTGTAAGGTCTTTGGAAATTAGGAATCCTGAGGGTGAGGGTCAGCTCTGCCGCTAATAGCTACATGACCCTTCATGACTTTTCTGTGCCTCGGTTTCTTCATCTGTAACCTGGCAGGTTGAGCATCCCCAAGGCACACTCTAAATCTCCAATTTTATTAGAGTGTGACACCTTCTCCTCCTAGCCAAGGAGCAATGTCATAGTATGTCTTTATGGAGATGTTCAATTCTCTCCTTTAATTAATGGGGAAAATCCAATTGGTTCTTGCATTTTGCATTTTTTCAAATGACTATTCAATTACCTATTGCTGGAAGTCTTGAAGAATAGATCTATAAATGGAAAAACTGACTTTTAAATTTTATTATTTTCCTTTTTATCATACTTTTCATATAATACTTAACATGTCCAAAAATCCAATTTTAATAGCATCACTTTTGTTTTTTTAAAGTAAAGAAGGAGAGTGGAAGGAGGCAGGGAGTGCAATATTGACACTATATTCTGATCTTATAAATGACAACTAAGAGATTTCCTTAAAGTTGCTGGTCAGATGATTGTGTTCTAAGAATTAGAGCACAAGAATTAGGAAACTCACCTTGTAGTTCTGACTCTGTCCCTAACTCATGGGACCATGACCAGACCCTTATCTGTAAAATGGGGGTGGGGGAAGCCTGTGCTCCAGTCCTCAATAGGAATGTTGGGAAGAAAAATGCCATAATAAATGTAAATGTGCTTTGGAATATAGAAAGGGTGCACAGAACATTCTGCATTCTTTTCAGTGTGTGCCTGAGAAGTTTATTCATTTATTCAGCAAGTATCTTCTGAGATGCTGCTGTCACTGGGCCCTCGTTAGACTTTCATTCACATGGCATGGACACATGGTCAATGTCATCCATCGTCCATCCTGTTCCACAGCTCCAGGGAGAATGACTTCCGACTACTACAGATAACTGAATTCTCAGTGACCGCACCCCCCGAACACTAGACATTCTCCTAGGCTGAACCTTTGCACGGTGTGAAAATGCTCTGAAATCACTCCCACGGGTGTCTGTCTTATTTTGTTCTCGAATACTCCCAGTGACACAAACCTCAGACACTTTACTTCCTGTGTTAATGAATGCCAGTGCCTAATCATTGTACAAGCAGATGTTCCTTAGGAAAAAACAAATAAAATTAAGGCTATCTTTAGGTTAGCGAACACCCCCACTCTTGGCTGAGTAGACAAATAAGCAATGCCTTTCACCTTTTTTTTTTCTCTCTCTCTCATCAGACATGGCAAAGCTTACTATCCTGTGGAACGCCCTAACTCCCTCCTCTTGTTTTTAACAGCACCCAGGGATATTTTGGGTGGACCTCAGATATAAGAGCAGTAAGAAGCTCTATTAATTGTCTTGACACCTCTGATAGATTATTTTTCCTCACTTTTAATCTATCTGATCCCTTAAAAAGTAGCTTTCTCGTTGTGCTAAGAATGACTTGCACCCTGGAGAACAGGTGGGAAAAAATGAGCTGATGCAGCTAAAGAGTGACCAGGGAATTGTGGACTGGGCACTAGCTTTACCAGGCAGAGCTGGGCTCCTTGCCCTTCCTCCTGGGTATTTGGCAAGCCTTCAGAGTTTTCTGTAGAGGGATGGTGTGGGAGGAAGACCACAAGGAAGTCATAAAAGGATGCCAAGTCATAATGAATAAGAGTTATTCTGTGCACTCCCAGGAGATCTGAGCCCATGAGAGGCATTGGTTGGTTCCGCACCAGGAAGTGCTTGCTAAGGAAGCTTTGTAAAAGGCAAATGGACTGTGGCTGGAGGTTTGGGGGGCAAGAGGAGGTGTTCAAATAAATGCCCTCTCACTAGTGCTAGACCCTTGGCGAGGATGTGCACAGGACTGCCCTCTACAACCCTCCAACCCTGTGAATCTGTGATGCTGTAGGAGATCCAGGAGAGCCGTTCTACCCATACTCACCTCTCTACCCCAAAGCCAGGAAGACCACTATTTGTCTCCAAAATATGCTGTCCTAGAATTGAGAAGGTATTAATAACTTTGTAAAGTGCTTTTTGAAAATCTACTACAGAAAAGTTCCCTGATCAGACCGAACTGAACAAAGTAACCATCACCCTAAAGATGCCACAGAATTATTTTTTGTGCTTTTTCATTTGGCGTAATTGCCTGATTTCCAGAAAACATGGAGGTCCTCTCCAAGGGACTGTTAATACTTCTGAAGATATGGGTTCTTTTCACCACCTTGGTGACTCAGTTGTTCATTTTCAAAATTAAAACCTAGCCATTCTTAGTTTCAGTCATGGCAACCTTGCTTCTTATGGAGGCTTGTCTGGGGTCCCCAAACTAAGCCAGGAAGGAAAATAACACTCCTTTCACTTGGGAACATTCAAAGTCATCTTTACTAATAATTTATGGTTTCAAAGCACGCATTAGTTCAGCTGAACCTGGAGAAGCCTGTATCAGATAGTTTATAAATAAGTAATCTAAGGCTTAGGAAGGTTAAAATGACTTGCCTGTGGTTACATTCCCTGTTTCTAAGCGTCAGTCTACCATAACTACCTGCCTAGTTTCTTGACCTCTTAAGCTCCTTAATATCCATCCATCTATTCATCCATTTACTCACTCATTCAAAAATGACCAAGCACTACCTATGTGTCGTGCTAAGAGCCATCTCAGACAGGGAAACGAAGACACTAACATCTCTGCCTGTATAAAACTTACATACTAATTGTAGGAAATGGCCAACAAAAAATTAATTAATAAAAATTATAATACTGTCATGCAAACAAGGACAAATGGTTAGATAGTACACACAGCAGACCTGCTGGGATATCATGATTTGGAGTAAGACTCGTGGTGACAGAATCAGTTGTTGGTATGTGTGTTCCCAATTCAGTTGCCCATTAGTCTCTGGAATTGTACACAGAAATCTGGTAAGACTGAATTTAGACTCTTGAAGAGAGATCCTTATCTTGGGGCTCAGAGGCTTATAAATTACATGATTAAGGAAGTACTGGCCCCTCACATTTAGTGATCCAGGGCTAGCATTTAACAGCAATATAGCAGAATTTCAACTCCAGTATATCTTGCCAGGTTAATTTTCATGGTCACGAGCTGGGTCCAAGGTTTGTGGTTGCTTTCCATGTTACAGCAAGCTAGCAACAGGATGATCATTATCAGAACCCATGGTTGGAGAATCGGCAGCTGCTGTGGCATAATGGGGAGTTAAAGTCCCAGCCTTTTAATCGATGGGGACTGATTGATTGATTGCCTTAACCACTGGGCAATAATCGGTTTCCATGGAGCTCTGTAGGAAACACTTTCTGTGGGAACATGTAGTTCACTATTGAGCTCCTTGGATACTGACGATCTGTTTTTCAAAACATCTAGTGCTCTATCTCTCATTCTTGTACTAAAGTTCAAGGCCCTTCTCTGTCTGGCTCATTCTCTGCTAACTCAAGTCCTAGGTCGAGCACCAGGTATTTCCATTTGAATGATTGAAATTCTGGGGCCAAGCTGAACCTGGAGAAAACATTTCTCTAACCCAGCTGTGCATTAAAAATACCTAGAGAATTTGCCCAAAAAGTTGCCTATGTATTGCCCCACCTCAGACTAATAGAAACTAATTATTTCAGGGTAAGTCTTTGGCTTCTACATTTTTCAAAGTTCTCCATGTGATTCTGATCCACAACAAAAGCCAAGAAGAACTGCTCTAATATTCATCTGGCCAGAAAAATAAGACCATATGAAGAAAACCCTCATCTCAAATTAAGAAAGAAAGCTTTGAGATTTCTAGGAAAAATGGAAGACTGAACAAGTACGCAAGTCTTCCATCTTGTTTGGGACACATACATATGCTTGATAAGATATAACAAAATGGAAAAGAAAAATCTCTACGAGCCCAATGAAACTAATAGGGAAATTAAGGTCTGGGGAGTAAAGCTTTGTGACCCATTTTAAGAAGAGATAGTCATAATACCTAGTGAGTTGGGCATCAGGGAGGTGGTGGGTTTGGAGGATGGCTGTGTTGCGTCTGAGGATGTCTGTCCTAGACGCAGGACCCTTGGCTATGGCACCAGAGTCCCTGGATTGGGATGGACAGTAAATTAGAAACCTTTCTTCTATTTCCTGGATATCAATGAGACTTGGGATCCATGGGTTACCCTAGGAAAGGGAGGCACGCCCAATAATTACTGAGATAGATTTTATCCCCGAAGGATATGGACTTGAGTTAAATATCATGATTTAAAGAAAATAAAGAACATCACATTTTACACACTTGGGTTGGTATCTAAAATCCAATCTACCATAGGAGGAAAGGCTATCGATGTCCATAGGGAGGTTGCTATATTATCTGTGTGGCAATTGACTTTAAATGTATGTATGTGTATGTACAAGTTAAATCTAGCTTATACACCAGAAATGACTAGATAACATGATATATGACATATAGATATTATATAGATGACAGGAGCAGTGTCCATATGAGAAGTGATTTTAGTAGTTAATTAGTATTTAAAATATTGTTATCAAAACTAGAGTGTTTGTTAGCATAAGGGACATTAGCGTTTGTGTGTGTGTGTGTGTGTGTGTGTGTGTGTGTGTAATGGCTGATTCTGAAGACTTATTAGAAGTATTGCACAAGCACTGTCATTCCTGCATGAAAGAGGCAGAAGGACCTGGCAGGCCCAGCTCTCTAATGTGTGGAGCATAGCTTTCTGTGGCCAGAGTTTGTGGGTCTTCTGTTGTTCCTCCTTTCACTGAGTCTAAACAGAGGCCAGGCTGGTCCTGCCATCAGTACATCATTGCATGTGCCTTTGAGTGTGACTTCCATGCAAAGACAGGGAGGGGACGTTTACTGGACTACATAGCAGGTGTGTAGCCTTGAAAATAAATCATTGCTTATTTGGATGAATTTGGTCTGAACCTTGCCATCTTTGTAAAACGCCACCTTCAATTTTTTGGAAAGGCCAGGATGCCAGTTTTATGAGGTTTCTAATCACAGGACTTCAGAAGTGTTGTTCTCATCCAAGATTTCAGGTGTCCTTAAGCATGAACAAAAGGAGAGGATTTGAAGGGAAGAGTGGATGGGTCTACAGAAACAGTCGAGGGCTCCAGGAAACTTCAGTAATTTGGAAGTAAAACGGATAGCATTTTAATTGTACTGCTAATGGGAATATAAAAAGGTAATCTGGTAAAAGTTTGAATCTTTAATAATCCAAATTAGGCTATGGCTGGTCAAGCCCCCACTGGTTGAATCTTCGTCTTTAATCCACAGTTTCTTTGAGTGGGATATACACCTCGATCCCAGAGGGACACATGATCCTATCTGGATTTTTGGACAAGTTATTCCCCCGCTAACTCAGCTTTGAATTCTCCAATTTTCTGCTGAGCTTTAACCTGGTCATATATTTTTAGTGCAAGAAAAACATATCTGCACTACTGAGGGGGTGTGAGGTTCATGAAGCAAAGTTCCTGAAGAGTTTGATTTTGGGACAGTCCACTCCCAAATCTTATGTTCCTGAAGCCTACACCAGGAATGTCACCGAGATGTCCCCTGTGCCTCTCAGAGGTCGAGGGGAAGAGGTCAGATGCTCAGAAATATGACTGTGCAATACTGAGAAGCAGAAGTGTGGACAGACCACTCTGATGGCAAGGAAGGGATAGGCGACGAGACTCAGGTGGAGCCACCCTTATTTTCTCCTCCTTCACCTTTACGATTTTGGAAACACTGGTTAACACAGAGGCCAAGGGACTGTGGCATGTTCAATTTTGCTACTACTTCTGTGCATGGGTTATTTTGATTCTCAGCACTGACCCAACCCTAGAATGCCATGAGAACCAACATTTCCCTTGGCAGGTTTCTCAGGTCTGATCTCTTAGAAATGATGATGATTCTGTCTCCTCACTCCATGCTGTCTAACATGGTAGCCATGAGCCACATGTGGCTACTTAAATGTAAATTGAAATTAAATAAAATTTAAAATTCAGTTCTTCAGTCACACTAGCCACATTTCAAGTGCCAACTAGCCCCATGTGGCCAGTGGCTACCATATTGGACAGTGCAGATGGACCATTTATACCATTGTAGAAGGGTCTAGTGGACAGTGATGTTCTAGTTATCCAAGATATAAGTTGAAAGTGTCAGGTAATGGAGGGATCCATCAGGGAATTTGTACTGAAGGCTCTTTACTTTCATTGCTTTCAACTAATGAGCACTGCAGGTATCTACAGTGAGCATATCTAAAATACATACAGTCAGACAAGAAAAAGGGCCCCTGTGCCTTATGAAAATTCCATACATTTTTAAAGTAATCATGTCATTTTTAGTCTCTCTTTTGGAGGATGTTATTTATTGTAAGACATCATTTTTATTAAATACACTGTAGTACAAGAGACTTTCCATGTCAGGTTGAGAGAAGCTGGTCACATGATTTACAAACAAAACTTTTTATTTTTAAACACTGATATTCTGGTGTCACTTTGAAATCAGCCAAGATGCAATGGGTCTTAGTAAAGCAATGGACCTCAAAACAGATCGCAAAACAGGAACCAGTAATTATCAGCACAGAGACATCACATTAAAAAGAAAATAAAGCAAATAAAGAGTTCCAAATACCAGGTCACAATTTAAGGGGCAATATATCTTCAGAGAGATATTGAAATATGTGTGTGTGTATGTGTGTGTGTGTGTGTGTGTGTGTGTGTATGGCCCGCATATATACAAACATCTCTCCATGTACAGAAGCAAATGCAGAGAGTGTCCACATCTCTAGGCAGATTTGTAAGTGACAGGTAATGATCAATGAAGGCAGGGAGCAATATTTTACCATAATTTGGTCATTTGTCAAGAGATTACATATTTAAAATCCACATTTAATTCAAAGACCTTGCATTTAAAACATGTCCAGTGGTTTTATACATTTTTAAAGCAATAGTAAGATATACAAGCTGCAAGATGTAGGCCTTTACATTTCATTTTATGTTCTCCAATTTTTATTTTCCAGTTTAAACACGTGACTATTAGCAGCTTTTACTATGCTTGCTCCAGTATGTTCGACGTTCAGCCAACCTTCACTCAGGATCATTTTTATGAATGCACAGACCAGAGAAATAAAACAAACACGGACCTGGCCTAGAATGCATAGACTGAAAAAAATGACATCCCATGTTTTCCCATGTCGTCTCCTGAGACGTATGGTAAGATGGCAAAATAGTTGCTTGGTTGCTGTTGTGAAATTCACAGTGTTTTGCCTGCAACACATATACATATATTTTTTTGCTTTGCTTTGTGTTTGTGATATATGGAGCAAAATAAATAAAAAAATAAATAATAAATAAATAAATAAATAAATAAATAAATAAATAAATAATAAATGTGAAAGGAAGAGAACAGGAAAAAAATTCAGAACCTAAATATATTGAATAACCCTTGACTCAAGAAGCAGTGCTTCACTCCAGCCTTGACAACAAGAAAATAGCCTTCCTGTGCTGTCATATTTAACTACAAATCCCTCCCACCTCTAATTCTTTAGAATAACATTTGCTCTCACAACCTGGGAGTCTCTGCATTCCACAATGACACATCATAAAGAAATGGCTTTACTGCTCATTTAGCCATCGGAGGAGTTGGATCACCAGCCGCCCCTCTCAAGAAATTTCCATAACAGCGATGGAGGGCCAAACCAAAGCTCAACATTGGAAATGAAAGTCCTCCATTGGAAGGAAAAAGAGAGAGAGAGAGCAGGAGAACCAAGGGTGTGTGTATGCAGTCATTTATCTAATTAGATATACAATTTAATGCTGTTGGCATTATGGAAGGTCCAGTTTGCAAAAGGAAAGGGTAAAAAGAAAAGTCTATTCCTGACCAGGGCCTCCTTTCATCGTGGCTCTTTGCAAACGACAGCTTGGTACACTGTTGTTTGCATTCCGCTTGGATGTGGGAATTCCTCAGGGTTGCTCGCCTTGCTGTGGGGTCTTGGACTTCTCCCCATTGGCCTTTGAGACACTGGGCTCCCAACATTCTTGCTCTCTTCTGGAATGCTTGAGCTCTGAACACAAGTGTAAAGCAGCCAGAGTGGGACAAGATGAGCATACTACAAATGTACAAAATGATGAAAAAAATCCACTTTCCTTTCCTGGACCTTTACACAAGGAGATCTAGTTCGGTTAGCAGTTTCCTTTGCAAGGAGCCAGAGAAAGGACGCAGTGTAGCGGGATGGCTTTGAGTCGGTTGTTTTGGGAAGCACATTATCTTAACTAGGCCTTCCTCCCATGCAGTCCTGCACAGTTGAGAATGCAGTGTAGTCCTATCCACATGGACAATGGAAGCACTAACAGCAACATGACATTAAAAAGTTTTGGTTATTTAGCAGATTTTAAGCAAATTATTCATACTGTGCCCTACTTATAATTATCTCTATTACTGTGTGCCTATAAATTTATACATAAGCACACAAACACACTATGTATGTGTGTTTGTCTATGTATAAATCAAGTATTTATAACATATAAATACATGAACATACCACAGGTAGTGCTGATGTGAACACATATGTATAATATGAATTCTGATATAATCCTTTATAGCATAGTTCAAAATACTGTCTAGATAAGCCTGATTATGACATTGGTTCAGTGTACAAGGATTTAGCTGAAGCTATGAGCATGATTACATATCATGATATCTCAGCTGCTTGTCACCTTGTGTGTTCCATTTTGTTCTTCTAACTTCATATCCTGCTTCATGAACTTGTTAGGTTCTTTCTTTCCGACATTGGAGTCTCTAGTGAACTGAATCATGGTCTTCAGAGTCAGAACATTTCGATTCAGTCCACTGCCAGAAGCTAGCCTGGAGATTACTAGCATGCCATTTAACTTCCCCGAGTCTCCATTTCCTCACCTCTACAAAAATGGAAATACTTTGCTAACATATGTGAAAACTGGTTGGAAAACTATGAAACGATTTATTAATGGAAATGACTGTCAGAGTTTGGGCTGGAGAATTAGGTTGGTCACTACTATCGTTGGGGTTTGTAACAAATTTGATGGCAGGCCATGTTCTGTGATCATCACATTTTAGAGTGAGGTTGCTCCTAGAAGAGCATGAGAAGAGGGAACTGTGGAGGACCAGTGTGGGATATCTGAAGATAGTGGTTCCTTCAGCTACTTTAAAAGCAATCTGGTATTCTTTCAATGCAAGACGTCGCTAAAATCAGTACACACTCTTGAGACAACAAAGGAAGAAAATAATAATCAGCAATATAAATAACTACAAAGCTTTGCACTTGCATAGAACCTTTCATTTCAAGACCTTGAGGGACTTGTCAAAAGGTAAGGAGAGGTGTTTTTTTGTTTTTTGCTTTTTTTTCTTCAGAGGAAAACAACACTGGAATGGAACGGAGTGCTCCCATCTTCTCATTTGCCTTAAACAAATCCTTGCTCTAAAACTTCACAGCCCTCCTCGAATTTGATCCTTTGGCATCTCGCCTCTTTGCTCTCTGTTAAAATAAAACAAATAAGTTGCAGCTTCTTTTCCCAGAGCAGCTGGCCAGTCCCACAGAATGGCAAACCTGTGCAGGTTTTCAGGTCATCGTTGATGGAATCTAGAAAAGTGTTGTACAAATCTGCCCCTTTTCACTGCTTCACAGAGTGCCCCAGTGTTTTAACAGTACCATGGGTCCTTAATAGGATATATACGTGCAGGTATATATCATGGAGATATGGCTTTCATTATATTATTATGTGTATTCTGGAGGGTTTTTTTTTCCCACTGACAAAGAGAACAAACAACTCAACTCCCGTGTCTCACAGGCCAGCACAGAACTTGAAGAGACTGCAAGGTTGGTCTTGTTTGACCCCCTTCACTTGATTGCAGATAAAGTGGATTTCCTTTTGTTCTCTGTGAATCGACATTTTTGTTTTTTTTTTGAGAACTGGCTTTCAAACCCTATAATGGAAAATAAGGTGTTCCAGTAATTAAGGGCACAAGCAAAACCCAAACAGAACAATTGCACCTTCAGAAACAAATATGAAATAAAATGACTTGAGATGAATTAAAATCACTCCCTTTCAATCTGGCTCGTGTTATAAAGATGTCAAGTTAGCAAAATTCCCCTCACAGAGGGTAGCAAGTTTTCTTGAGGAAGAGAAATATTTGTCTTCCTTGGTGTAACTGATCATCCAAATAACTGTAAATTTCTATTTAAATTTACAACCTCGTTTCACAAAACCTGTGACTGTGCCCAGAAGCGCACCTCCAAAGCTTGGTCTGGGCACAGCCTCCCATTGGCGTGCTGTGCCTCATTTTTTATTTTACTTCTTTTAATGGAGTGAAGAAAACAAAACAGCATACTGACAGTGGACGACGCTTGGAATGAAACCACTCTCCCAACCAGAGCCCACAGCAAGGACGTGGCCTGCGTACACTGAACATCAATGCCTATGATATCCCCAGAGATGAGTTTTCCTTTCCTTGGGGATTGACTTTGCCCTTCCCACAGTCCCACAGTCCCACAGTCTCACAGTGGGTTCAACGTGCATAAGGGCATCCAGGCTTCAGGGTCCATATTTGTTAAAACCCATCACCACCCTATGGTCCAGAGACATTTATACTCAGCTAATGAACTCCATTAGCTTCCCCTAATTATATAAGTTATACCTTTTATAAATCTGCTCTACATATCAGGGGCACGACATCTGGAGCAGTAGTTTCTGCACACAAGGTATTAATCGACGAAGACCATGCACAGTTTTGCTTGCACAGTTAAAAGGACAGGTGGGTGGTGGGCAGGGGTTGGAGGGAAGTGCTGTCTGAAAAGTTCAATATAAGAGAAGCTTGCCTCCGAAGGTATCGCTTGTCCTAGCTTTTCCAAGTGCTTGGCTTTCCTCCCCAACCCCGAAATGATCTCTGGACAAGAATCCACCTGTTTTCAACAGAACTTGACAAAGGGTCATGGGATAACACCTGGGAAACCAAACCAGTGCCGTTACTGTGACCTACAAAGACCAGGCTGTCTGAGCACGTGAGGTGCCACCTTGCGTCTCCCGAAGCCATCTTTTCTCTCTACTACACTCCAGTTTCTGCTGATGGGAAATGAATAGTCCATGCCACAGAGTTCAACAGTCTTGTTACTCCTCAGAAAGGTCCTCAGGGGAAGGTGCCGAATACATTCCTCCCAGCTAACAGTTGCTCGGTTTTTCCTAAGTAGGGACTGACGCCCGCTGATCCCAATGGTTGTCTTTGTTCCTCCCATATGGTGGTTCATAATATATCTTCTTTCTCTCTGGTTTTAATCTCCCATAATTAAAGGGCTTCCCAGATTGAACACAAGTTTCCTGTTTTCATACACAGGTTTAAGCCATCCAAAAACAATAAGAACAGTAATAATAATAAATAAATAGAAGTGAATCCATAGAAACTCTCGATGTCTGTATAGCAGAAGCGACAAAGTTTAAGTCATATTTGTTTCCCTTTTTTCATCCACATCAAAGGCAGGAATACAACAAGGCATTGTTAGTTGTGGTGGGCAAACTGGAGTGTCTGCTGATATAACAAATTAGGTTTGTTAAGGCCTTTGTCTATGCAGAGTTAAGAGTAATGCAGAAGCCAGATCGATTAAAAAAGAAAGGGTAAGGACTGTGAAGCAGGGAAGACAAGAAAGAAAGAACAAAAACAAAACAAAAACTGGGGAACAAACCAAGGGAGATGGAGAGAGAGAAAGAGATAATGCCAAAAAGAAGTCCATACTGTATCTACGGATGGAGAAGTACACATTGCTTCCCTCTGAAAGCTTCTTAGCGTCTTTGTTGTTAATAATACTGTCAGAGTAGAGAACAGCAGATTGATGGCATCCAGCAGCAGTTAAAAGACGTTCGTCCTCTCGGCCCATCTGAGGAGGTGCTTTGGGAAGGGTCGGTCTGGGGGAAAGGGCCCTAGCCTAGAATATCCAGATAGACCGGAGATGCCTTGGCCAAGTTCTGAAGGAGGGTGTGGATGCCCTTGATGTTCTTTCTCATGTGGGGCTCGCGCTGCCAGCACCCCAGCATCAACTCGTAGACCTCCTGGGGGCACGTTCGAGGTCGCTGCAAGACTCGGCCCTGAGTGATGCATTCTATCACCTGGAGGAGGTCAAAGATAGGATCAGACGAGAGGAGAAACAAAACAGGTAAAATAAATGTCAGCACAAAGAGAGGGTTGCTTTAAAGAAACCCACTCAGTGTTCACTTTCTTCAGAAAGAAGAGAGCCATTATTATAGATTTGGTATATTGTGTTTAATTGTATTACACCCATTTTTTAAGCACACTGATTTCACTGAACTAGTGGAGAAGGAACTTATCGATAAGGAATGATCCCAAATCTCACCCTAGAATTCCAATGTGTGTTTAGTTTCACCAGCCTGAGATGGAACCTATGTCCCCTTCATGTCAGGGTTCCGACTGATGAGGGACTCTCAGGCTGTAGAAATGAGTGGTCATTTTAGATAATGAATTTGGATAAAAGACAGACTTGGGCCTGAAGATGTGAGGTGGCTGACCAGAGCTATGTCTCAAATATGGACATATTTGCAAAAGGATTATAATAGGAAAACAAAATGCTTGAGTTTCTGTAGTAATGCATGGTCTACTGAAATGTGTAAAAAGGAAAGAACCGTGAAACCTTATTGGAATAATATACAAACACTAGCTGGGCTCGAAGGGTGCCAGAATGTCACAGCTGCTAGTAATTTGCTAGATGAGCAGCACATAGTGATTCCTTAGTTCCATCACCAGAGGATGCCAAGTGTGTCAGCAAACACTGTGCTTTTCTTTTCTTTTTTTAATTTATCTTAATTGTTGAAAGTATTACAGATAGATGTTCTCCCTTCCTCCCGATTGACCCCCTCCATCCTGCCCCCCCCACCTTCCCCACACTATTGTCTATGTCCATGGGTTATGCATATATGCATATAAGTTTTTTGGTTAATCTCTTCCTACCCACCCCCTTCCCTCTGAGATTTGTCAGTCTGTTCCCTGCTTCCATGTCTCTGGATCTATTTTGTTCACTAGATTCCACATATAAGTGAGATGATGTGATGCTTGTCTTTCTCTGATTGGCTTATTTCACTTAGCGTAATACTCTCCAGGTCCCTCCAGGTCGTCTCAAAGGGTAAGAGACACTATGCAGCTGTGAAAAAGAAGGATTACTCTGCTTTTCTTTCTCTAGAACTCTTAAATTTCAAGAGCGACTATACTTTGGCCATGACATTTAGGTACTCAGCAGGCCATTTGGGAAGTTCTGCACCCAGCAAAGCCTCATAAGATCGTGTCCTGACTTCCAGCCAAGGGGAGCCTCTTGGTGTCAGCCCTTTGAGAGGGTCAAGCCCAGCCAGCCCTTCACCCACCTCGTTGTTGGACAGCTGGTACCAGGGCTGTTTGCCATACGTGAAGATCTCCCACAACACGACCCCCAGGCTCCAGACGTCACTTTCTGTGGTGAACTTCCTGTACATGATGCTCTCCGGAGGCATCCAGCGAATGGGCAGCATCGTGTGGCCGCCAACCTGGTGGGAAAGGGGTGAACAAGGAGGAATGAATCACCTCCAAACCAGGTTCCCACCATTAGAGGGAAAGGTGTGGAAGGGAGATGTGGGGGACATTTTTCTTCTTTTCCTTTATTTGAATTTATTGATTTTAATTGTTTATAAACACACAAGGAAAATATGATTTCTTTATAGTCTCAAGCACCAGAGACAGAGGACAAAAATGGTCAACAAATTTTTTTCATATTATTTGCAATTTTCTGTCAAAACTAGATAGGAACAGAGCTGATGACTGAGTGGATGTTCATTTGGATAAAAAACACATATTTTCTGGTTTGAGGATGACTCAACCTTCTAATTAAGAAGATAGCTTTGATAAGGATAACAAGTAGGGGGTTCTTCATTCCAAAATGACCCACCAAATGACTCTACTTCCTTAGCAAGGCCAGTTTAAGGTGTTAAGACGACAGCACAGTACTTCCTCGAACACCTTCCCCAAAACCCAGTGATGAACAAGGCAGAAATTATTCCCATTTTATAGATGAAGCAACTGAGGTTCAGGTTGCTATACACACACAAAAGTCAGGTGTTTGGATTCTGAGCTCAGGACTTTTCTTTATGACAGGGCACTGCAGCTAGGTTTATTTACAAAAATAAATAAGTAACTATGGTTTTAAAAAGCCCATTTAAGTGAAAACATGGAGTCAGAGGCATTAGATGGCAAGAGCATTGGCACAGGCAAAGAGAACTTTGACAAAGGAGACTCATTCATGATTTCCTTCCTGGAGAAAGTGAAGTACTCCGTTTTCAGGTTTGTAGCCCATCAGGGCTGTCTCATTTTATAACCACGATCAGATTTCTGGACAGTAGCTCTGTGGATGTTTTCATGCTGGTAAACCGCAGCACAACCAGCCCAAATGCCATGCCTGACACCGGGCAGCAGGTGAGCTCACAGACACCAAGAATTAGACCTCACGGACAACTCTCAGCCCCTGGGTTCCCTGCCACATAGAGTTTCTGCCCAATTATCATTCTCAATATCCATTTCTAACTCATTAAATAAAGGAAATGGACTAACAGTGTCTGAAAAGTGCTGCTCAACTCCAGAGCCCAAGGAGCTGAGAGGGTCAGAGATGTCTAATATGCTTGGTGATTTCAAAAATGCTCTTAGCATCAAAGAAAGCACAAATGTGAAAAGAGGAGGGTGTTTTTGTTTTTTTCCATTCTTCTGTGTACAATGACTTGGAATCTGACAAGTAGGAACATAACTGGCTCAGGGTTAGGGTGCCCTTCTATCTCTACTGTTCAGCTTTGAATACACTAAAAGCTCCTACACTAAATAGAGGCTGGTTGCCTTCCATCAGCTTTTGATTTTCTCACTTGCTTCCCACCCCTGTAGTGACAGGTGGTCACTGCTCAATGAGTACAGATTTCCCTCGTGAAGCTGCCTGGACGAGCCTGAAGGTGATGACAAGACTCACCATCAGGGTTGATATTCAAAACACAACCCATGTGACACAGGTGCTGACCAGCCAGAAAGGATGCTGGTGGTAAACTAATTTGAAGGTGTGTTTGTGGGGGAAAAGGAGAGAGATAGAGAGGCATTTACATACATCTCCTAGAATCAGACAGCAGAAAAACACACTCTGGGATGTGTTACTCTAGCGAGATGCCAGGCTTTCCATATTCCGAGTGGATTACCAGCTGCAATGCAGTGGACAACACTCAATTCATGATATTAGACACTCTGGCTTCCAGGACACACTCCAGTGAGCCATTTCCTACTTACATAACCTTGACTAGTTGCCAAACATCTCTGTGCCCTAATTTCTCCAAATATAAAATGTGGGGAACAATGAATACCATCCGGGGTTATCATGAGGTTAATACCTAAGCAGACAATATACATTTCAATGCACTGACTATTTTCAAGGTGTTGCTTCCTACTCTGTAATTTTACTGTCTGATTTCCTTAAAATGGGAAGCAGCCATTCTGGGGACATAAGGAGAGTCAACACATACATCTCTCCCACACTCCTCACTGCAGTGACAATACTCCGGGGTCCCGTGACTATAGCACCTACTCTATCAGGTTTTCTGTCCTGCATTGCTAATGGCCAAAGAAAAGGCTCCTGTTTCCTTTAAAGGAGAAAAAAAAACAAGGTTTCACATTTTGATTTACATGTTTTCCCATCTGATCATTTATTTTATGCTTGGACAGATTTTTCACTTTAATTCTTTCAAGAATCCCTTCTGGGATTTCACACATGCTGTTATAAATAATGCTTTCCTTGTTCTGATGTCAAACGGGTGAGTGTAAGAGAATCTAATAAAAGTTCAGACAGGGTTCACAAGTTTTCTAAACCCATTTAGAACATTTCTTTTGCAGCCTTTTCTTGGGATTTTGGAGCATGTCACAAAAGTAGACCAAAAAAAAAAAAAAAAAAAAAAACAACAACAACAAAAACAGAGTCACCATCGTTACAAATTACTGTCACATTTCAGTCACAATCACTGGATGGTTTTTGGAACCTCACAAAATCATACTGTGCTGCGGCAACAAACACAATGAGACATTTGTTTTGTATTGTGCTACTTGGCAACTTGCCCTCACACCCTTGCTTAAATATTTGTGACATGGAATGTGATCTCCAGTATGACACTGGGAGTCAGAACTGTTGCTTTGACTGCCGGGTATGTGGCGGTGCCTGGAGAGATTCTCCAGTGATCCGTGTGGGTCAGGCCACATGCCCTTCCCTAAACTCACCAGATTGAACTGACCAAGATGGGAGATCCAGTTCGCTGGGAGTTGACTTGGACTTGCAATTTTTATTTTCCTCAACCCCAGAGACTGGGGTTCTAGTTCTGTAATTACCCACCACCACTTTGCCACCGTACCGTAATCATCTATCACCACTTAGGTGTAAATGCTTTACAAAGCATTTCTTCTCACTTATCTCACTTGAACCCAAGAGCTACCCTCTTGGGTAGACATTGGCTCATCTGCATATTACAAACAGTGCCCCCAAAGTTCAAAGAATTAGTAGCTTACTTAGAGCCACACACATAACGCCTCCCCACTGAACATCTTGCTCTCACTCTGATGGGTCACTCTGTGTTTCCAGGTTCTCAGTCTCCAGCACAGCACGTGCCCTGTGTGTTCAGCCAGCAAGTAAGTTCTGACTCCTCGCCTTTGCTCCTCGCTCAAGTCTGTTAGAAAATTTGATCTTCTTTCTACCTACTTCCCAAAAGTCCTAAAGGCAAGCTCAGGTTCCACTAGTTCAAGCGGTCCCTGCTACAGCTCAGTGCCTTTTCTAAGTACCAGGAAGCCCAGCACCCCTTAGTTTAGTTCTGGTAACACTGTAGACCAGGTGCTCCCCTCCTTTTTTTTTTTTTTTTTTGCTAACAGATCACATGCCTCAGGAAAGGTGGATGCTAATAAGTTATGTCTTGCAGGACATGAGGGGGTTGATTAGTAAGCATAACATGTCTTCAAGTGGGTTTCTTGTGAGTACTGATATTTGGGAAGGAAATCTCAAAGCGTGCTTTCAAGGAGATCAGTGTTCACTACCTTCCTAGCCATCCTCCAATACCTTCTTTAAACTCTTGATAGCACCAAGCCTTAGATTAAATGGATGGAACCTGGCTCACCTATTCAACACTACAAATAAAAACAATTCAATGAAAGGTGTAATTTCTTAATAAAATGCAACCAAAAATACCGGGGTTTGCATGGAGTATAAAAGCTAAATTGTATGAGAAATCCCCTCCTTGGTTTGCCATCTGTAGACAGGAGGGGCGGGGTGGGGGGGTGGTGGATCTATGGTGCAGACCTGGAATTATTCAATTTACGACTGAAGTCTAAAAGGATGTCATAATGCATAACATGAAGGGAGTATTGTTCTACAGATGGTGACTAGCATGTCATATCTTAGGAGGCTGGAGGATAAGGACAAAGGCTTAAGAAGAAAGTCAAACCATGGAAAAGAAAAGGACTGAATGGCCATCACAGCCCCTAATCATTGCAACATGGTGAAATCAGCAGCGCTAACCAGAACAATGTCTGAGGCCCATGGCCAAAAAGAAATCCTATAGTGACTAAAATAAATCAAATTACAGAAAATAATGAGCTCTGTTTTTAAAACATATCAAGAACTATTCATTTAACTCTTCATGCAATTTCCATAACACCTCACAATTTTGATGGTGATATGTATCAGATGATCTGGTTAAACATAAAAATAATAACTGTGTTCTAGTTAAAATACCGGGGCCTGAGCATCCTTTAAATCTACCTGGTTGAAAGGTATTTAACACAATAAATCCTGGCAAAATACTAAAAGGCCCTTGGTAAAACTGTCTTGTGGTAGAAATCAATGATTTTATTATTTTTAAATCACATCTAATCACTTCAACTGCAATATTTATATCTTACCCAGGAAATACTTCTTGGGTACATAGTTTTTGGTCATTAGGTTGTAAACTGTGAAAATTTCCCTGTCACTTAACAAGCAATATGATTTATTTTTCTACATCGGAAAACTAGGATTTAGGGAAATCAAGGAACTTGCTGAGAAAGTGTAGCTATGAATTGATGACCAGCAGTATTGAAGACAGCTCTCTATCCCACCACTATTCATGCTGAAAACCTAAGTTCTTTCTCAGTTTTTTTACAAATATATAAAGCATCTATTTCCCTGGTACAAGTTAACAAGGAAGGCACAACTCATTTTCCAGGTGCACCAGGAGATGACAGAAGAGGTGACAAGCTTAGCTCCCCTCTTTTTGTTGGGCTTCATAAAAAATGCATCTACCATCAGAGATCTTCTAAGTACCTCGTCATCTTCTCTTCATCTACTGCATCCTTCTCAATGTTGGCCCCTCCCAGTCCATTCCTACTTCCGTTTCTTTGAGTCTCACTTGTCCACTCCCATTTCAAACACCCATGTTGCATGTCTTACCTTCCCAAATGATCATGAGTATCCCCACCACAACTCGTTATTCCTCAGTGGTGATGCCTCGTCTCCCTTCTGTGTTTATGAGAGACATGATGGTAGGCTGGAGCCTTTCTATAGATTCAAAGTAAATGCCCAGTTGGCTTTGAAACCACTGGTGATATAAAGTGAGTAATGCTAATCTGGGACCTTCTAAACTCAACTAGCAAAACCAATGATGCCTGGGAGGCCACTTTCAGCTTGTGGTATTTACTCAGTGAGTGAGTGATAACTTGTTTAGAAGCCAAACATTTTACTCCCTTAGAAACATGCAGGCCAAAGGGCAAGCCCCATTAAGAGATGATTAGCTGTCAGAGGCTTTGGGCAGCATTAAATATTGAAGAAGCTCCTAGACCTCCTCATGCACCCTTCACCCAACTGCTTTATCTCAGCAGTTTCTCTTGATCTGTTCCTTAACAATTTATGATAGCTGTAAACTTTAAGAAGTAGTCGGACCTTGTTTACTTATTTATTGTGTTGCATCTGTAGCATGAAGTTAAAAAAATAGATAAACAATTTACGCAAAATATTCTCCTAGGAGAAATTGGAACCACTGTGGTCAGACTGTGGGCGCTTTCTGACCACATCCAGGAAGATCAGAATTCTCCAGTTATAAAAAGCTTTTGTGGCATGTGGCTACTGAACCAAAGGATACTTCATGGGAAGAGAGTCAGCCCATCCGGCCTTGCCTACAAGTCCTGAATGAATGCAGATCAAGTTGAGTCAGGAGGACTGTTGGTGACATCCTGGTCACCCTCTCTGGTACAGTGGGAATTATTACTACACCTGAAATTGCTGTTATGTGTAGCCTAGAAAATTTTTAATTATCTTTTGCCATAGGATCTGGTCATTATCAATCATATGGTCATAACAGATGGGTTATGGCTTAGTAACTTCAAGCCAAGTATTTTGTAATTAGTCCAATAAATAAAAATAACAACAGCCCTGGCTGGTTTGGCTCAGCGGTTAGAGCGTCGGCCCGCAGTCCAGAGAGACCCGGGTTCGGTTCCCGCTAAGGGCATGTGCCTCGGTTGTGGTTTGTCCCTGGCCCCGGTTGGGGTCCTGTGGGGGGCAGCCACTCCATGTGTCTCTCTCACATCCATGTTTCTCTCTCTCTTCCTCCCTCTCTCCCTCCCGCTCTGTTTGAATATGAATACAAAAATGTCCTCGGGTGAAGATAAAAAATAATAATAATAAAATAAATAAAATAAATGTTTGCCAAAACTCAGAACTATGTACTAAAAAGGGTGAATTTTACTATATGTACATTATATTTCAATAAACCTGACTTAAAAATAAATAAATAAAGCTTTTAAACTAATGCTCAGTATATAATAAGTGTGCAAATTATATTAGTTGTTGTTGTTATGCTAAGTATTTGAGTCTGCAATAATCCTATGGGGTAAGTCACCCATATTTTTTCTGGTCTGCGGGCCGACACTCTAACTGCTGAGCCAAACCAGCCAGGGCAACCCATATTTTTAAATCTCAGTTTAAGAGATGAGGAATCTCCAGGGCCAGAGGCAAAGTGACCTAAGCAAGATCACACTGCTAAGAAGTGCTAGAGTCTAGACCAAGACCCAGCTTTCCAAAGGGATGGCACTCTTTCTAGACTGTCTCAAGTCTGACATGGAGTCAGACTCAGGGACAGGAAAGCTCTCTGCATGAGTCTGCTTAGGCTGCCATAATGAAATACCATAGACTTGGTGGCTAAAACAACAGACATTTATTTTCTCACATTGGCTTGAAGTCTAACATCAAGGTTCCAGCAGTTTGGTGTCTGGTGAGAGCACTCTACCTGGCTTGCGGATGGCTTTGTGTAGCTTGCGTGTGTGTGCAGACAGAACGAGCTTCAGGTATCTCTATTAATAAGGACACTAACCCTATTGGTTTGGGGCCCCAGCCTATGACCTTATCTACCCTCAAGTACTTCCTTGGAGGCCCCAGCGCCAAATACAGAGACACTGAGAGTTAGGATTTCCAGATACAAATTTTGGGGGCATACACAAACATTCAGTCCAAAGCTTCCCTTTGTACTTGGGAAAGCAAGAACAGCTCCAAATACTAAGAGTTGTACAATTCTGGTCCAAAATGCCATTCTGAGGTCTTCTGTTAACATCTTTATATCCCCAAAGTGAAGGCTCGCCCTCACCACTCTCTTCCCTTCCTGGATGACTCTTGATGGTTTTCCTATTACCAACTAATTCTAGAGCTTAGCCAATGGCTTAAACCTGCTGTTATTCCCCAGTAACCCCCAGATTCAACTAATTTCCAGTGCAAAACTTAGAGCAATTTCAGCCTGCACTCTACCCCAATGTCCCTGGGATTAGCAAAGAGTGAACAAACCCTGGAACTCTTTAGTGGTGTGTAGAGAAAGGCAGAAGGGCTTCCTGGACTCCATGTTGCCTCAAATGACATCCTTTGTGGGTCCTATTGTCCCCTGCTTGTGCACTATATACAATTTAAAAAGCCAGAGTCCCAGATTTAGAAGTGATTATAGTTTCACCTAATTTTGTATTTAATCAGGAGCAAATAAGTCTTCTTTCAATATAGCATGAAACTGCAATCACACTGATGTTTAAGAATCACATTGGGATCTGGAAACAAGGAGTCTTCATTTTAGCAATAGAGTGAACTTCTTCAGTAACACTAGGCCCTTCCCTTCCCTCTGCCAGCCTCTCCCCACCCCATCCACTAACTCTTATCAACCTTGATGGGGAGTTTCCTGAGTGATCAATGGGAGGATGAAGCCGCTGGAAAGGACTAATATAGCATGCTGACTGGCATTGATGACTGCTTATACATCACTCAGCTATGTGGATTTGTACGTTCCAATGACATACATTTCATCAAGAAGCCATTTTTTATGTTCAATATAAGTGAGCTTTTTATGACCTCCTGTGCATTATGGTTTTGAACTCAAGAGACCATCTGACTCTTTAGCATTTGAGACCAGAGCATTGCATCTTTTCATGGGGAAAAGCCATGGGGGCTGACCTGGTGCTGAGCAGAGGCCAGCAGAAGTGCAGGGCTGATAAACATTCATGTCATTGTGTATGTTAAGGTGATTGGATGATGCTGGTGTAGTACAAAAATTCCAATGTGAAATTATTTCTATGGTAATAACTCAAAAAGGCTGATATTCCAGCTAGCTTTTAGAAAAAGAAATCAATGATTTGTCAACAGAGTGGTGGTGGAGGGGGGGCACTCTGCGAGCCAGCTGGGATTACGGCGATTATTGCTTCCCTGGGTGCATTATGTCTAAGTGGAGAGATCAGGTTTCTGGGTGGACACCACATATCTGTCCCACCATTAACCGCAGCTTCTTAGTTAACACTGAAGACACTACCAGGATGTACATTCCACCATTAGCCTGAGATGGAGACTTAATGCACGAGAGCCAGTTGAAAATGAATAAGATCCTCTTTCCTCCCAGTTCACTTTGATATGGAAACTAATGCCTGTGTCCACATGAGGGCAACAATAAAGGGCCAGTTGCTTCCTCCATCGAGCTCTGAATGCCGACCTGGCATCATGATGGTCCTTTTCTGCAATGTCTGTGATATACATAATGTGTAGAGATTGTGACTTCAGTTACCTGACTTATGTTCATGAGGGCTAGGAAATCATGTAATTAAAGTAACTCTCAGTTACTGAGCACCAAGTCTGTGTGCCACATCCTGTGCTCAAGCCACTGCTTAGATTTAAAACGTACTTTCTCATACTTCTCCCAACATACCTTCAGATAAAACGTACCCATGGAAATATTACAAACAGCAGCTGTTTTGCGCTCACGAAACTGGAACTCACTCTCTGACCCACAGCTTTTCTGCGCAGAGCAGAGAGGGGCCTCTCAGTGTTATGGAAACCCAGTGTGGAGTAGCTGGTTGTTCCTAAAACCTTTCCACCAAAGCAACGCAAACTGAAGAAATAAGGGAAAGACCAGGGTGTGGGGAGTAACTGGGACATGTGTGTGAGTCTGTCCCAAGGTGCCTGTGGCATTTCTTTAAAGCCTTACACTTACTTCATCTTTAACATCTAATATAAGTGTTGTGTTAGACTCCACGGTGCCTTATGAGCAGTAATAGCGTGCCGCAAAGTCATTTACTAAAACGGATGTTCTGGAAACCTAGGCCATGTTTGTTTTGTGGCTTCATGAATCTCTGGTCTGGACACATCATCTTGGTCAGGGTCTCCCCAGACTCCTGTTTGAGAGGTGCTGGTGGTGGAGATGAACAGGTTAGGAAGCCAACAGACCTTTTTCCTGTCCAGCTCAACCACTTACTAAGGAAATACAAACAAATTATTTTATGCCTTAGAGTCTCTAAATAAGAATAAAACCTTCTAAATAAGAATAAATAAGAATAAAATTCTAAATAAGAATAAAACCTTATAAGGTTATATGAAGCCTATACCCTTCCCCAACAGACTAAGTTCTAAAAGAGGTAATAAACAGCTAAATGGCCAGAAGTGAGCAAAGAGAAACATTCAGGCAATAGCCTTGAAACAGCCCTGCACCAGGATTCCGTGTGGTCCTGCTCACTGCATAGGACCGTTGACACTGGGCTCCCTGTACACGCCCCCT
Organism: Tadarida brasiliensis; assembly: GCA_030848825.1. Classification (NCBI taxonomy): domain Eukaryota; kingdom Metazoa; phylum Chordata; class Mammalia; order Chiroptera; family Molossidae; genus Tadarida; species Tadarida brasiliensis. The sequence goes on from CM061269.1 coordinate 37,366,319, forward strand.
TCCAGAGCTGTCCAACCTGGTGACCTGTATAGAAAACCTGGGGCTCTGTTCCGGTGCTGATACGACTCTCCATGTGACTTTGCGCAAGTCATTGCCTCCCTCTAGGCCACAGGTTTTCCACTTATAGAATGGGGACAATGATACTGTGTCTTATCTGTTAGGCTCAAGTGAGGTAGCTGAGATAAAGTATGGCTTCCATGGTCACACCCAGTCCACATGTGCTATCTCATAGTCTTGCTTTTTTCATGTGTCTTTATTCCAGTATATTTCAACACATGTGTATTTAGTTAGTGCCCATAACGTTGTCTGCAGCAATGTTGGGGACACATTTAAGGAGATTAGGTCCTTGAGCACCAGAGCTTGTTCCGTAACCACAATGCCAGGCGGAGAACGGTGCCATGGTGGAAATGTGAGCAACTGGCCGTGGAGTGTGATGCTCCCAAATCTACTAATGCCTTCAGCTCCCTTCCACCCAGAAGTCGACATTAGGATGCCCAAGCATTTACCATTCTGTCCAGAGAGTCCTGAAAGGACACTGTTGAGAAATAGCAGAAGAGAAAGTTTTCAAAAAGATCAAGACCCCAATTCCTCCCTGAAGTTTCCTGACAAGAAGGAGTTGGCCCCCAGGCCCCAAGGAGGCTGTGATGGCTGAGTCGTGTTAGCTTTGCGGCTGGTGTTCGACACCTAGCTTCCATTTACTGCAGGCCTGCCACGTGCACGGCGCAGCCAGGAACTTGACGCGTATTATTTCATTGAACACATGGGGCCACCAGCTGAGCCCAGGCTGGGATGCAGAGGGGCCTCAGTGAGGGCTCGCCGTCAGCTGCATGGGACAGACAGCAGTTCAAGCATGGGGGCTTGTCTCACTCCCTGGACGTGTGCAGCACGCAGTCAAGGGCTGGGGGAACACTGAGAAGTCGTTCCAATGACACCCTTCGGGAGACATCTCAAATGTGCCCACTTCTTCCCCCCTCCATCTTCATCTCCGTCTGTCATTACTCTCCTCGTGCTACTCTGACAGCCTCTGGACTGTCTGTCCGTTTCCCTTCTTACCACTTTCCAATCCACTCTCCATTTACCAGCCAGAGAAATGGTCTTAAAATATTAATTGTATCAAGTCCTTTGTTTTCCTACTGTAAACTCTTCAGCGACTTCTCACTGCCCTTAGGATAAACTCCAAAGTCACGGAAACGGCTGACAGCACCCTGGTCGCTCTGAGAGTCTCCTTCCCCGTCTCTGCTTGTTTCCCTCATTCCCTGCAGAGACCCATCCATTTTGGTCTTTAAAAAAATTTTTTTTTTCTTTATTGACTTTACGGAGAGAGGAAGGGAGAGGGAGAGAGAGATAGAAACATCGATGAGAGAGAACATTGATCAGCCGCCTCCTGCATGCCCCTCACTGGGGATCGAGCCCACAACCTGGGCATGTGCCCTGACTGGGAATCAAACTGGCGACCTCTTGGTGCATGGGTCGATGCTCAGCCATTGAGCCACACCGGCTGGGCCCATTTTGGTCTTAAATGTCTTAGCACTTTCTCACCTTAGGTCCCTCACACATGCAGCTCCTCAATTGTTTTTTTTTTAACCTGGCTAACTTCCCCTTGTCCCTCGGGACTTAACTTAAATATCTTACTCTTAGACATCAAAATCAAGTTAGACCAGCAGGCAGCACTGCCCCCCCTCACCGCGCCCATCAGGGGTAACGACGGCTTGTCTGTGTGGTTCGTCCAGCTCCCGCTGCCTGTAGACTCCAGGGCTCGTAAAGAAAGCACTGCCCCGTGCTCGAAGGCTCCGTAGGTATTTCTCAGATGAAGAGGGTGCATCTGGCTGCCCCAGGACTTGTGGATAGACAATTCGGTACAAAATAAATGTGGAAGGAAACAAGGGGCTAAAGCCAGAAAGGTGGCATCCTGCCAGCCCCGTGTGAGGCTGTCGGCACAGACCCCGTGTAACTGAGAGGGATATCCAGGGGGAAAGGAAAAAATGGCCAGTAGCTGATTTGCTTTAGAGAGCGACACCTGTTTCTAATTTAAACTGCAAATAAGGAATGGAAACATACATACGTTGTACATGGAGTAACGGACATATGAGATAATTTACCAAGAAAAGCCATGGGAGCCAAAATTAATGGGCTGAAGTGACCCCTCAGTTGAGGAGGGGGCGTGAGGTGCTGGGAGAAGTCAGAGAGAATGGGAGGGCTCCTGTCCCGGGTTCCTTCCCTTTGCTCGGCCTGTGGCATGTCCCATTGGCCATCACAACTTCACTGAGTGAAGCCACCTGCATACAGAGGCCCCTTGCGGCCCCATCAGAGTTCCCCGGGAGGGGCTCAGAGTGGCAGATGCTTGGAGGTGGGAGAGGCTTGTCCTGAAGCTGCCTTGGCATGGCCCCACCTATGCTCACTGGTGATGGCTGGAGAAGTAAAGGAGGAAGATGGAGATTAATGAGAGGGGGTCTAAAGCCCTCAAGCCAGCCCTCATCATCACCACCACCTCCTGCATGAGTGACACTCTGACTCTCACCTACCACCATAGCTCCACACCCGAAACCATGACCACAGGGCTATGGAGTAACTGAAGTCTGGAGAAGTGAAGCTAAAAGCCAAACCCCCGTGGTCAAAGGACTATCCATTTCCACCACAGCAGGTACTATTAAGAAAAGCTATTACAACATATTTTGGATTCTCGAACCCTCATTGCACAAACTATAGATTGATCTTTTTAGTCATTGAGTTGATAACCATGTGTTTTTTCTTATTCACTCGTTCAGCAAAAATGTACTGAGCTACCTACTGGCTGCTAGGCATTGTTCTAGGCAGTGGGGACATGTCCTCATGAAGAAAAAGCAGCTGGTGACTGCTTTGTGCCCCATGCCCTCACGAAGTTCTCAGTGTAGTGAGAGACACAGACCATGCATGACTGAACAGACATGACAGTGTCCGGTGGTGATGAATTCTGAGAAGAAAAAGAGCAAGAGGAAAACAATAGAGGACAGTGCTCCTTAGAGAGGAAGGTCAGCAAGGCTTTTCTGAGCAGGTGTTAGCTAAGCAGAGACCTGAATAAAGTGAAAGAACATGTAAAATCAGGAGGAAGTACATTCCAAGCATCCAGGTCAGCAGGTACAAAGGCCCTAAGGTAGGCGCAGCCTCGATGTGTTGGAACAGTAAGGAGGCCCGTACAGATGGAGTGACCGTGGCAAGGTGGTGAATGATGGGAAAGGAAGTGGAGTGTTTCCTGGGGCCATCACTGGTGGGGTTTTATGTAATGGTGCAGCTGCACTGGAGGGTGTGTATCTATAGCTATCTGTCCTTATAAGTATCTGTTTTATATCTTTATTTCTATATCTAAATAATATGCTACATCAGATAGTATTTCAAAGCAAGTGACTTAATATTATGGGACTTTACAACAAACACATCATCTAGGACTGAGCGTACCATTTACTAAGTAGGGAAATGAAGACAAAGAAACTCAGGATCATCATCAGAATCAGGGTCTGAGGAGGCAACAAAAGACAGATGTTTCGAATCCACTATCCTTGACTCTTTCCCTTAGATTTTTGCCTCTTATTTTGCACCACATCCCCAAATCCACGTGGTGGCATGACCAGCTGTGCAAGCCAGCTAAGCAATCACCAGTCCCTTTCCCTGAGCCCTGTTCAGGAGGAAATCCCTTCTTCCCCGATCCAGAGACTTCAACAATGACATCATTGCACAGCAGCAATAACCAATGCTTTCTTCCCCAGAAAGTGATACATTTGGGGAACAAAGTGGGTCTGACTGTATGGGTCCCCCACCCCTTTCTTTCAGTGGAAGGAGGAAGGGGCAGTAGAGAGAGCTTATTACTCCTAGTCCCTTCAGTAGCACAAATGTATCCCTGAGTTTCTCGGGATGATTGGTGATAGCTCCCTTGGCATTTAGCTTGCGGATTTATGCTGATGGTCTCCACATGCTTCTCTGTCAGTACATGAGAAGGAGACTCCCTCTACATTACCTTGTTTTTCCTGATTATTTCCCCAGTATCCCACCAGTTACACAATCACATCACTGCTCAAGTCTCCCTCTGACTCCTAAAACAAGCTGAGTTTCCTTTGAGGAAGAAAGCTGTCCTTGTGGTATCCCAGGGGAGAAGAGAAGAGATTCCAGAATGTTGAAGTCCTTAATGACGGTCCATCAGCATTCTTTCTTTGTGTACCTTCCTTCCTGACTCTCAACCCCATGACCATTATTTTATTTTTTGCGAATTTTCCCTCCCAAGATCTCTATCCCTGGCAATTACATTTGTATATTTCGTTTATACCAGAATATCTATTTAGGTACAGATCACTGGCATTTAGGATACTATATTTACTGGTCAACATCTACTTGAACTCTTTTACGGTAATAGCTTTCATGAAACACATAGAGGTCTTCAAGCACCGCAGTCTACTCTATGAACACAGACTCGGGGATAACAATTCTCTTCAGCCCTGAATTTTTCTTCAGAAACAAGAGCATTCTGGAGAAGGACAAGGTTTATACCAAATAAATACACTACTGCAAATTAACTGGAACCTGTAGGGGAAAGCAGAGACGATTCCCAGCTTAAGAACACTGGACTTTTAAACAGACCACCTCTTCCAACGGGGGTCTGTCTTCTCCTTGCTCAAGGGTTAAATGTCCCCCAATTTCCTCCCCATTTTGAGCCCATTCCTCCCTCTGTCTTCCTCATCCCCTTCAATAGCACCACCAACTCCGCCAACCACCACTATTTTTTGTTCAAAGCTAGAAACCTGGGAGCCATCATTGATTCTTTATTTTCTCTTATCCCTCCATCTAAGTCACCAGCAGATTATTTCAGCTCTACCTTCAAAACATACATTGAACGCACCCACTGGCCCATGTCCACGTTACCCCGAGTCCAAGCTACCACATGCTTGCACCCAGACTGCTGCTCTCTCAGCTCCAACCCCAACCCAGCAGGCAACCTGCCTGAGTGCCTCCCATCGTAGTCTGGCCTGGCCTGAGGCTGAGGGCATCATTTCAAGACACCCTTACCTCGCCCCCAGAAGCTCTCTCATGGTCTTGGTGGTCTGTTCCTACACCCTCTGGCCCACAGGAATGACTCACTGGATGACTTTCCTCCAGGGTCCGATTTCACCTTTCCCCATCACTGTAAGAATATTTGAAAAAACTTAATGCTGGAGCAGTCAGATAAAAAGTATATGCTCGGGTAGTTAGTTTGTTACAGGCTGTACTCGGTAAAACCTTCAGAAGAATGCTTATTTTGGGGAGAACTGTGAAAGGCTTCTGATCCATTTGCTGAACACGTGAACGGTCACTCCATTGCCTCTCTAAATTAAATCACTAAAGTTGCACCAGGTTTTAAAGTGGGAAAGGTGGTTACTCCTGGAGGGAGAAATTAGGTTCAGCACGAGAGAACCCAAAGCGATCTTTATAAAGTAAAACACCGCAGCAAGATCACAGCAACTAATAGCGTCTGGGCAGCCCTGCGTGTCCACACATCTGAGGCTCACACCAGAAATGGACCACGAGCCTCAGGGGTCAGGCTCTTAACGATGTCTGCTAATGAAAACCCAGCCAATCAGAACTGGCCTCATTCTCATAGTTATCCTCTTGGGGTCTTCGGAAATTATGACCAGGCTTGCTTTGCATTTATATCACCCATGTCCTGGTCAGGAAAACTGGAAGCTGGGCAGTGGAAGGTAGGGGGAAAGCAGGCAAAAGGGTGGCCTGAACACTGTATTCGAGTGATGAGGCAGTGTGATCAGGAGAATAATGCCTGACTGCCCGTCACCAAGGGCAGGTCAAGAAAAGGTGAGGGTCAATTGTCGCACAAGGATCCCGTATTTGATATAATCAGCTTTTTGACATTAATGGCCAATAGGTCATTAACTGCTTGAATGCTTGGTGTGGGCAGCTATGAAGTCCCCTTCTTTGTACACCTCTGATGTCCTATATTAAGATACTCAGTGGGGCTTCCCCAGGCGTTCCTCTGATTTAAAAACTTAGGCTTTAGCTGAAAGAAAAAGAGCTCTGGGTACCCCATGTTCCAGAGAAAGTCTGTGTCAGTCAGGGTCCAGCACAGTGTCTGACAGCTAGATCAGAACCCTGCTCCCATAATGGAAAAAGCCCTACCGTAATCACCCACCACCCTAGATAACCTGTCCTCTCGGTGTAAGGAGAGACACGGGGAGTGGGAACAATGGGGTACTGGTCTGGGGCCATTGTCCGAATGTTCCTGAAGAGAGGTCATTTCCTTCCTTCCCCCTTCTCTCTGTTACGCCATCCTCAACCTGAAATCAGGTCAGGGGCTTCCAGAGAAGTCCTCAGGAGACTGGGGTGTCTTAAGAAGAGGAGACGGGGACCTCCTTTGGCGTTTAGGCTCCTGTTTAGACAGCTGACTGTGTGCACTGTCAAGGAAAAGGGAAGTGGATGGAGACAGATGGTGGAGCGGAGAGTAGCCAGCCGGAGAGTCTGTTCCTCGTCACTCGGAAGGGCAAGTGGACACGTGGACAGTGTCTATGTCTGAGCCCTGCCGTCTACACCCTGGCTGCCCACAGGGGACACCTGCTCCACAGACGTGTTAGCTGAGATGTAGTGACAGCAAAGGAGAGGGTGACAACTGAGAGGTAAAGAGACATTTGCTTCTTATCCTCAACCCCTCCTCCCAGCCCCTAACCCCATAGGAACTAGAGACAGAAGAGGAGCAAGGAGAAGTCCAGACTGTGATGTTGAAAGAGGAAGCTTTGAAATTAATGGAAGGATGAAGTTGTATACTGGATTCGCCTGGTTTCATAGCTGAAGGTGAACAGTAAGACAAGGAGGAAACAAATGCATATTACTAAGTGAAAGAAGCCAGCCTGGAAAGGTTATATACTACATGATTTCAACTATATATATATGACATTCTAGAAAAGGCAGAACTTCATAGTCAGTTAAAAAAAAATCAGTGGTTGCCAGGGGCTTGGGGGGAGGGAAGGATGAACAGGCAGAGCAGAGAGGATCTTTTGGACAATGGAACCATGTGATTCATAGTATCTGTGTGATACTATAATAGTGGCTACATGTCATTATACATATATCAAAATGTTAGGAACGTACAGCACCAAGAGTGAACTCTTACACAAACTATGGACTTTGGGTGATAACCATGTGTCCATGTAGGTTCACGGTGGTGACACACATGTCCCACTCTGGTGCTGGATGTTGACGGCGAGGGAGGCTGTGCATGTGTAGGGGAAGGGGATTTACAGGAAACTTCTCTACTTTCTCCTCCATTTTGCTGTGAATCTAAAAGTACTCTAAAACATAAAGTCTAATTTTTTCAAAAGCGTTGCAGCGAGGACACGGCTATCACAGTTACCAAGGCTCTGTTGCTTAGTCGGCATGCACACCATGAAAGATTTCAGGAGAAGAGGCTGCCCGCCCTGCCCTGTTCTTGCAGTGGTCTGCCGTTGTTCACTGGGCATGGTGGGTATCTGCAGAAACGGAGACCCTGAGCTCTGAACACAGACGTGTGGCTCGCTCGGAGGAAACCACAGAGAACGCCGCGGGGCAGAGGGCTGCACGGGTGCCCCACCCACCCACCTCGGGCGGAAGTCAGTGTGGCTGGAAGTCCACTCTCAACAGGAAGTGGGAAACTCTGCTCAGGAGCCTCCAAAATGGGGACACAGCCAGTGCTTGGGAAGGGACCAAGAAAATGTGGGACAGGACCATGGTAAACTTATCTTCACCAAGATCAAGTTAAGTTTACCTTGGAATGCGCACAGTTTGCCCACCATGAGATTTTTAAAAAATACTTTTCTGTTTTAATTTTGAGAACTTGAAAGCTAAAATTGCCAAAGAGGATTATAAGAATGTTGGGCATGTCAATGTAGCGATGTGTGCTGAGCTAGAATAAAGGGAGCCAAGGAAGGATGGAAGGATATTAGTGAGAAGTGTCTTTAATTATACTGATTTGCATCTTGATGACCCAATATGTTGACAGTATCATAGCTCAAGCTATTAGAATATGATCTTCATCATAACAGTTCTCTTTGAAAGATATTAGACTCCTAACACAGTGCAGAAGGAGCTTTTATAACACTGATGAGGAGGATTCGCAGTGGAGAACAGTGAATATCATAGGACTTACTCTGACAAGCTCCAGTGGGCTTGGGCAGTCATTAAAGGGAAGGCTTCAGTACTGGGTTACTGTTCCGTGGGAGATAAAGCACACGGGCTAAAAGGGACTTCATGGGTTGCCGAGGTGTTCCGCTGTCCTCCCACATATATCACTAAGAGACTGGGCTCCCTTATGTGCACCAAGGACCGGGCCCTGAGAGGTCCTTGACAGTATTCAAAAGATGAACTAAGAACCTCAAGGTCAGAAGACAGGAGGGAAGAGGTTCTCTGGCTCAGAAAAGAAAAGGCTTCTTAGGGGTTTCCCAAAATGAGACCGACAAACTCAACTACAGATGAGGGTCCATTTGGGGCAAACTTTCACACACCGGGGCTTCACTAAAATGACATTATCTAGGTGTGGATTACAGGACGATGTCAGGGTGACACTGTATCATGTATAAATGAGGGCCTTCCAGTAGCAAATTCCTTTTCTTCCCCCAACAGATTGACCTTACATCAAATTCTAAGTGAGATTTTAGGAAAGCGGAGCCTGAGGTCAAAGCTTATCTGTTCCTGCTTTCTCAGGCAGTGCAAGGCCCAGGACGCAAGAGTGAGGGATGAAAAGGCAAGGAAGGATGGAGAGTCAGTGAAAAGAAGGCCACTCAAGTAGCCACTGTTTGGCGTCCACGTGACAGACTACTTGCTTACAGGCTTCTTCTGGGAGGCTATAGGAAACACTGGGTCTCAGGAGAGTCGGAAGGGAAGAACAGAGAATAATTTATCTACAGGACCCTGTCTCCTCTTGCTCAAATAGTCCCAAACTGGGTGCTGTCTTCCCTGAACATTTCTGTCGAGTGTGCATGGGTACCAGAGTGAGTCCAATGGAGTTTCATATCTCAGCACCAACAAGGAGTCAGCAGCCCATGACGTGAGAGGTACGTGATGTGGGTAGATTCAAAGTGCTGTGCTGCCAGCTGGGGAACCCACACGTAGCTGGTCATCCATCACAAGGGCTGGAGCAGAACAAGATGGCCAACGGGCCCAGAGACAGGTCCCAAGAGGATCTGAAGCAGCGCATAAGAGGTATCTGCTAGGAAGGTGGTTAGGCCGCAGGGCCCCATAACTCTTCTTTCTGTTGTCATTGCACCGTGGATGCACCCAACTTTTCCCACTCAGGTTTTCAGACTCATAATTACTGAAGCAGCCCCAAGTTTACTCCATTCCCTTCTTCAATTTGCATTGCTGAGTGTAGAATCAACCTCCATGTCAGGCCAAATCTGCTGACCATCCAGCCACCACTTTATGCCTGAAATTACTCTTCTTTGTACACCTGCCCTAAGGGTAGTAAGTGTCTGTTCTGGCCACCGCATGCCCCTAGCTCACAGTTCAAAGCTCACAGTGCTGTGCTTTCTCTCGGCAGTCCCTTTTCTGGTAGGGATTCTGCTTGGTTTCCGTTCTAGTTACCACTCCATTAACCTTACGTAGCCCCCAGATTTTCTAGAGTTACGTGGATCTGTGCCCCTAAACACTAGCTCAGTGCCCGAGTTCCTGTCCCCCAGGACAGATTCCTATAGCCAATTCCTGATTCACAGGATTTGGGGTATCTGTGCATAAGACTCCTCACTTTTTTGGTCTATCCACTTTAAGGAATACTTAGCTTCTTCTTGACCCTGAGTCTGGACTGGAGTTTGTTTTTAATTTCAGAAACCAACTTTGCCCCTAGGTTAATCCCCTACCAATATCTGGACATGCCCTGGTCTAAAACCTAGCACCTGGCCCGCCACGTACCCTTTCTGGCTGCTATGTCTTCTCTGCAAATGTTACACTAATCAAGAGTCGATAAAGACTTCATCCTTAGTTGGCTTCTTGCATAATTCTGCGGGCCTCTCATGGTGCACATGCTCCCCTCCATGGCCAGGTAGAGACAGGGATACAGATGCATTTTAGTAGTCATTGAACTGAATGGGGACAAAGCCCCAGGTGATTCTGCACATGGGTGAAACTGGGCTCACCAGCCTGGAAAGAGCCACAGAGATGAGGGGGTCCGATCAGTGGGGGCCATTAGAAAATCGGCCTGATCACAGTACCTGCTGTGATGTGGCACACCCATAAGGTAGGAGACAGGCTTTATCAGGTACTCTCCCTCTCTTTTCCTCTCTGTACCTCTTCTGTACTCTTTCTGTTCATTTTATCTTTCATGTAATACCATAATATATATGGCAGGTCCAGTATTAAAGGCCTTCCCAAGGTCAGCAGTTTCTTGGTTGCAGCCCTAGAATAGAGAGCCCCAGCTCTGACTGAATCCAGGGTATGCTGCCTCCCATCACGTGTATCCTGGCACCAGCCTGTGACCTCTCCTGGGAATCACATGGTGAGAGCAGACTCTGAGTCCCAATGCAGGATCTCTCTCCTCCAGTCTGGTGCAGCCAGGAGATGGGCAGAGTGGGAAATAGCTCTATTTTCTATCTGCAGAGCTGAGCTTAAATGACTTGCCTCTGGTTATCTGTGCTCTGCTCACTAGCTCACAGCTACCTGGGCAGAGTCACTATCTTGCTCTAGCTTTCCCTCTGACAAGAGGCCTTCAAGATTTCTTTTGTAAGTTTCATGGGGCAAGAAACCAGGATGGATGGAGGTCATTGCCGAGTCTTATCATAGCAATGTATTTCATGCTGCATTAATAAATTTCAAGTGCTTAATCAGTCACATTAATGGGAAGGGGGTTACATCTTTAGAAATGCTTTTCCCAATGTTAATATTTCATGCTAAATCTGTTCACTCTTCTGACATTTTTATGACCTGTGTACAGCAGCCTCATATGTTCACAATCATGTTCAAATTGAAAGAGTATGATGATCACTTCACAATATAAAAAGTGGTCTTTATTAAGGCAATTTAAAGCATCTTGTTACATTTGGGACTTGTGTCTAATCAGATATTTTCCTTTTAAATATCTGCCTCCCCACCCCACCCCCCACCCCCAGCATTAAAACATTTGCTAAGGCTAGAAAGAGACTGTTGACTTCTTGGGATTTCAAGTGTCCATGTGTTTCTTGTTCCCTATTAAAGGCTAATTACCTTTAGACAAGTGACTGTGATCTATTGAATTAAAAACTTTACAAGTCAAGAACTGTTACCCTAAATTTGGACCCGATCTCAAGTTTCTGTTTAGTTGGCGAGATAAAGATGGTATGTTCCAGAGCTGGAAACATAACCAACACACGTTCCAGGCCATATGCTGGGTCTTTACATATGTTAATGTATGTAGTTCTCGAAACAACCCGGCAAGCTAGGCTTCGTGAGGCCCAATTCTCAGATGGAGAAACTGGATCAATGACTTGCCCTCATGTGTGGCCAGTGCAGCAGCACCTTGCCTCCCAGGCCAAAATCGGCTCCCATTTGTTGGAATTTGGATTCAGTTCAGAATGTACAGAAGTCATAGGTGTTCTTCCTTGGGTACGTGGGATTCCATAGGACCTGGTGGGGCAGAGTGAGATTCATAGGCCATGCCAAGACAAAAAAAAAAAATCAGGGGTTCAAGAAGGGTCTTTGCTTGAATTCTACCACATTGTAATTGTTCTGAAACAACAACACTATGTAGTCGTTCTGGGAGATGCAGTCCTGCACAGTGTGGCTCTTTCAGAAGCCCAGCAGGCTGTCTGCAGGGCATGCTCAGCAGCCCCAGGACTGCCTGCATCTCAGTGGGAGTCCATGAACTGCATTACTCTTAGGGAAGGCCCTGCAAGGGGGAAAAAATCTAATTTTGCCAAGACTTTTCTGTTTCTAAGGACTCACGTGGAGTTTATCATTCACTTTGCTATTTTTAAAAATGGCCTAAGGGTTACCTCTAAGCCCTGACCACAGTGTGGCTTTTCTCAGGGGAAATCCTCCCCGTCCAGTTGGAGCATGTCTTATGCATTGCAATTGGGCTCTATGCAGACCCATCCTCACTGCATAATTAGTGACTTGTCTGGGTCTAATTTAGGCCACAACACACACTGGGCAGGAACTCTTTAATTCCATGTTCTCTTCAATGTTCAGCAGATTTTGTTCACTCAACAAATGTTAAATGCCAGTAATAACTAACACTTTCGCTCTCTAAATAAAGCACTATTTTGAGATGGTATATACATGACCATTCTGATTTAATCTTTTATTTAGAGAACAGAAAAAAAAAAAAAAAAGCCACACAGATTCTGTCAGCAGTGATTGAATTTCAAAGTCTAAAACTAGGTCATGATGACAGGACGAAGGAGATGGGATGCTGAAGGGTCCAGAAGCACTGAAAGAATCTGAGGGTGGTAATAATAAAATGTGTCTCCTCGAAGAAGACATGTGGCAGATTGGAAAGAGCACTAGGTGGGCACTTGCTGCTGAGCTGTGGTCTGGGCTCTATAGCTCCGTTTAGCTACTGGCAGCTCCCTCTTTGGGGGATTTAGGGGTCAAACTGGATGATACCTGAGAAATGTCTGTTCGTTCATCTAAATTATTCATCTTTTAGAGCACATATTTAGGGTGACTACTCTGTGTTCAATATGAAAAACCCAAGGCAAACATGGTCCTCACCCTCATAGAACTTAGAGAGGGGGAGATATTAATCAAATAATCTCAAAATAAGTATGAAATGCAAGTGCAGTAAATGCTGTAGACGAGAGGTTCATGATACATAAAAATAGGGTAGATGTTCAAAATATCTAATAGGCACCAATGAACTATAACCTTCACAGGTCTTGGTGCCTGCAGGCTCCATGTGCCTAGAGACAACTCTTTGGTGGCTGAGTAAAGTGAACTCAGGGTGGTGGCTATTTACCAACTTGTGTGGAAATATTTAAATTTTTGCAACTAGTGTTCTGGCTGAATATTAGCATTACATAAGGGCTTATAATAGAAGGGTTTACTCTGGTCTGGAAGGCTAGTAAGAGGCTTCATGTGGGGGTGACATATGAGCCAATACCTGAAGAATAAGTAAGAATAGCTAAGTGAAAAGAAGAGGAAAATTATTGTAGGCATAATAGTGGAGCATGTGCAAAGTCCCTGTGGCAAGAGGAAACACAATGTGTTTGAGGACCTTGAGAAGTCCAGCGTGGCTAGAGTGCAGTAAGCAACAGGAGCCTATTAAGGGCTGGGGCTGGGAGTTGGCTATGAACCAGAACATGCAGGATCTTGCAGGTCAGTGAAAGGATTTCATTGAGCAATGGGAAGCTATTAAAAATTTTAAGCTGAGAATGGCATGGCCAGATTTGCATTTTACAAAGAACAATCGGGCTGCTGTGTAGAGCTGAGATTACAGTGGAAGCAGCTGGAAGGCTGCTCCTAACTCATCCAGGAAAGAGGCTGATGGCTCAGAATAGCGTAATGGTGATAAGAGCGGAAAGACTAGATAGTTTCTTGCCTTCTGAATTGGTAACAATGACCATTCACTGAGACAGGAAACACTACCACAGGCATGGGGCCTATTGTGATAGGAGCCAAGAGAGGCCGTTGGAAGGGACAGGAGCTGACCATGCCGTGCTGAAGGGGCCACTACAGTATTCAAGAGGAAACCTGCATGTAGGGGAGTGGTCTGGCCCAGAAGTATGCATTTTTGAGTTACCATTGTAGCGGTGGTCACTGATGCCTAGACTGTGGAGAAGACAGGCCAGGGAAGAGCTGTGGACTAGGAGAGGCATTGAGAAATGTCAACAGTTAATAGTCAGCCTTTTACCTGTGAAGGAGACTGAGAGTGTCCAGAGTGGACAGGGAAAGCATGGTGGTGTGGGGTCAAGGGAAGAGAACATTTCAGGAAAGAGGGAGAGGATGACAGCTGTCCAATAGGACGAGGACTGGAAATATCCATTGGCTTAATCTCCAGAGAGATTTCCCTGCGGGCTTAATGAGAGCTGTTATATTTTTCTCTTAACTTTTTACTTTGAACTAATGATAGACTCACAGTTCATTGTATAGGACAGACAGCTCCCAGGTACCCATTGCCCAACTTCCCCCAGTGGTAGCATCTTATACAGCTACAATGTCAAAACCAGGAAATTCACCTTGGCACAACACAATGAACTCAATCAGACATTAACGAGATTACAGTAAGAGCTGCTTTGACAGAGCAATGGGACCAGAAGACAAATCAGGGTCGGCGGGGCAGGGAATATAGAAAGAAGAAACAGAGGTAGGATGGGTAGTGAATATGTATCGTATGCTGCTCTGTGCTATGTATCAACACCAGACACTGGGCACAGAGTGGAGCCCTGACGAAACCTTCACTTCCACATGATCTGGACAAGGAATCGGGGGGAGGGAAGTTGAGGATAAAAGTCTATGTCTGGCAGTAGGCACCAGCGTCAGAGGGCACAGTGGGCCGAGGAACAGGAACTCTAGCATGAGTCATTGAGAATGTCCTCTGAACCCTAGGCAGTGGCAGGAGGAAGGATTCTAGGATAGCATCACGTCTCTTCCTTCAGAACAGATTTTCTGGGGAGTTTGTCATCCCAATGCCCCTCAGATTTTACAAACTGTTAAGAGCAGAGAACTTTCTGCAGTGGAACCCCAAACATTGTATAGCTATTACATGTTCTAATTGAACTTTAGAAGGAACTTTGGCCAGTGGGTTGGAGTAACATAGTTCTAACAAGCCCATTTTCCAGATGAACATACTGAACTCTAAGCTCCAAGGGAGCTCACATCGCCCAAACACATAGCAAGATCCTCCCTGGATCTCAGAATTCTGATTTGTTGATGTTTACATTTCAGTGCCTCTTTGAGGTCCCTGCTTCCCATGTTGCCCTGGACCCCAAGAAACTGATTCCACTGAGCTGTGTACATAGTCACTGCTTCCTATGAAAGTTTGATCATTTTCATCTTTCCAATATCACCCAAGTTGGCTACTCCCAGGTATCAAACAGCCAACAAAATCATAGGACATTCTTTATATTTGTCTCTTGTTCTGGCTGGTGGATAGCCAACAACCAGAAAAATAAGTATATGGAACCTTGAGAATAGATCTTGCTACTTCTCCACGTTCCAACTCCTCCCCCACACTGGGGATATTCCGTGAAGTTCTGTTTCCAAGAGGGAGGGAAGCCAAGGAGAGCAGGACAAGGAGGAGATGCAGGTGGGAGGGGTGGCCGGGCCTGGATCCCCACAGGACTGGGGCTGTGGTCAGCCTCACTCAGATAGGTGTGCAGGGAGGTTCCCTGAACCCTGCTTCATTTCATTTCAGCTGCTGTTTGAGAGAAGCTGTAACAGAAGGCTCTGGTCCTGCATACTAATTGGCCTACTTAAATGACTCTTCATCCCCTCCCTCCAACTGCAACAATCCCCTCTTCCGAAATCGCCTGCTCCCAGTGGAGGAGGCTTGCTGCCATGGCAACCCAGCCTTCCAATGCTGGGAAACTCACCATAGAGATGTGGGGAGAAAAATTCCACTGTTGAATTTCCAAAGAAGGGCTCAAAAGGGGAGGGAGAGGGAGAACAAAGGTACGGGGAATGATGTGGTTGGAGATGGGGATCTTCCCTGGCTGAGGGCCTCGGGTGCTCTATACAAACGTTCATCAAGACATGTAAACCTGCAGAGGCAAGACCAGGGCTGGACACTGTGAGATGCTACCTACGTACGCTAATATTCATAGCACCTCATTCATGGGGTGCCCAGTGCAGACGAATGGGGGTAGGAACATGCCTGCAATAGCCTCTTTTTAATTTTTTTCTTTATTGATTTTTACAGAGAGAGGGAGAGAGAGATAGAAACATCGATGAGAGAGAATATCGATTGGCCGCCTCCTGCATGCCCCCCACTGGGGATCAGGCCCACTACCTGGGCATGTGTCCTGACCGGGAATCGAACCAGCAACTTCTTGGTGCATGGGTCAATGCTCAGCCACTGAGCTACACCGGCTGGGCTGCAATAGCCTCTTTAAAAAGAGGTTCCCTATGTACTCACTAACATACAATAAGTGCAGAGATTGAATATGCCCTGATCAATGTCTAGACTTTTCACTGAGGGTTTTGTTACTGTTTTTGCCCTTCCAGAGAATCACATTTGCAGCACAATTATACCTCCTTTGAAAAAAGAAGAAATTTATCAATGCCTCCCCACTGAGTTGCTCCAACAGAGGGGAGAAACCACCCAGTATGCTTGCTTGGAGGCAGCCTGCTCCCTCCCCATATGACCCAAGGCTTGTTGATGTCGCTAAGGGGAAAGACAGAAGGCCAACAGCACTTGGAGCCTCTGCATCCCCTTTAATAGGACCAAAAAAAAAAAAAAAAAAGTCAGCAGACGGGGTCTTTGGTGATTCCCTCTAATTCTGGGGAGTCCCTTAGCGTTGTCTGAAGTTCAGTCCTTTCTGAAACACTTCAATTCATTCCCCTCTGTTCCTTTAAGTTCCCCTTCAGGTCCCTTTTCTTCCTGTTTCTAAAGCAAGGCAGTGCCTTTTGCATCATGAACCCATGGCATCATTTCTGAAACACCCCAGTGTTAAGGAGCTGGCACACACAATGTCAAAAGGGGTGTTTAGTTCTCAAAACCAAAGCAAACACACACACAAACGTTCTCTTTGGGGCCGATGTGGGAGAGAGTTTCTGAAGGCCGACCACAAGCTAATTGTGTTTCTGACAGTCCCCGTCTCTCAAAGGAGTGGGCACATTCTGCGGTGCCTTTATCTGTGCCTGACAACTTGCAGAAACAAGCCAGGGCTGGGAGCTGGCTTTAGACCCAAGTCAGGAAACCCTGAGAGCAGGAGACGGCTTGTGCTTGGAGAATGAAGCACTGGAACCCACACAAACACAGGAGGCAATTGGTTTTCAGATGCAGCAAACGGCGCAGAGAAAAGCCTTATTCAGTTGTGTTAAATAAGATACACAACAATGTCACATTCACCTTTGTCCGTCTGATGTCATTTTGGACACAAAGACTTTGTAATATGCTTGACTCCCAAGCCTGGCTTTCAAGGTGACATTTTACAAATCTTTCATTCATTTCTAGCCAACAAATATTTATGGAACAAACTCTGCTAGATGCCAGAAATACAAAGATGAATATTTGCCTGAACTTCTTTTAGAGCGTATTGGAAGTAATAGCAATCTCTTAACATTTGCAGCCTATTTCCAGTTTCCAAAGCACCGTTCACAGCATCTAATTTAATCCCCAGGACCAGCCTGACTATATTAGATAAAGCCTGTGCTGCAGGAGCAAGAAATGAGGGGCAGAAATCCCTCGACAAAAGATGCCACCAATGTTTGGGGGTGCTTTCCTTGATATTACCAACTTACTTTGCACCAGGAACTTCAGGTGCTAAAAGTGCATGTTCTCTGGGTACCAGGGCACAAAGCTTCTGGGTATAAAGAGCGTCTTGGGAGATTAAATAAATTAGCCTTCAAAAAAATCTTTGAAAGTGAGGACACTTTATTCAGAAAGAAAATTGGCTTTACTTTCAAAGAAGACATTTTCAAAGCGATGGCTTAATGAGGTAGAAGGAATACTGGCCAAGGAGTTAGGAGGTTGATAGCCTGGTCTTACTCAGTGGCTTTTGGAAAGTGAGGAAATTAGGACAGATTATTTCTAAACTGCAGTTAAAATTCTGCATGATTTACCAGGCATGTTTGCAATTATGTATGTTGTTTAGCAGTTCCTGAGAAATGTTTGATCAAATACAATTTTAGAAATAATGCAACTGAATGTTACCTATATGTGTATGTATTCAATTGCCAAGGCTAGTTGAATGTCAAGAACTAAATAGCATTTTCAAGGTTTTTTCATTTTGAGGTCTCCTGTCACATGTACTATAGGAATAATAAGAATGAAAAGAATAATGTTTGAAATAAAATAAACATTTCATAAATACTTGCTTCATAAATACATGAAGGCATGGATGGATGAATGGATGGATAGATGGATGGATGGATGGAGGGATGGATGGATGAATGAATGAATGACAGATTACTCTAGGGAGCAGAGAACAAACTGGAGATTGCAAAAGGATATCCTTCTGAGAAGTCTCTCAAAGCATCTCATGCCAAAAACAAAAGCCATGCAACCAAGAAACAAAATAGTGCCCTCGGGGAGAGGTAGGGTGGAATGGGAGGGTACATCTGTAGAAGTTTTCATTTTACTACTTTAGTCCCACTATTGTTTTCTTAAGGTTAGTTTGTTGATATATTGCTAAGTAGCCAAGCTGCCTGTGTTCTCTGATCCTAGATATTAGCATTTGGAAAATGAGGTTACTCCCATCCCAGCTCCAAGACAGCATGATTCTGTGCAGATCCAAGTATCCGATTTAAATGCAGAGTCCCAGTTCTATCAAAGACATTTGTTACTTTAGGTCATTTTCTGCAGTCAGATAAACCACCTGTGGTACCCTCAGCTCCTTGGCATTTTGGCCTGTGGGCTGGCACATGGACAGTGCCTCCCAGGTTATGCCAACCTCCCTATTGTGTAGATGCACATTTAAGGATTTAACACCTAGACATCTCTCTCATTAAAGAAACCCTCGGCTCCAGCCATGGAGGTCTGTCTCTGGCTTGTCCTATGCCTCTGTTTGCTGTGGCTGTGTTTCCTGGGGAAATGTATTCACATTTCTTCTGGATCTTGTCAACTCCCTTCAAGATACAGCTCAGGCTTCCTGGTAGCACTCTGAAAACTCCCAAGCCACGAGAGCATCTAGAGCATCTGCTCTTTTTGATAAAACTACCTATCACATTAAACCTTGTGATGTTGTCACTTTATGTATATACTTTGTCTTTCCAACTAGATTAAAAACTCTCCTACATCTGCAATCATAATACAATATATAAACATATTGAAGTAATGCACTATACACCTTAAACAATGTTTATGTCAAATACATGCAATTAAAAAAAGAAAAAGAAAAACTCTTGTAGGGTGGGGACCTTACTGGTGCATTTCTGTGTCCCCACAGTGCCCAGGAGGGGCTAAATAAACATTTGTTGATTGGTGGGTAATAAATATATGGTAATGCTTTTAAGGAATTGCAGAATTTAAGGAGTCAAATTAGAAATCCACCACTTTGAAGTATAGGCAAATATATAGCATTAATTATATGTGGACTAGAAATGTAAACAAATAAAAGCTTAGAAGTTCCAGCATTAAAATTCTTCTTGTAAAAATAAATTAAAAATTTTATTGTCTGCATGTTAAGTATTATTTAATGGTGGTAAGTTCAACAATCATGAAGAAAGTATTTAAAGAGAAAAGCTGGGATAGAATTATCTCCTCACATATACCATTACTTTGTGAATGCTTCTGCTCAGAAAAGTACTTTTAAACTGCTCAACTTGGCGTTACTGATTTTTCATTTTTAATGCTTCATTACCCATTGATTCCTTAAAAATGAGTCATGAGTTTTGAATGTGTGTGAGGCTAAGAGGGGAATATAAGGAAAAGGAAAAATAAAGGACAGAAGAAAGAAAATATTTATTCACTGCTTTCCTCCAGGACTGGTGTTCTGCTCTCTGCACTGAGTCAACAATTCTACTTGCATTTTCCTAACGTATCCATTTATTTCATAAAACTGTGTCACACTCCATGTGCCCAAGTTATCTAAATGTTGTCAAGGGCTCATTTCTCCTTCTTTCGCCCAAACCAGTTATTCACCAGTACCGATGAGAGCCCATCAATTTAACCCTAGAGCTCCACTGGCATGAAACCCCACTCTGCCCTTTCAGTGGGGGGCTAGCAACTTCCTTTCACTCTGAAATGCAAAATTAGGCCATTTTGGAGTCTACAAAGTTCACTTTTAAGAATCAAAAGATATCAAATATATGATCTCATTTACAGGAGAAAGTGTGATTTTTTTTTTTCTTCCTCATCCTAAGAAACATCCCCAGCTAACTGACTCCACATTCCCTGAAGACCAATTATAAAATGATCTACTCTGACCCAAAGGATACTTTTACATGGTGTTTGGATATATCTTAGAATGTCCTGAGTGGAACAAATGACCGCGCAACTTGTTGATGTTATAAATGGAAGAGTTTTAAGGGTGGCTAAAACAGTTTCCAAGGTGACTGGAGCAACCTCTCTAAAGAATTGCTATCAGACAGTCTGAAATGGAGAGGGTTTGTGGGCTGTTTGCCAAATGGTAGTTGTCGCTGGCCTTCAAATAGCGACCGGATAATAACTGTAATTTAACCTGCTCATAGGAGCCTTGCAGATAGCAGCTACCTTTCAACTCTGAGGGGTGGTTCTACCAAGAACACGGGGCGCATCTCTGTGTAATTAAAACTCCAGCCACATGGATCTGCTCATTAGAAGTTCAAAGAGTCCTGGAAACCAGTCTCTCTCAGTCTGCTTCACCTCCTCCCACATTCTCTCTGTTTCCTCCTCTTTCCTGCCCTTCTGGCTTTATAATTCATCTCTGAAAATGCAGCAGCGAAACTGCAAAACACCTAATAGTCCCACTTCCTAACTAAACTGGGGGCTTCTTGAAGGCATGCCCTTTTTTGCCTTAACACAAAGCCTTAGTAAATGTCGAAGGAATTGATGGACGTTCCCTTGGTCCATAACGATGTCCACAAGAACATTATTTCCATGCAAATGAATCATGCATCTTAAAAGCTTCAATTTTATCACAAATTATGCTTAATCAATTCAAGGAGGGTAGATTTTACTCTTCAGGAAGATACCACAATAACATGTATCCATATTATACCAGTGAGCATCAAGATTAACTAGTGGACAGCTATCACCCTTGATAAGTCAAGTGCATCGCAGTTAGCTCTTTGGCAGAAGGATGGTTAGATCTTAGGCTGTGCAGTGAATACTACACAGGTTCAGCTCCGGGCTGTTAACATTTGTTGCTGGTGTGAATGTAGGCAGAGCCTCTAACTCTTTACCTTTCAGTAGGGCCCAGTGTACTCATGTTTTGTGGGATAGATTTTATGAGTTGCACGTATAGAGTGCTCAGAGGGTTTGTCCTTAGTAAGCCTCAATAAGTGTTAGTCATTTCAGCAGGCTGATCATAGCTCTTTCAAACTGAGATACCGATTACAGGGTTTCAGAAAGAGCAACTTCACTTTGTCTCCACCATGAACAAGGGACACTAAAATGACGGCAAGGGGTTGGTTCATACCTGATTGGTAATTCTCCATGTGCCTGATTTATCTGAATAAAAATAATATACGAACACAGAGCCCACCTGATTCTGTGAACACCTTTGCAAGGGCAGACAAGTGATTTTTCTACCTTCTTTTCCTAAGAAGACACAGTCTTTTACTAGTAGTTGAGTCAGAGGCATGTCTATGACAGGAGGGCAAAGTCACGCTCATCGCCCACAATAACAGCAGCAACTCTACTGTTTTACTGTTTAATAGACCGATACTGTTTAAAGCTTTTGTAACACATGCACTTTCGTTTGATCTCCACCATGACCTTCCAAAGATACAGGAGGAAGATGATAAAAAAATGAAATAGGATAAGAGGCTTTCTCCATTGTCAACTCATGAATGAATGGCAAAGATAGGACTTGAACCTAGGTACCTTGACTCTCAACCCTAAGCTATTGCTAGTTTATACATGAATTACTTCTTCATGACCTACCATGAATTTTTAAAAATCTGAAGACATGCTATACATTTTTTTTTTTTTGTCATATTCTTTAGTGGTGGTTCTCAGAGACAGGTCTGAAGACCAGCAACACCTGCTTTACCTGAGCACTTGTTAGAGTTATAATTCTCAGGCCCCACCCTGGACCTGTGGAATCAGAAGCTCTGGGGTGGAGCCTAGCACTCTGTGTTACTGAGGCTTCCATGAACTCCCCCACACACCGAAGCTTGCTAACCACTGCCCTTGAACAAGGAGGCTGATAATAACTAAAGTATCTCGTTTAATCCTTACAACAACCCCAAGACAAGTAATACTGTCATCACAATCTTTGATATGAGGAAACCGAGGCTGTAAAACAATAGTCAACCTCTCTAGGATCAGTGGTCAGTAAGGGAAGCCCGAAACGCAAACTTACGTCTGCCTGACCCCAGAGGCCCCGCTCCCAAACCCACTGTTCCACTGCCTCTCACAACTGTGATGGTCAGAAAGGGTTTGACCAGAAAGAGCTCAAATCTGCTAATCTACAATTTCTACCCAAATTTCTACTCCTTTTCTTCACAATAGACCTTCACATTTAAAATGATGGTTAAATCATGTCTCCCCACGCCCATCATATAATTTGGGGGATAGAGTGTTAAAATAACGTTTGTCATACTCAACAGTGGAAATCTGAGCTTTTCTAGGGGATGATCAGACAAATACTCAAGTCCAGTGGGACGTAGGCTCATAGAGCTTAGGTCACTTTTACACCATCCCAAATTTGAAATTGTAGAACTCTGTCATCCTTGAGCTCTTCAAATGGTTGGCACTTATTTTCTAAGGGAATCACAATGTAATTGACCTCAATTTCCATAATTAGAACAAGCTCAAGAGTTCAAAGAGAGTGTTTTATTGTCAGAAAAAGAGTCAAAATAATGGTGAAGTCCTCAATTAGCGGAGGAAACCCCCAGATGGAAGTCTTGACAGCTGTCATTCAATATATTTTTCAAAGAACCACAGGTGCTCTGTGGTTTTGCCCTGGAATCTGCTGATGCTAATCCCAGGACAGGGCCTGCGTTGAAGTGGTTGCATATTTCATTTTATGCTGCCTCCCTCTTCATCAATCTTACCTTGGGGTCATTAAGTTTTCAGGGAACCATGGAAACAGAAGTGATTATAAACTTAAAAAACAGTAATTTGGTATAAGATGTTATTAAAGGGCAGGTAGGTAGTAATTTTTAAGACTAGAATTGGGGACACATCGGGGCCTTCTCTCCTTCGCTTATGCATCTGCAAAATGACCTTACTACCAAGGCCTAATTCAGCAGGGTGAGAATGTTAAGTATCCTTTCCCACTTCCCTGTCCTTGTTTCACCCAACAAAAGTGGGATGAGGGAAGAATGAGACAGAAAATAGAAAGAATCTACCACAGCTCTGAGAAAGAAAATCTATTTAATCTGCTCAGTCGCCTGTGGTCCATCCCCTTTGATCATCACCCATCATTATATTTTGTCTACATAGCTTTGTTAGAATGGAGATGAACTTAGGATACACCCTATCTTCGAAACAATTTTTAAGTCAAAGCCCATAAATTGCTTCCCTTAAACCAAATGGTCATGTGAATATCAAACGGTAACTATCCCACGCACAGGGAAGCATTGGTTACCCCACATTTTCGTATTCCGGGCACATGTACAAAAAGGGTAACTTTGTTACAGCACATTGGTTAGTAGGGGAGAAGTAAGAGGTGGACAACATAAACCAAAGTGGAAAGGTTGGGACAAGGAGGATAGAGCGGACTTGAGGAAGCGTAAGGATTTTTGTGGTGATAACTTCAGTGTGCAAAAGAGAGGGGCCCCTGGCTGTCAAGCAGATTTAGATTAGATACCTCCTCTTGTTCATTTAAGGTTAAGGTCTTGTTAAGAAAGAACCCTGCCTTGCTAGTCCTCAGTCAGTAAGAGCCACCAGGAAACCTGACATGTGTCCTCTCAGTGTGGCAGTAGATGGGATCTTGGCCAAAGGCCACCAAACTCTGCTTCCTTTCCTAAACCTCTAATACTAACATCTAACATGCAACTTTGTCCCATGGGGGTGCATACTTCATAACTCAACCCAATCAAAATGAAAAATGATACTACACGCAAGCACTAAGAAAATGCAAAACATTCTTAAGTAGTTTATATTTTCATTAATCAGAATGTCTATGCAGTAACAAAGCACTGGAAAAAAACTTTCAGAAATTAAATCCCTTGCTTAGTTATTCCACATAATACCAATCAATCAGCTGGATTGATGTCCCCTTTGCCCAGTGAATTAGCTAATTTCTTGGCTAAGCTATTTTAATTATTTTGGCTGCATAGACTCCTCCTTAGACCAATCAATAAAAACCCAGAAACTATTATTTTAAAGGTTAAACTGTTAAGTGATTCAAAACAAAGGCATTTCAAAATAACTTCTTTGTCCAAAACTCCTTCTTTTTATCCTGTGAACATAATGGTTAAAGTGAAATGCTATTTTTAAAAAATACGATTCTGCTTGCAGAGAAAAAGGACATTGGGGTGTCACATCCTCTCAACTGATCTAAGAAGACAATGAAAAAAAATTAGCAAGTTCCAATTTTTATATAATTTGAACTAAGGGCAAATAAACTATATTTTATTTCAAGAATAAAATGCAAAAAAATGAATTAGGGAAAAAATATTTAATTACGTATACATGAGCTATTACATACACATACAAACATATTTTAAGGGAACATTCATTCAGAAGGGAAAAAAATCAAGACCTCAAAATTTACATGTTGAAAGCACACAGGCAGAAAAATCTACATAAGCAAAAACAAAAAGGAGCTACAGAAATTGGGAAGTATTGTTGATGTTGCCATTTGTCCTTTCCAGTCCCTTTAGACAGATTGGTCCGCCCTGCCAATGAAGACATCACCTACACTCATATAAAAACCTGGCAGAGCCAAAATTATAATTAAATTAACCCTCAAGTAGGTGGTGGGATGCATTAAGTAAAATGCATATTACAAAGACTAATGTCATTTCAAAAATCACATAGTACGTTAAAATTCCATTCAGTGGCTCAGCCAGTGTGGCTCAGTGGTTGAGCATCGACCAAGAGGTCTCTGGTTCGATTTCCGGTCAGGGCACATGCCTGGGTTGTGGGCCTGATCCCCAGTGGGGGCATGCAGGAGGTGGCCAATCAATGTTCTCTCTCATCGATGTTTCTCTCGCTCAAATATCAATAAAGAAAAAAAAATTCCATTCAGTGCCTGTAATGCAAAAACATTCTATATGAGCGAGACTGCAGACATGTGCATGGACATGCACTAAGTTCATATGTAGTCACACATTCATAAGCTGCACTGTGCACAGCTCAGAAAACTAAAGCTGAAACTGGATTAGTAATGCTTGATCCCTCTGCACACAAAGTGTACTGTGTAACAGAGAAATATAGATTCTGCAAACTAACTTCTGCTGTATATGTTTACACTATGTATAGCTGTATCTGATCTTAGACATAATACCTACTTCTAGTAGGAGAAATTGAAATAGTCGTCCACAAGAGTTCGATGAAAGCTGTATTGTAGAATCTAATCAAGAAGCACATGTTGTATTATAAATGTTGATTTGTGAGTTTCATAAATTCTGTCCAGATTCTACCAGTAAAAAAGCTCTGAGGCAAAACAAAACAAAAACCTGATGTGGGGTATCTGAGGAATTTATTTCAGACTACCTGCTCTTTACCAGTCTGACCCAGTACATTTCCGTTCATCCTTCCGGGTTCCTCCTTTATGTCCACTCTAAGGATCACATTCAGCATCAAAAACTTTGATGCCCCATGTTTAAAAAAAAATATGTTTTTATTGATATTTTTAGAGAGAGAAGAAGGGAGAGATAGATAGAAACATCGATGTGAGAGAGAAACATGGATTGGCCACCTCCTGCACGCCCTCTACAGGGGATCAAGCCCACAACCCGGGCATGTGCCCTGACCAGGAATTGAACCGGGACCTCTCAGTCCATGGGACGACCTTCAACCACTGAGCCACACCGGCTGGGCTGATGCCCCATTTTGGACACATTAACCAAGCTCAACCTGGCACTTTCTCATTTAGATATGCCACTCACTGTGCCTCGAGACTAAGATGGTGGGTAAGCGACTTTCCTGGCTGTCAACTTCCTGACTTGCCCCAAAGGAACAAATCAACCAGAGGGACAGAAATCGTCCACCAATAACCAAAGGAATCCAGATTCACACCTGGGAACAATGTTTTACTTAGGAATTAGCAGAACTTTTCATATAATGACCAATCGTCAGGGCTGGGTGCAGTCGAGACACCCAGGGATTGGTGGTTAGCAATATTCGTGTACTGGTGAATCCTGTGCAACCCCTTTACCAGCAGGGTGACAACACACATCAAGATTCACAATAATGGTCATACCTTTGACCCTGTGAGTCTGCTGCTGGAACTCATCCTTGGTCAATAATTCCAAAGAAGAAAAACGTCCCACATACAATCACGCTCTCTGTGCAGTGATTTAAGATAATAAGCAAAGGAAAATCTAGAAGTCCAATGACAGGGAACAATTAGGCTAATTACAGTAACTCCACTAAATGGAACATTGAGTTAGCCATCAAAAATGGTTGTTATACAATGATTATTTATGGTAATAAGAAACACGTATATAATAAAAGACCAGGCACAAAAAATGAATAAAAATGGTAGGTTCAAGGTGATTTCAACTATATAACGTATGTGCCTGTGCATGTATGTCGTGTATCTGCTGTGGGTCCTCATTATTTGAAAATTCTGTGTTTGCAAATGTGCCTACCCCTACAATTTATTGTAACTCCCAAACCCATAGCCACGGTGCCTTCACAGGCCCTCACAGACACACGCAGAGCGGCAGACATTTGGAGTCCTCTGACCTTCCTGAGCAAGCTGATACCTGCCTTCTTGTCTTAGCTCTCATACTGCAAATTAGCATCCTTCTCATGGTCAATTGAATGGCACATTTTTGCATATTTATAATTTTTGTCCATGATTTCACTGATTAAAAGGACCCACAAGTATAGCACTGAAGTGTCGTCTAGTGTTCCCAAGGGCAAGACGGCTGTGACGTCCTTTCCAGAGAAAATCGTGTTGAATCGCTGCATTCAGACGTGAGTTATAGTGCTGTGGGCCGTGAGTTCAATGTTAATGAGTCAACTACCTATATTAAATAAGCTGTGTCTTTAAGCAGAAACACACATAAAACAAGGTATGTATTGATAGTTTGACAAGAATGTCATGGGCACAGGTTCACAGGACCATAACCCTGTATGTCCCCGAGGAGCAATGGTTCAGTGCTTGTTAATTCAGTGTTCTCAGTGACTTTACAGAACACAACCACCACTAAAAATAACAATCAACTATATATATACATGTAT
The DNA here is from genome assembly GCA_030848825.1 of Tadarida brasiliensis. Taxonomy (NCBI): domain Eukaryota; kingdom Metazoa; phylum Chordata; class Mammalia; order Chiroptera; family Molossidae; genus Tadarida; species Tadarida brasiliensis. Next base: position 37,393,380 of record CM061269.1, read on the forward strand.
ATATGCATGTATATGTGTGTACGCATGCATATGTACATATGCATATATGTGTGTCCACACACATATATGTAAAGGATACACTACAAGAGAATTATGTGAACAAATACACAGATATGAAATTATGGGGTTTTAGGGATAGATGTAGTTTTTTCTCTTAAAATTTCAAAAATGTTTTTATAACATTGCTTTCACTGTAAAAACATTTAAAATGGAAAAAAGTCAAAGAAACCCTGCTGCTTGATAACAAAGTTCCCTGGTCATATGTATGTATAGTTCTTTTGGAATCAATGTCCTTACTATCTACCTCTATCAAACAGAGCATGTTGGCCAGCATGCGTCCTTTATACTCATTCTGGGGACAGGTCACCTGATCTCCACTAAGGGGTGAGAAGAGCAGCAGGCCTTGCAGGAATGTCTGCATCACAGTCTTGCAGTGAGCTTCCCTGGGAGATGATCTGGTTCTCTTAGGTCTCTAGCACTGTGGTCTTCAGAGTGGCACCTGATCTCCAGACTGTGAGAAATAAATTTCTGTTGTTTAAGCCACTCAGTCTATGGTATTCTGTTTCAGCAGCCTGAATAGACTCAGACAAAGCCCCAACCCCGCATGTGACTATATTGAGGAGGTAATTAAGGTTAAATGAGGACATAAGGGGGGAGTCCTGATTCAGTAGAATCGGTGTGCTGCTAAGAAGCGAAGAGACACCAGCGAGCTTGCCCTGTCTCTACCGTGTGAGGACACAGCGAGACGGTGGCCAAGCCACAAAGACAGCTCTCACCTGAGACTGACCGTGCTTGGCACCCTGATTTTGGACTTCCGGCTTCTAGAACTGTGAGAAAATAAATTGTTATGGATTAAGCCTCCCAGTCTATGGTTTTTGTTGGCGTGGTTGTTATGGCAGCCCGAGCTGACTGATACCCTTGGGTTCAGTCTCCTTGCCCTCCAGCTTCCTACTGGGGTCAGAGGACAGGATGTTATAGAGAGTCATCAGTAGCTGGCTGCGTCCTGCCACCAGATGTCCCAGCTCCTGCTCAGGTGACTCTCGTAACCGCTCTCTCCCCTGTCCCTTCAGACCGAGGGATGGCAGGGTCCTACACTATCCTTATGGCCTCCCTAAAACCGACCTACCTTTGTAAAGAGTCCTCTTATTCAAATATGTTTCTGTTACTCAACTTTAGTGTGCCAATTATTTTCTATCAAGACCCTGACAGGATCTCAGAAAATATAGGAATTATTAAAAAGACAATTAAAAAAAAATGTAATTCCTAATACTGTTTCACTGGAAGAGAGACTGAGGCTCAAGAATTCCTAATTAACTGGTAATAGGTCATTTCCCGAGTCGCCCGAATCCTTCCACTTGGGAGCAGCACGGGACAGTGGCTGCTGGGCTGCCTGTACCACTTGGCTTGTGATGACAGCGCCATGTGATGGTAAGAAATAACCCCCTTTTGGTCTGCCTACAGCACAACTTATTACATTTTTCTTCCCACACTCTATGAGCCAGACCTTCCATAATCTCTGGTTCCATTTTTATTTTTGCCATGTCTTTTTCTCCATCTTGCTGAAAAGTCTCCATTGTTCTAGGGGTCAGGAAAAAGGGGCAGGGGGAGTGCTTGTTTAGAAGTGATTGCCTAGCAACCCATCTTCCTAATTCCAAGGACAGAGGCTATTTGCATTTTGGGAAGGAAGAAAAAGAGCTCCACTTCTCATGAGTCCCAGGGTAAGAATGTCTTGCTGACCACTCCTCAAAGGAACCTTCCTTCCTCTGAGAACTCCCCCTGGGTGGCCTTTCTTTGCCTGTGCCACTCCTGTCTCCTCCCGCGGGGGCAGGTGCCGCCTTCCAAGGTGCACCCACAGCTGCCTAGGGCACTGAGTGCCTCCTGGCACTGCCAAGCAGCAGCCCCTGGCGGGTAGCACCAGGACAAGGCTCAGAACATCCTGATCCTTATTCAAGTGGACATTTCTTTCCCACACTGTTCTTTTCACTTGTAGCTTTCTTTCCTGGAAAGGTGCCACACCCAGGGGATATCCAAGCCTGCTGCCCTTAACTCCTAAACTGCCAATGGGCTCCGTGAGCCTGCGTAGGGAAAGCTGAAGCCAACAGGGGCGTGGACAGAGGAGATATTACCTCCACCGGGAAGTTCTCAGCTGACCTTCAGCAGGTGGGAACCTAGGGCAGACAGAAACTGAACTAGGTTGGTATATAAAGAAAAAAAAAATCACTATTCTGAACTAGAAAGCTTCTACCAAAACATCTCAACCTCCATTCTGCTCAGTCTCCACGCTGAAGAAATAAAGGTTGGTTCTCTTATAAGTGAGGTGTGCAGAGTGATAAGATTGGAGTCCTCCCCGCTTTGTGCCTTTAAAAGGTAAAGAAAACTCCTGGACTATCTGGCTCGAAGTTAGGCAAGACCTTTGATCTTCGGAAGCTCTAAATTACCTTCCATAGAACAGAGCTTTGAAAAGGACATTGACAACTGCTGACAGTGTTTAACTTGCCTGAACAGTGCCAAGTAGCACAAGGCACGTTGCCCCGGCTGTCCTAGTTAATGAAGACCATGGCATGGTTGTTTTTCTACTGGTTCCTTGGCCTCCTTACCATGCTAGGATATTTGTCATGAGGAGAGTCCCCAGCTATCCACAGGTAATACCGATCTACAACAGGTAGCAGATACATCTGACACGCAGGAGATGTTACCAGGTTTATAGATCCTTGCATTCCTTTGTCACCTTACGTATTTCATGCACACATACACCCAAGACAAAAAAACCATAAAATTTGGCATAAGGCTAATCAATAAATAAACTTATTTAACTAATAGAAGGATATTAGTATAAGAGAGAAAAGGTAGAAGAAAATGCTGTCACCTAGTCCTCTTATCTGTAAGGCCAGGAGATAAACGCAGCAGAAGAAAACTCTGAATGAGTCACGGGAATTGGTTGATGAGCAGCGAACAAAGAGACAAGCATTTTAAAATACCCCTAAGTAAAACTTTACCTCTTGCCGAAGAACACAGCTGGGGCGCTCTCTCTCTCTCTCTCTCTCTCTCTCTCTCTCTCTCTCTCTCTCTCTCTCTGTGTGTGTGTGTGTGTGTGTGTGTGTGTGTGTGGCGAGATTTGTAAATTCTTGAAGAATTGACCTGGAGTCTTCTCTGTGCAGAAAATATTTTTATTTAATTCAGTGGAACTGTGAACTGACCACAGAGTTTTAGAGCTACAAGGACTTTAGAAATCATCTGATCCACAAACACTGTCCTCATTTCACAACTGAGACCTTACACACTGAGGCCCAAGGAGGTTCAGGTTTGCCCAGATGACATGCAGACCACACCGGTGGCACTTAATTCACAGAAATCATTACTTGGGACACTTTGGGTTCATGTAACCACGGGCAGTTGACCTCATAAATAACAGGAGTATTACATATGTTAGTAAGCCAACACTGTTTCTTATTTTAAAAGGTTTTGAGATACATGTTTTTGGGAACCAGGAACCTGGGATGTTAAGCAAGGGGCTGAGACGGCCCACCATAACCCTATTCATTTCTCATTCATTTCAGCAGGAGTATCTGAAGACACACTGGATGTTCCAGCACTGAATGAGCACCGAGGGAACCCTCATGGCCAAGTGTGTCCTTGGGTACATGTTCTCTCTCCTGCAAAGCTGGTGAGTTTCTCTGAGAGTTTGGAGAATAGTGAAGCAGTCATCTGGTAAAAAGTTGAATCAAACATTCTCTGGGTTTCCAGATCTGCTTACCAGTTCCCTCTTTTTCTCTTTAATACTGCTACTTCATTATTCACAGTCTCAAAGCCATGAACATCCGGGCATTCTCTTCTCTGCGACACGGAGAAACTATTGGGCATTGTCCTTACGCTACTTAAATAATTATGTCTTAAGTAGAATGAGATACTGGGCTTTGGACTTTTTAGAATAGTCCATGTACACATAATCAACGCTTGGGAGGCTCAGATGAAGGCTGGCGAGTCTGAAAGAAGCAAGGAGAGCTGCAAACTGGGGCTTACAGGCGAGCACGGGGTGAGTTAGAACCACGCCTGGTTCCGAAAACAACGTGTCTTGCAAATTTCTCCCTGTGCTCAGAGATCTAGATCTGGTCCTATCCTTTATGTTTGGGCTAAAATAATGTACAGAAATGAGAATATGGTAGCTGATTTTAATTGTCAGAATAAAAACCATGGAATCTTTGAGTTACAAAGGTCTTTACAAGTTATTGACGGCACATAAAATCTTAAAATAAAATCCTCCAAGCTAAATCAAATCAAAATGTATCATAGTAGTATACATTTATTTCTAAAGCTTCAAATTGGTAACATTTATGTATTATAAATCAAACCACAAAAACACATTACAGTTTTGCAGTTGCCCAATGTATTAAAACCTTATCTACAACCCATCTGAGCACGTTGGTTTCCGCTAGTATTTATTAATGGTTATAATGCACTTAGTATTCATAGTTATATTAATGGTTATAATACACATAAGCAGGTCACATTAAATCAGCTGTTTATAGAGTCAGTTACTGAAGCCTCTCCACAACATTACTGAGTTTCACAATTTACAAAACACTGAGCCCCTTCTACAGCATCATGGAAGATAGGAAGCCTTCGCTTGAACACTTCCCTCCACTGCAGGGAACTCACCTCTTGGCAGGGCAGCCCACGTCACAGCTCTCTCTCTTAGGTGGTTCCTGTTTACATTGTGCAAACCCTGTTTCATGAAACTTCTACCCAACAGTCCCACTCTGGCCTCTGGAACCAGCATCCTCATCTGCATGGCAGAAGACCGTTGGTTTGCTCACATCTGGGTCTTCCTTTCTTTTGTCCCAGGGCCCCCAGTTCCTTCACCTATCCCTCCTATAGCATGGCCCCAGACTTCTTGACCACCCTCCTTAAAGTGCTCACTTGCTTTTTGACATCCTTGACATAGAGATGACTTAAAATGACCTCAAACTCAATGTGTACCAAACTGAATTCTTGGTTTCTCCCAGCTCATTCCAAAACCAAGATCATGAATGATGCCATTGACTTTCCGATTACGCAGGTCAGAAATCTGTTTCGCATCCTTGACTTCTTCCTCTGCTTTGCAATTTCCATGCCCAATCTACCACTAGGTCTTGCAATTTTGCCTCCTAAATAGCTTATCATTCTCTACACTTGGCTCTGTCCCCACTGGCGTCACCCTTGACCACCATACCAGTGTCTCTCTCCCAAGCTTCTGCAAGAGCCCTTAACCCGTCTGCTATAGCTGCTCTGCTCTCCTGAGTTGCACCATCCACATCCTACTTAAAACTCTTGGCAGCATTCCACTGTTTTATGACAATGAAAAATCCTTAGCCTGTCTGACAAGGTGCTCTGTGACTTTCTGTCTCTCCAACTGAATTTTGCACTTCATGCTCTATGTCCAGCACACTGGCCATCTCTCATTTCCTTCACCATGCTCTGTCCCTTCTGCCCCTGGGCTTTCCTCTCTGTGATTTTCTCTGCCTGGAGTGTAGTTTCCTCTTCTTTCAGTCTAGTTAACCCAATCTGTAAGACTCATTCAAAGACTCCTGCCTCAATCTTCTAGGAGCTCTTATACCAGGTCAGATTCCCTCATTATAGGTTCGTATAGCCCTCAGGATGTCTGCTTCATGATAATATCACAGTTATTATAGACATATATTGGGGTTATTTTATTAATGCCTGGCTCTGTGATTGGACTCTTAGTTCCACTAGGCTAAGATGTGTCTATTTTTACTCACATTTTTCCTCCTAGTGAACGTAAGGTGCTCAAAGTATTTGTTGAGTGAATTAACTATTCAGTTCCTATTTTGATTCTCTGTTCCATCAAGGGAATTGATCTTAAATCTTGAAAAGATGGAACAAACACGGTCAAAGGAATTTGAAATCCAGAGGAGATGAAATAGAGAGCTCAAAATTGTTTTTTGAAAGAATGTCTGTTCCCAGGTGTTGTTAAATAATACCCCAGACTAGTCCCCTGACAATATTAAGTTTGGTGTTTAGGAAGTAGGAAAAAAGAAGAAGCAAAGATGATGAAGGGAGAGGGACAAAGGTTGGCATGATTTTTGAAACAGAGTGAAGAAGCAAGACTCCAGAAACAACTGATAACTGAACACGACCTTTGTCCCAGACTGAATTTTGACGGCAGCTATTTAAAAATGGTTTGAAAGTACTTGGAAAAAGAAGCAGTGATGATCAGGAGCAAGTATGATTTATCAAGATTAAGTCACAGCAAATGATTATTCAGTTCCTGCTAGGTGAACTTGGAGGACAGAAGATGGGAGATGGCCATGGGCATGCAGTACATTGCTTTCATTAAGACTTTTGGAAAAGTTCCCCTACAGTATCCTTGAGAGGTAGAGAAATGTAGGCTGAACTTACAGCTAGTCAAATACCACTGTGTGCCTGCCCAGTGTACCACTGCTCTGCCCAGGGCTGGTTCACTCTAATGCCATTTATCTCTGGGATTTTCTCTTTAAATGTTCTCTTTATTATAATTATTACATAATTACAATAATAATAACTGACACATAAAATGCCCACTCTGAGGTGCCCACTATTTAAAGTACATTTAATCCTTACAACAGCAATTTGAGAAAGTATTATGGTCGTTGCCATTTAACAGTTGAAGAAATTGGATGTTGAGAGTTGAGCAACTTGTTCAAGGTCACACATTTAGGTAAGAGGTGGAGCTGGAATTTAAACCCAGAAAGTCTGGCTCCAGAGATCTGCTCTCACTTTTTTTTTTGCATTTATCTTCAGATAGAGCAGGAGGGAGAGAGGGAGGAAGAGAGAGAGAGAAACATTGATGCAAGAGAGACACATTGGCTGCCACCCACACGACCCCAACCGGGGCCGGGGACAAACTGCAACCGAGGCACGTGCCCTTAGCAGGAACTGAATCCAGGACTCTCTGGTCCATGGGCCAACGTGCTAACCGCTGAGCCAAACCGGCCAGGGCAAGAGAGATCTGATCGTTATGCTATCCCCACCTCTGTCTCCATGCTTCAGAGGCTCTCGGCCAGCCAGGCTTTGTTGTACCTGATTAATAAGCATTCACGCAGTATTCTGCAACGTTCTGAAGTGGGAGCTATTTGCCTGTGATGCATAGACCCTCAAGGGATCCAGAGACAGAATTCATAGAGTTCTATAAATTTGGATTTCATCTCATTTTCACTAATCTCAAACAAAAACGTTAACATTTACTTCAATTATTACTGTAGGCAACAAACCACGGTAGTATCAGAAGAATATGTGGAGCTGTCCCTGTAGAAATCAGGTATTTTCATATCACATTGTTGTTGTTGCAGCTAGCACAAAGCATCAGTATGTGCGCCACTTTGGAACTACACCGGTTATTAGATCTGCCACCAGATCTCATTCGATGTTTTAACAAAACCACGTGCATCATTATATCACACATTTCACATACTATAAGTGTACTTCAATGTAACAATACTCTTTTGTAACTCTTTGCATTTTATTTTGTGCATGTAAAGCCTTGTATGGGGAAAGGCTCCCTGGGCTTCATCAGGCTCCTGGAGGGCCGGGCCCTGTCTGTGCTATCCAAGTCAAACAGGTGTGTGTTTCATGCCCAGACAAATAGTTATAACTCACAATGCCTGACAAAAGGTAAGCAAGTGATGGTCTGGACCAACCACAGAGACAAACAAAGCGTGTCACACAGAATATTAAAATATTCTTTCTGTGGTGGCAGCTAAGCTACCTTTGAAAGCACAGTAGGCCCTAGCCAGTGTGGCTCAGTGGTTAGAGCATAGGCTCATGGACCGAAGGGTCTTGGGTTCGATTCCAGTCAAGGGCATGTACCTGGATTACAGGTTCAATCCCCAGTCAGAGTTGAGTAGGAGGCACCCAATTGCTGTGTCTCTCACACATCAATCTTTCTCTCTCCCTCTCTAAAAAAAAAAATCTAAAAAAAAAATCAATGGAAAAAATATCCTTGGGTGAGAATAACAACAACAAAAAGCACAGTAGAAGAAACACAAAGTCCAATTAGCAGGTAGGAAGGATTAAGGAAGCCCTTTGACCTTCCCCCAAACGTCATAAACAGCACTCTAGCCTAGGAGAGTTGACCGACAATGTATGAGGAGTGGCTGTAGCCCTGGCCAGGTGGCTGAGTTCATTGGAGCATCATCCCGATATGCCCAGTTTGCGGGTTCATCCTGGGTCAGGGCACATACAAGAATCAACCAATGGCTCTGGCCAGTTTGGCTCAGGGGTTAAAGCATAGGCCCGAGGACCAATGAGTCGCGGGTTTGATTCTGGTCAAGGGCACGTACCTTGGTTGTGGTTCGTCCCCGGCCCTGGTCAGGTTGTGCAGGAGACAACCAGCTGATGTGTCTCTCTCACATCAATGTTTCTCTCTCTCTCTCTCTCTCCCCCTCCCTCCCTCCCACTCTCTCTGATGATAAATAGAAAAATACACTCGGGTGAGGATTTAAAAAAAAGAATCAACCAATGAATGCATAAACAAGTGGAACAACAAATTGCTGTTTCTCTCTCTCTATCTCCCTCTCCCTTCCTCTCTCTCTCAAATCAATTAAACATAAATAAATAAATAAATAAATAAATAAATAAATAAATAAATAAAATTGGCATTAATTATATCTAAAAAGAGTGGCTATAAAACACTCGTGGGAGGTATATCATAAATTCAGGAGATGTGAAGAGATGGAAAGTGTGGTAGCCAATGTATGTTCTCTGAAGGCAACACCCAGGGCCTATTCTATAAAGATCTGAGACAGCGCTTACATTCCTAGGAACTCATTCAAGATTCAGGGATGTTTATCCAAGAGAGCATTCCTCCAAACATGGGAGGCAGAGCCTGGCAAGTGCCACAGGATTCTGCCTTGTCCCTGTTCACCATGACAACAACAATAATACCTTACCTACATAGGTACTTCCCGCTTTCCATGGTGGCTTCATGACAACGCCGAGTAGCAGGCAGAACAGACTTGTTGACAGTTTGGCACGATGGAAAGTAAGGTTCAGAGACATTAGAGGAGTTGTTCAGAGCTACACACAGCATGCACACTGCAGGTGAGGACAGATCCAGGTCTGCTGTCTGCTGGTTCCATGTTCCCCAGCATACTAGCCAGACTCGGAATCTGGAAAGAATCCACGTTCCTTCCGTAAGAAGCTTCAACTGCCTGTTTCTGAAGGCCTTTCCCAACTGAAAAGGTTATGGCTCTGAAATTTAAAGTATTCCTTTTCCTCTGTCAGCCACTAAAGCTCTAAGGCTTTGTTCTAGGCGGTGAGCTCAGTGTCCTAGATGGACCTGTAATGACCACTAAGGGCAGAGCTCTGAGAATCCACCAGGCGACTCTTCTCCATTTCCCAAGGAGAAGACCAGAGGAGCTCGGGTGGTGAGGGCATCGGGGAGGCTCAGAGTGGGAGGGCGTGGCTTTCACACTGGAGAACAGAGGTTCAGCTGCTAGCTCGGCCACCTGGATAAGCAGGAAAGTGGCCTGCCCTCTCTGATTATTATCCTCCTCATCTGTATATTGTTAAAGATGGTTAAGAAGGTTATACATCCAGCTTAGATATAAACAGAGGCCAATAAATGTTAGTCTTCCTCGCAAAACCCAGCATCTACCCTCTAAGACGTTAACAGGAGTCTTTTAAGGTCACAGTTGTTTCCTACACGATCAGTTTTCCAGAAGAAATTCACTACTTGCCCTCAAAGAGCTGGGAAGAATTCAAGCATCTGCGGGAACTATAAGAAAACATGCTGATATTGACTTAACTTGCTCTGCAATTTCACCGTGGGCTAAATGTTCCCCCTTTGCCCTTAAAATTTCTAAATCCTTGCAAAACCCAGGAAGGTTTCTGTGCTGTATGCAAAGGCAAGGCGGGAGCCTCCAATCCTCCTCAGCCTCCGCTGCCATATCCCCGTCATCAGCAACATGTGAATGAACCAAATTATCTCCAGGGCTGAGGGCGTGGGCCACATAGCCAGGCTGGGCTGTTAAAGGAACCCAGCGTCATGTTCTCCACCCCCTTAGGAGATGGCTGATGCTGTCGTAGGGCTGTGAGGGAGGAAGCCAGCCTGGAAATGCCATGTAGGGAAGAAACTGTTCCATTTCAGTGTTAGGATTCTAAAATAGCTGCTAATAAAATGCCTTCATACTGTGACACTTCAATATAGACACCCACAAGGATACCTTGACAAGCTGTTTGACTCCTCACAAGCCTTTTCTTGCTTTTCCTGCACAGGGCCCCCACCAGTCACCCACACAGATATACAACCATGCAGTGACAGCGAAGGCCAGCAGGGGTCCGCCGAGACTGACAGAGTGATGGGGGAGCCCTGGCTCCCTGCAAACGGGAGGCATCCCTGCTCTGATGTTGGCTTGTCCAGGGACATGTCACATCAGTTTGAACCTGCTGCTTCTTCTATCCCTCTCTCTAGCCTCGTGTTATCTTTGTTAAAGCCTAGCTAGAGAATGAGCCGAGCTCACCAGCTAGGGCGAGAGGGGAGAGCCTCAAGTAATATTTCATTTGCCAATTCAGAATTGCCATGGTTCAGTGAATCTAGGTTTTGATGATGGTAAGGAGGACATAATAGTGATTAAAATCCAAAGCGTCCTTCCCATTGGAAGTCCTAAAAATCCATTAATTACTGTAATACCATCTCCATCAGGCAAATAATAGGTCAAGCTTGAGATACATTTTAAGAGCATCTTACCTGTTTTTGCAGTTTGCTAATTAAGATATTTCCTAATGTTCCCAATTGAATCTTAGCATAGATGGGACTATGTTATGTCCTTAGCTACTTTCTGTACATGCTGCTGAGCAGGGCCAATATGATTCTTAAACTTGACTGCTCATCAGACTCACCTAAGAAGCTTGTGAAAAATATAAATTCCCATTCTCATCCCCCAGAGATGCTGAATCAGCATATCTTCAAGATTTTGAAGAAAGTCCTTTGAGCCATTCAGATGTGCAGTCAAGCTTGGGGACCTAACAGGGGAGGTGCTCTAGCACCAGTTATAACAGTGCTGTGCCTCCATTCACATGAAAAGAACTTGAGAAGATGTCTCACAGTTGGATGTCACAAGCAACGTTGTGTTTGAAAAGTCTCTTAGTGGAGCCCGCTGTAGGATTTGTTTTCATCTGGTAGTAGACCTCCTCAGGCTGCATGCCTCTACTGAGTTCCTATGGCTACCGGAGAATGGTCACCAGGAGAAACTGCTGCAGCTCCACAGAGGGGTCAGCCCTGGGGTTATTAACGTCTTTTTATGCATCCAATGCTAGGTTAGGTTGCTGTAACAATCTCTTGGAGTTTTCTTGGTTTAATTGAGGTAAAATTGCTATATAACATCATATGTTTCAGGTATACAATGTTGTAATTCAACATCTGTAGACAATACAAAGTGAATGTCTTAGAGTTTTATAGTTCTTCATATCTGGACAAACAGACCAAGCAGAAATAGGAAATTACAATGTGAGGACAGAATTCTAGGAAAGTTTTATGGAGAGTTGAGAGATGAAGTCAAGTCGTGCTTGAACTTAGGAGTGATCTTCATTTGGAAGACCCACTATGGTGGATAGCATCTTCATTTCCAAAGACTTCCAAGAAGAATATCATACGATCTTTCTTGGCACCTCCTTTCAGGCAATTATCATCATCAGTAAGAACCTAGAAGTGCCTAGCACTGAGGCATGATGGAGGTCAAAACGAGGAGATAGTGTTCTGCCCAAGCAGCACTTGCAGTCAGGTCACCTAGTCTTGTTTGTAACTTCAGTCATTTGCAGTGGTCTAAGTTCAACAACACCCCATCTGCAATTTTGCCTTTAAGACCCAGGTCAAATCTTATTTCTTCCAAAGAACTTTCCAGATTTTATCTCACATCCCAGTAAAAATCAATTTATTTCTATTCTTCACAGCATGTATCACACTGCCTAGTATCAGGGTGATTCATTTGTTTCTTCTCCCCAGGATATTTGCAGTTTTCTTTAGGGAACAGAACATGTCTCACTCAGTGTCTACATATTAAAGAGGCCTGGCTAAGAATTATATATGAAACACGATACCATCTTGGATTAATTCAGTCATTTATCCATCCAAGGTGTTCTGTCCCTGACCAAAGGACAAAGACTGTGGGAAAAATGTGAAAAGTGTGAAGAATTTTTAATATTCTGTCTGCACATCATTTTCTAAGGCCTTCTTGAACCAATTCACGTTTGGAGTCTGGGGAATCTCTCAGAGGTAACAGGAAAGCTAAGATAATTTCCTCTTGCTCAATATTCACTGGAGATGGAGAAAATCTACTCTCCTACTTAAGTAATAATCTTGTGTAGGCAGGAAAACTTTAATTGTAGAAGAATTATTATGTAAATGTAAGTTATTTAATTAAAAAGGGGGGGAATCTTCATTGAGAGTAGCTATTCTAGAAGGTGGGAGAGCTTGTTTTCTTTATTGCAGTTTATAAGTGGTTCACTGATAGATTTTTCAGACAACATATTTATCTCCAAGAGAGATGGCAGTTGCCTTCTACTTCTAGGCAAAGTGGAGTAACTGGAAAGAGATTTGCCTTCTCATTTGAAACAACCAAAAAATGGCTTAACTATATATAAAACAATTATTTCAAGACACTAGATAACAAGCAATGATGGACAATGATCCCTGATAGATGAGAGATAATTGTAGTGGGTCCTATGATCATCAAGCTTAATTCATTGAAACAGATAAAAATAGGGGGGCGGGAGGTGGAGCCCAGCATGCTCCACAGGTTGAAAAGATGCAGCTGAGAATCTGGGGAGACCAAGGTGGCTAGAGTATAAAGGACAGAATGCCAGAGAAAAGAGAGCCACACATAGAGAGAACTCTGAAGATCTATAGAGGGAACCCCTTGCGTATTCAAATGAGTATTGATCAGTGCATGCATGTGAGGACACTGTCAGTGGCTGGGGAAGAAGCATCCAAAAAGATCAGTGAAAATAGTGCCAGTGCTCACATAGAACCAGGACTAGTGCTGGTTCCCATGGAGCAGAGTGAAAACCTCATGATCCATGGGGAATTGAGTACCCAGTAGATTATGCACCAGTAGTGGGGAATCCTTAGCTTTAAAGTAATCACTGGTCTGGTGCTGCCTAATCTTTACAGCAACACCCAAAGGATCAAACAGTTTCAAGGTAATGTAATCACATTCCAAAACAAAGCTTAAAAATATATATAGGAATTAAAAAATATCCAACATCCAACAAGATAAAATTCACAATGTCTAGCATCTAATCTAAAATTACCAGGCATACACTGCAACAGGAAAATAGGATCCATAATGAGGAGAAAAATCAATCAATGGAAATTGATCCAGAATTGACCACATGGTAGAACTACAGACAAATATATTAAAACATTTATTATAAAAGCATTCCATCTGCTTTAAAAAGATAACTAGAGGCATGAAAAATATAAACAAAGTTTGATGTTGAACTTCTAGAAATAAAAACTACAATGCGTAAGATGAAAAATACACTGGATAAAAATAATAAACAATTAGACATTGCAGAAGAAAGTATAAAGAAAGTTGAAGAGCCCTGGCCGGTTTGGCTCAGCGGTTAGAGCGTCGGCCTGCGGTCCAGAGAGACCCGGGTTCGGTTCCCGCTAAGGGCATGTGCCTTGGTTGCAGTTTGTCCCCGGCCCTGGTTGGTCGTGTGGGTGGCAGCCACGCGATATGTCCCTTTCACGTCGATGTTTCTCTCTCTCTCTCTTCCTCTCTCTCCCTCCCTCCCACTCTATCTGAACAAAAAATGAAAAAATGTCCTCAGGTGAGGATAAAAAAAAAAAAAAAAGAAAAAGAAAGTTGAAGAGAGAGTAGTAGAAACTATCCAAAACGAAACACACAAAGAAAAGAGAATCCAAAAACATAAAAAGAGCTCAGTGAGCCATGAGACAGCTTTAAGAGGCTTAATATAAGTAAAATTGGAATCCCTAGCTGGTAAGTAAGGGGAACAGCGGAAATATTTGAACAATAATGATAAAAAAAAATTCAAACTGATGAGAACTATAAGCCCACAAATCTAATAAATCCAAGCACAAGGATAGGAATAAAAGTATACCAAATCACATATAATCAAATTGCTCAAGACCAATAATAAAGAGACAATTTTAAAGATGACCAAGAAAAAAGATACATTGCACACAGAGGCACAAAGAGCAATGATTATGTGTCACTTCAACTTACTGTCCTCAGCCACCTTCGAAGGGAGGAGCTCATTGCAAATAAGGAAACAGAGGCTATATGGTGCATACGGTGAGTATGACATAGTTTTCTTTCCTTAAATCTATTTGCTTTCACTTTCTTTTGCCCAGTGGTGGAATCCCAGTTTTTCTAGGTCTTTGATAACAAGCCACTGATCCGTACAAGTGAGTTGAGCCCTTGGTCTTGCCCTACCTGTAACCAATGAGGTACAAGGAGGAGCTTTTACAGAGAGGAAGTTCTGGGAAAGAGCTGCTTCTGATGAGGGGAGGTGTGTGGGGAAAAACTGTCTGCTCCCTGCCTCGCCCCCTTCCTCCTCCAATGGCAGTTTTGATGTGCTTGGAGTTGTAGCATGGGGAAAGGAAACAAGCAAATGTCAAGTACCAAGCCATAGCTCTGACATCGGAAAGCCTCCGAACCAAAAAGAAACTGCCCACCTGTGAACTTCTTGTCTCATGAGCAAAACCAACTCCCTATCTGCTGAGGCTGCCACTAGTAGCATATTTTTATCTTTGGCTAAAAGCATTTCTAACTGATAGAATCATAAGGTTAAAAAAGGCAAATCAGAGATTTGAACCTTTGCTCTAGGACCCCAGTCTGAGGCTCTTCCCTCGATACCCCAGCTAACTCTTTGTTGCAACTTTACTTTTTTAGGAGGCTCTGGTCTGAGTAAAGCAAACATATGAAATGTCACCAGTATGAGAAAACTGAAGCCTGAAATGGGAGGGAAAAGGGAGAAAGTCCCTGCTGAAAATATCTCTCGGTACTTTGAGAAATCAGAATCCTTCCGGCCCATCCAAGCTACCTTCTTTCTCAGTGCAGTTAAACACGTACTTAATTTCTGCATGTAGGACTTCCAGGTACAAAGTGGATGGGCTATTGACTTCAGGAATAAGGAAGTTAGAAGAATGAAAAAACAAAAGAGATGTATCCCATCTCCTGTTCACAGTCTTCACTGGTTGGGAAATGGATGGGACCAACGACCTGGGCAAAGGTTCTCTACGCTAACCCCTCTTTGCTGACCTCGGCCACTTTCTATAGCCCTTCTTGAAAAGCCACACGGCACAGTAATTGAGTAAAGACTCTGAGTTCTACGGTAATAAAATTATTGTTTACCTAGTGACCACAGATCTCTTTTGTTGGTGAAAACCCACTCGTGGACCCAGTTGGAGAGACGCTGCTCTAGGCCAATCAAAGACGTACAGGAGTGGAGATCTGGGAATCTGTTGGGTGGCTCTATTTTCATAAGCTGACATAATACAATCTGACATGTCACTTTCTGGCATAAAAACTCTCAGTGGCTTCCCACTGCCAAAAGGACCAAGTCCAAAGTCTTTGGCATGGCAAACAGGCTCCTGTGAAATCTGATAATAGCCTAAATAGCCTACTTTGTTACCTCAGAGGCATGCAGAGGAGTCCCCATTCCCTGGCCACACACCTGTGCTGTTCACACTGTCATCTCTTTCCTGTGCTACCCCCTATGCCAAGAATGTCTCCCTCCCCTTCTGGCCCAAGGCCTTCTTGCCAACAGGACAATTTAGGGTTTGTATCTACCAGCTCAAATGTCTTACCTCTGTGAACCCTACTCTGATTTCCCAAAGTAGGCTGGTGGCTTCCTCTTCAGAGTTGCCACTAGTTATCTCTATTCCTGCATTTATCACATTCTCACAAGTCTGAAAACTCCTTCAAGGCACAGCCCGTGTGTCTTTTGTTAAAGTCTGGATTCCTGTAGTATCTAGTACAGCATCTAGCACTTAAGTAGCTGTTTCATAAATGTGTGCTGAATGAGTGAATGAACACTGACCCACACTGCTGCAACTCCAAAGCATATGCGAAAGGTTCTTAGGAAGGCTTGAATACAAACTAAACCAATTTAGAATCCTGAAACAATTTATGCAAATCTAGTGTAATATTGAATTAGCCTGAACTTAATGTTCTGATTTCTCCCTGGCAGATAGGTTCCTCTAAACTGTGATCTAAGTGTTGTACAGAACATAAATTGAGGATGATTTCAAAAAATACATAACTCATGTTTCTGGGTCAGTTTAATCAAAAGACTGCAAACAGAAAGATCTATAATTGCTCATGTGAAAGTTAAGAGTCATTGTGTAAGTATTGTACGTTAAGTGGGGAAATAAGGAAATGATACATGCAAAGAGAGTTAATGACACAGAGGACATTCCTTTTTCAGAAAGAGTTCGTGTTGCCTCTTAAAGTGAACACTGGGCCTAGTATTTAAGGGTTCTAGGCAGAGTACACCAGGGGAAGTTTATCGACTATACTATAAATGCAAATACGTTTTAGCTCTGAGCTCTCCATTGAAAAGAAATTATCCGAGATAAGAATGTCCCTATATCCCTAGCTTCACTTCCTGAAGTCAGTGCTCCTAGCCTCAGAGCCAGGCCCACCGGTAAATCTGAGTATCTTCCGTATTCATCCACAGGGCTAAGAAGACTCACTCATGAAGGCTTTTCCTGATGTGTGTCCTGTTCAACAATCATTGACTGACCACCTAGTCTAGCCAGTCTGTGTGGATACAAAGATGCATAAGACTTGTCTTCTCCATGTTCTCATATTAGTGAGAAAATATATATGAACAAATGTCCGTGATGCAACGTGCTCTATGCTGTAATGCCAATTTACATGAGGTATTGAGAGACCACAGATTTCATGAGCAATTACTCTGCTTGAAGGAAGTCGGGGAGCAGGTGAAGCTGGAATTGCCTCTTAAGAATTAGCAGGCATTCACCAGGGAGGTGCAATGATGCTCCTCACAGAGGAAATGACATTGGCATTTGACACAACCACACTCTAAAAACATTTGTGAAATGAGTCAAGATCGATCTATCTATCTATCTATCTATCTATCTATCTATCTATCTATCTATCTATCATCTATCTATCTATCATCTATCTATCTGGCTATCTACCTAATCTGCCTACCTATCTTATCTAGAAATGTCCATATTACATAAAACTATTCCTTAAAAAATGAAGACATACTTTTCCAGGACTGAGGTGTGAAAGTTACCGCTTGATTATTTCTTTTGTGGTTGTCCAGTTCTTAAATTATCTAAGTCTTCTCGTCCCTGTGGTTCAGAACTTTGTTTTCTAGTCCGTCAGCCCTCTTACTCCAGGTGGGCAGGGAAAGGTCCTGAAGTTCAAATCAGTTCTTTCTGCTACTTGTTCTATTGGCCGATTGTGGTACAACCCATCTTCTTTCTCTCTGCAGCTAATACACTGAGATTAAGCACCTAAAGATGATTTCTTGGACTTTGTTGCTAATAGCACTTTAACACTTTAGGATTCTAAACCATGCCCTGTTTAGTCAAGGTATATTCATTCACTTTGTTAAATGTTCACCCTAAATCAAGTTGCCTATTTGCTTCCTTTTCTTCTTAAGGGGAAGATGAGTTAAAGGGTAGACTTTCTTACCACCCCCACATAACACTAAAGCCCAAAGGAGAACAAGGCACACAAGCCTGGGATTTCAGAGGTTAGAGCCCTCTCTTCACCAACGGATCACATTCGTTATAAGCGTATGTTGGACCCAAACGGATCCAGTGTGCGCTTCAGGACAATTTCAGTGGATCCACTGTGGCACAGTGATGACCAAGTAGAGTGAGATCCTGGGTCT
This sequence comes from Tadarida brasiliensis, assembly GCA_030848825.1. Classification (NCBI taxonomy): domain Eukaryota; kingdom Metazoa; phylum Chordata; class Mammalia; order Chiroptera; family Molossidae; genus Tadarida; species Tadarida brasiliensis. The sequence goes on from CM061269.1 coordinate 37,411,257, forward strand.
GCAATAGGCAGAATGTGACAGAAATCCGGTTCAGATGTTTCCTAAATGTCAGTTTTTGCCAGTGATGGGAAGGAATAAAAACGAAATAAAAGACGAGTACTGCGGAGCTGCTAATTAAAACAATTCAGAGAACATAAACGCTGGAGTAATTTTGGGCCCAGCTTATCAGGCTGGTTTCAATGCAAATGCATGTTCCGATTTCTTCCTTTATCGGGAAGATATAATTAGCTCGACTGCAACAGGGTGCAAGCCTCGTGGCCGCATTTCCTGGTGCTGCCAGCTCCCTGCTGATGGAGGCACAGCTGCCACCTGCCCCTCTCGCCCCGGACTGCACAGAGCCATGGTCACCCCGCACGGCTGCTCACGAGCCACCACGAGCAGAAGGCTCGGGCTGCCAGTGGGACTCGTTCTTGCTAAGATCAGAGACATGTTACCCCTCAATAAAGTTGACACTAGGCCTAATCACCATACTTCTATATAAGAAAGCCTTGGCTAACACAAACATTCTTCCCCATTACTCTAGTGGAAAGGCCACATCAGCTACAGAAGCTCGTCACCTTGGAGGGTATGGGCTTTTGGAGAAGATTGGAAGAGAATAAGGAAGAAAAGGTGCCTGCAAATGGGAAACCCGAACTATAAGGGGAACACATTTCCCAGCTGCTGTGACAGAGGAGACGGACAGACACCCTGAGGGGGAGGGGTTTAACGCCAAGCTTACAGGTGATGCAACAGGTAGATAACTACTGTGAAAGCAAGGAGTGTTCTGGGAAATGGCCACTGTAAAATGTTCTGGAGCTCACCTGCAAACACAGAGCAACGGCTTCTGCTTGTCCCTCTGACAAACTCAACAGAATGGACTCCAGTGACATGCTTTTGATGTTTTAATAAGCACAAAACATTCTGCAAAGGAGTTCCACGATGATAAATACTTTCATGGAACCAAAAGGTGAACCATCATTTTGAAATTTTAGAGAAGGCAAAATGAAAGTCATTAATTTCTTTGTTTTCCTAGGCTGCTATCACATTTCCAGGTCCTACATCCCTCACCCACTTTTCCCAGCTGTAACTGAGGCCAACAGAAGGCTGGTTCCTTTTCCTCCTCCTCCGCGGGAACAGCAACCAACCAAGTGAACATTGCAAACCCTGCAGCTGCGCTGAGCAGTGGCCACGGTGTGGGGCAGGGGACTGAGTAAACGCAGTACCTGAAGCACATTTTTTAGTGACTGTGGCAATTCCAAGAACATATAACAAGGAAAGGGACTGAGAATCATTCTTCTCACCAATCAATTCAGAAGGAAGTACTTCAGGAATATGTCATCAAAATGGAGGGTTTTCTTTTTAACAAATGATTAAATATGGTAGATGACAAGTGACTGTGTTTTTTTTTTTTAATCCTCGCTTGAGGACATTTTTGCATTTTTCTTCAGATAGAGCGGGAGGGAGAGAGGGAGGAAGAGAGAGAGAGAAACATCAATGTGAGAGAGACACATCGACTGGTTGCCACCTACACGACCCCAAGTGGGGCCGGGGACAAACTGCAACCGAGGTACATGCCCTAGCGAGAACTGAACCGGGGTCTCTCTGGTCCGAGGGCCGACGCTCTAACCACTGAGCCAAACGGGCCAGGGCCAAGTAACTGTGTTTTTATATTGTGTGAACAACCGAGACTAACTCCTTATGTCCAATGTTGCTATTTTGCTAGTATTTTTCTTTTTCAGGTTTTTAAAAACTGGGATATAATTTATATACCATAATATTTACCCTTTTAAAGTACACATTCGGTGGTTTTTAGTGTATTTGTAAATATACTAAATAACCGCTATATAATTCTAGAACATTTAAAAAAAATTTTTTTCTGTATTGATTTAGAGAGAGAGAAAGGGAAAGGGCGAGAGAGATAGAAACATCGATGAGAGAGAACATCGATTGGCCACCTCCTGCATGCCCCCCACTGGGGATTGGACCCACAACCTGGGCATGTGCCCTGACTAGGAATTGAACTGGTGACCTCTTGGTGCATGGGTCGATGCTCAACCACTGAGCCACACCGGCCAGGCCTAGAACATTTTTTATCACCCCAAAAAGGAACTCCATATCCAGTAGCTGTCATTCCTCATTCTCCATTGCCCCATCCCCTGGCTGTCTCTATGCATTTGCCTATTCTGCACATTTTATATCAATGAAATCATATAATATGTGATCATCTGTGCCCAGTTTCTTTCGCTTCCCATAATGTTTTCAAGGTTCATCCGTGTCGTAGTATGAACCAGCACTTCATTCCTTCTAACTGATAAATAATATTTCATTGTAAAAACTATGAATTTCTGTTTATCTATTCATCAGTTGATGGACACTTAAATTGTTTTCACTTTATAGCTATTATGAATAATGCTGCTATTTCATCTGTATACAAGTTTTTGTCTGAACATATGAGTTCAATTCTCTTGGGCATATACCTGGGAGTGGAATTGCTGGGTTAGATGGCGACTCTTTGCTGAACACGCAGAGGAACTGCCAAACCATTTTCAAAGCAGCTGCACCACTTTATAATCCCACCAGCAGTTTACGAGGGTTCCAACTTTCCCACTTTCCCATTAACACTTGTTTTTGTTTGTCTTTTGATCACAGTCATCCCAGTGGGTATAAAGTGGTATCTAATTGTGGTTTTGATTTACATTTCCCTAATGACTAATGATATTGAGCATTGATTCATGTGTTTATTGGCCATTTGTTTATTTTCTTTGGAGACATCTCTACTTCAATCCTTTGCCAATTTTTTAATTGGGTAGATAATCGATTTGGATAATGATATGGTTGAAGACACTGGGCACCTATTTTGTGCCAGGCACTCTGAGAACTTGGTTAAAGTATTGCTAAAGAGAAAGCTGTTGCTTGGGTCGCATGCTTCTCCCTCAGATGCTCATCAATATCAGCAAAACTTTCCCTTAGGGAAGCACCAGACTGAAAGGTTCTCCCTTGAAAATGAGTTATAAAGGGACGCGCAAGGAGAGGCATTTTCTCCACCAGTCCTGGCTTATTATGAAAGTTAGTCGAGTTAGATATGTTATCCTCTTAGGCTATAAACATACGGCACATTTATTTCTTTCCCTTCCCACTCTCTTCTTCTCCCCTTGAAATTCCAGCAAAACAAGGAAATCGAATTGAGGGTTTGAGGCAGTAGAACACCACACAAACCTGCACTTTCAATATCCCGACTTCAAGGTTTCCCAAGTCCTAAGATCTCAGTTACCAAATCTAACATGCCAAATGGGCCAGTTCTTGGTCATCAGTGGATCTGAATGACTGTCTATAACTCCACCCCTTCGCGCTTCTGGTGGTGGAGCCCCAGGTGGGCTGGGTGAGACGCTTCAGAAGCAGGCAGGATGGAACCTCTTACATCTCACCGAGATGGCCAGAGCCAGTCCACTTCCAACCAAGACAGGTCTGTGTGGGAACTTCCAAAGTCTGGGGTACTGTTATTTACTATTATCTTAGGTCAAACCTCAAATAGCGTCTCCAGACATAATTTCACAGAATCAAGGGCAAACCTCAAAATCCTTTAACCTCATGCTGTCCAGGAACTTCCCCAAGCCCTCAGGCTTCCCTGGCGACACCCTCAGGCTGAGGACGGTCCTCCCGGAGACATCACACACTGCTCTGGAAAGCCGTGCAAGGAGCAGGGCGGGTGCTGTGGACTGAACTGTGCTCTCCCCAAATGTATGTGTTGAAGCCTTAACCCCCAGAACCTCAGAATATGGCTGTATTTGGAGAGAGGGCCTTAGGGAATGATGGAGTTAAAGTGAGGCCGTTAGGGCGAGCCCTAGTCCGGTCTGACTGGTGTTCTCCTGAGAGGAGGGCATTTAGACACAGAGAGACCACAGGGTGACGCCTGCACAGAGAAAACCACGTGAGGGCACAGAGGGAAGGCGCTGTCTGCAAACCATGGAGAGAAACCTTGGAAGAAACCAACCCTGCAATCACCTTCACCTTGCACTTTGAGAAAATAAACCTCGGTTGTTTATGCCACTTAGTCCGTGGTATTTTGTTATGGTAGCCCTAGCATACTAATACAACCAGGGACTCCCAGGGACACAGGACCTGGGGTCTCCTGGTGGGTGCACTCACCCTGTAGTAGTCAGTGCTGTACACATCCCGGGACATGCCAAAGTCCCCGATTTTCACCAGGAGGTTCTCGCCGACCAGGCAGTTCCGGGTGGCCAGGTCTCGGTGCACGAAGTGCTGGGACGCCAGGTAGACCATGCCCGCGGCGATCTGCTGGGCGATGTGCAGCATCTGCGACTGCGTCAGCTCCGTTGGCGGGTTGCCTTCGGCCATCAGCCCAGCGTCAGGTCCGTGTGCCCTGCAGAGGGCACAGCAGGAGTTACCGGAACTGGAGCTCTTCGCCTGGAGGGAGCCTTTCCCCCCATCAACTGCTAGTGCTCAAAGGTGCTGCCTGACTTTGCATAAAGAGGAGGGAAAGATGCTTCGGCTGTGGTTATACTTCAAAATCACCCTGGTTTCAGTTCCCAGAGTCTAGAGTCCCCAGGACCAAGTGGGCCTGAATGGTGCCTCCCACCCCCAACATACAGACAGGTTCATGTTTCAGGGGGTTCAGAAATATGCTGGGGTCGAGCACAGGCCAGAGCCCCTGACCCTGAAAAGCAGTAGGTGGCTGAAGCAAAACAAACAAGAAACCAACAACAAAGTAAAATAAGGACAGAGAGCTTGGCTCTTCTGGAGCAAAAGGTCATGGAGCCCCACACCCTCCACCCCTCCCAGCCACACACTGTCACCGAGCACCCCCCCACACCAGACTGATCAATCCAGAGTGCCCCACCAGGGCCAGAGCATCTCCAGTCTCCCCATTCCACCTGCTTTTCAGCTGGACATGGTTTCCCAGCTGCCCTCATCTTTTGCAAGCCCAATTCAGCCAATGCCAGGGCATCCTCAGCCTGGACATTTCCCGTGAACAATACCATCTCCTTGTGCCCATCCCTCCCCCTGACCTCCAGCTCAACACAAACCCTGGCCACCCATAGGAGAGCTCCTTTGAATCACAACACATGTATTCTTTTATTGGGCAGGTTTTATTCTTTACACGTTTTGGAGAAGAGGGAAGACTATGATGTTTTATATCTTCTCTTTCTCCTATCTTACACACCAGCCTTTTCTGAGCTGTGGAATGATTTAAGGCAGTGATTTTCAACCTTTTTCATCTCATGGCATACATAAACTAACTACTAAAAGTCTGCGGTACACCACAAAATCTATTTTTTGCCAATCTGAAAAAATAGGTATAATTTTGACTCATTCACACTGGACGACTATTGTTGTGTTGGCTGTTGTCATTTTCTTATTTGACAATCTAAGGGAAGAGAAGTCCATGCTTTTGACTAAATAGTCAGGTATTGCATGTTTTAGAAATTCTTGCGCACACCAGTGTGCCTGCCGCGGCACATCTTTTTAAGGCATTGTGACACTGATAGGTGTTTCGGGGGGGGGGGTCCCAGTGTTAGGATACACAACCAGTACCTGCAGTCCCCACCCTGGAACCCTGCTCAGCCAGCCAAGATTGGTGTCCCTGGCCCTGGCGGCCTGAGGGGGCGCTGCAGGGCAAGAAGTAAAAGTGTGGTCAAAGGGCTTCTCCCTCCCTAAGCCAGTGCCAATGACATCTCTTTCCAGATAGTCTGGAGCACTTAAAATACATCTAGAAGATTTAAAATGAATTTTGAAGTGGTGAATACACCTGCAGGGTTCCAGAGCTGCATGGGTATTTGAAAACAAGAGAGCCAGATCCTCCAAGAACCCCAATCTGGTGTTGCCTGTCCTCTCGCCTGCCAGCACCACCTCAGATGGGATGAGTTGTCTCAAGCATAGGCTTTTACCCCAACTCCATCATGGCTCCAGCCCTTTCCCTGATTTCCAAAACATGCTGTCATCTGACCTTTCGTTCTTGTATTCTCAGAGAACAAGCGCTGGACAAGGAGGTGGGGAGTTTCCAAGTCTCTGAGGTGTCCAGCATGGTGATCTGGGGAAGACTTTTAATTTTCCCATGTGTGATTTCTCCATTAGTCAGAACTACAAAAAGTTATTATGCCGTGTGATCACTTAGGTCCCCTCCACCTCTAAATATCTGATTGAACCATTCCTAGGGAGGAGCTTACTCTTTTTGCACAAAGCAAATCCTAACACATTTATTTCACCTCCACTCAAACCCCAGCCCCCCACCTCCTCTTGTCACACTGAGGAGCAATACGGGGAAATGCCTTGGGATTTCTTCAGCTCAAAATCTCTCACTGGAGCAAAAAGTCTTACAGTGCAGTGGGTGTGGCTCTGGGTATCAGAACTGAATTTGAATCCTGTCCTAAAACACCAGCTGTGGCCTCAGGTGAGCTACAGGGCCTCTCTGGACCTGCTTCCTCGTTCTGTAAAGTGGAGATACTACACTTTTCTAAGTGCACTGAGGTGAGGAGCAATTGAAACTCTGCTCTAAATTATGGCGCTTTGTGGCCTTTCATCAAAAAGCCAGAGAGACCTTTACCCCTCCCCTTTTATGTTCTTGTAGTCACAAATTATTTCTATTCATGCTGTGAGTTCATTTCCAAATTGCAGTGGCTGTCGTCGTCATCTTCTTCTTCTTCTTCTTCTTCTTCTTCTTCTTCTTCTTCTTCTTCTTCTTCTTCTTCTTCTTCTCCTTCTTCTTCTTCTTCTTCTTCTTCTTCTCCTTCTTCTTCTTCTTCTTCTTCTCCTTCTTCTCCTCCTCCTCCTCCTCCTCCTCCTTCTCCTTCCTCTCCTCCTTCTCCTCCTCCTCCTCCACCCCATTTTTTCTTCTTCTTCTCCTCCTCCTCCTCCTTCTTCTCCTTCTCTTTTTAAATGTTTTTACCTCCTTTAACCTTTATGTAAAGAGTAAAGGGGGTCAAATATATGGTGACAGAAGAAGGCTTGACTTTGGGTAGTGAACACACAATATAATAGATATATTATCAAATTGTGCACTTGAAATCTATATAACTTTATTAACCAATGTCACCCCAATAAATTTAATACTTTTTTAAAAAAAAAGCCAGAAACAAAAGGCTTTACAAACAGACCCCCCTTAAAAAATAAATGGAGAGGTACTGTGACAACACAGCTGAGCCTTTGGGTGTCTCTTTTTGTGACTGGCCTGCAACAGCGTTCTTAGGGATTCCACAGGGCTGGCCCTTCCCGCTTCACTGAAGGTTACGGAAGCCCAGCCATTCCCAGCACTAAGAGGCAGGGGAAGTGAGAATGTTTCCACTCATCACAGGAGACAAAGCTCTTACACCAGGAGAAGAACCTAGGGGAGCACATACACTATGAGAAATCTAGAAATACCCAGAGAATCTAGGCCAGCATGAAATCTTCACAGATTTAGTGCAAAGAATGAAGTAAGTTGTTGATTTGCCACAGCCTAGACTCCTCTAAGAATCTGTCCGTTGCAAAGACTCTGCAGAAAAGCAAAAAGTAGAGGCCAGTGCAAAAGGCTACCTCTGCTCAAAACCCCAGCCCCCAGCCTCACACTCAGAAGGCACCAGAAAGCTGGCCGCCCTCCAAAGCCTTCTGCACCCTACACTGCCACGTGCGGGGTGGGGCAGGCACCTGCTTGCTCCTGGGTATCTGAACGAGGCTCCTTCTAGTGGGAGAAGCCTCTGGATACTTTTCTTGAGCAGAAAGTCCTGCTATAAATAGAGGGCAGGTGAGTCTTCTGAACGTGTTCTTAAGAAGAATATAAATAAAGTTAGTAGAACAGCCCTCTCTTTCACTCCCAGGTTACCCTGCAGCTCTTGGAAATAAAAACACATCTCATCTCTTCCAGGAGAGCATGTTTTAAGAAATAAAAAAGCCCCCTCAGCCCCCTGGCACGGACAGCAGGAAGGCTCAGCGGGCTTCCGGCCAAGGAGGCTGCTCGCCCCTCCTTGGCTTGTGGTCTCCGTGTGGGTTACAGTCGGCACTCAGCCACGTTGTGCTGGCTCTGGAACTTCACAGCACGCTATTCCCTTCTGATTCTTCAGCAGCCACCTCAAGAGGAAGCATAGCAGTGATGAAAAACTGTGGGTTTTGTAGTCAGAGGCTGGGGATTTGAATCCCAGCCCTGTCACCAACTAGCTGTGTGACTTAGTTTCTTCAACCATAAAATGAGAATGCCGGTAATAATGGTTTATAAACTTTATGCAAGTTATCATACTTAACATGCTTAGAAAGGCTCAATAAATATTCGTTCTTATTGCTTGAAAACGCCTTGTTTATCTTCTCTGCATTGGAGGTGAATTCTGGAGAGATTCTGAGAGGAGAAACTCTAATCTCCTTGAAAGCAAGGTTTGTGTTTTACTCCTCATTCCCAGCCAGCAGAGCACAGGGCCTGAGCACGGTGCTGCTGATGGATGCCCTCTGGCTGAATGAAGATGCTGGGAAGGTAACTGTAGGCGTCTGTCTTCATAGGGCAGGGCCAGTGACACTTGGGAAAACATTCATGGACATTTAAGGGCTGGGTTCCCTTCCAGAAAGAGAGGAGAGACTGTTCACAGCGCAGTATTGCACCCAAGAACCTGATTCTTGGCATGGAAAACCTCTTGTTCCCAGAGTTCAGCAGGTTCTGAAATGGAGCAGAGGAGGTTTCCAATAGTTTCGTACCCTGTGCAAGATGCCAAGGTAGAACCAGGTGCCTGCTCCTCCTGGAAGGCAGGAAGGAGAGCTAGGCAGAGGTTGATGGAGCTGAAAATGAAAGAATACACACACACACAGAGGTGTGAGCTTACACCCACATGCACAGTCTGAGCTCACAGAAGCATCTAATTGCATCCAGGTGAGTACATGTGGCTTTATTATGCTACAGTTTTTGGAAAACATCATTTTTCATTAAAGAAATAGCCTAGAGCATGGGAAAAAGGAGAAAATATTCCTCCTATGAGCAGCTGGACCTCAACCAAATTCAGTTCCTTTTTCTCCTTTCCCATTAAGTCTGACAAGACGATGTGCGGAAGCTGCCGTCATCCACTCTTCTATCACCTACAAGAAAAACTTCGCTGCCATCGGATAATGCATGCTTAGGGTGATTGTCTCTGAGCACCATGAACTGGCTCCATAGTTCTAATCTCACCTGGCATTCCGTCACCCACCCAACCAGAGGCAGAGCAGAGAATGGGGACCCATCTCAGCAAAGGAGAACTAAGTTACAAGTACGTTCATGAGGCTGGAGATGATGCAAGTGGTCAGACAGCCACGCGATGACATTTCCAAACACAGCAGCACGCTCCCCGCCCACCGCTCTCTCAGCAATTGCCTTAGCACTTAGGCTGCACAGTTTCTGAAACTTACAGTGGCTGCGTGAAGCCACTGGTACTGATTTCGGTGGAAAGCCCTCTTCAGCGCCCACAGAAGCCAGAGGAAAACAGGTGTAGGTGTAGCCATAACACGGAAGGTATAATAAACATCCCAGGATTACTTCCCACCACAATGGTCCTGACACCAGTCCTCTATGTGGATATTATCATACCCCTTCCACACGTAAAGAAACCCAGCCAGCAAGGACAGGTGCAAACTGGTCACCTGCCCCTAGCATCGTTCCTGTTTCCTCTAAATGACACCATCTACCAAGAAATCACAGGCTGCACATCCGCTAATCTTTCAAAGCTGAGGGGCGGCTCCCTTGGAAAGAAAACAGCTTGTTGGAGTCAGACAGGGCTCCGGAGGCTCTGACCCAGGCTGTCTGAACGTGAGGCTGCTCACCTCCAGCCCACCCCCTGCCTGCCCTTCCCGGCGTACCTGAGGAACTTGTTGAGGTCGCCGTGCTTCATGTACTCGAAGACCATGATGAGCGGGTCGCCCTCCACGCACACGCCGTAGAACTTGACGATGTGCTCGTGCTGGAGGTTGGTCAGCAGCTCGGCCTCGCGGTGGAAGTCCTTGCGAGCGTTGTCGCTGGCGTCCTTCAGCGTCTGGGGTGGGGGGCAGAGGGACAGAACCAGCCTATCTTAAACGGAGGACATCAAAGGGAGGGCTGCCTGGGGGAGGAATGACTTTTGTGGGCCCTGAGCTTCCTGGATGGGAAGGAAATTCACCTCGTCTGTGACACAGAAGACGGGAAAACGGCCCCCTTGCTGGGGAATGATGTCTGCAGGAATAGCTGAGGGAAAGCCCCGCCTGGGTCTGCAGAGCGTGACCTGCACAGAGGTCCCTCGTCAAGTCGTGGACGTGAGCGTGTAGTCTTTACCCTCTTAATGCTGGTCTGGGCTCAACCATGGCCACGGATTTCACCCCCGTTCCGGAGGGTGCTGCATTGATAGGACGCTGCGTGCATCTCACCTCTGCTCTGTCACCTTTTCAAAAGTTTATGTCGTGGAACTATTCAGTGGGGGGAAGAGCATCATAAACTCTCATGTACCCGCCTTCCCGCTTTGACAATGACCGTTTTGCCAGTTTTATCAGGTGACACTCTAGAAAGCCTCTCCCTCCAGTGCCCCCACACACTGCTGGCTCAGGAAACGTCCCCGCCAGTCACGCTGCCAAGATGAAGATGTCCGGGATCATGCCAGCCAGGCTCCGGGGACTTTTGTTCTCAGCTCAGACTACTCTGACACCACGGTGTCATAGCAGGACAAAGCTGGCATTTGTTGATGCCACACACAGGGGCTGAGCTCTTGTCCCGTGCCAGTCACTGAGCCAGAGCTGTGGTGGCATCAGGAAGATGTGGACCCAAATCCTGGCCTCAGGTGCTCATACGCATTTAAATAGGGAGCGAAGTCACATATGTAATGAATGGTAAGTCGAGCTTAAAACACACTGTCCTAAATGAACCGGCTCCCCTGCCTCTCTGTCCAGCTTGAGCTCTTTTTGACATGCCTCTCTTGAAATGGATACTTCCACCTTATGAAATACCTGTAGCCCCCTAAATGACACTGGGCCACCCCTCCCTGTCCCTCTGCCTGTCATGTTGACTGGGGCATGGCACTGGTGTCGGAGGTTGCATAAGGTCTCCCTAAAGATGTCCACGTCTCAATCCCTGACATGTGAATGCGTTACCTTACGTGGGGAGATTATCCTGGATTTTCAGGTGGGCCCAGTGCCACCACAAACAAGGTGCTTATCAGAGAGGGGCAGGGGGTCAAGGAGAGAAGATGTGAGGGCAGAAGCAGAGGTCAGAGAGGAGAGAAGATGCTTTGCTGCTGGCTGAGAAGATGGAAGAAGAGGCCAGGAGCCAAAACATGTGGGCAGCCTCTAAAAGCTGGGAAAGGCGGGAAGCGAATTCTACCCTAGAGCCTCCAGAAGGGTCCAGCCTTAGTGACATCTTGGCTTTCGATGTCTGATCACTAGAATTATAAGAGAAAGAAGCTGTGTTGTTCTAAGCCACGGAGTGTGTATACTTTCTTACAGCATCCATAGGAAACTAGTAGACCTGGGTAACACCTAGCAGTCCTCTGGGACTGGGCTCAGACATCACCTTTCCGAGAAGTAGTCCCTGACCCTCTCATTGCTGCCCCATCCCCTGCTACATCCTGCCCCCACGCGAGGTTGGATGACCCTCTTAGATACACCTCATACTTAACTTCTGTCATATCACTGGCCACAGTACATTCTAATTGCATGTTTACTTGCTGATCTCTGGAACACATGGTGAGTTCCCTGACCCAGGGACGGTGCCTTCCATCTCTGCCTTGCCAGCACTGGGCCCAGCGCCAGGCACATGGCAAGTATTCAGCAGAAGTTTGTAGAATAAATAATACAAGCCACAAGAAGCGAACACCAAGAGCAGGAGAGGAGTTCAGAAAAGGAGTTGGTGCCTCAACTGAGGGGCAGAGAGGAGGGAAGCCCGGAGAACCCCCCTTGGTAGAGGTGGCATGTGAGTGCGTGAACGCTTTTTCCGTCATTGTCAAAGCTAGATGGCAAATGTGAACACCCACCCTCATTTAAATTGGAACAGCATGAAAGCACGGTCATCCATCCGACCTGGACCGAGTGTGACACTAGAGACTACACCCTGTGTCAAGGACACTGCCAGAGGCCCAGTGGTCACTTCGTAGCTCCCTGCCTTGACTCCTCTCCCTGTGGGGAAATTCCTGACTTGGACAACTTACAGACCTTGGGATATGCTACAGGTCAAGTTCTTGTGGAGAAGACAGAGATTAGCAGACAAGATATTACTAAGTCGTGCTCTTGGGATTAACACCCGTTGGAAGAATTGGGCAGAGGGTGAAGTGAGCTACAATGTAGACTCAACAGAGCCTTATCTGGCCCTGCAGGATGACCCTCAGAGTTGTCCTGAGTTGGGCCAACAGGGCTGAGCCATTATAACCCCTCAGTAATCAGTCATCAGATGGGGGCACCCTAGGAAGGGAGTGTGACCCTGAGAGTATTTGCTGAGCCTCACAGGAAGCTGGCAGCTGAGGACTGTCGAGCAGGGGAGCAAAGCCAGATGGTTCATCATTAAGTCACAGGATGGGTTTGCAATACGCAGTTTACCAGGCCTGGGGCTGCTCCCCACTCGGGAGGGCACCCACGAGGAGGCGGGGCCTGCCTCACATCAGCCACATGGAAACATGGAGATGGCAGAGGTACCAACAAGACCGCAAAGCCTTTCCTGCTACCCTCTTCACGGAATCCAGCATTCTAACTGCCTTGGCAGGGTGTGAAGCTTTCTCCCCAGTGGTGACCTGACACCAGGAGACAAATTACCAGACCAGTTTTCATTAGGCCCGAGACAGTTAATTATTATGCCAAATTCTGGAGACACCACTAGAAAAGGGGTCTGTGATGGGCTTCCCCTATTCCCGCGTTAGTGTGCGGCTTTCTGAGAGGTGTGCCTTAACAGTACCGCCAGCTCTGCTTTGAAAGTGAGAAGGTTCGGGCCCGCGAGTGCTCAGAGAGGCCATCAAACTGTGATAAGTCTGTTTCCATGGCAACGATGCACTGTTTCATTTAATATCAAAATGAACAGTGGCCAAGAACCTGGACTCTGGGGAGCTGCTCCCTTGAAGCTTCAGAAACTGGTCTTACACCATCTGAACACAAATCCTTTCATCCCTGTTGCGCAGGGAGGAGTGAGTGCTTATCTGGATGACTTGTTTAGGTGGGTTTTACCCATGGCATGCTTTCAGCTGTGCGTTTCTTCTAACCTACCCACTGTTTGGTTTTGCTGGACTTCTATGTAGAGAAACAGCAGATGAAGCAACGAGATGATCACGAAGGAGATGGACGTTGTCCTCAGCGGGGTCCTTCCCCCGGGGTCCATGGAGCAAACACACATCCCAACATTTCTTACATTTCGACTTGCGTTATGGATTTGGAGACGTGTCTGTCTCCACCACTTCCTTTGACAGCAGAAGCGTGTTGTGTTCACCTGCTTAGCGCTGACTGCTTAACCCAGTATCGGGCAATGAAAGAACCCCTGACCCATGAGGTCTGTGCAAACCAGAGGTAAAAGAGTACTGGAAAGGAACAAAAAGCGAATGTTCATCTGGAAAGAACACGGGCCCAAGTAAGGAGTAGAAATTAAGGAAGTATCCAGAAAAGCAAGCAGATAGGAGAATGCATCACGGACGGCGCCTTTCTCCATGTATTTTGCCCTAGAGAGCTGGCCCGAAATGCTTGTGTTCTCCTTCCAGTCCAAAGGCAATGCTTCACAATGGCGGTACTCAAACCAAAGGGGTTCTAGCTTAAAATCAAAAGCTCCAGTTCAAATCCTAGCTCTGCTCTGGGCCTCTCTGAACTCTGGGTTTCTCCTCTGAAGAGTGAGGGTAGCAATATCATCTACTTCCCAAGGTCACCGGGAGGACTGGGTGAGACAGTGTAGGCTGGTATGCCTTACAGGGTCCCTGTAGAAGGTAAAATTTCCATGATTTGATTTAGAAAACACAACCAGGTCTGCATTCAGTTTGCTTACACAAGGACCCAGGAAGGACAAATGGTGCATGGATGAGGCCTGGGGCCAGCCCAAGGCACAAGAGCAGCAGCTCCTGACACTGCCACCATTTCCCTCCTAAAGCCCTTGAACCCTGCAGTGTTTTCTAAGAGAACCAGTCTCTTTACTCAGAGGCTGCTCTGTCTGAGTCACTGAGAGAGCTTACTTGTAAGGCCTTGATGTGTCTTTAACAGTGAGCTGGAGAAGGTGACAGGACCCATTTAGATCTTTATCACAAAGCATGAACAAATACTGCATGTCATCTTTCTTCTCAAGTTTTAGCTTTGTAGTGTTGATTCAAATGCTGAAATGTGTGTGTGTGTGTGTGTGTGTGTGTGTGTGTGTGTGTGTGAAAGAGAGAGAGAGAGATAGAAAGAGAGGGAATGTCACGCAGTGTGGTAGGGGATAGACTGGGAGAGAAGACAGAATTTCCCTTGGGGGGGCAGGGAGGCACCAAACTGACAGAGTTGACAAGCATCTGATATGTCCATTTCCCCAAAGCAAACCACTATGAGACGTCGCTCTTACTTCAATTTCAGAAGCTGTGTTGCAGTAACATTTTTAGATTTAAGAGAGATTTCACTATTCATGGGACAAATGCGTCTCACAAACCTGGCCTCCTCCTGTGTGCCTATCCAGTTCTGCATGTTGGATCCTTTCTCTAAATTACGATTCAATTCTATTTTAAGAGATTCAGAAAATATGGCGGCAACGAGTTGGGCAAAACCATCGTCTGAATTTGGCACTCTAAGGGCAGAATTTTTCTAAGGGCGGAACCGTAGCCAGACAGCAATCAGAAGTTGGAAAAATCCTGCTATCAACCCTATTTATAAAAGTCATCTCTGTTTTAGTACCATGGCTGATTGTCATTTTACTCAGTTAAGGGAGGCTTGGCTGGTTCTTAGAGTCCTTGGCAATGGACATGAGGTGGCAGCCTCCCTCCCTGACAGCCCCCTCCACTAAGTTTCATTTTGACAGGCATGTTTGCCCCATCGTTGATCACTGCTGTTTTCTTACTCCTAGTGTCTGCTTTGTAACTTCATTTCTTTGTATTCCTCATGACTTTCCTGACACTCCAAAGCTGCCATCTCGAAGACATTCTCAAGGGAGAGGTCTCATCCAGAGCTGTGGTGAGTTACTTCCGGGAGTACACATTGATTCAGAGGTGGGAGAATGGAGTAGCATGATACAAACTTCAGCACAGAACTGAGAAGTTACTGAAGGAACATTAGCATTCATCTGAAATGCTTCAGCAAAATAATAAGCTAACAGGAAGCTAGGAGGAGTGGTAAGGAAGCTTATTTGAAATCGTGCTATTGGATGTTGTAGGATGTGACAAATGCATTTCAAAATGCAGGTGGCTTAAGAGACACAAAGTAAAACAGAGATGGTGCCCTTTTCTTTATAAAGATCTTATAGCCTTCTCTTATACTTTTTAGAGATCATAAAAACAGAGTTAAGGTAAAGATTTTTTAAAAATAGATTATTATAAAAATATTTTTTCCTTTATTGATTTTATTGAGAGGGAGAGAGAGATAGAAACATCGATGAGAGAGAACATCGACTGGCCACCTCCTGCATGCCCCCCACTGGGGATCGGGCCCACAACCTGGGCATGTGTCTTGACCGGGAATCGAACCAGCAACCTCCTGGTGCATGGGTCCCTGCTCAACCACTGAGCCACACCAGCCGGACTAAAACAGATTGTTATGGTAAGACCTCTGTGCTCAAGCCCACCACCATGCTTAAAACATAGATGGCAATGTGTGAACTCCCATAGGAGGCACCCAAGATGACTGAGAATGTGTGTTAACATGCCTAAATTATTCTGGGTCAGGATTATTGGGTCAAGATCTGTTGCGAATGGAGACTCTTACTCTTCTGATATCTTCTAGACCTGTATTGTCCAAAATGCAAACCAACAGCCACCCATGGCTAGTGATCATTTGAATATGACCAGTTCCAACTGAGGTGTGCTGTGGAGTTAAAACACACGCCAGATTTTGAAAACTTGGTATCAATAAGCTATCTCATTAATACTTTTATATTAATGTGTTGAGGTTACAATATTTAGATATATTGAGTTAAATAAAGTATATTACTAAAATTAGTTTCACCTATTTTTTTCCCTTTTTATTTTATTTTTATTTATTTATGTATTTATGTATGTATGTATGTATGTATTTATTTATTTTATCCTCACCTGAGGACATTCTCCCTTTTTTTTGTTGTTGTTCAGATAGAGCGGGAGGGAGAGAAAGGAAGAGAGAGAGAGAGAGAGGGAGAGAGAGAGAGAGAGAGAGAGAGAGAGAGAGAGAGAGATCGATGTGAAAGAGACACATCGAGTGGCTGCCTCCCGCACAACCAACCAGGGCTGGGGACAAACTGCAACTGAGGTACGTGCCCTTAGCAGGAACTGAAACTGGGACTCTCTGGACCGCAGGCCGATGCTCTAACCGCTGAGCCAAACCAGCCAGGGCTATTTTTTTCCTTTTTAATTGTGCATACTTAGGAATTTTAAAATATAAACGTGGCTTGCATTTGCAGCTCACATTATACTTCTACTGGACAGCACCGTTCTATAAAAGCCACCTTGGTAGGCTATTAGTGGGTCAACCTCTTCTTGGGAATGTTGGGAAACAGTGCTAGACTGAAATAGAATTAAGGCAGACACCCTTCTTATAAGGTTCTTAGAGGCAATGGTTAACCAATGTTTAGAGGAAGCAACAGTCACAGTGCTGTATGATTCTTCTAACTTTTGGATCTCCTCTAAAGGAAGGTAGAGGAAGCTTCTAACAAATTCTTATAAAAGTGACCTTTGGAGGAGTATATTTTAATAAATTCAGAAATAGAAAGAGCTAGATAAAAATAAAATCTTAGAAACTAAGGAGAGTGCAACGGGTGACGACCCCCCCCCCCACATTCCTACAAATGTAAAAACGAATTACATGATTGTAAGAAAATAGGAATGATCACAAACACTCAGATCATGCTCACTAGTACTAGAAACCAACGCTCTGCGTGTATCAGCTCAGTCATATAGAGCGGGCCTTTGCAAGGGCTCTAATTATGTACCAAGTGACAGCCTCAAATACAAGATGCATAGCCAGGGTGTTGATTGCTACTATATTTATTATCACAGCTGTGCTGACTCTAATGGTTCAGAATCTAACAAGTCGGCTCTCCAGTGAGAAACATGAGGCTAAGTTCTAATGCACACACTTTAAAATACTTTCAATAATTTGGGGGATAAAACGGAGAGCTTATGTGTACATATTACATCAAGTTGCGTATTACAAATACTAAGTCTTTGGAAGGTATGAAACTAACTCATAGAGAAATATTGACTCAAAAGAGTGAATCAGAAGTTGGCCTCCAACAGGGACAATTGCAATGTATTTATAGGCTTTAAATACGCCAGGATACGATTGTCTGAGATAATTTCACCAGCCATACAGGAGCTGGTGGAGCATGCTGATTGTCATTTGATTGTGAGTTGAGCTATTATGTTAAAGTCAATGAAAAAGCAGCACAGTCCTGGCCAGTGTGGCTCAGTTGGTTAGGTGTTGTCCTATGCACCAAAAGGTTGATGGTTGGATTCCCAGTCAGGGCACATGACTGGGTTTGGGGATTCATCCCTGGTAGGGGGCATATAGGAGGCAGCTGATCAATGTTTCATTTTCACATCTATGTTTGTCTCTCTCCCTCTCCCTTCCTCTCTCTCTAAAAATCAATTAAAACATTTTTTTGAAAGCAGCACAACTACCTCAGTTCATACGTTCTAGAGATAGAGAGGTGTGAAATGCATCCTCCAGCTAGGTTTGCTACCAGATGAGTCTTCATTAGAGTGAAAGGCACTGTTTTGGTTTTAGCATTTCTGAAAAGATGGGGATAAACTGGACATATGCCAGAGAAGAGGGTTAACAAGACAAATTAACAAGACAGAAAACAGATCTCCCATCAAAGGTTAAAAGTTGAAGTTACTGGGACTTAATTACAGGAGCCTACCTGACTCCAGTGCCGGGCAGCTCTTACAAGGAAATGTTCTCTATCCTACAGTGCACATGAGCATACACGTGTACA
This sequence comes from Tadarida brasiliensis, assembly GCA_030848825.1. Taxonomy (NCBI): domain Eukaryota; kingdom Metazoa; phylum Chordata; class Mammalia; order Chiroptera; family Molossidae; genus Tadarida; species Tadarida brasiliensis. The sequence goes on from CM061269.1 coordinate 37,429,255, forward strand.
CACACACACACACACACACACACACACACACACACCAGGGAAGAATGCACTTACACTAAAGAACAATAGAAATCAATTAAGCAATGTCTGGACCATAAAGATGATTAAGCTTTTTAACAAGCCACTAGTACAAGTTCTACAATTTCTGTTCCTAGAGACGTGTAAAGTTGCAATTGACAGTCCTTTCTGCAACATTATGTCCTGTTAAGGTATACAAACAAAATTTTTAGGGCAACACTGCCAAATGTGCTTTTCAATACACTAATCTTGTTACCATCCATTTCCGTTCTGCAGGAGCAAGGATTTCACATGCCGATGTAAATGGAGAAGGGAGGGAACACGGGAAGAGGGAGGAATGGGAGAGGGACTTCACATTACTCAAGATGTGAGTGCAGATATGGTGACTGTCACACACACACACACAAACAGAGAGACAAGACGAAAATAGCCATCTGTCTTAGAAATAAACTCGCCTGGGTAGAGCACTTGAACTGATGGACACTCGATGCACTTTTCCATTTAGGAATTGTTTCACTGTTCCAGAATTGGAGAGGATGGGCTTTCCTTTCCTAGCCCTTATTCTGCCCTTAAACATATTCTGAGACAACTGGCTGTAGTTGCTTCTCTCTCATAGGTGGCCTCATCTGTGCCATGGGACTCTCTTGGACGGCTGGAGCACAGGGAGGTGGCCTGGCATGAGGCTGAGTGAAGTAACTGGACTCACAGTACTTTCCTTCTGAGGAATCTGATGGGTAATCGGTGCCGTGTGAGCAGCAGCTGGCAGGGAGCAGCAGTCACATGTTAGAGAACACCAGAAGCCAGAGGCAGCTGTACTGCATTAGCGGGGAGCCTAGAGGACAATCCCTGGTGGCTGAAGAAGGGACAGTCATAGGGCTACCTCAAATCCTGAGTGAACCTTTGGATCCCAACTGTTCCAGTCACAGTGAGGCCCAGCTGTCCTGCAGTTCCTGTTTGCTTTTGGCTATACCCTCTGTAATATCCTTTTGGGAAACCAATTGCCCACATTCAGGGATGTTTATTAGGTAGAGTTGACCCAATCTTCCATTTCCAGGAATATGCATGTGTACTGGTCCTGGATAATCAGAATATTATATTCCCTTGGCCATAAGGCCTGGTGACACAACTCAAGGCAAGCCAGTAAGAGTCAGCTCTTGGGCTTTTGCATAATTGTGGGGAAAAAAGAGCCTTCTTTTGGGTTGCTAGAATGGCAGGATCTAAGCCTAGAGCCTTTACTGCCAACTCTCTACTGTGGTGTCAGAAGAACCTGCCTGAGAATGCAGTCAATATAGAGGAAAGCAGAGCCAAGTTAGATAGATAGATGATAGATAGATAGATAGATAGATAGATAGATAGATAGATAGATAGATAGATAGATAGATAATCGATTCCCTGGATCTTGCAATATTGGAAGCTAGGATTCTGGTAGCAAGGTTTACCAGCAGCATGAGCAAATAAATTCCCTTTTCTGTTTAAACCAGCTTCAGTTGGTTTCCAGTGAACGTTATGCTGCTCTTCTTATCAAAGCTGATTATGATGTTTTGCTGAAGCCAAAGCCCTCACTCTAGGATCCAGTTTTCTTTATTTCCACCTATTCCTTTGAATTATATTTTTACTTGAAAAGCATGAAAGTATCTCTTGTCCTTATGTACAAATGAGCACAACTAACACACTCCTTCATATTACTTGATAATTAGTATTGTGTTGCATTTTCTCAATTTGGTTTACCAGGGAACGTGTACACTTTAATAAATAAAAGTGTGGTGCACGATGGGCATTGCTTGGATGGGGGGAGGCCTGAGTTTTAGTCCTAGGCCTGACATTAAATGACCTTGTTCAAGCTGTGTGACTCTGAGTGGGTCATTTACCTTCTCTGGATTCCGTTTCTTCATTGGCAAAATGTGGGAGTTAAGCTAAAGGATAGCAATAATAGCTCTATGTATCTGTACAGTGATTCGATGATTTCTAAAATGATTCTTCATTAGATTACATTGTTCTTTACATATTCTCTTTACAGTTCCTCCTATCACTAGCTCATCAAATCATTGCCTTACCTAGAAATGCCAACTGCCAACTCTTTGCTTTTTCTATAGTCTATCTGTCCATCCATCCATCCATGCCTTCATTTATTTAACAAGAATTTACCACATTACTGCATATTAGGCCACACTCAAGAATATGCCACTAATGGAAGAGATAAACATTCATGCCATTGATTGAACAAGCCCATGAATACATATATAATGAACAATCTTGACAAATGCTATGAAGGACAAATATAGATGTCTTAATAGCATATAATAGGGAGCTTTGACCTAGAGAGGGGAGCAGGCAAGGGGAGGTCTCCCCAAAGAGGAGCACCTTGAACCAAGAGCTGATGGGTTAGTGGGAGTTGGGTGGACCAAAGGGCTGGATGACTCCAGACACGGAACCCAGAGATGTGTTGATGGTACTTGTGGCTGTCTCATGGTAATGTGCCAGGGGGCTTATCCATCAACTCATGCAAAACCCTTGGTGAAGATCATCATCATCGTTTCCTGTGCTGACAAGAAGATATTCAGAAACACGAAAAGCAAAATTCTAAGTTAGATCCCAAAGAGAGAGCCTGCTGAACTTAGAGTTCGCCGTTCCTCATCCTGTCAAGTCTGTGCCGCACTCTCAGTCACTTTAACTTATGCCTCGGGGAAGTCACTTGACTTCTTTGGGTCTTGGTTTATTCATTTATCAAACAGGAGACTTGGGTTATATATATGATGTCTAAGGTCTCTCTCATATTCGGCATTTGATGTTTCTAGAGATACACCTGAGTTAGTGGAGAGGGGCAGAAGAGGTCATCAATCCATCAACAGTGGTGGCTATATTTAAAAAACAAAAATCAGTGTGCATTCATAATACAAAAAAAAAAAAAAAAAAATGTTGTAGGAATCGTAGCTATTTGAAGTGGAGGTTGGATAGAGCCAAAAATAGCGAATGCATCCAATGCAGGAAAACTACAGTGAAGCGTTTCCTTGGCAATTGGGGTACTTAAAGGTAAAGTAACTCATTTTGATCGAAGACTGGTTTCTCTGCTTCTCATCCTCTCTATTGGTTCTTCAGTTGTAATTCAGTGTAAGGGGAGAAATGGTTGATAAATTCATTTCACTAAAAAAAACAAAGGTCATCCAAAAATATCAAGGAAAGGACAATCTGGTTGAATCCAAACAAGCAGATACTCTAAAGGGAGAGACTAGCTCAGGCTCCATGTGCCCTCGAGTGCCCTGCACATGCCTCAGGACCGCTTCCATCTTAAACTGGCTCCTGTGGACCCCTCGAGCTCTCAAATCATTTGGAGCAGGCGACACCAGAATTCACAGGAACCTGACATCTGTCAGTCTGACTGCAAAGCCTTAGATTTCAAACCAGTCAGCTCCTTCTAGAGAAGGAAAAAGGACAATAGCTGCTATTTCTTAGCATGCATAATCCATGCTGCAGGGGTTGCTAGGCAACGGGCAGAAAGACTGTCAAACATCCCTGGGTGCCTCCAATGGAAGAAGAGCATCCCTGGCAGCCACTCCTCAGAGGTGACAGGCTGAGCAGGCTCTGGAAGCTGTGTCCAGTTGGTTTCATTCCTTTGAAAAATCCCTTTATTCTGGTCAGGACTGAACCATAGAATCTTCTTCCCGGGCTCATTAGATAGTCTTTGAACACACTTCCAATTGGCCCTCAGGCCTATAAATGAGCAGGTCAGGCTGTCGAGAGGCAGCTCCGTGAAAGGTCCGTGTGGTATTTTGATCCAGTTCATCCTGGAGTCTGTGGAAGATCTGACTTGTTCCTTGCATGGCTGCAGCCTCTGGAGCCCAGAAGTTAAAATGGGCATTCTCTCCGAAGCCTGTAGTCATTCTAGCAAAAGTAGGCAAAGTCTCTGATTTCAATAAAAATGCACACTCAAGGTCAGTGAGATGAGACTTCTTAGGTGTGTGACCTTGAGATTGGAATGAATTTTTAAGCTGCAAGCATTTTGTCCACACTACTTGAGATAACAGTTTCATTTGAATTTCAAGAAGGGGACTAGCAAAGAGAAGCGAGGATTTGATAAAGGGGAAAATCCATTTTTTTTGTTTGTTTGTTTAGCAGTGTTGGTTGAAGAGCAAACATTCCTCATAGGTCATGAATTAGCAAACACTTATTTGGCAATGCCAAGAAGTGTAAGAGGTCTAGGTTCTGGGTTTGGGCCACAGGTAGAATTAGGGCTATGATTGGGATTTAAACCAGAGAGAAGCCCCACTGACAGTGGTGATGAGAGGTATGCCCAGGTAGAAGCACACCGTGGGCAGGACACCTGGCTACACATTGCTGCCACTGGCAATCCTTCATCGTTACTAGCCCAAGCCCTGATGTCCTGTCTTAGCATGTGTTTGGGAGGAAATGCAACACATGAGTTGAAGATGCCCTGGATTTAGCTATGCACACCCTCTCCTTAAGGGCTTTGCAAGAGGTACAGAGAGGCAGGCACAGAATAAAGGAATGATACCAAGATGAAAGGTTATACAGAGAAATGTTGTGCATCTGTCTCTATACCTGGCGGAGGTCTCTCAGCTCCTCCCCCACTCTCACTGAGGATCCCCTGATCTCCCAGGATTTTCTCACATTCAAAGCCTCTCACCTTGTGACCCCATGAAGTGAATTCAGAGTTGGAAGGCCTGATTTTGCTCCCTGGTGGCCCCCAAATAGCAGGGGGAAACATGGGCCAGAACATAAATCCAGTCTTCCGTCTCCTTGTCTATAATACATGGCTAGATTAGAATGAGACGTTCCCTAAGCTTCTTCCAGTTCTAACATTTTATCAGTCTATGAATCTACAAAAATAGAGACACCTTTTGGTCTTATTTATCCAAAGAGAGAGAGAGAGAGAGAGAGAGAAAAAAAAAAAGATAGCAGAAGAAGAAAGCAAAGACTGCAAATTTAACACTGCCAAATGTTCTGAACATTTTGTGCTTAAAAAATAACAAACTTTTTGAGTAAATGAAAGAAAAGAGGATGCAATCACAGCAGCAGGGATTAAACATCCCCAAAGTCACTGCAAGATCCTTACTTTGCACCTTGACCGCTTGGCCTCACCTTTCTCTCTTACCTCCTTTCCTCTCTTTTCTGCTGTCTCACCCCTCCCTCTCTATTTGCTGATCTTAGTGAGATCATGTTTATTCGACAGCTATGACATTTACCATCCCTAGAAAGGTCTGACCTTTATTCACCCCAAAGTGCAGGTGTTAGGAGCCTTTCCTGAGAGTCTAGGAGTACGGGTGCTACTCGGGTTGCTTCCTTTTGATGACGAGAAAATCAAACGCACAGTTTTCATTTGGATGGACTTCAACAGAAACTGTGTTCAGTCTGTAGGATGAGTAAATTCAAGAACAATTTCATCTCTCTCCTCCGTTACCCATTTTGTACATACTGAAGTATTTTAATGCGAAGTAAAACACTTAACGGAATATTTATTTGATTTTTAAAAATTAAGTGGACCCACTATAACTAGTAAACAAATGCTATTTATACAAATAATCTGTGTTTGGCAGAAACAAAGAAATGCAAAAACAAAATTCAGTCATCTTCTATTTAGCCAAAGAGTGGCATTTTATTACATCAGCCATGTCTATATTCATTTGCCACTTAAGTCATTTTAAAAATATATGCCTCTTTTTTTTTTTTGCTTTTATTTATTTATTTATTTATTTATTATTTTGATTTTTAAATTATTTTTATTAATTTATTTTTGTTACAGATGTTTCTCCTTTTTCTCCCATCGACACCCTCTTCCCGCCCCACCCCCCAGCCCTGTCCCCAGCATTGTTGTCTATGTCCATTGGTTATGCATACATGCATACAAGTTCTCTGGTTTACCTCCCCCCCCACTCCTCTTCTGAGGAATACATGCCTCTTTTAAGTATTTTACATCCGTTATTCAATACCTTGGTGAGTTTTTGTTGTTGTTGTTTTTTGACCATGCATATGTAAGAGATCTAGAGTCTTTTGTGTTATTTTTGTTAATTCTTGTGTTTCAGAGAGAGCTCAGCGGAAATTCTATCCTCTTCAATAATGTTTATCTTATTGAAGACCAGGTCTCTTGAGTTTCTGAGACAATGGCTATGAAAAAGGACTTCAGGCTTCTTTATTTTAGTAAAACCTTGATCTGCTAGGGTGGCAGAATCCAGAAAGGCCATCCACCCCTGGATGAAGCCGTGCCTGCGCTCTGTGGATCCTGGGGCCTTGGGAACACGAGGGAGGGACAGGTAAGGCGTAACAGAAGATGTCAGCGGACAGAGGCCAAGAGAAGGGGTGGCTCCACACTCTCCCTTCTAGGACCTCGACGTGAGACAGGTCCAGCTGAGCTGGGCACAAGCACCAAGCTAAGGAGACAGGCTGAGTCTCCAAGACTTAGCTGCCTGAATTCTGTCTGAGCCCACCGACCTCCATCCAGAATTTAGTTAAAACTGACTTGGAAGAGTAGCTCAGAGCTAGTCACAGCCTGGTAGGGCCCCTAAAAAGAACCTTTGGCAGTTGGATGTGCCCCAAACATCCTTCCCACTGTCCCTTTAGTTAAAAGGGCTTGAACACACGCTTCAGAGCAGATGGCATTTGCTGCTGAACTGGCCACTGAAACAAAATCAAGTCACACTTCCACACATTCCTGAGACCGTGGATAACGAGACATTCTGGAGTGTTCTCTTACCTTCACTGCCACCAAGATCTTGTCCTGCTCAGGACAGAGGTTATAGCATTCAGCTAGGAAAACTTTTCCAAAGGCTCCTTCGCCTAGCTCCCTTTTCAGAACAATGTTATGTCGCTTGATGTGCTGAACAACTGTAAAAACAAAGACAGAATGGAAATTGGAATCGGAGCACGCAGAGGGGAAGGCGGAGGGTGGGGAGTCGGGAGCCTGTATCCCGGGCTCTTCTCTGCACAGGGCAAAGCAGAGAAGCCCGGTGTCCACCCTCACGGCCAGCTTGCTCTGAGTTCATGGACTGTTTTCGATAGAACTGAAGTACTGACTTAGCTGTTGGCTGCAGAATGTCATTAATGGCCTTTACAGATTAGGAAAGAAGAGAAATGAGAAAGAAATGGACCTTAATGGCAGGCCTCTTACAAGCCAGATGCTTTGCATATATTTGTTAGGCGTGTGTCTGTTGGGGAAAGGCAGAGAGATAGCCAGGAATCCCTAATTCTCCTGAGGGAGAAGGCTCAGAGGACACATAGGGAAAACACAAGACCTGCGCTGTGAATTCCAGCTTTGCCCTCTCCTCGGTTCTGGTCCCCTGGAGAGTGGGCTAGACCATGGGTGATCCCCAGTAATCCCCTTTATTTAGACCACAGATGTCTAGACTATGCTTAAGGCTGCCTTTCTTAGTCCTTTCCCAAGATCATGCCCTAGTCTTGGCTCTCCAAAGCCAAGGAGAGATAAGAATAGATGCCTCTGGGAAAGAGAATATTTCTCCCCTGGTATCCACATGCCTTTCTGGGGAACAAGGCAGGAGGCAGTCAAAGGTCCTTTGAAGCCCATTAGCTACACGGTAGAACGCAGAGAAAGCAGTATTCAGGACAGAGTGGGTGGAGAAGCCCAGAAGGAGACTATAGAGGACAGACTGCAGTGGGAGTGTGCCTCTTCACCGGCCAATCAATATTGACTCCCTTAGCCCAGGCTACCACCAGGTCACTGGCTACTAATGATATATCCTTCACAAGATACTGTTTGGCTTTGCCTGGTTTTGAACCTGCATACACGTATCATGCTATCTGCATTCTTCCCCATCTTGCATCGTTCATTCACGGTGTCTCCCAGATCAAGTTTTATTGTGTTACAGTGTGTGTGTGTGCAGTAGTAATTATTTTGCTCTTACTGCTTAATAATATTCTGTGGAAGGACTATGCCACCAGTTGTTTACCCATTCTATATTGATGAAGATGCTATACAGTTTCTTTTTAGATACTACTTGATATAAAATCCAAGTGGCGATTAAGGTTTTACTTTAATGGGATTTTCCCCCTGGAAATTCGTGTGGTTTGAAGCAATGATGGCTTCCACGAGCCTCTGGGAACTCAGGGTGATAAAAATCAAAGGTCTTTTATGAGCAACAATATTAATGAATATAAGAATGTATATTAATATCTCATGCTCTGGTAGCAACGCCCAGACTGAAGAGGAGAGAAATGTGTTCATTAGGTAGAGTGCGCATGTAAAGAGACTAATGTAATTCTTGCAGAGAATTAGCTGCCCAATTTAAATCCAATATTTAACTCCACGGTTGTCACAGGTTCACTGGGAATTAAATAGCCACTTGATTTACTTTACACTCTAGCCAGATCGAGGCAAGTATTTAACTTTTTAAAAATTTGATTTACATTTTCTTTTTCTTTTTTTAAAAAAAAATTCCAGAGGATAAAAAGCTGGTATGAAGTAAGTGTATAAAGCTATGGCTGAAGACAAAATTTCATCATCTCCAAAACTAAAATTGATGAGACCTTTTCATCAATGATATATTGATGAAATATATGTTGACCTTGAAAGCAGTAAATGCACCTTTTCTTTAAGAAATGGCCAGTTTGTATTAATTTACATTGTTGGCTTGGGAAATAATAGAATATGTGAATGGTGGCCTTTTGCCAATGTATTCCCCCTAAATAGAATTAATCTCTCTTTTATAAGACAGAAAGCCATGCGGGGGCACAGGTAACAATTTTGTGTTTGTATTTGCATTCCTGACAGGGTGTCACAGTACTTTGCATACAGTTGGTGCTATAAAATATTTATTGAAAAATGTGCTGAATGATGCAGGCAAGCACTGTTTAATTGTATTATTTCAGCCAATTGACAACAACCCTATCGAGTACATAGGCAATAAGGCAGCCCAATTCAGGAGTGGGGGAACAGCTAACCTGAGCTAAGCATTTCTTCCCACTCTCCAAAGAGCATCAGGAACTATCCCCACCTGCCTCATTCCCTGTTTCCTGCAATCCCAGGAAGTCCTAGGTACCCTCTTAGGGTGTCCCTCCTTATTCAGCCTCTCATCCTAGCTTTGCTTGTAAGTGCCTGGGGCTGTCAATGCTCACCCCTTTGCCTCCCTGGGGGACCCTCCCTTGGGGCCTTCTGGGATTGCTGCCTGTCATCTATGAGCTCTCCTTGAACTTTCCTTCACCTCCTTGACTCAAATGAAACCTTGGCTAAGCCCTGAGGACATCCTTGCCTTTCCCCTGCAGCCCTCTCAAACGGAAGCCACGCCCACCCCTACCCACAGGTACTTCCGGGCCCTTGTGCCTGACTTTGGGCCATTACTCTCTCTCCTGCTAGAGCCCTAGCTGTCCTAGAGTGTCGGTCTCAGGGAGCCATCAGCCTGTACACCTCTGCCCCTCACTGCTGACATCTAGCTTACTCCTCTCACACACTGAGCTCCTGGCTGACGCCCCCGCCCCCTCCTCACCAGTGCTGCCATTCTCAGGGCCTGGGCACAGAGAGGTTCAGTAACTTGCCTCAGCTGTAGAAACTCTGGGCCACCATTTATCCTGCAGTGAACAGGTGGGGCTTTGTGGGATTTGCTTTGACTGTGCATGGCATTCAGGTGACTTTTTCTAGGAGCAAGACTTTCTTAATGAAGGAAGCAATGCGCCGATTCTGGACACCCCCTTACTTCATTGTGGACCAGCACTTTGAATATCACCGTCTTAAAGAGCCCTGTGAATATTTGGATTCATTTATACAAAATATCCTGAGTGAAGTGAGTCTAAGGACTCCATAATAACTAGTTATCAGGTAAGCATGCCCACTTTTTACACACCTTCTTCCCTGAGGTCAGTCAATTCCCTGTTCTGAACTTTGGAGACTTGATGAAAATCACATCAAACCCAACATGAATAACTAATAAAAAATAAATAAATGCCCAAACACCATAAATGGCTTCCTAGATTTGGAGAAAATCTTAAAAAACAAAACACACACTTGATTTGAAAAGGATTTTATAGATAAAGTTTCTCTTTTTCACCTTGCCAAAAGAAAAGGAGGCATCAGTAAGAGGGGTATGTACGTGTTGTAGGAAATACACTGTCAAACTTGTGTGGTTTGAAGACTGATCTATGTACATGGATACAGTCAAAACAAAGCATGTGATTAGATTATTGTGCAAATAAATCTACTCTGTAGAATCAGGGAGAAACTGATAACCAGCATTAGTAATCGAGATGAGTGGCTGAGAACTATCTGGCCATCTTTCTCATTAATGGAATTTTCCAGAGTGGAAATTTGGTGCCCTTGGTCATTTGCTTCATGGGGGCCAGAGCTGAGTAGATTTCCGGTTCTGTGTTAGCATCACATTACAGCCACTGAAAAATGCATTTTGTCATAAAGTAGCTTTGGTAGTTCACAGAGATGCTGGCAGTTTCAGATGGTCTAAATCGAATTCCTGGTATTGATATCACCCAGAAGTAAATATTCTATATATACACACAGGCTATAGATAAAGTATTAATCCATATCTATATCCATTACCACTAAAGCTAAAAATAAATAATTAAATCTCTATCCACTCAGGGGTGAAAAGGGAAATGGTTCTTCCCATTTCCTCTGAAATGAGGTTTCACAGAAAACCTCGTCTTGGTCGATATATCCTGATCAGCACATGGACCTTAAATTGAGATGTTTATTAAGTCTCTCATCTATGCCAAGGAAAGATAGTTTAAAGTTCTGTGTTTTGTTGTTGTTGTTAATCCTTACCTGAGGATACTTTTCCATTGATTTTTTTAGATAAAGTGGCGGAGGGGAATGGAGAGGGAGAGAGAGAAACATTGATGTGAGAGAGACACATCAATTGGTTGCCTTCCACACGACCCCTGACCAGGGCTCGGGATGGAACCTGCAGCCCAGACACATGCCCTTGACTGGAAATCTAATTCACGACCCTTTGGTCTGTGGGTGATGCTCTAACCACTGAACAAATCAGCCAGAGCAATATTTTAAAGTTTTGAACAGGAAGGTAAAAAGTAACCTAGGCTCAGAAGATAATACTCTGTATTAGGAGCAATCTCTCTGCTTCTCTACAAACCTAAATGTAGGGCCTGTTGCCTCAGTGGTTCCATGTCGAGGACTGGGTGCTGTGATGAGAAGAGAATTAAAGACCAGTGAGGCTGACTCCCTCGTGTTTGTCGGTCGACGAGTGAGACTTGGGGCAGGACAGTGACTTCCCAAGGCCACACAGCTAGAATGTGGCTGCCTTGGGACGCAGGTGTCCTGACTTGAGACTGTAACGCAGGTCCGATTTCAGACTGCAGGCAGTGAGCATTCCGTGACATTAGAATGGTAACAGGTATTTATCTCATTTAGTTAAATATCTTTTCTAGTAGAAGTGCCTCAAACATTCACATTTATCATCTGAAATGGACCAAACATCTCATGAAGAAGAATTTCATTATAAAACGACCAATAAACATAAAATATGAGTGAGAAAAGCAGGTTATAAAAATTAAATACCTTGAAAAATGCTTGAGCTTGATCTTAATACAATTAACAAAAATTACTTACTATCTATCTCAAGGTCTATTTTATGGGCAGCATTTTGAAACAGGTAAAATCATCAACCTTGTAAAAATAAATCTGCATAAAAGATGGAAACTTTGTTTTTGAATTTCATCTACTTTTTATTAAGATATAAGTTGGTACTAAAATGAAAATAAATGCAATTAAGACCACAGACATAAAACGCACCAGGACAAGACATGCCAAATATTCATAAATAATATTAATGATCAAATAGAATGTAATAATACTGAGCCATTCATAAATAATATTAATGATGAAATAGAATGTGATAATACTGAGCCATTCATAAATAATATTAATGATGAAATAGAATGTGATAATACTGAGCCATTCATAAATAATATTAATGATGAAATAGAATGTGATAATACTGAGCCATTCATAAATAATATTAATGATGAAATAGAATGTGATAATACTGAGCCATTCTTAAGCACTTTTCAGCAAAAAATCTCAATGTGCATTACCATCAATTAATTTTCATATCCCTCTGAATGAGGTCAATAGTCACATTTATTTTACAGATGACACCACAATTAATTGACTTACTTGTGGTCATAGAGCAACCCACTTATCCTTTTCCAAGTGCCATTTCCAATGAAGTGAGAGGGAGAGAAAGGGGGCCTAACATCTGCTGATTGCTATTATGAGCCAGAAAATGTGTTGAGAGGTTTACAGGGGTTATCAATCTTCAGACCAATTCAGTCAGGTATCCTTATCTCTGATTTTAGATTAAAGTAAAAAGGATCAGATGAGCTAAATAACTCATCCAAGATGGTACCACTGGTAACAGGCAGAGTTTGAGTTCTTTCCACTACAACACGCGACCTTTCCTTGGCCTTCTTCTAAAAAACAAAGTGAAAGTGTATGAGTTCAACTTTGCCTGCCTAGGGAATTGTGGGTCTACTTTCAGCAATTTAGTTCAACAACTCTTTATTAAACACCTATTATGTCCTGGGCATTTTTCTAGGGCCTAGAAAACAAAAATAGACCCTAATTTATTGAAATTCTTAAAAAAAAAAAATCAAGAAACTCACAACTAAGGGGGCAGAAAACACATATACATATATCTATCATATCTTACTTAAAACGTTGCTTCCTTCATAAAAGGTTTTAGGTACTTCATGTGACCATGAAAGGAAAACCAAAATTTAAATAAGAACTCAAGGCAGGGAAAACAGGATGGAAGGTGAAGACGAGACATTAAGGAGAAATGCAAACGTGTGAATTCTAAGGTCCCACGGGGTTATTAAAATTAAGTCATCAGTGGCCCCTGAGCTTCCTGGCAGTAGAAGCCAAAAGGAAAACATAATAATTTACAAAATTTTTACTACCCAAAGTAAAAGTACAGACATTCCTTGAGGTAAGATTCTTTATAGCATTTCTTTTTCCCAGGAATATTTTGAATGGACTTTACACAGGGCATCGATGTCCTCACAGAAGCCCTGGAATAAATAGTGAGTCTCCTAAGACTATTTCTCAAGGCAGAGCTCAATAAGAGAGACACACATGACACAAAAGCCACCCCAGATAAAGCACTGCACAGGGAGCCACAGCTCTGATCATCATAATGGCATGAAAATCAATGTCTGTGGGCACACTCAAGCATGCTTTGGGGATGGGGTTGAAGAATAGGTATAATTTCCTCATACCCACTGCTGGGCCTAGACGTATTAAGCAATCTAAAGTATGAATAAATAATAACATGAAAATGTAAAAATAGATAGGTGATTGAACGAGAGATAAAAATGGTGAGAAAGAGGGTATTTAAGGTGGGGGGAGAGAAAGAGCAAGGATGATGAGGAGGAGAAGTCCGGAGCGTGTCTGAGAAGCAGTGACTCACCTGGGTTTATTCCTGAAGACAGTGATATGCTCTAAGAGTAGGAGAGGCTGGATCACAGAGGACCTTGAATACCTCCCTGGGTAGTAAGTGTGGGCACTAATAGGTATGGGCTCTTGAACAATGATGTCACTGCCCTTTGCCTTCATTTCCTCATCTTCAAATGAGCACTTTTGAGCTAAATGGCATCTTAGGTCATAATTCCACAATCTGTGAGTTCATGACTTTATTCTGTATCTGAGTCCTATCTAGAGCTATCACAGACTTTTGAGCCTGGGAGAAAAGTGATCATTCTGGCAGGGTAAATTGGAGGCAGAGAAACCAGTTGGAGCATAGCTATAGCTTGTCGGCACAGAGGCCTGTGCTAAGCTGAAGGTGGGCTCCATCCAGTTATCAGTTATATCAATTCTCCAGCCTCTTGTCTGGAAGGCACACAGCTCAGAGTGACTGCCCCCAGGGAAGCTGAGATCAAGTCCACACCCCTAAATAAAACAGAAGATGTTGCCAAGGACTAATCCTCTGTGTTTTCAGGGAAAGACAGAGAATAATGAACCACAGAACAAGACCAAACTGGAGGAATCAGAGAAGCAGGAAAACGAGCCACAAATCAGCCTGAGCAGAGCGAAAGTCAGACTGCGGGGGGCAGAGGGGTGAGTGGTAAGCGAAGACATGGATGGTGGGTGCAGCCTGCGTCTATGGCAGGTCAGGGGCAGGCAGGTCAGTCTAGAGATGGCACCCTGAATCTAGATGATGGGGCTGGTGGTGGTGTTGAGGGGGGAGAAATTTAAGAGTGTTTGTAAGTTAGAAAGAATAATAGGAAGAAATTAAACAGGCACAAAAAGAAAGGAAGGGAGAGAGAGAGAGAGAGAGAGAGAGAGAGAGAGAGAGAGAGAGAGAGAGAGGCAGGGAGGGAGGGAGGGAGAGAGGAGAACTGGCCAGACAGATTCTCGGAGAAGCCCCTGAGTGTACAGTCTGGTGGAGGATGAAGACAAATTCTAAAACAAAGAGGAAAGATTTTGAGTGAGCCACTTCTGAGGATCTCAGCTTTGATGCTCATCACAGCATTGGGCCAATGAAGGAGGAAGTGGACTTTCAGGGGTCCCCAAGGGCCCCATTGTGGGCCTTTGGGCTAAGCCTTGAAATGGATTCAGTAATAGACCAAATGAACTCTTGCAAGGGGACTTAGCACTCCTAGAAGGGCACCAGGTGCCAACCTGGATGCCCCATACAACATCCACAGCAGCAAATGGCCCTTCCTCCTAAAGCAAAGTGTGATGCCCCCATGCTGAACGCGAGCAGAGCAGCTGTGGGGCATGCAGGAGCAGTGCTTAGCTGAACCTGATCGTTACAGAAGATAAATGCAATCAAGTTTTTTCAAGTTAAATTCCCAAAACTTCTTGTAGAAAACAGCCAAGGAGGGGAAAAGCCCCAGAAATATTTCAAGCTGTTAGACTGAAGGGAACACCACACTTCAAAATACACATACGGCACATCCTTCGCTTTGACAGCCCCTAACAGACAAAATTATATCTGTTCTACACACTGGCATGTGGTAGAATTGGATTGATTTGCCCTGACAGCCCTCCCTGCTGGAACAATACTTGTCAGTCAGCCCTGGCAATGTTTGTATTTTCAAGAATAATTATGCAGAGTGATTGCACAAAATCCTGGCAGGTGGGCCAGACAGTCTTATCTGCCTACCTCTTCGACCCTGTGTTCCTGCTCCCCAGGATGGGAAACATCCCTTTACCACCCCGCGTCCCCCTCCCAAGCTGTGGGCATAAACCTCCATTTGAGGGTGCTGTGTCGGTATCTTTTCTATCATTTGGGATCCTCCACTCCTGTGCCCTCCTCATGGAAACGTTCCTTTGTTCAATAATTTCACCCAGTAGCTACTACATTCTCAAGGCGAAGTGACTTCTTCAAGTGGGTGGGCCTTTGCCAACGCACCTCCACATGAACGCTCCCATTGCGAACGAAATCTTGCTTTTGTTGGGGATAACTCACAAACCACACCAGTGCACACATGAGGCTTCCCTGACCTGTGTCTTAATTTTGAACAGTTTATCCTAACAGAGGTATATATGTAACACATATATGTTATATACATATAACATACATTTCTGTGCATGTACTCTAGCAAGGGAGATTGGAAAGAGAAATGCAGCTATAATAACAGTGCTACCAGCATGAGATGGATGGTGACAAGAGGGGCCAGCAAAGTGCTGTGTGAGTGGGCCACTCAGGAGAGGCTCCGGGAGTCACTGAGTGAACGTGATAGAAGCAGGTTGGAGCCTGTGTGAGGAAAGCTCTGAACACAATGCAAGCACTTAGTCTACAAGCAATGAGGAGCCAGTGGGCATTGATGAGTCCAGAATTCCATGCCAGCTTCCCAGGCCACTTTTCTCAGCTGTAGACTCTGCCCAAATTCCATAGAAAGGCAGATGCTCAGTAGAGCTCACAACCAATGACATGTGGCCAATATCTGTAAGAATGAGTGTCACAGACAAGATTCTAGGGTGCATCCCAAATGTTTTCCATCTCTGGATGGCTTTCTGTCCAATCACTATGCAAAGCAGAGTCCTATAGTATTTCTTCCTTAACATGCGTATTTGAGAACTCGTGCTATAAAAGGTAATGATGAAGTTCATTTTCTTCAGAGTTTTGTAATACTTGCGGCGTTTTTCAATCCAACATCCCCCCCCACACACACACACATACCATTTACCATTTAAGCGTCTTTGTGAAAAGAACTATATTTGGTGCTGTGAAAGGTTCAAGGATGAATAAGGGGAAGAGAAGATCAACAGTCACTAACTGCACATATTCTGTGTGCTAGGCATTGTGTTAAGCATTGTACATATATCCTTCTATTCAGACATCCTGATGGACCAATGGAGAGACATCACTGTCTCCGTTTTAGGAATGTGGTAACTGAGCCTTGGAGGTGTTAAGTGATTTTCTCGAAGCCACACAGCTGGAAAGTGGGCAAGACAAGCTAGGACTGTCTTCGGAATACATGCAGCCTCTCCCAATAGAACACAGATCTTTCCACAGAGGATGGGCAGTCTATTAGGAAGATGAGACAAATACACAGATAATAGTTGTTAAAGGCAGAACATGAAAAGTGCCATGGCAGATGTAAAAAATACAGGGCTAAGGGTGTTTAGAAGGGAAAAAAAGTAAAAGCAAATCCTTGAGTGTGTGTTTGGGTTGGAGGACGTGCATTTGAATTTTCCCTTGTAAGTTGAGCAGGGCTGGAAATGGTTGGGAAGAAGAGCCTTGTTGGACATAACGAATTATGACATTTCCAAAATGCTATTGTGTCACTGACTTGAGCATATACTGGACCTTCATGTTAAGACGTGTCTGCATTAAAGTCCAAAATCTGAAATCTATTCAGGTTGAACCAAATGAAATTTCTATTTGCATGGGCCCGAATGAGACACATCGCTATTTCATATGGCTCAGCCTAATTCACTGCTAGGTTGTACCTTTGCAAACAAAACCTCTGAATGTTAGAAAAGAATCCATATCTTTTCTTTTAATTAAAAAAAAAATCAAGAAAAGCTATACATGCAAATGGTAAAAAAAAAAAAAATAAGTAGTTCTAAAAAGCTTAAGAGGAAAAGAAATTGTACTTTTCCACACTCCTTCCTGTCCGCAGTCCTACTCGCCTTAATTCAGTCCAATTTGATTTTTCTGTTTTCTAGGGATCATCTCCATAATTCTAATTAATATGTTATACCTCCTATTCCTGTTTCCCTAACTGAAGATACTTGCTGACTTTCCACAACACAGGAGGAGGATTTTGCTCATACTCTCTCCCCCCTCCCCCCAGTGATTGGGAGCTGAATTATATTCAGTTCTTCTATTGATTATATGTCACACTGAATCTCTATTTCAGGTATCCTGATACTCTTCTGTATATGATGGGCATATTAGCACCCCTACCTCCCTCTGCCCCAATCACTTCCCATGTTCTGTGAGCTTGACCTTTACTGCAACTGTGTCAAAATTGTTATGTACACTCAGCTCACACTATGATACAATTAAGTGCCTTATCCTTCTAAGAATTGGAAAGCAGTAAACAGAATTTGTGTTCACAGGAGCAGCTTAATGCTGTATACTGCAAAGATAAGTGGGTGCCAGGACTGCCTTTTCTTGTCCACATGTCTAACGTCAAATCTAGTGCCATTTTCATTATACCCCGATCCTTCTCAGTACAGACATGTAGCAATGAAATGCAACATATCGCTCAAAAGCACAGGCACAAGGGGAAGCAGGGAAGTTAAAAGCTGTATGAAGTCAGTAGAATATTGCTATATGCCGTCCCCAGAAGTCAAATCACCTTTCTCTGCAGCTACCAGACTTATCCCTTTCATTCTCTGTCTATTTACACTCTCCATCTTTGATGAGCTGCAAAACCTTGGGTGTGAACTCATGTCAGGAAGCACAGTGTTGAAGGCCGTTTATGAGCTGGGAGGAGATTTATAACGTGAGAGTCACGGTGCTTGGGTTCCTTTCCTCTCTGTCTTTTGATAAGGACTTGTGGGTGTTTCTGTCAGCTGGAGCACTCCCAAACTTTGCTGTCAATACTACAAACTCAGTTTTTGGAGATCAGTTATAAAATAAAAATGCACAACTAAGCCACATTTACCTAATCTGGCTGCTTTAGAAAGGAGAGAACTCCTCCACCCCCTGGGCTCTGGGGTCCTGTTGGGATTCTGCAGAGGGTCCCACGAGTCCGGCCTCTGCTATGAGTCTCGAGTTCTGTAATGAAGTCCCTTATAAAAATTGTCTTCTCCTGAGAGAGTTTCAGTATTACTATGACAAAAGGAACGTATGGTAGATGATTAAAAAATCTGTTTTTATATGTTAATATGAATAATTTACATCTGGGATTGGCATCAGAAATTCAGAGTAGATGATGTTAAGCAAATTCATTTAAGAATAAGTCAGTGTTAAATTATAGAGTATGCTGAAGATGAGGAAGTCATCAGTGGTGACAGTGTGTCCCTGTGGGTATGGATAAGAAACGCTCAGCCTTGCCTCCTAGGCCCGGTGGGCCACCTCCAAGGAGAACCTGCCTTCTCGGGGGCCTGCAGTCTGCAGCGGGGCCAGAACTGAGTGAAGGGCCAACATGGGACTCAGGTCACTTCCTGATCCTGGCTCCTCCACGTAAAAACAATTGAGAGAATCAACAGTATCTATAAGGAACAATCAAATATTCTTATAATTTGCCCCTCCACCTAGGAATGTGCACATGATTATAATGAAATGAACAGGAGTGAGACCCTTACAAGCTCAGATGAGACCACCTCGCTATACAAGAACCAACGAAGGTCAAGAAGGAAAAGGCCCGCGGAGGAAGGAAAGAGAGAAACGAGGGACTGTCCCATCCACAGGCCTAGGGTGGTGATGGGGGAGCAGTGAGTGAAATGACTGTGATTTGCAGGCAGGATTAAGAGGCAGAAAGGGAAGCCTCAGTCCAGTTGTTAATAACTAACTACACGACTTGAAACAACGCACTTAATGTGTCTGCCCAACTTTGATTTCTTTCCTGTAGCTGTAAAATGGGAATAAAAGTATCTGACCCCTGCACCCCAGCAAGAACAAAATGGTATTCTAAATAAAAAGCACGCTAACAAATAAAATGTATTATACATGCTATGTGGCGTGACCACTGCCACTTAGTGATCTGGCACTCAAGAGTACACAGTGCCTTACAGAGACATTTTATTGGCTCAGTTTAATGTTAAATATTACAGACAACCACAATAATAATGGGTCTTCTGGTCTCAGGGCACTTTAAGGCTCATAAAGCCCTCTCACATGCTATTTTATTTGAGCATTAAAACAACTCTGTGAAAGAGGCTGTGAACCCTTCAGAGTTCCATCTTACAGCTGAGAAAGCAGAGGCTCAGAGAGGTCAAGGGGATCATCCAAGGTTGCACAGCTGATCAGTTATAAAGCCAGACCCCAAGCTTGGCCTTTTGAGTCCAAGTTCAATATTCTTTACATCCAAGTGGCATAGAAAGCATTCTGGAGACTAAGAATCATGAAAGTAAAAAAATCATTCTGGAGACAAAACCTGTAGATAAGAGGCTAAGATCCATGCAAGATGCTAATGCGGAGCAGGCCAGGTATTGTCCTGCTAGAGTGAAACGAACTCAGGAAAGGAGAACTTGATGTGGATAGTAATTGTGGGAAAGCCTTGACGGATTAAAAAAGGTCTGGGTTGAAATGTGAAAAATGGATTCCCTTGAATAATTAGAGGTAAAAGTGGGCTTTTTTTTTTTTTTATCCTCACCTGAGGACATTTTTTTTTTTTTTGCATTTATCTTCAGATAGAGTGAGAGGGAGGGAGGAAGAGAGAAAGAAACATTGACGTGAGAGAGACAACATCAAGTGGGTTGCCACCCACATGACCCCAACCGGGGCCAAGGACAAACTGCAACTGAGGAACGTGCCCTTAGCAGGAACCGAACCCGGGACTCTCTGGTCCATGGGTCGACGCTCTAACCACTGAGCAAAACCAGGCAGGGCAAGGTGGGCTTTTAAATAAGAAGGGGAAGCAAAGGCACGAGGGCAGGGTAGTGGGGATAGGGTTGCTCTGTTCAGTCAGGGGTATGATGAGAAGTGGTAGGTTGGAAACTACAATTGAAGTTTCAATGGGTTAAATAGGACCAGGTCGCAGAGAGCTTGAGGGACAGATGAGGGGTCTAGATTTGATCCTATAAGCAGATGGGAGCTATTGTAGGTTTCTGAATGAGGGTGGGGCATTGTATAATTAGTACATTGCCTGGTAGGGATATATATGCGCAGTATATTAAATGTGAACTGAAGCAAAGAGAGTAGCCAGGAGAGTGTTGCATTAATAAAAGCATCATCGCGAAGTCCCGGTTTAGAGTGGTGACAATGAAAATAAAAGGAAAGCTATAAATTCCAATAGCTAAGTTATTTAGTAATTGGAACAAAGGCATTTTTCACTCAGCTACATACTCCACATGACCCTCGGACACATGAGCATCTTTCTCAACCAAGTTTCCCCTTAACTGTGCTGCCAAATTAAGTGGTCCCGTTGCCAAAGCAAGGCATTCATTAAAAATCACACGCATTTGTCAAAAAGTTCCGTACTTCATCTCTTAGTCTTCTATTCAAGAAGATGTCTCAGAAGATGTTGTCATGTGGATCCATTGGACTCCAATCTGCTCTGAGGAGACACAGGTGAAGAGGGAGCAGAAGCAGATGCCAAAAAGCCCCAAGTGTGGAGCAGAGAAGGAGGAGGACAGGAGGCAGCAGGACAAGGACAAGTATGGTACCTGGATAAGCAAGATCCTGACACTTTGACTGCCTGGGCCAGCTGGTGTCGTGGTGCTTTGTCCTGCCTTCCCAGAGCCTATTATCCGAAGCCCTACCCCAATGTAATAAACATTAAGGACTGAAACTGGTCCCCTTCCTTTGTTTGCCAGGTGGGTTCGTAGACATGGTCAGATTTGAACATAGCTCCAGCCTTCATTTTCGTAAGTGAATTGCAATAAAGGCACACTTCCCCCTTAAATTTCAATAGCTCTGTTGCGCTTTCCATTCCCTCTTCATTGCAGTGTGTGGGCATTACACACACACACACACCCAGACACCTCACACGCTGCACCGACAGCTGCTTGCCAGTCAATGAAGTCACATTACTCTGTCATGGGGATGTGTGAAATCCGCTGCCTCTCAGGAGGTGAGCAGAGGCACGCACGATGCAATCAATGGAAACGGGAATTTTCTCCCTCCTGCACCTTGCTGTTTTGTTGGCTTATTAAGCAGAAGAGTGAACAGGCTTCATTGGGTACAAAACTGTATTTAGAAAAACCCTGGTCTTTTTATTGTCATTATATGTGATAATAACTTCAGGAGACCGTTACCTTGAGATTCACACTGGATGAATGAAGCAAGCTCCCAGCTCCCGGAAAAAATCCAACAGAACTGACCTCCTTCACCCATGGAAATGTCAACAGCAATTATACAACCAGCATTCGCTAGGCAAATGGACCAGAGCCCTCCGAGGGCCGCAAGGCTGCGGACAGCTCAATCACTGCCACGATATCTTCAGCACATCAAAGCCTCTCCCTCAGAGCTGACTGTACAAAGCCCCAGGCCAGGCAGCTGTCAACAGGAGCTGCCCCGCCCAGCTGTTCCTACTGCGGCACACGTGTTTGTGGGGTACCATTCCAGCAGAAGAACCTCCGCCTCAGAAATGAATGACCAAGTACCTGAGAGCTTAAGCCTATTATTTCACAGGAATTTTGTATTCCTGAAAAGAATTATTGAAAGATGGATATTTATTTTGGGTCATATTTACTTACATAATGCGTGATAGTATGCAAAAAGTGATTTGTCCAACCTGACATCATTAGATTACCCCCAAGGACTTCACTCCCCCAAAGTTAAACCTCTATTCAAGGCCAACCGAGGCCAACAAGTGGGTTTGGTTGTTTAAATAAGAAATGTACAGAGGGAGGAACACGACAGGACACTGGGATGGGACGAGACTCCAGAAGGCTAATTAACAGGACCAGGACCGGGAGTGTGACAGACTCACACACAAGTGAGCTGGCAGCCCTAACTAATTAGCAACAATTAATTTTACGGTAGGAGCAAGAACACATGTATTATGTTCTATAAAAGCTTAATAGATGTCACCATAAATTACTCCCATCTCTCCCCTGAAATTCAACTTGCAAGCAGACTGCCTTGAAATCTTCAAGAATTAACACTGGAGAGCTGCATGCTATGTCTTGGATCTTAATATGAAAAGCAAAATGGTTTTTTCTCTGCCACGTGGCCCTCCGCTAATCTCAGCGGCTGCAACCGAGGGCAGGCTCAGCTGAACCCAGGCCCTGAACCTCCTCTGATTAAGCAAGGTAAAACACGAGCAACCCCAAGCTGGTCCTGGCAAGAACTGGGATCCATGGTCCTACTCTACACTGGATGTCTGTGTGCCCAGAATGAGCTCCTTGCTTGACATGGAAAACAGATTTCTTCATGTATGTGTTCTATCAATTGGAAAAGCCTGAGTGGAACACTATGTTGAGAGGATCAGGGGCTTAGTGGGGAAAAGAGCCATGATTGACTAGTAATGTCTTCTGGGCACTAGGATTAAGAGCTCTGTTGTGGTTTCTTTTTGTTTGCTTTGTTTTCATTTACCACTATTTTTTATTAATTAATTTATTTTTGTTACAGATGTTTCTCTTTTTACTACCTTTTTTTTTTTTATCCTTATCCGGGGATATTTTTTCATTCATCTTCAGATAGAGCGGGGGAGGGGGGAGAGAGAGAGACAAACATCGATGTGAGAGAGACACATCGACTGGTTGCCACCCACACGACCCCAACCGGGGGCCGGGGACAAACTGCAACCGAGGTACATGCCCTTAGCGGGAACCGAACCCAGGTCTCTCTGGTCCGCGGGCCAATGCTCTTACAGCTGAGTCAAACTGGCCAGGGCTTACCACCATTTTAAAAAATTGTAGTAAAATACACCTAAAATTATCATTTTAAGGTGTACAATTCAGGGGCATTAAGCAGAGTAACAATTTTGTGGACCATCACCACTATCTAGTCCAGAACTTTCTGTCACCCCAAATGGCACTCCTATACCTGTAAGCAGTCACTTCCCATGCCCCTCCCCTCAGCCCTGGCAACCACGGGTATGCTTTCTACCGCCGTGACTTTGCCTGCTCTGGATACTTCATACGGATGGAATCACACCGTGTGTGTCCTTTTGAGTCTGGCATACTTTCACTGAATGTTTTCAAGGTTCATCGTGTTATAACACGTAAAAGCACTTTTTTTGTTGTTATTGTTAATCCTCACCCGAGGATATTTTTTCCATTGATTTATTTTTACTTTTTTGTTATTTGTTATCTTTTTGTTAATCCTCACCTGAGAATATTTTTTCCATTGCTTTTTAGAAAGAGTGGAAGGGAGGGAGAGAGAGAGAGAAATATTGATATGAGACAGACACATTGTTCTGAGAGGGACATAGCGATTGGTTCCTTCCCGCACGCGCCCTGACCAGGGCCGGAGATCGAACCTGCAACCCAGGGACCCGCCCTTGAATGGGAATCAAACCTGAGACCCTTCGGTGTGCAGGACCATGTCCAACCACTGAGCACACCGGCTGGAGTGCACTTTTTTTTTTAATCACCCTGATTAGCCCTGTCTGCTGGCCAGTGTTCTTCAGTTTCCTAAGCAGCATCTCAGTTGTCTTCTGAGTAGGGAAGCCATTATGAAGCCCAGCCAAGTCCTTCTAGGCCCCTTCTCAAATTGTTGCATTTTATTTCTCATCCTCCCAGGCTCTCGGTGGCACCCAGCTCTGAGAGGGGAGGTTAACTGCAACTAGGACGCCGCTGTTTGATAAACAGCTCTTTCTGCCATGATCCACCAACCAACCTGGACTTCCTCAGCGAGGAGGAGGCCTGACCTACAGTTTGCAGCGCTGTATGTTGCTTACTCTGCACTGATACATTTCAGATGCAGACTTCAGCCAGGTGAGTCTGATTCTACATGCGGGTAGTTTTACTAATCTTTCAGAAAGTTCAACATTTGGAGATGTA
This sequence comes from Tadarida brasiliensis, assembly GCA_030848825.1. Taxonomy (NCBI): domain Eukaryota; kingdom Metazoa; phylum Chordata; class Mammalia; order Chiroptera; family Molossidae; genus Tadarida; species Tadarida brasiliensis. The sequence continues at coordinate 37,453,280 of CM061269.1, forward strand.
TAATAATTAGAATGTAAGAGATGTGACTTCTGCTCCCAGGAAGATGAAGTAGACATAATTTTCTCAATTTTTTCCATAAACTACCACTAAGAACCCTGGACAATATATAGAAAATAAACCTTAGAAGACTGAAATGTGGAGAGAAGAAGACAGAGTGACTAGAAACCTTGGAATTACATGGTGGTGAGTCCCCTTTATTGTATTTTTGGCTCATATGTCCCAGAATTGGAACTGAAGAAGCCAGAACCTAAAGATGTACAGGCACAAAAATCCCTAGAAAAGAAGGCTGCTCTCTTCTTCTAAAACACCAGGAAACAGCAGCCTAGCGACAGGAAAATCTTACACAGTAATCACTCTACTCCCACCAAACCTCACAGGGTAATTGTGGCTCCACCCTAACCATGCCAGCAAAGGCCACTTGGGGTACCTGGACTTCTTTCTATCTTCATGAGGCAGTAACAAATGTCCCCCCATCACCACTGTGGTATTTGTGGAGACCACGCAGGGAGCCTATACTTCCATCCCCACCCTGTGGGAACCAGGCACCCCCATTCTTCTATGCAAGGGTGATGCCAGAGGTAGCCGAGAGGGGAGTCAGGAATTTCACCACCACCCAGCAATAATGAGGCCACCCTTCTTGCCTCATTCCCCCTCCCCCACCAATATACTTCAGTATCAGTGGAAGCCATATGGGGAGAAGTAAGAAGGTATTCCACCCCTCCCAACTAAGAAGATAGCAGTGGAGGCCTAATAGGGAGCTGGAACTCCCACTCCCACTGAAAAGTAATGAGGAGATTGCCTCCTCAAGTGTTAACAGAGGTGGAAAACCCCGGTGTCTGCCTTCACATGGCAGTAATGAGGCAGAGTCCCCCTTTCCCTGCTGGGCTGGTATCAGAGAAAGCTAGCTAAAACAGAACATTTATATAAGTTCTGAGTTTCAAAACTTCCCCAGATTTCTAGGCTTCAGTCAAAAATCATTCATTATACCAAGGACCAAGAAGATCTCAAACTAAATGAAAAAATTAAATCAATAGATGCCAACACCAGGATAACAGCAATGTTAGAATTGTATGACAAAGATACTTCAATGAACTATTACAAACTCATTGAAACAAATGAAAAAAATGTCTCAGCACAGACATAGAGGACATGAAGAAATACCAAATGGGAACTTTAAACTGAAAAATACAATAACCAAAATTAAAAACTCAACAAATGGGCTCAACTACAAAATGGGGGGACAGAGGAAAACACTCAGTTAACTTGAATACAGAACTACAAAAATTATCCAGTCTGAACAACAAAGAAAATAGACTGGAAAAAAAATAAATACTGGAGCCTAAATAAATGGAACGATGGGACTATAGCAAAAGATCTAACATTCACGTCATCAGAGTCCTAGAAGAGGAGAAAAAGGGCATGGTCAAAATGTAGTCAAAGAAATAAAGACTGGGTCCGGCTGGTGTGGCTCAGTGGTTGAGCATTGACCCATGCGCCAAGAAGTTGCCAGTTCGATTCCCAATCAGGACACATGCCCAGGTTGTGGGCTCGATCCCCAGTGGAGGGTATGCAGGAGGTGGCTGATCGATGTTCTCTCTCATCGATGTTTCTATCTCTCTCTCCCTCTTACTTCCTCTCTCTCTCTCAAATCAATAAAGGGAAAAAAAATTAAAAAAAAAAAGAAATAAAGACTGGAAGTTTTCAACTCTGGCAAAAGACATAAACTTTAAGATTCATGAAGTGAACTCCAAACAGAACGAACCTGAAGAAACCCACACTATGAAGATTATAATCAAACTTCAGAAAATTAAAGACAAGGAAAAAATCTTGAGAACAGTGAGAGAAAAACGATACCTTACCTATAAGGGGAAAACTATTTGAATGACAGTAGATTTCTCATATAAAATGATGGAGCCCAGGAAAAGCAGTGCAACCTTATTCATGTGGTGAAAGAAAAACACTATCAATCTAGAATCCTGTATCCAGTGAAAATATCCCTCAGGAACAGAGAAAGGAAAAACTAGACAAATATAATACATTTCCCTTCTCCTTTTGAGTTTTCTAATTTATGTTGGGTGGCTGAAGCAAAAATTATAATATTGTCTGTTGTGATTTTAAATATATGTAGAAGAAATATTGAAGGCAATTATATGATAAATGAAAAGGAGAAAGTAAAGGGGAATAAGGTTTCTGCATTTTATTTAAACTTGTAAAATGTCAAAACCAGTAGATAGTAATAAGTTATGTATACAGGGTGGGACAAAAATAGGTTTACAGTTGTTCGTATGGAAAAGAATACAATAATTAATAAATGCTTACAGGAATAAACTCTGTGTTTTGCATACTCACAACTGTAAACATACTTTTGCCCCACCCTGTATATAATACCAAGAACATTCACTATGCAAAATGACATACTCAAAAATACTATACATACACCAAAATAAAATTCTAAAAACAGTTCAAGTAACCTGAAGGAAAGCAGGAAGAAGAAAAAGAGATAATACAACAACAATAACAAAGGAGAACAAACAAAAAATAAATTAAATGGGTGACTTAAGATCTAACATATGAATAATTAACATTAAATAGGATGATCTAAACACACTAAAAGATGGAAATTGACATATGGATTAAGAAACATGACTCAACTCTATAGGGCATCTATAAGAAAGTCACTTCAACTATAACAATATAGGTAAGTTGAAAATAAAAGATGGATGGAAGAATATATATATATATATATATATACACACACACACACACACACACACAATAAATAATAATACAAGAATAAACTCTGTGCTTTGTGTACTCACAACTATAAACCTACTTTTGCCCCCCTGTATATATGTATGGTCCCAAAAAATGTATACACAACTTTGAATAATTATAAAGCTAGCGTTTATTAAAATACATTTCATTTTTAAAATGTAATAGAATCTACAGACTCCCTGTAAAAATTTTGGGGGGACACCCTGTATAGTAAACACATTTATGAAATGACAAATCTAGAGAAATAGAGAACACGTTAGTGGTTGCCAAGGGGTTCTGGAAGGGAGAGCGGAGCGGGAGGAGGGAAGTGTAGCTATACCAGGGCAACATGAGCGACCCTAGTGGTGATGGGAGCGCTCCGCATCATGACTGTATCGATGTCGATACCGTGCTGTGAGACTGTACTATAGTTTTACAAGATATTACCATTGGTGGGAACTGAATAAAAGGTACATGGGATTGCTTTGTATTATCTCTCACAATTGCATGTGAATCTACAATTATCTCAAAGCAAAGAGTTTAATTAAAAAAGGTCAGAGATGCCGTGTGCCATTGGATACGTTTTTAATATGGACAAAGCACATGGCTTGCTTGTAAGAAACAGTGTGCCACTAAAAGCTACCATTCATTATTAACAATTATGGCTTTGATCCCACCTGCATCATAAGGGAGCTCCTTGAGGGCCTGACTCATATATTATTTATCCATAAACCCCCCACAGTGCCTAGCAAGCACCCTGCTATGTAATAAGTGCTCAATAAATGTTTGTTGGCTTAGTGTTTTTATCAGCAATGCCCTGGGTATGTGAGTATGTGTATTCTGCACTGTTAAAACATTGCTTGCTGCAAAGGAGAAAAATATTAAAGAAATGTGTCATGAAGTAAATTAATGCCATCCTTAAAAAAAGCAATTAGATCTCTGTGGGTTTTTTTTTTTTTTTTTTACTAGTGTTCTGTTTACTTTTTCCTCTCTTTGTTTTTGTCTGATTACAAAAGTAATCAACGTTCATTATAGAAACATTTTACAGCCTAGAAAGGTATAAAGGCCTTTCACTGCACCAATTTCAATGACTAGACAAGTCACTTCTAATTTGACATGGTTTGCTTCCAAAGTATTTGATTCCAGTTTATCTTGTTCATTGAGTCATCCATTCATCAGAGGCATGTTGAGGGTCTGCCAAAGACACTCATGTGGACCCAGAGGAAGTCGGGCTCCCTACATTCTCCTGCAAATGAAATGGACTCCCTCATTGGAGGTGTCCAGCCAGAGGGAACCTTGTTTCTCTTTTCTGGTGGCCAGTATCAAAATAACCTAAGCTTCCTATACTTTGACATCTTAAAAGGACAGAGCTCCCTGGTTAATAATAAACACGGCTGAGCGTTTCCTTAGCAGTAAAGGGGACATCTCCAGGGGACATCTGCCCTGGCATTACAACCAATGGAGAAGACAAGAAACCGCCAGAGGATATTGGCTGGCTTTATATAAGAGGTTGGGAGATCAGAAACTGAACGTGGGCAAGATTTTGAATGCACAGATTCAAACGCGTTCAGAAACAGAACAAGTAAAATGCAACATAGGACAAGATGCAGGGTCCATACCACCTTATAGTTACATCAAATCTATATTCTTGGGAAAAATTTAGTCTTTATTCCTTAAAAGGAAAAAAATTATACCTCTGAAGACAACCAGGCAGAGTGTCCTTTATCAACAAAAACGCATTATTTTCATTTCCTGATAGTTGTAGTTGGTGTACATTTTATCCACCAGCTTGAGCAAAAATTAAGCAAAGCTTTTGGGATTTGGGCCAGTCAGGTACAAAAATCTGTGTGCTATATTTTTGTTTTACATTTTGAAAGAGAAGGAAACTCACTCAGAGAGTGTGGTTCTATTGTTGTTCCCACTGATAATAAAGGGGAACCAACGAATCTGGACTTTTGCCAAAATGCATTGGGAACCCCAAATGCAACACGTTTTTCAGCTCATTTTCTAAAAATGTTCTGTTGCTATGGAAACGGCTATGCAATTTACCCAAATGAAACCCATTCTTCACAGGTGAGGACCTATTACGGGGTTCACCATACTTCCTAGCCTTTCATATGTCATGACATCGTTGAAACCTGCATTAGAAGCAGTCCTGCCAGCTAGGAGCAGAGTTGCAGCTGTCCAGTGCACACGTGTCACCACTTGTCACTTGTGGTAGGTCAGGCTAAATACGTTGTTTTGTGGTTTAAAGGGGGTCCACATGTTTCAGTTCAACACACATTGATTCCACATTCACTGGGGGACTGACACGTATACCTTAATCCCCACCACACTTTATAGAAATGCTTTGAATTTTCCCAAAAGCATACTGAACTTTTTTGAACCACATAATTAGTTAAAAATTTGCTTCTTAAAAAAAAAAAAAAAAACAAGAAAACACCTATTTAAAAATTAATTTTACAAAAGAAAAAAGACAAACAAGTCCAGGGGGGTGGGAGGTTGTATATTAAGTGCAATTTACAAAGAAATAAGCAGAAACATGGAAAGCACTCTGTCCACAGGCAGAGTAGCTGCCCACAGGTGGTCTCCACCGGAGGCCACTTCTCACTGAAAACATCTCTTAGTTGCCTTTAGCCCTCTGCTGGTGCCACAGTTACCTGCTTGTTATGTGTCTGGACTGGGCTCATTACTAACCCTACAGCTCTGAGAGACAGGCACAGGGGATGGATCCATTTCGATGGAAAATACACTAAATCCAGCAAGTCATTTATGCAGGGGTTGGACAGCAGGGGGAAGAACCAATCAGTGCGAAGAGCCTAATCAGGTCTCAGCCACTCTCCCTTCTGTCTCTGCCACACGCATCATGTCCCCACTCTGCCCACTAGTCTGGTGAAACTGCCCTCCAAGGTCACTGACAGGCCACACCTCACAATCTCAGCCTTCATCTTCGTCCTCGCTGCATCATTTGACACTATCACCTCCTCACTCGTTAGAATGTCTGTCTTTTCACTTCCATGACACTGGTTCTCTCGTTTCCTCCTCTTTTTCCTCTTCTTCTTGCTGCTCCTGAATTCTTGGCAGTCCCAAGCCTGGAACCCCGAAATTGCTGTCATCTTCTTCTTTTTACACATACTCTCCAAATCCTCCTCCCACACAGCTCTCTCTCCATCAGCGTCTCGTCCCCAACGTTCCTTTGGTCTTGTTTCCCACTTGCAACGTCCTTTACCGCATTTTGCCCCAAAGGTCTTTTCTGCTGTTCCAATGGAAAGCATTAGAAATCATGCATCTTTGGCCTCCCCACCTGACCTGCCACCTGTGTCCTTCACAGCTCTCTCGCTATTCTCTCACACACCCAGAATGACACAAAAGCACTTTGGATGTCCCCTTTGTTGTCACAGTGTGCATGTACTCAGTGGTCATCGATCCTGCCTCTATCATTTCCCCCACGCCTGTCTTCATTCCATTCGCTGCCACCCCCCTGAAAAGACCCTTCCACCTTTAATCTGTATTAGTGCTACAGCCTCCGATGTAGAATCCATCCATCTGCCTGACACTGCCTGGTCAACTATCTGAGGGCACCTCACCAACACACTCCCTGATATCAACTGCAATCCAAACGACAACAAAAATTGTATATATTGCAACCTAGGACACATAAACCAGTGTTCGCCTTAAATTTCACAAAGCATATTTCCTCTCATTAGGGTGATGCACTTTTTAAAACTCAACTTAATTCAATTTTATTTTAATTTCTTTAAAAAAATGCTTGATATGACCCACTAATGAGCTGAAACATAGGTTAAAAAACACTGATTTATAAGACAATTTGGTAGAATCTTATTTTCCTCTTATCCCCTCTTACTTCATACCTTCTACCATTCATGTGAAGCAGAAAATTTCATTGCTATTTAATGATGCCTAGAATATTTTTTTTTTACTATGGCAGAATATACATAACATACAATTTCGCATAATAACCATTTCTAAGTGTCCAGTTCAGTGGCGTTAAGTACATGTACACTGTTATGCAGTCATCACCACCATCCATCTCCAGAACTCTTTTCATCTTGAAAAACTGGAACTCTGCCCCATTAAATAATTAATGCCCCCTCTCCTCTCGCCCCAGCCCCTGGCGACCACCGTGCTGCTTGTTGTCCCTATGAATTTGACCACGTTAGGTAGCTCACATAAGTGGAGCCACGAAGTATTTGTCCTTTCGCCTCTGGCTTATTTCACTTGGCATACTACCCACAAAATTCAGCAATGTTGTAGCAAATGGCATGATTTTCTTCCTTTTTTAAGGCTAATGATCTGTTTATGCCACTGTTTTTTAATCCATTCATCCACTGATGGACACTTTGCCTGGCACTTTTAAAGCCCTGCTTCTGTGTCCACATCGTGTCCTTGCACATTCCTAGTTTATCACACACACACACACACACACACACACCTTCTACAACCCCTCCATGGAGCAGGCATGGGGACGATAGTGTCACCTGGCATTGCACTTGAGGAAACTTCCCTTCTCTCATCATCACCACCTTCTTTCTTCCCCGTTTGACACTGTCTTTCTCTGTTTCCCACCTTACGTGGCACCTTCCAGAGGAAAGATACCTCTACACTAGCAGAGTCTTTCTCATGAGTGTGAACGTCATCGCAAGGCCCCGTGCACCTTCTTCTCCCATCTAGTGCTCACGGTCACATCAGCCGCATCTCCCCATCCGCCTTCTTCCTCCTTTTTATTAAAAAAAAGTGTATAATGCTCCTTAAAGTTAACAAACATAAGTAAGGCTAGGAAAACATTGGTCTAAAGGAGCAGAAAAGCCAGATATTTATAAATTAAAATGGATATGTGTTCTATTTTATTTAAATACTTGGATTATAACAACGTTATTTTCCACTATTTTTTATTGCAAAACTAGAGATTTGACTTTGAGTGAAATAGACTTTTGTTAGCTAGCCTCCTATTCTAACCACCACTGATAAACTAGTTCCTAAAAGAGTAATGCATTCCAAGTTTCAAAAAAACTGGCTTTATAGTCGGCAAGCATCTGTAATGTAAGAGAAATATCTCCTCTCTTCACATAATGCCTTGCTATTTGAAGTGATATCACTAAACTTTCATCTTTGATATCAGAAGAGAAACAGAGTTTGAATGAAAATATTCACAGGAAATTCAGATGCCCTTTTTAGCAACTTGCTTTCATTTCCTTAACTACATTTTCTTAAGCTGCAATTGTTATAAGAAGATAAAATATTCTGGTGGTGGATGATGTCGGAAAATGCCGTCTATAGTGGAGGGAGGAAGAGGAGATAAAGCAAAGCATGTGAAGAAACCATAAAGCAGAATCCATGCTTGAAGAATATACGGTTGCTTTGCTGAGAACGTATCTTATTAAAACTCAAAGGTTTATAAATTATATTATAATTTTTAATATAAAAATTAAAAATTAAGGTTGGCTGGACTTACACAGTTAGGCAGTTTCTTTGTGAATTCCATTAATAATTAAACTTTTTACAGCATTCTCTGTGACTCCTAGAGGAATGCATTAAAGACACGGGGTGTCCTCTGCCTGAGGTCAGGCAAAAAGCCAATTCAGTGATGAGGATTAGAATTCACGAATTCCCAGTTCAGAACACCATGTGCCTAGCGTGCAGGATAGGAAACACTAATCCACAGTAACTTCTGGCTAAGAAAGGGAGGCTAGAGAAGAAGGTAAGGGTATCCATATGTAAGCTGTTCTGCCTCACCTAGCAGATATTTTTTCCTCAGTTCTTCTTCTGGCACTGCACATACTGTTCAAGTAGATTCACTAAACATCTGCCTGAAACAGCTGCTCAGTAATAGAGCATCAGCTCAGTAATACTCCAGGCAGGAAGTTCTACAGGTTCATGGACAAAGCATTCCCTGATTCAGTAAAAACACCACTGCTCTCAGGCCAGGTAAATGTCCTTACCATATTATGGAAGGGAGGAAAGAAGGGAGAGAGGGAAAGAAGAGGGAGGGAAAGAGAAAGGTAGGGAAGAAAGGAAGACAGAAAGAGAAGATATAAAAGAAAGAATAAATGGGAGTCGGGAAGGAGAAGAAAAGATTTTCCTGCCTTCTAAGAATACACTGCTTCATCTGGCTGACCTCTTTCCCCATCCAAAAATAGGCTTCACTGAAATCAAAGACTTTCCCCAAGTTAAGATAGAGTTAGTAAGTATTGTAGTGCTAGGGTGTCATAACATGGACATTTGGAGAGATGAGAACGTTGTGAGAATATGATTATCTGTAGAATATCTCCAAATGATCAGCTCTACTCCATCCTCATGACTTCCATCCTCAAAGTCACCCCACGGTCACAGCATTGACCCACAGCTCCAGATGCCTTCCAGGAAACCTTTGCCCAAGGACTTGTGTTTACTAGAACTAGAATCGGTATCACACTTATAGCTGTTAGAGTGTCAAGAGCGGTGGCCTAGAGACTCTTCTGCAATGATGGAAATGTTCCCTCCATGCTGTCCTATTTCATAGACATTTGAAGTAAGAAATTGAAATTTTAATTATATTGCATTTCAATTCATTTAAATTTAAAGAGCCATATGCATAGATTTTCACTTGGGAAGTCCAATAGAATTTTAAAAGTCCCTCATCCCTCACCTCATCTACATGGTGACCCTAATGAGGTGGTTTGGAGAAAGGGATGAAGAATCATTGAAACAATCTGTTAGAAAACATCTGAAACCATGCTAGTGACTTGACAATTATTGTTGCATTGAGCTCTCCCAGAAGCCATTGCAGGCTTTATTGTACCCATTTTACACATAAAACAACTATGGCTCAGTTGAGTAATTGACTAAAACCATAGACTTAATAGCAGCAGCGTTGAGTGTTAAACGTGGGGCTCTCAGCAGCAGGCCCTTGCTGGCTGGACCCTCACAGAGAGAGCTGCAGAGACACAAGAGGAGGAGCCAGGAGTCCTAGATGACACACCCAAAGGTTGAGGCCCTGGGGAGAGTTAGTGGGTTTTTTTTAAACCTGAGTGCTTCTGTCATCCTTACCCTCCTATGACTAGTCCTGTAGATTCACTTGCCTACTTTCCTTCTCCCTATGATAATCTGAAATTTAAAAAATAAAATAAAACTAATGTATACTCATTGTTCATAAAATCTCAGATTTCTCCTAAAAGTACTAAAAATAGAGAGTAAAGGGCTTCCAATAGCCTACCCCTCACCTCTCTTTCTCCTGAACTGCTGAGATACAGAATATAGGTTCATACATTCACCCTAATTCCCATTTCCCAAAGCATGCGTAGGGATCCTCCAGCCATTCTGAAAAGAACACACGTTTTTAACTTTTCTTGCCTTGTCACCAGTAGGAAAAATATCCCTAAAGTAAAAAAGCATTGACAGTGCTGATGCCAGTCTTTGGATATTGCTAAGTAAAGTTACTAAAGCAACAGGCATCTTGCCTTCAAAGGAGAGGTGTTCGGGCATTTTGAGCAGTGGGAACTACGGTTTAGGAATAGGTAGGGCTGGAGCTTCTGAGAAGAATATATTGGAAGGAAAGAGGAGCCAAGTCCTAGGGGTACCACCAAAATCATTGTACTTTAGACACACCCATAATACTTTGGGAAAATCGGGGTTATAAATAAAGAGGCAGATCATAATAAATATGCTCTTCATAATAATTTGGGGTTTCTTGTATTATTGTTGGTTATGAGGCATTCATGCTTGTTTTATAGGACTGAGAGCATTGTTTAAAATTTTAAAATTATAACAGCGCTTGTAGTACTTCATATTTGTCTCTTCATTTTGGGGGTCCTATCTGTGACTTATTTGCTAGATAACACCTTGATCAAATATACAACCTGTAACTGCACATTTTCTCTGAGAAAGTACCATTCTAACTACCATGCTCCACTTAGTGATTTTATTTCTAGGTTAAAATGTGAATCGACTGTATGTGGTTCATTAGCACACTGGCTCCTTACCTCCTGCCACCTACTCACTAGTCTTTTGATCAATATGCTGCTTCCTGATGCTTGCAAAAAAAAAAAAAAAAGTTTTGTACTGAAGTTGATAAATGTTTTCGCTGTTGAAAACTTTTAAATTGAAGACTTGGGGAAAGGAATTTTAAATGAATCAATAAAACAAGGCTTTTTAATTTTATCCAGGCTGTCCCTGTCATCTCGGAAGAGCTGAGGAGGCTTATTTTCCCATCCAATGATTGGAGAAGATGATGTTAATGATCTGATCACTGAAAAAGTTGACAATTTACATTTAGACTCACAAGCACAAATGCTTTTTAAATCGCACTGCCAAGCCTTCCTAAAGCATGCCTCTGAAATGCAGCTGCTTTGATTCACTTCAGATTTTCCGTGGCTGAGAGCTACAGATGATGTACAAATGAAAAAGGAAACTGTAGAAGCCAGCCCATCACTGTGCCCCTGGTATTCTTGGGATTCTTCATGGGGGATCCACATTTAAGAATAAAACCCCATGAAACACAAAATCTTTCACATGCTCAGAACTCAGCAGGTAGAGACAAAGGAAAAAGGCAACAACAGAGCCCCAAACAGAAGCCCGTAGATTGTTTTCTCATCCTATCTTTGCTACTTAGTGGATATGAGACCCTGGACCAGTCACTTCCCTTCTAACAGTTTTCTTATGTTTTAAATGAAGAGGTAGAACTAGATGTTTTCTAAGGTCCCAGCCAACATTAACATTCTGAATGTGAACATGTTACAGAGAAGCCATCACTGCCTTTCCTTGATTCCAGCAGAACTGGTCTGATTCCCAACAAGAGAAGCATTTGGTACCATGTCTTGGGGAAGGACGTGGCTGTGAGGTGTGTGTTTTGCTTGAGATGCCCCCAAAGTTAGTTGTTCCCTTAACATGGCCTCCTTCCTTTATACCAACTTGACAAGTATCGTTAAATCTTGTCTCTCCTTGGGTTTTCTAAATGGCCCTAAGACATCGGCAGGGCAGGAATGTTTATCCCACAGACCAAGGAGCTAAGAATTTGAGGAGCTGTGTCCACCCAACAGAGGAATAGAATCCTGGCCTGTGGGTTCTTAGGGTGTTCACTGCTCTCCTGTGCTGCTCTGTTCGTTGCCAGACACGTCCTGATGCTTCATTCTGGTGTCTGTCCCTGACTCTCTCTCTCTTTCTTCTTTCTTCTATGGCCAAATCTTCACAATAGGAATCAGAAATTCAATCCTATGTAAAAACTATAGAGTGGTATGATATGTTATTTTCAACAATTAACTGGTTCAAATTCCTGACACATATTTAAATATGTTACTCAAACCTCACCTCTTTGGCCCTTAATGATACAGTTGCAGGAATGGGAACACCAGACCTGGGAGTGAGGCTTGGTGGTGGGAAGGCAGGTTCCCTCCCAACTTTCTAGAGAAAAATAATGATTGGTAACATGACTGAATAGTTAAAAGTTCTATTTGGATTGAAGGCACACACTTAAAACCCACTGCTACCATGCCTAGAGTCCTCTGTGTACCCCCTTGGATATTTTAGGTACACTCATCAATGTTATATCCTGAAATACATGGTCAACCTCTGATGGGGGGGTTACTTTAGAATCAGGTAAGGGAAAGAATAAAATCTCTAGGTCATTAGAATTTGAAAACATATGTAGCGTTTCTCAATACAATGAGCCAAACATGCATGCTGGTATCTTCCTAAAGGAACTATACCACATGAGCTCAAATCACTCCAAAAAAGGTATTTATACCAGACTTCATTGTCACCGAAAACAAATACCTCAGGAAAGCAAGTCCTCATTTGGAAATACAGTAAAAACATTACAAAAAAAAACTCTTTCCTCAATATCTTTTAAGCCAATTCTAGTCTGGGTGTGTACAAAATAGAAACAAGTTTTATTTGTCCACACAGAAAGATCTACTTTGCTAAGTGCATTGTGGCTGGCCACAGGCAGACACAGTTTTATATATCACAGCATCACCTGGAAAACCACAAATAACCAGTAAAATGGAGATATTCTTCTGAGAAAGTGATGGCACCAGGAATGCAGCTGAGAGAGAAGCAGATTTTCTCCTCAAGCCCATAGTTAGACATTTCCAAGCCTTCTTATGTTCTTGTTCTGCTTGTTCATTTATTTCATTTTCAGATTCAGTTGTTGATAGATATGTATTTTTTTTCTTATTCTTCTTAAAAAAGACCCTTTAACATTTTATGTAATACTGGTTTGTTGGTGATGAACTCCTTTAGCTGTTTCTTATCTGGGAAGCTCTTTATATGTCCTTCAATTGTAAATGATAGCTTTGTTGGGTAAAGTAATCTTGACTGTAGGTCCTTGCTTTTCATCACTTTGAATATTTCTTGCCAATCCCTTCTGGCCTGCAAAGTTTCTGTTGAGAAATCAGCTGACAGTCTTATAGGAGCTCCCTTATAGAGCTAACTAACTGCTTTTCTCTTGCTGCTTTTAAGATTCTTTCTTTGTCTTTAACCTTTTGCATTTTGATGACGATGGTCTTGGTGTGGACCTCTTTGGGTTTATCTTGTTTGGGACTCTCTGTACTTCTTGGACTTGTATGTCTATTTCCTTCACCAGGTTAGAGAAGTTCTCAATCATTATTTCTTCATATAGGTTTTCAATTTCTTGCACTCTGTCTTCTTCTGGCACCCTCAAGACACGAATGTTGGCACACTTGAAGTTGTTCCAGAGACTCCTTATGCTATTCTCATTCTTTTTTAATTTTTTTTTTCTTTTTGCTGTTCTGATTGGGTATTTTTTGCTTCCTGATATTTCAAATCATTGATTTTATTCTTGGTTTCATCTGCTCTACTGTTGATTCCCTTAAATTATTCTTTATTTCAGTTAGTGTATCCTTCATTTCTGACCAGTTCTTGTTTATGGTTTCCATGCCCTTTTTTATGCTGTTGGAGTTCTCACTAAGTTCATTGAGCATCCTTATAACCAGTGTTTTGAACTCTGCATTGTAGATTGCTTGTCTCCATTTTGTTTAGTTATCTTTCTAGAGTTTTGTTCTGTTCTTTCATGTGGAACATATTTCTTTGTCTCTTCATTTTGGCAGCCTCCTTGGATTAGGTAGAGCTACTATGTCTCCCAGGCTTGGTAGAGTAAACAAGCAAACCCTTCAAATGCACATATATTCAGAGATGTGTAAAAGAGCTGGATAGCCCAGAATACTGAGTACAATAAATCACTTTAAAGATATATCTTGGAGGCCTAACATGAAATTCTTTTCTTCCTTCTAGTTTTGGTGGATAGCACAAGTTGTTAGAACTGGGTTAATCTTGGAGAGAAAAATATGTGCTTAAAATTTCTATCACTGCATGTTCCATCCATCCAACATGTTACTGCACTCCTCTCTGCCAGGCAGTATTTTAACAGTGGGTAGTTCCTGCCCTTGTGGAGTTTACACTCTTGCACAGTGCCTGGCACCAAAGAGTGCTCACCAAAAATTGTTGAATGAATGTATATATGCACTTTCACCCTGATGACCAAATCATCCTGTTAAATCTAAAGTAGTTACATAATTTCTTCAAAAAGTATAGCCATGTGCATAACTAATGTTGCCTTGAAAAAAAATTAAAAACAAACCAACCAACTGTGATTCAATTCCCAGAGGACCCATCTCAACAGAACAGCAAAAATGAGACAGAGAGAGAGAGAGAGAGAGAGAGAGAGAGAGAGATTGAGAAGAGGGTGGGGCGGGGGGAGGGGTTTTACTTAAATGGGGCAGCCTAAGAATCCTAGGAAAATATTATTTAGAAATTAACATAGGGTTCTGCAAGAGAACAACACAGACAAGTGCCCTACCTATCATACTTTTCGGAAATCTCATCAAATGAGTTAAAGGCCTCAGGGCACCATTTGTCTTTTGTTATTAGGTGATAATGCTCAAGCCCCCTCCAGTCAGCAAGCAAGCCCCTTACACTACAAACTTCTCCTAGTGCAGAGATGAGATGGGAGAAGGGAGTGGAACTTGGCAAGGACAATCCTTAAGGGCTGTATGTTCCCTTCTCTGCAACACTGTATTGATTTGCTCACACTCCCCAAAGATCTGAGACATTTTATAATCATGACCATAATTGAATGCCATCAGGGGTTCTAGGGAACTTTCCTCTTTGACATTTAAAGAGACAATAGCCTCAGTAGACAATAGCCTCAGTTTGGAAGTCATAAAACCTTACCAAGTAGCCAAGGCAGCCCCACAGACCAACCCTGATTGTGGCTCTGAGTGGCTGGCCACTGACTCCAGAAATATGCAGAGAAAATTCCCCGTCCCTCCCCAGGATTTGATTATCTGCTGCCAGGACAGGACAACATGCAGAAAAAGAGAAGAACTACTTGGGGAGAATCATTTCCAGAGAAAAACAATCAAAAAGCCTTTCATCAAAGACTGCCACTCAGAACAGACAAGTAAGTGCCAGGAAATTCCAAATCTATCCACCTCCAAAATCGCATCCAGGCAGTCTCCCCAGATTCAGAGAAAGTGGAAATCTCTGTATCAAAATAATTGCTTAAAGTTAAAGCTGGAAAGTTGCAAAGTTTGTTTTTATAAGACATTTTTAAAAAGAGTGTAGAAGGGAAAAAAAGAGTGTAAAGTCCACTGAGCCTCTGTCCTCTTGGCTGTTTTATTGTAAGTATACTGCTGTCTCCTCACCCTTCACTTCCTTCTCTTTGTTCTTAGTTTGGTAAGTTGTGTAGCTTATTGATTTGCCCTATTATATAAGGATTATAACATTTTCCCCATTATTGCTTGGATAAGCTTGAATCATGGATCTATATATTTTCCTGCACTTTTGATCCAGCTGAGCCAAGTTGCAAATGCCGTATCTTCTCTGATGCTTGTCCAATTTCTCTCTATCTATTCAACTTTGTCTGTACCTAATTAGACGAAAAGGCTTATGAATCATGTCCCCAGTCCTGTTTTGGAAATCATCATAGAGTATTAGAGATGATAGACAGTATCTGTTGTTTTGCCATGCATATGGACATTTTAATAAATTTTAATAAATTTTAATTAATACGTGATGTCTCTCATCACTCACGTTTCAATATATTTGTACATTAGGCTTCACAGTAAGACTTTTGTGGGTGAAATATTGCTTGGATGATAATTTTACATGACCACAATATTTCCAGACTCTAGAACTCAAAGAAGCTCCCTATTTTGGGCCAGCCTTAAGCAAGGCATGCTGAAGTGCAGATAGGATATTCAGGTGAAGGGGTGGGGAGGGTAGAGGAGTCTTCCTGTTTCTTGCTGAGTAGAATTGGACTAGTCCATATAATGAGGTAGAACAGAAAGTTGGGATGGCGAAGCTGCAATAAGCCAAAAAAAAAAATTGCTCAACTTTGCTTTAGCTTAGCAGCCAATGACCCATTAACGTACAAAGCTAAATAAAATCAGCTGTTAGTGGAGATAAGCGTGATCGCTGCTGGTTTGGTTATACAAACTATGTCCCATTAAGTTAAGTATGTGAGATGCAAACCAGAGAGGACCAGCTCACAGTTGGAATGCACTCAAGGCCTTGGAGCAGCAGTTCTCTCAGATTAATATGGGTGTGCAAGGCAGACTATTAAAACCCCTCCAAGCGTGGGGTCTGACCAGTGCATGCAATTGCCAGGCACCTGTTAGAGTTTTCATTTATCCGAATTACATGGAGTGGCTCAGCCTTGGGAACATACTCGTTGCACAGTCTGGCCCTCTGGATTTAACAGCCTAATGATATCTCCTTGCAACACTTGGTTGGAGAGGCCTCCTGGGGCACATTTCATCTGTGCTGCCCTCTCTTTGTTACTGAATGTACCACATCTATCTTGGAAAGTAGGGTGACCTGTTTCTTGTTGTGAAAGGAGCTCTGTGGGTTTGGAAAAGCCTCAAAGATAACGTCAGCTCCTGCACGCAGCTGCTTCTTCTCCAGTGGAAGCAGAGCGGGCAGCGTCTGCTGCTTGGCCGAGAATCCTCACTCCGCTCCACGGATACACACCGTTCCCCCCCGGACCACGCTGCATGCTTTGAGGCAAACTATCTCCTCCTTTGTCTTCTCATGGAACAATCAAAATAAAATCAGCACTACAGAATCTGAAGGCAGACTTGCTACTAAACACAGCTACGCCTGGTATCCGTGGTGTCTGCGCTGCGTGCCAAGCCTTCTGCTCTCGGCCACGCGCCGGCCCATGTCCACATCCACCTTGTCTATGAGAAGCTGCTGCTGACATCAGGACACAGGGTCGACTGCTCCAAAACTGCTGAGCATCAGGGATGATTCCTGGAACGACAATCTTGTTCCTGTGGAGTAGTGGTTCTGGAGCGGCCACCCCTCAAAGGAGCACAAAGAAGTACATTTCCAAGGTTTCAGTGTTCAGGAAGCATGAGATAAAGAAGCCCAGTTCTCACACAGAGTCCATGCTGTGTGCTTCCATTCATATGGCGCTCTAGAACAGGCAGAATGAATCTATGGTTTAAGGCTTATGAATTGCGTCCCTGATCCTGTGTGGTTTTTCTAAATCATCATAGATAATACTAAATCATCATAGATAATACAAATCTGTTGTTTGGCCAGGCACATGGAGATACATTAATGTGATGTCTGCTATCACTCGTGTTTTGATACATTTGTGACCATTAGAAATAAGGGCCCATACATTTTGATATATGATTTGCTGTCTGATGGAGGGTTTGTGGAGGGGACTGACTGGAAAGGCCCAAGAAGAAACTTTATGGGGCGAATAGTAACATTCTGGATCCTGGTGAGGGTTTGGGTTACATGGGAGTATACATTTGTCAGTTCATGGAATAGTTCATTTAAGACTAGTGTATTCCATTACATGTAACTTTTATCTTACAAGAAGAAAGAAGGAAAAAGAGAATGAAAGAAGGGAGGAATGGAGAGAGGAAGGAAGGAAGGAAGAAAAGCAGGAAGGCAGGAAGGAAGGAAGAAAAGCAGGAAGGAAGGAAGGAAGGAAGGAAGGAAGGAAGGAAGGAAGGAAGGAAGGAAGGAAGGAAGGAAGAAAGGAAGGAAGGAAGGAAGGAGGAAGGAAGGGAGGGAGGGAGGGAGGAAAGAAAGAAAAGAGGGAGGAAGGGAAAGAAACTATACACAAATATTGAACTCTAGCTTATGCTTGTCAAAGTATTTAGGGTTCACCTGTCCTGTTGTCTGCAGCTTCCTGTGAAATATTTCTAAAAACAGATGGACTGATGACGATAGAGATCTCCACTGCAGAATCCAGATGGGTAAACGGGTGTTCACCAAAGAATTCTTTCAACTTTTCTGTATGTTTGAATCTTTTGGTTAATAAAATATAGGGAAGGGGAGGAAGAAATTCAATTCTACTTTGTAGAAGTCAGGTTTCAGAGTTGGCAGACGTGCCAGATGGAATCTCTCACAGAAAGTTTCAGATGTGAGAGCAGTGCACACAGCTCTGCTTTGCATGGATTCTACCGCTGGGGCCTCTCTCTCTGGGCTCTTACTGGGCTATAACATACTATTCTTCTCAGCAGCAGAGCTCAGATAACTTAAAGCAAGAAAAAATGTCCTTTGGATAATTTACAGACTTTGACCTGAAATAAGGGCAGATACATTTAGATATGGGATTTGTTTTTTGGCTGCTGTGCTGTTTCAAAGTATCCTTATTACTGCTTGTGGTGAAAAACTCCCCCGCTGTTCAAAGTGAATCAAACTGGGTTACTAGAACCATACCCTATAGCTCTCCTAGCCTATATCCATCTTGCTATCATATTGGCCTAAGTTCATCTCTTTAAAAATATGCTTTTAGGGTAACATGTGTGAGTAAAGAATTCTTCCTCTTTTCTTTAAAAAAGCATAATATATTGCCTGAACCAAACAAGTTAAATTACATCGGTGGACATCTTAGCAAAACAGAGTCCTTTCTATATTTCTGTAGTTTCTAATTTATGTCTTAATTGTGAAAGAATGAAACATGGACAAGAACATCAATAAAAATCACTGGCATTTGGCTTTGAGACTCAGTCATAGACGCATACAAAGTGAGATAAATACATGAACTAATCATGTAGGCTATACCCCAGTTTCTTCCCAGATTAACCTCACTGGGCCCCAAGACCCAACCAGACAACTGAGAGAAGAAGACAAATTAGAACTTGCTTTTCAAGCGGCATGCCCATGGTAGTGTGCCAAGGTTAAGCAAAACCAAGGCAAGGATACTGACATAATTTTCAGAAGAGTTCATTTTACTCAAGTACTTGGGGTAATATATTTTTGTACTAGAATATAACAGATATATTCTGGAATAGTGTATAAAATCCCTACGTTGTAGTGGACTGTTACTTTGGTGGCCTCCAATAAACCACATCTCCTATTTCCACGCCCAGGTGTAAGCTCCCCCCTTTCAGTCCAGGCTGTTCCAGGACCTGCTTTAACCAGTAGAGGGCAGTGAACGTGAGATTGTGCCCTGTGCCGGTTCTAGGCCCCACGCTGGAGGAAAGCCTGGCAGCTTTTACGGTTGTGCTTTTTAAAATATTTGACTATCTGAAGTCTTCCATGGTGTGAGGGAACACAAGCGTCCATGTGGAGAAGTCCACAAGGAGCAGAATTAAAGCTCTTGGCTGATGAGCCCGGTGAATTCCAAGCCAGCAACCACCAGCCCTGAGCAAGGGACCATCTTGGACCTTCCTACTGTCCAAGCCAACACCATATAAAGTAGGGCACCACCTGGTCAATCCACAGAATTGTGAAAAACAATACACTGTTCTTGTTTTAAGGCGCTAAGTTTTGGGGTAGTTTGTCATACAGAATTAGATACTCAAAGAATATGTTTAAAATAAAGTTTGTGATTTCAAAGACGTTTTACAATTGAAGAAAGCATCTTAGAGTTGTACCCTGAGACCTCTACTCACCAGTCAGGGCACCTCAGTGAAGATGATTGAGAAGGACTGCCTCCGAATATCATTCAGGAGAAGACAATACCCCAGATTCAGGCATATTTTCTAGTTGATATATGATTAAGAGGAGCTGTGTCCTAAGCCTTTGTTACGTGGTCAGAGATAAGCATTTTTAAATCATGCCTGTTTATGCCAAGGTAATTGCTAATGGGATCATTTAATGCAAATAAGAACATCATTTATATTCAGAACTCTCCTCTAGATCTCTTAATTATTTTTCTCTCAAATTCCTGCTTCTGTAACTGAGAGACTCCATCCATATGGCCAGATATAACTGATCCGAGACAGTGAGAAGAGATCAGTGAAGTCTGGTCTATGTCTGCTCTACCCAGAACAACCTAAAGCTGAGACTAAGAAACAAAGCCTCAGTCTAGCAGTTCATCAGATAGCCCCTTCAGAGCAACCTCAGCACCTCCCTGCCAGATTCAACCTCTGAATTCATGGAGTGAATAAGCCTGGCCTGGCTCAGCACCTGTGCCATGAGGACGACAAGGGTCATAGTTATTAGTACTGATCAGTCACGTCCGTGGACCCACTATTGCCCAGCACCAGATCCTGAGTATTTGAGAACCTAATGTGACCCAAGGTGAGGCGGAGAAGGAAAGGGACAGGAAAGGGATAAAAGGACAGGACTCACACCCACTGACGACAGTGATGCCAGGCACGATGCTAGATGTATTATATGCATTCAAAATCACTGAAGGCACAGGAGAACCACAGTAAATGGGCATTATTATTCTCATTTTATGCATATTGTGATGATGGGAGCCAACTGCTTAGCATA
This sequence comes from Tadarida brasiliensis, assembly GCA_030848825.1. Lineage (NCBI taxonomy): Eukaryota > Metazoa > Chordata > Mammalia > Chiroptera > Molossidae > Tadarida > Tadarida brasiliensis. Next base: position 37,473,740 of record CM061269.1, read on the forward strand.
GCAGCTGGCTCTTAATAAGTGCCTCCAAGTAGAAGCCATTAGTATTTTTATCATGTTGTTAATATCATTCTGCACAGTGGAGACTAAGGCTGATTGAGGTTAGGGTCACACAGGAGCAACAGTGCAGGGCCAGGATTAAGGTCCAGGTCTGTCTGATGCCACTGTCTCTGTACTAGTAATAATGATAGTTGTAAGGACAATTGTCAATTGTGCCCCTCCCCCCCCATGATGGCTGAAAAAGTTATACTCTTAGAATATGCCATCAATGATATGTTAAAGTAATATCAAATTTCAAATACAAATAATACGTTGGGGTTCCACTGAAAGCATCAAGGGTATTTTAAAATTGCAAGAAGGGAAAAATGTTTTAAAAGAGCCATTTTCTTTTTTATTTTTCCCCTCTTGTCCCGCCCCTTTTGCTCCTTTGGGACACTACAGTCTATTCTTATTTGTTTGTTTGTTTGTTTATTGATCTTTTAATTAATTAATATATTTTTGTTACAAATGTTTCTCCTTTCTCCCCCCCAGACACCCTCTTCCCAATCCCCCTCCCCAAGCATTGTTGTCTATGTCCCTTGGTTACGCATACATGCATATGAGTTCTTTGGTTTGTTTCAAAAAGTCATTGTTGTCAACAAATGAAGAAAGTTTGTCCAAAAGGCAGTAAGCCAACAAATAAAGGTGAGCCTCTCAGGGATTTAAACCAAAGCAGATTTTGTGACCTGCGATACGTCCTGATAATGGACTCAACCTCTGCTGTTATGGGTTGAAGTGGCTGTCTGGGGTCAGGTCAACTTCACAGTGGGAGGAGAACTTTAAGAACTGAGCCCACCTGGCCCATGTGGCTCAGTGGTTGAGCGTCGACACATTCACCAAGAGGTCACTGGTTCGATTCCCAGTCAGGATACATGCCCAGGTTGTAAGCCAAATCCCCAGTGGGGGGCATGCAGGAGGTGGCCAATCGATGTTCTCTCTCATCGATGTTTCTATCTCTCCCTCTTCCTTCCTCTCTCTCTAAAGTCAATAAAGAAAAAAAGAAAAAAAAAAAAAGAACTGAGCCCAACCCCTTAGGGATTTCCACAGGGTTGGTTGTCAGGTGCTTGGTGACAAGTGGTGGGGACAAAAGGCTTCAGGTGGCTTCAAGGCTGGGGAATGTGGGTTTGCATCTTGTCTCTGCCCATTTCTACCTAGACCCCGAGTCTTACTTAAACTCCCCAAATCTTACTTTCTTCATCCCTAAGAAACTGCCTGAATGTGAACTTTAGCCGAGATAATGTTTGTGGAAACACTTAGCTCATGGTAAGTCTCAAAAAAAGTTTCCTTTCCCCTTCCCTTTCCTGACTCATTAAGTTCTGCCAATGCTCATCGCTAACCTCTGAACCCAAGAATAACATTTCCTCCTGCTTTCGCTTTCCTGGCTGACTTTTGTTTGCCTTATTAACTACTTGGAAAGTAACGAGGCTGGATTTGTTTTGTTTTCTGTTCTACTCTGCAGTTTGTCAAAAAGCCATGTACCTTAAAAAAAGTGGGTTTTGTCACTCCCTGTGAAGTTTTTTTGAATCTTAAGCAAATAGGACACAAAGCAAGATCATGTTCCCTCTTTTTCCCCATAACATCCAGACAATAATTGACGACCTCAAGTAACAGTAACAAATAATCTTTCCCTTAAGAAAAAATAAGTGAACCCAGCCCTTCTGTAGTTTCCCAACTTCGATTTCTCTCCTGGGGTCTAAGCCAGAGAGCTGAAATCTATATAACAAAGCAAAGCTGAGAATGATGCCACCACTGCTGGGGATGGTTCCGTGACATGCCTAGAGGCAGTGCCTGGGGATGGTCGGGAAGAGAAACAGCATTTGGACCACGCTCTGGACTCGAGCTTAGAGATCGTTGATGTATTGGGTCTTGAAGAATGCTTGGTACAACTTACAGTCAAGCTCCAGAGAGATGGCCGTTTTTGTTGTTGGATGTTAAATTATTTTCTTCTTGAACCTCTCAAATCATTTGGCTCCAAGGCCTTTACTAGTTGTCATAGATGATGTTAGAGTACCATTTTTTAATTCCTTTGACAGCAGGAAAACATCCCCTCCTGGGGGCACTTAATTTCTTGCTCGTTACTTGATGATGAATAGGTCTCCAGGCCTTTGGCAGCTGTCGGCCACATCACACCACCAGGGTGTGGGAGACAACCTCAAGTTAACAACCGTGTGCCTTAGCCGACCTAGGGAAAGTGCCTGGCTTACGGAGATGAGGAGAAAATCAGCAACGCACACACTTGATTGCCAAATACCAGTTCGGGCTTTTGCAAGAACCTCTTTCATTTCTTGAAATAGGATCGATTCTCCTAAAATAAAACGCATGAAGTGCTGCAAGTCATTGATTTTTCTTTCGTTTTTGTTTGTTTGTTTTTAATGAACCACATAACTTTCCCCCAAGCAACAGAGTCCAAGCCCACAGGAAATCTTTATCTTTTGTCCAAGCCCCACGCTCGTTTTACCCTTAGTTAGTTTGGCAGAGACTGATAGCTCATGCCTTCCATTAAACCAGTTAAAAAACTGCTTACCAGGATTCACTCCTTCATCAGCGTGACTAATTACACCAATTCACTGTTCCTTTCATACAGAGATGTTAAACTCCGACTCTCAAAGACACACCACCCTAGAGACATCTGCTTCCTGGCTTGCTCTGTTTCCTTTCTTAACTTAGTGAAAAGTACTCGGTGGCCCAGAAAACACCAGCTAAGCAGAATCTAGAGGTGAGAACGGACTGGTTTCAAGCTAGTGAAGGGTCAGGTCAAGGAGAAGGTGTTGAGATAAAAGTAATTGGGAGAAAGTGGTATAAAAAGACAGAAAATAATCTTTTCATTCAACAATTCAGGGAAGGCATTCAGCCTACAGAGTCCAGTGACAAGTCCCAGATACCTCTGCATGGCGACAGAAGAAAACGATGAAATATGCACACATTACTAGGGCAAAACGGGTCTGAAACACTTTGAGGCCCCAAGGTGGAGCAGGAGCTCCAGGACGCAGTGGCACGAGGCGGGACTTGAACACAAACCTGCTCAGGTGGTGATTACATTTTTCTAAGCCATCAAATGTCGGAAATTTTGCCCGGCTGGTGTGGCTCAGTGGATTGAGCATCATCCCATGGACTGATAGGTCCCAGTTCAATTCCAGGTCAGCGCACATGCCCGGGTTGCAGGCTCGATCCCCAGTAGGGGGCGTGCAGGAAGCAGCTGATCGATGTTTCTCTCTCATGTCGATGTTTCTATATCTCTCTCCCTTACTCTCTCTCCAAAAATAATAATAATACAAAAAAAAAATTATTGGGCATTAAAGAGGTGGGAACCAACAGCTCTGTGAGCTTGGGAAGCCACTTCCCCTGGATCCATGGCCCAAACTGAAATTGCACCTTTACAGGAAGATATGGAGACACAAGTTCAGCTTCATAAAGTATGATAACCTTAACTTTCTCTCGGAAATTTCTTTGCATGGAACTGCTTTAGCTGAGTCCACAGTACATATTCTGTAGAGGTCATGTATATCGACACAAGCATTCTGTGCTGACCCAAAGAGCTAAATCCCATTTCTCATCTACAGTGCTTGGCAAGTTCTTTCAAGATCTTGTCTTTTTGGCTAATTAATTTGTTGGTAAACACAGTGTAAAAAAGCACAGCATCTTCACGATCACTGTTGGAAAACCATTTTGCATACTGGGTTAAATAAACCGCGTAGGAAATAGGTCCTCCTGACACCCTCTCCTTCTGAAGTTGCCCAAGCTAACTCTGTTTATTGTTTCAGCTTAGGGCTTTCACATGTGCTTGGCTAAATGCCTCTCAGGATTATTGAAAGCAAAAGAAAAAAATAAGAAAAGATAACTTCTGCTACAAGTTCATTTCACGTACTCGATTTATGACAGTACAAAGAACACCGAACGGGGTTCCCATTTAAATCGTGTCTTTAACATAAAGATCTGGGGCTGCTAGAGTTCTGAGTGTGACAGTCGTTTTTCAAGAAGCTGTTTAACAGCGGGAGATCAGGTTTCCGTGTCTTGACCTCACTATTTAGAACTCAATTCCTTTTCAATGATTTGTTACTTGAACCCCATTTTTAAGGACTCGTCAGAAATCAGGCTCCTGGCTTTTTAGGTTTCTAGGTAGGAAAGCCATATATAAAATACTAAATAATTTTTGATAAACGGAGCTTAATTAGATCACAGATTTTGGAATTTAGAGCTTGAAGGGGCCTCAGTGATCATCTCTACACCAGAGACTTAGTCCAGGAGACACGTTTTAGACCAGACAATACACTACTTCTTTCTACTGCCCTGGGCTAACTAGGAAGCAAGAAGACAGGCTTTTCCCATCAGGTTCCTGGCCTCTCAACCACCTTCAGTATGTATTTTAGCCATTGTATGTTTAGCTTAAGCTTTATCTTTTATGTTTAGCATTTTGAGAAATACAAACAATAGTGCAGTTGCAAAATACCCTGTTTGCCCTGAAATATATTAAATAAAGGGAATATTTAAAATCACCTTTGCTGGCACCAACAGTATAATTAATGTTAAGCATCTGTGATAAATTGTGCCTAACGAATTGTTCAAGCATCATAAGCATTATGAGAAGACCACAGTTTTATTAAACACTGAAAATTGTATTTTTCCCAGTGGTTGTAAGATAACGAAGTCCCAACAAGTGGCGGAAGAAATGCAAAGTGAGTTTTGTACAGGACTCACAAACACCAGGACATATTATGCCGATGGAGACAGCCTCCATCTAGACAAAGGGAAAAAATGCTTTTATGTTCGGTAAATGTGCAAAGTTAGGAAAATGTGAAGAACAGCTAATCATCAATATTGCATGCATGTCTGTATCTCCAATCTCTTTTATTTTAATAGCATAAATTTATTTCTTTATTTTATTTTTTCCATCACCATTTACCCCCCTTATGTCCTCTTCCACCTCCACCCACCCACAATCACCACACTGTTTTCTTTGTCCATAAGTTCTTTCTCCCTTTTTTTCTTTTTTGTTCAATCCCTCCACCCCACCAATACCAACCCACAACAGCGTTTTTCTGAAAAGTCTAGTTGAAAGTGGAACTTTGCTCTTCTAGGTTTCAAGTTTCATTTTTCAAACGGATTAGTGATATTGGGGGAACTAGAAGGGACCCTAATGAAGCCTCCAAATTTACTAACTCTTCCTTAAATGTTTGCTTTCAACTGAGTGGCATGCCAGGGTTTTAATTTATACGAGCAGATTTTATTATACAAATAAGCAGACACTGTCTGGGAGACAAAACTGAAGCAGCTCTGATAGTTATATTAATTTATTTGATTTACTTCTGGTTTCTCTTACCCAATCTTATTTATGTCAAAGTCAGTTGAAGCAGACTTCATTATGTAGTGAAATGCAATTTGAACACTTTTTATTGGGACATGGTGATTCAATCATTTCTCTCCTTAAATCCTATTAGCTCTTCTTCCATCATTTTGTACAGACTGAATCACATACGATGAAATTCCAAAAGAAACTTAAGAATTTGTAGGGAGGGATGAAATAATATCCCAACAATTCCTTAAACTATGAATACTAAGTTACACAACAATGAACATTATTGCCACTTTGCAGTGCGATAGCATATTTTCTCTGAAGAAAATTAACTGAGTTAATGAACTTAACTGTTTAAAGTGCACTTTTGAGGCAGCTGTGGTTCCTAATCATTTTGCTATGGAATCATCAGAGGTGTTGAGCCTAATCTGACCCAGTTTGGGCATTTCTGCATTTTGCTGATTATGTGGATTACAGAATTTGCCAAATCACTACCTGATCATTTCCTCTTCAAATAGTAGAGTTTCGGAGTTTTTGCATTTTCATAACTTTATGCAGTGCTTGTGAAAAAATAAATAAGCAGAGATTCCTCTTGTTTGCTATTTCCCTTTTGTGTCAGGTACAGTGTTAGTACAAAGGGCAACCTCAGTTCATAAATGCATCTAGTTGCCAAACTCCATTTCCATGTTGACTGCTTGGAGACAATAGCCATTTTCTCATAGAGACACTGCCCAGGTGCTTAGAATGACAGGACCATCCCTTAAATGCCCTTTAAAACTCTGTGCTATATATACCCTCCAAATCACAATTCCGCTGCCCTAACCCATCAGGAGTAAATAAAAGGTGTCTATGTTTAGAGACCAGAAGAGCTCTATGCTGATCAGAGAAGGCAGCCAAGTGTCAGCGAGGCCGGGAGAGTCAGGTAGAACTCACCAGCAACAAAGGTATAAGCCTATCCCTAGGCACTTGCCTCCTCATCCTTCCAGAAGAGAACCTTCCACAGTGGGTCTGGCCTACAGCAACCACCTCCAAACTTCAACATGCCTGGGAGTCATCTGGGGGCTCTTTCAACCATCATGTTCTCTGGTCTCACCTCCAGCAATTTGAATTTAATAGATGTTGATTCGGATGCAGGGATTTGATTCTTACAGAGCATGTCTAGTTATTCTCTCTCTCTCTTTCTCTCTCTCTCTCTCTCACACACACACACACACACACACAAACACACACACACACACACACACACACACACACACACACACGAACCCCACAGTGAGGATTATAAGTCCAGAAGCTTTTGCTTGCTGGAGACTACAAATAGCTGACAGGCTAGCTAAAGGGTGCAGAGTTAAAGTAAATAGATACAGGTCTCCTCCAACAGTGGTGTCCCCAGCTTTTCTAGGAATTTGAGAAGAAAAAAATTGGGCAAAGCCTCAAACAAAAGGCCACCCCATGACTCTACCATCACCTCCCAAAGCCGTGTGGCTGCCATTGGGTAGCTGTCCATCGAAGGTGAGGCCTTGAGATCCTGGTCTTCACTATTTGAAATCATTCTCCACTGTGCTATGACAGGTAGTTTAGAATGCAGAAAGTACTTATTTTTATAGCATAGGAGTGAATATCAGGATTTAAACTATGGACAAAATGAGAAAGTTGAGATATATTATCTCATCAGTTCAATTAGCTAGATTTCCCATATAAACTGCTTCAGATCCTTTGTGGACCAATGTGTGTATGCTTGGGGAAAGCATGAAAGAAGGCTGACTGAATGGCTAGGCAGAAGCAAGGAAAAAAGATGTACTATAGTCACACTGCCTAGGTTCAAATCCTCGTTCTTCTGCCTATTAGCTACATGTCCTTGGGCAAGTTGCTTAACTTTTCTGTGCCTTCTTTTCTTCAACTTTGAGACTTAAGTAACAATAATACCTACTACATAGAGCTATTGTACCAATTAAATGAGATAAATATATGTAAGCACACTGTACAGTGGCTGGCATATATTAACTGTATAATAAATATTCGTTATTATTATTGTGATAGAGATAAAATTAAACCTGAGTTGATAACATTCATTAATCAAGTTCTTAGCTTTCTAAGCCTGCTCTTACTTTTAGATTAGTCAGCATAAATTCTGGCGAGGGGGTTGTCTAGGTCTTGATTCATACAAAACGTTCTTATTAGTCCCAGGAAGGAGCCATCTGACACACCTGAAAGGTTGGTCCTGAAACCTCCCTGCCTCTTACCAAGAACCTCCTGGCTTTCTTTGTGACACCAAAGTTCCTCAGTCATCTTCCCAAGCAGCCCCTTCTTGGTCCCTGAGCCTCACATGTCCCCAGTGACAACTGCTTTCAGTCCCTGAGTTTACACTCTATTGTAGTTTTCCCAGAATTGTTCTTCTTTTCGTTTTCACATCCCCGACTCTTTGCAGTCTCCTTCTAGAAGCCTCTACATGCCTATCTTGTTGCCAGTTCTTCTCTGTCCAGTCACTCTTGGCACTTCAACTTTAGGCCTAAGAAAGTATTCCCTCATGATACAAAGCACAGAGCATTCACATACCTGAAACCCAACTGACAAAAGCAGTCAGGAGAATTCTCAAAACATAAACAACTTGCGAGGCAAAAGGGGAAAAGCAGAAAAGAAGCTTCACACCCAACAGTGAATAGACATGGCCATAGGGGTAGATAGCGTGCCATCCAAATGAAAAGGTTGCCTAGCTTCTGCTCCTAACACAATCAGTGAGGAATTTAACTTATTAGCCATGCCTGCTGTTCAATGAGGTAGAGATGTACTTTCCCCCCCAAAGCTGCAGTAACATTACAAGTACAGTAATGCATTTGTTCATGTGCAGTAATATTACAAGTACATGCATGTGTTCATTCAGTTATTCACACCACCTTCGTGTACACCTGCAGTGTCCTTGGCACTGTGTTAGGAGCCAGAGGAGCCAAAGCACTTGTTTGTGCATCGAACAGCCCAAGATGAGGAACTTAGAAACCTGTCAATAAGTATTGCCATCTACGATTTTCTTTTCTTTTTTTTTTTTTTAATATGTTTTTATTGGTTTCAGAGAGAGGAATGGAGAGGGAGACAGAGATAGAAACATCAATGAGAGAGAAACATCGATTGGCTGCCTCCTGCCTGCAACCAAGCATGTGCCCTGACCAGGAATCAAACCAGTGACCTCCTGGTGCATAGAACAACGCCAACCAACTGGCCGGGCTCCATTTGCGATGTTCAATGTCATTCAAAGACTACTGTCACTGAATTCTCAGGTAAGACGTGACTTCCTGTTTATACACTTTCAGCTTCCAACAGAGACATATGAATACATGTGCTCAGCCTAGTCTGAACTTCCATCCCCGTCCCCTCTACCCGGCCCCATCCTGGAGTCTCACTGTTACAGGTTCCAGATAGACTGATTAGTCAGAGATTTGTTTTATTTCATTTCATTGGGAAATTTTTCCATATTGGCAAATGAACCTAGGTACATACCAAAATACACACAGACCCCACTCCAGGGGGAAGCAAAGAACTCATCAAATTCTCTTTTTGGAAATAACTGCACCCTTTTCTCTGACATCTCAATCCAGTTAGTCTCTCCAAGCTGCTCTTAGGCCGCACCTCCACTTCATGCTGCTACATGCATGGGCTGCAGGGGGCCTGGGAATCTCTGATAAACAACATGTTGATTGTATCATTACTCGTCATGATGGACTTTGGACAACAATTGAATAATTCATACTCTGGTCTTTTTTAAGTTATCAAGATAATTAAGAGAATCAATATTCGGTCAGAAAAGAATTTGTTCATTTTGGCTAACCTCACCATTCTAACTCATCTGCACGCATCAAGCCCAGTGGAGCCTTGCTATGTGGCGTTTTGGAGAAATACATGTTACACTACTTATTAAAAGACTAATATAAGGTACTGGTCATATCTATGACTCTGTGTGAGCATATATGCCTGTGATAAAGTAGGTGCTTAACATCAGCTCCTTGATGTCCCTGACCTTGTGAAGGTCCTGATGCACCTCTTCCCGTGGAAGAAATGCCCTTCATCAACGCTGACTCATGTTTTTCAAAAGACTCCCTAAAGGCTAAAGATCTACAAGGATTTTGACCCCTTTTAATTAGTCAGTTTGGAAACATGGACCTTTGCATGGAAAACGAAAGACTGAGTCAAAGAGGGTGAGTCAGAAAAGTGACTTGTCTGTTCCATAAGATGTTCACACGTGGCTGACGTCGGGATGGGTTGCTAGTGGAATGGGTGGCGAGGGGCATTATTAGCTCTGCGTCCCCTTGGCCTCCCTGGAACAGGGAGACTCAGGCAGGTGCTGTGAGTGCCTCAACTTTCACATCATTGCCCCAAAATACTCCGTAAATGTATGCACCTCAAATTGCTCCCAAAATACTCAGCACTCTGAATTCTGTCTTTGGAAAGATGGACATCAAGTCACCTAGAAAATGTGATGTGACAATCTCAGAGTGGTGAAGGCATTCAAGAAAGGCTCCGAAATCTATGTTACCAAATGATTTACCTAAGATTTTCTGAAATTAAACGAAACAGGCAAACTTTTCAGAATGGGCTCAGGGGGCGTGGAATTTTACAGGATTTTAATGACCAAATATAAATGTTTAATCACTATGTTATATACCTGAAACTAATATAATGTTATATGTCAACTGTAATTGAAAAATAAAATTTAAAAGTCAAAGTTAAAAAAATAAATAGAAATAAGGGTTGATTATTCATGATTATTTAGCATTCCTGGTAATACCTCCATTGAGAAAAACCTCACAACTGGCCCAGTGGGCTCTATGTCAGCCCTTATATTAAAGACTGGTCCTGGGGTCGGCCGACCACTGCTTCCTTTCTTATTCAACAGTAAGTTCACTACCCGTCATCTGGCATTCTCCAGCTTTTATGTTGGAAGGTTAATACACTCAGCATACCTTGATAAACCCACATGAAAGGTGCATTATGAGCACTACACTTCCTCTTGCAGAGTTAGAAAATTGCTAGATAATATTTTGTGAAAAGGTCAGCAGTAGCACGAGGCTACAAAGAGGCCCAGACTTAACCGAGGCTGATCTGGGCCTGAACAGAAACTCTCCAGTGTGTTGGAGTATAATTTGGGTTTGTTATTTTTCCTCCTAACCAATCAGAGCCTCAGTTTTCCCAGCTGCAAAACAGAGTAATAATATCTACCTTCTAGCATTAATAAGAAGTTATTTATTTTTAACATGAAAATGGAACTCATAGGGCCTGGTGCATACAAGGCCGTAGACACTGGTTGTTTTAATATAATAACGAATGCTGACATTACAGAAGGTGCTCATGACATTAAGGAACAGGTTGAGTAAAAATGGAGTGGTATTAAAATCTCAAGTATTGTGCCTTTAATTTAGCACATGTGATATTGAAACTCCAAATGTGGGAAAATAAAGCAATGTCTAATACATTTTTATAAAAGAATTTCACTTAGCCTGGCCACTGTGGCTCAGTGGTTGAACATCGACCCATGCACCAAGAGGTCACTGGTTTGATTCCCGGTCAGGGCACATGTCCAGGTTGTGAGCCCAATCCCCAGTGGGGGGCATGCAGGAGGTGGCCAATTGATGTTCTCTCTCATCAGTGTTTCTATCTCTCTCTCCCTCTCCCTTCCTCTCTCTAAAAAAAAAAAAAAAAAAATCAATTAAGAAAAAAAATTTTTTAATAATTATGGAGTTCTTTTATATTTTAAAAGTTTATCCAACTTTTTTCTAGATCATTTCTCAAATTTACTGAGAAGGTTCCCTGACCTTCCTAGACTTTTTACCTTTAAAAAAAATCTCCTCTCTCTCTCTCTCTCTCTCTCTCTCTCTCTCTCTCTCTTTGGCAGCCTTGTTCATTTCTTCCTTCTAGAGAGTTATATTAAAACAAAACAAACAAACAAAAAAACACGGAGAAGATGAGCCAGAATGTCTCTGCAGACAGTCCAGCAGATAGTGCAGGATGGATGCTGGGGGTGCTGAGGCTGGCCGGGGAGCCAGGGAAACGTATCTCCAGGGGTAGAGGGGGTGGGGGTGAAGGAGCACAATTAGGCCAGGAATGCAGGAAGGGAGAGAAGACTGAAAGCTAATCAGCCCAGCAGCTGATGTACATAAAAGGAGCTTTGCAGTGACCAGAGGTTTACACAAGATGCGGGACAGAAGGAGCCTGGGTCCAAGGCCTGGCAAGGGCGAGGGGAGCAAGGTTCATGCCTTGTACACAAAATTTAAGGGAACACCCAAAATTCAGTATTCGAGATGAATGCTATTTTAATGCAACATTTTCAAAAATAAAAATGAATGTAAACAACTATGGTTAAAAATATTACAATTTCAAATAAATATAGCTTCTGACTCCATCAGGGGTCAGGATACCACTTACCTAATCCCAGCCCTCTCGGATCCTGTCTTTATGTAAGATTTTGCTATTTTCTTCATAAATCGTTTTTGCATTAATTTTTGTCTTTTAAAATACTGCATTAAAATAGTATTTATTTTGGTTTCTGAGATTGTTGGTGCCCCTTTAAATTCTGCACCCTACGGGAGGGCCTTGCCTGCCTTACCCTAGTCCGGGCCCTGCCTGGGTGCAGAGGGAGCTGGGTAAAAGCCCAGCGGCGCTGCTTAGAAGCTAAATGGGGACAACTTCTAGAAGGCTGTTTGTAGGGCTTTCACAAATCCCAACACTGAATTACATTCTCAAGTCGATTTAAGAATAATTAGTAGGTGACAAAAGCAGGCAACAGAGACCACAGATCTGACACTATTGTCTTTATTGGTATACACGTTTGGCTCTGAATGATCAACTACATCACAAATTCCAATACAACAGATCTTATTTTCATGAACATGTCTGTATAATAAAGAATTCCAAGCTCCACTGTTCACATTGATATCTGTGGACAAGTTCTGGAGTTTCTGAACATAGTAAAAGAATGCAAGTCATGTTTTAGGTCCACTCTCTTGCATCAAATATGAGAGAGGGAAATAAAGTTAAGCAACATGTAGCGATCCACAGAGACCCCTCCCTCCCCGTCCCCTTAGATCATGGTGCAGCATCAGAGGGCAGAACTGCTGAGACCGGCTGCAAGGCAGCAGGCAGCAGACAGGCCCAGCAGTAGGAGGCTGGTTGCTCGTTGCCCACAGTGGGAAAGCAGGGAGACCTCTGAGAGAAGATCAGTGTGACACCCAGACTGCATGCCCAGCAGCAGAAGGGTCTCCTTGGGGAACATCGTCCGTACCCACCCACACAAGTCCCCTCTTTTCAAACGTGGGCAGAAGGCATGAGGACCACATGAATTCATCCACAACCCAATAACCCATCCCATAGCTCGGCCCACACACAGAAGCTTGGCGTGTGACGACATGGATCTCTTCTAAGAGAACAAAGAGAGCACTGGGAGGTTCACACCAAGGACTGCACCATGGACCAGCTATCAGATCCCGGTCTAGCTAACATCCACTTTAATTACAACTTGGGATGCCATGGGCAGGAAACAGCAGAGAGTACACATTGCCCCAGAGGACAAGCAAGATTTAAGAAGTGAGAGATAAGCTTATCCCGTTTGCTACTTGGCCGTCAGCTCCCCCTCCAAAGCTCAGGAGTTAAGGAATCAAAAGCAGAGCTCCCTGCCACCAATATCTTACTAAGAAAATGAGTGCTTTCCTCTTCAAAACCAGTGTTGATAAAGATCTAGGTAGGGTGCAAGAAAAACTAAAACCTTATATGTAACTAGAGGAATTTTACCATCAACTCAAAACAAAGGCTTGTAAAAGGGAAGAAACACCCTAAAAGTAACAGCACTTGGGAAAGAGGAAAATGGCCCTTGCTAAATAAGGCTCAGGCAGTGATACGGATTCATAATTGCTCCTGTGGGTATCAGGAAACAGCACTAATGGAGCTAAGAACTAGGAAGAAATGTGATCATTAGCATCATGGTTTCCTTCATGCAGAGAACAGGAGGGAGGAGGGCAGAACAATTTGGACAAAGGAATTGATAGTTATGGGCCAGGATAGAGACAATGTGAGACCCTGTTAGTCCAGCTGGCTGGGGTACTCCATTAACACACGGTAAGGATGTGAGTTCTGTCCTTGGGCAGCCAGTTTGTTTCTCTCTGTTCTTCAGCAAGACTGAAGGCCAACTCACTTGCAAAAGTAAACTCTTTTCAGGAGCAAAGGTGGGAATGATTATTGGGCAGGAGAGTATAAATGGATCAGAAACTCCATCACTCTTGCAGGAGAATAAGTCAGGTGGCTGGTCAGCGGTGCCTCCCTGCTTATTTTACAAGCAGACATACCATGTAGTCTCCTGTAGTAAAGACATTCCCTAACATGGAGACGAGCTCTTTTGATATAATTAGATAGTGTAGGATTTTATCCTGCCCCCTCCGTATCAACCACTTTGTTGGAACATTAGGGATATGGCACTTAGTCTAAATGCCTTCATTATCTAATAACGAGCTTGGGTTCCACTTTAATGCACCCCGAAGGTCAATGGCATGGTTAGATAAATGTACTAAATAATAGCAACAGGATAAAAAGAATGTTGATGTCTACATATATTCGTAGCATATACAGTAATGATAAAAATTATATAAAAACTAGGCATTAGATTCCTGTTCTCTTTCTAGAATTCTTCCCCAGCCCTTTGGTTCAAAATCATACAAATCTAATCTCTTATAAATCATAGGAACCTATCTGTTCTGAAGTCATTGTTTAGAATCTGTCAACTGTAATATTATTGTGCAAAATATCAACACGGACATATTGCTGGAGAATATTACTGAGAGTTTCCCTTGCCAGAAACCCAGTTTAGGCTTAGATGTCTGAGACATCAGAAAAAGCTAGAGATTATTGGGCAGCTAACTTCATCAACTTTAAGTAAGATTGGATGTCTAAAGGGAGATTCCAAGTCATCAGAGGTCCTTGCACCAGAGATCCTAGTAGAAGAAAGTCATCCCTAAATATGGGAAACATATCCAATATAACCAGCCTGGCCCTTGAAGACCCAGCACACTCCATGAAAGGAGTTGGCTGACCAGCAATCTCCATATGGAGTCATCGAGAGTGTTGACCCTAAGCCAGAGCTCTCGGGCTGGCCTGGTGGAGCAGGGACCATCTTACTTCCTGAGCCTTCCTGGCCCAGAACATAGGCCTCATGCCCTCTATGATGTTCACCATGTAAGAGCTGAGCTCCTATGCATTTACGATCCCTCTGGACCAGACCTGACATGGCCAGTTCAACCCCCCAGCTCTATCTTAACCCATGTACCATGAATATGAAATCTGAAATTGACAATAACACCCCCACCCCGTACTCCCTACGAATTTTCCAGCATAGTCCACCCAAGATGAACCACTGTGACAGAAACAAGAATAAAGCCCAGTCCAAAAAATGATTAGATTTTATATCACAGGACAGTAAAAGGACATTCACAAGACTAGGAAGCCGTACATCCAAACGGTATTATCAGTGGTCATATCTAACTGCTAGAATCACAGGAGAGTTTTTATTCCATCTTTGTTTCTTATGTTTTTCAAATGTCCTACTATAGCCTATATTATTTATTTTTAGTTTAAAGTATCTCACTTTAGGGCTCCTGAAGGCATTTGGGGTAATTAAGACTTAATTATGTCTTACCGGCAGAAACCATCAGGTCTACACCAACTCAGCTGACCAAGCCATGGGGTTCGCCTGGGACTGACCTGCTTTAAAACTGAAAGTTTCCCATCCTACGACCTCCTCAGTCCTGGTGGTCACTGCACTGCTGACATTCCCATTTCCTATGGGCCACAAACACTGCCTTTCATTTTCCTCTCCCTGAGGAGGCCAGGCATCCAGAAACACAAAGCATTCTGCTGGCACAGAGAGCAGGCTGGGGGGGCGGGGGGCACCTTGCTCCCACTTGGGGACTGAACCAGAGGAGCCAGACGGCCTTTGCATGTGGCTATCAGGTTGAACTAAGAAGTGGTTCTTTCCCTAGTTTTTTTCCTGTCATGGTATGGAGCAAATTCGTCTGACCTGCCTTTCAAGAGAAGTAACAACTGACAAGAAAAAGAACACTCAGACACACAAACAGAAAACGGCAGGACCGGTGAGGATCAGGGGCAGCGTGGCTGTGCCTCCCCGAGGAGAGCTGGCATGATGACTCACCTGAGACAGCCAGCGTGAGGGGTTACCCGCAAGGCCTGGCAGAGTCAGTAAAGACGGAGAAAACTCGCACTTTACAAGAAGAAACTCTGCATCTGTTACAACCACCACCATCAAGGACTGAGTGTCGCATCCAAGAAAAGCTCCACTGTGCCACCGCGACCTAGCCACAGGGAGCACTGAGCTGCTCGGAGCATCTGGGTAGCAGGGGTTTCCTACCAACACGAGAAGCTCCTCTGCGTTTGTACTTGCTGAGCTGGCCCCGGTCCACGATCTGCTGGCACATGCACGAGTGGCCAACTGGAAACCCAAAGGGGGGTGCAGCTTGATTGGATTTACCCTGCTGGTGCCCACTCTCCAGTTGAGCTGGGCCTTGGGAAACACCAAGCATGAACGCATTAGGATCCTGTATCTGCTGGCATGCTTCCAGCCCACACTGACGATCTGGTGAAACTGGTTGAAATGTTTGAGGTGAGGGGACGATCATGCCTTCTTGGCTGGCTGATGATGGGGAAGTAAAACAGTTTTCAGGCTGTCACTATGAGTGTCTCCTTGACCTAAATACATAATTGTTTTTCCTTTTCTGCTGTTAGCTGTAGGATAGAAGTATTTTCTCTAGGGATCTAGGGATCCTATAATCAGGTGGCATTTCTCTTTTGATAATAAATAACATCACCCAGTGGTCAAATGCTAATAAAACGATGTCTCTTATTTGACTTGTAAATGTGCTTGAAACTGGTTTGCTAACAAATCTCCACCCCAGTGGAGTCTGTAACATGGCTCACACTGTAAATGTAATTATGCAGCATGTATTCATTTCCTTTCTTCTAGGGAACTCAAGTTGCTTCTTAAAGCATTATTTGATAGCTTCTTACCATCTCCTCTGGCGTTGAAAAGAAAATATAATATCAAGCTGTTACAGCGAGCAATGGGGGCTATGGCACCAAGAGGGAGAGAGAATTGAACTGGGACCTACAGAATTCAAGCAATGTGCCATGAAGACCCCCAAGGGGTGAATTGTCAACTCAGTGTGCCGTAAAGGAAGCAATTTCTAAGGATCCTAAAATAACTGCCTTCTCTCTGTCCTAACACCCATGCTGGGCACAATGGACTTAACTTATTTTTAAAGTGCAGGCCGTGGCCTTCAAAGGGATATAAACAGTTCCCAAACCGGCTGTTATTTGGCTAATTAAATGCTTAGAAGAATACATATTTTTTGAAAGACAAAATTAAGAGGCAAAGGACAGAGATAAGTGCTAAAGCAATTGTTTCTACGTGTTTTTAAATCCTACCCCTGCCCATAGAAATGGGCCACAGGCACGGATTGCACTCCAGTTTGAAGATAACCTCAGGTTACTCTCTCTGCATCCTCATCCTTTAATGAGCTCCTAGGGTCCTGAAGAGAATTCAGAATTTTCACTCACATGTACTCAAATTAACACTGCAAATGTGTTCAAGACTTCTGAAGTTCTGTGAAAAATATCAGCTTCTTTCTCTCCCCTTGCTGGTAACATAATGATGGTGTGGGATGACAGTTAAGGGGAGCAGGAGGGTGCCCTGTGTGATCTTTCAACTACTGTTAAAGCACTCCCTCCCTTTATTACATTTTATTCCCTTATTCTTAGCTGGTCTATGAATCTGTGCTTATCTACATAATTGCCTAATAAGCATGTAATCAATAGGAAAACACGCGTGAGCGTGCAGGCACACACGCGTGTGCGCGCGCACACACACACACACACACACACACACACACAATAATACCTGGAGAAGTATGGCACATTCTGCAGGAAATCAATAAAGATCCATTTCTTTGGAAATGGAATCAAAAGGGGAAAATGTCAGAGTTGTTTATATGCCACAGGGAGTCACTAGCCCTAGATCTACATAGAGGGCATGCTCTGTGGGAACACATACAGTACATATTTAGAGACAATTCTCATTTAATTTAGGCCCTAGCCTAGGACCCTAGCTAATTTACAAGGCTGCTCTAGGAAAGACACAATTTTAGGAATGACAATAAGTCTATGGCATTTGCTTTTCCTGCAGGGGAAGCTATAACCCATTCCCACTCTCCAAGAGAACCCAAGATTGATGACTTGGGGGTTTTGCTGGTTAGTGTTTTTTATTTCATCCTTTCTTTATTAGTCTTTCAGCTCCCTTTGTACCCTGCCTGGCAAAAAAATGTTCTCAGCAGTCAAGGAGAGGATAGCAGCACAACTGCCCTTGAGCCGAGTTTGTAAATCCTACTGGGAAACCACCCCGTGCTCTCAGATGATGTGGTTTTCAGACATGTCTATACAGACTAGTTGAATTAAAGACCAACTCCAGACTTGATGTTGCTGAGCTCCTCAGCTCCATCTTGCCATCCTGATTGATCGAGGAGATGGGTCTATAGTTAAAGTGGCATAGCACTTTGAGGGCTTAGTCATTAGAGCACACTGCTTTCTCTTTGGAAGGTAACTTCTTGCTTGGCTAGGTTATGGAAGCTAAGGAGTGACGTCAAGATGTTGTCTGGCCAGAATTTGCAGATAACCATAGAACTCTTCTCCTCCATCAGGCATGGATTTAGCCTCCTTTAGTTCCTGCAGTGACACAGGAGCCTCCAAATACCAAATTATTATCAGGCGGTCTTGGGGGAACCTCTGGGCCCTGCAATAAAGTAGACAGACTTGCTATTGGAAAGTGCTCGGGAGCAATTCAGCCCTGTTCAGATTGCTCTAAAATCCTGCAAACCATCTCTAGACTTGGTAAATGAAAACCTGACATAGCTCCTGACAGTAAAAAAGTACTTCTGGGGATATAATTTATTAACATCTTTTACTTAAATGATCTTACAAATCATTTAAAGAAGTCTGGCTTTGCTCATGGTATTTTGTTGTGGAGGTTTGTTTTCAACGCAAAGTTACACAAGTATGGAGGCCGAGTGATTCTGGAAAAGCGACTTGTGAGCATTGTCTATGACATAAAGTATTTGTAGTAATTGATCTTTTAGGTCTAACTCCGGGGTAACAGACAGGTGGTAGACTATGGACCAAATCTGACTCAATCTGGTATCATTTATTGTTCCCACCCAGTGTGTTAAACTTTGGGAAATTCACATAAAATATTTTAATAAATGCCTGTTTTCTCTGGAAAAATGGGAGTATCTGGTAATATCAGGCCATGTTCTAGCACTACCTTCACAATGCCATATTGTCTTTCTGATCTGGCCTGCTTCTCATAATGACCTGCATAATCTTGTGGGTAATTGGGGTTTAGGACCCTTGCTCTAAGCTATCCTATTATAGTGCATTGTAATTGTATGATGATCTCTTTAACCATTGGCCTCCCTGACAAGACTCTGAAAGCAAGGAACATGCCATCATTATCACCAAATCTGCAGTTCCTAGCATTGTAGGAGTATTATGGGTAGTCAATAAATATTTAATGAATTGAATTTGCCTTCTATATTAGACCCTTACAATTCAGTAAATTAAGACTGGGACCACTCTTTCTCTGTAAGATCATACATATATTTGACAGCCCACATCTTTGGGTAGCAGGTAGATTTAGGAAAGAGAAGCAAATATGCTGGCGTGTGGCCCAAGCCTCTGATAGGGTCATGTGACATTTTGCTTTAAGCACATGGGAAAAGTTCTTAACTTTATCTGAGACGATGTTAAACTTGTTTTTCAGATGTAACCTATCCAACTTCTTAGAAGATCCCTTCTCTAAAGGTTCTTTAGAGGTTAGTTGTAAAAATATTCCATGGGAATCACTTAATTGAAAGCTATCTCCTGAAATTGTATGGGCTTATAGCAACAGATCCCTCTGTAGATCAGATCTATGCGTGTTTAAATATTTTCATTTCTGGATGACTATAATTAGGATGTTCAAAGTTCAGATTTTTTTGTTAAAAAATTATTCCTCCTAAAATTGTTATCTAAATCTGTTTAAATTGGCTAATATATTATTTAAAACATGTCAAACAAATAAACTATTAAGTAGGTAAGTTTAATAGAAATAGAACCAATGAAAAAGGCTATAGGTCATCTTTACTTGTTACAAGTCTGTTAGTAATTAATATTTCAGTAATATAGATCCACATCTGGTCAACATCTGGCCAACATCAAAGGTACATCATGTCCCATGTTATGAAGGAATAATTCAACAGATATTATTTCTGCTCTCCAGGAGCTTACAGTCTAATATAAACAAGACTACAGAAACACATACATGAGAGTGGTCATACTCTTAACAAAAGGCAACAGATACATTGAAGATAAAGGGAAAAATATGGGATAAAGACTGACATTTAAGAAAGGTTGAAGGTAAGGAGAAAAGTAAATTGCTTCTTCATTCCAATTTCTTTGAAAAAGATTCATGGAAGATGTATGATTTTAAGTGTTCTTCAAATCATGAAAGACCATATGGCTTGAAGCCTAGAGGGAAAAAATGTTCTTCTGCTATAAGATACTGAGTGACTGAAAAGACTGAGCTGAGTAAGGATGGCTGGGTGATTGGCCCAGAAAGACATTCCAAGGAAGGAACCATTACATGTAGAATCAATGGTCTGGAACCCTCTGGTAAAGGACAGAAGTTAAGGGGAGACTGCAGGTCTCCTCAACTTTTTTGAAATTCCTTCTAAGTGTAGGTAATATAGAGCAGTTAAGCCACAAAACCAAGACTCCTCCAAAATAATAAAAATGACTAATTCAAAATTTTTGCAAAAATCTCCATGGACTCCAGGTTAAGAAAACAACCTTTGGAAACTTGCTTGTGGGATTTCTAAGAGAAGGAAACATTTCTAGATAGAATCACAGACTCAGCAGCCATCTGGTCCACTTCCTTCTAGAGGATCTCATTCATTTGTTTGTTTGCTTGCTTGCTTGCTTTCTTGCTCATTTGTTTATTTTCTCTTATTGGACTTGTTGAGCTGATGCTATCTACTTGATTATTCAGCTTTATCAGTTTTATTTTCCCTCCATCAACAAAGCAGAGAAAACTTTTGAGGACGAGTTGGATTTTAGTCAACCTCAATCATAATATAGCCTCAGGCTAACTGAAGTACATTATATAGCCTGATACTGGTGGTGACAGGAGTATCAAAGTACTCTGTTCCTTAGAAAAACAATCAAAATGATGACAGATTCTCCTACCACAATATCCTGCTTTGCCTTATTCAATATTTGACTGTTGTGCATGCAGGATATTTCAAAGACCTTTGGAGGATGCTTATCTCAACAAAGAATGCAAATGTTTAAGCAATGCCTCCACACATCTTTTTCATACCATAATGAGAATGTTAGAATTAAAAATACCTTGATTTCAATTAATACCTTTTATTTCAAGAAGCTCAATATTCTTCATATCTGCAATTTTATTTATCTTGTCATATTACATATTCAACTGAAATCTATGGTGTTGTCCAGTCTCACATATTACAAGCTTATAATTCTATTCTTCCTAACAATTAAACTCAAATCCACTATTAACATACCTTGGGATAAATTTGAATAAATAGGGGGAAATAACACGTTTCCTCATATGTGAACAGATCTGATACTCATTGCTAAGCCTTCTTATCCCATGAGAGTCTCGGTAGAAAGTAAGTCCCCAAATACTAACCTTGCAATAGTCCTACCTTACCCCTGAGGCAGTGCAGGATGACAGAATTTAAGGTGGGGTAAGAACATGCAAATAGACAGAAGATACCCATTATTCAGTGCCAGGGAACCCCTGGTACCTGGGAAACCTAATGTTCTACCTTCATAGCCCCTTATTCATGTGTGAAGGGGCCTATTTGTCAATTGTGATTTTATTCTTTGTTGTCCTTAACGCTGTCCATTTTCTATGTTTGAGCAATGGCTCAAAAAATAGAGTAAGAGTCTCTGAAAAAAAATTGCAAGCTTTCAATTGAGGCTAATGAGTTCATTTGGTTCTGAAAATGATAAGTCACTGTACTTAACATGTCTCTTTGCTATCATGGAATCACAACAACTTTCATGCTGATAAGTAGGACTGAACAAAGAGTACGGAACTACCAGCACTGATACCACCTGTGTGCAACATAGCGCTTCCTGACTACCTATGGTGTATATTTTAACGATTTTCAATAAACCAAGTTTAAATCCTACCAATTGCCTGTCTTCTGTAACTGATATATGTACATTCTAATGATACTTCTGGTTTCTTTCTCTATCTTTTTCAAGATAAGCATGCCTTGATTCCAACTTCATGTTGACAAATGGTTTTGGAAAATGGATCCCAAGAGAAGCCAGTAATTGCCCACAATTCCAAGCCCAGCAGGAGACACACCCTGAGAATTCCATAAGCAACAAACTAAAGAATCTATTCCGTGGTCCCAGAGCCCCAAGAATCCTTAGTCATTTCATTGCCCACCTCCCCCGAGTAATCCTTGTCAAGGATTCTGATAAACACTCTTGTAGATACAGCTATGTAGCAAATTGGGCCAATAAATACAAACAGCTGTACTTACATGTGTCTGGCTTGAGCTGACTGTTGGTGATGCCAAAGTACTGGGGATTTTCAATCACAGGGATCTTGGTCATTCCAATAATGACAGCATCGGGGCCTCCTTCTGAAGATGATGGGGTATTACTCCCATTGGAGATGTGGTGGAGTGGGCTGGCAGAGTCATCATCATTGCTGATAACTGAAGCTGGACCTGGAGTTGGAAAAAAAATATATGTTCTCCTATAATTTTGTAATGCCTTTGTTGAGTTGTAATTCACATACATAAAATTATAACTGTACAATTCAGTGGGTTTTAGTGTATTCAGAAAGTAGTGCAACTATCACTACAATCTAATTTTAGGACATTTTCATCATTCCAAATAGCTGTCATTCTCCATTCTCCCCACTCCCAGCCTTAGGCATCCATAAATTTACTTTCTATCTCTATGAATTCACCTATTCTGAAAATTTCATGTGAATGGAATCATAATATGTGATCTTTTGCCACAGATTTCTTCACTTAGCATAATGTTTTAAGGTCCATTCAAGTTGTAGCATGTGCCATTATTTTATTCCTTTTTGTTGCTAAATAATATTTCATTGTATGGATATGACACATTTTGTTGATCCATTCACCAATTGATGGACATTTTGGGTTGTTTCAACTTTTGGGCTATTATGAATAATGCTGCTATGAGCATTCATGTATAAGATTTTGTGTAAACATACATTTTCATTTCTCTTGGGTGGACTTGCTGCGTTATATGGTAGCTCTCTGTTTGACTTTTTGAGGAACTTTCAAATTGTTTTCCAAAGTGGCTGCACCATTTTCTATTCCCACCAGCAATGTGTGAGTGTTCCAAATTCTGTGCTTTTTTTTTAGTGTAATTTAATATGCATCCTTCCTTTCTGTTCTATGAACATCATTAGAATACTCACTCTTTGAAACCCCCAGCACCAATCTAAGATCCTGTTTCATAGTGTACTGAAAGGTGTCTAGTACAGCTGGAAGATCTGAGTTCCCTTCTCCACTCTTTGGACAAGTTACTTAACTTCTTTGTACCTCTGCATCCACTTACATTAGTAAAATGTGCAACATGATACCTGCTTGTTATTTTATGAAACTACTGATATGAAAATGCATCGTAAGTTTAGAGGTGCTCCATGAGTATGAATGGCTACTATTACTAAACGAATGTACAGCTGGTGGACTAGAACTACATTGCACTGTCCTATTACTTTGTTCTTCTCTCTGTATATTTTGTGCGTAGCTGCACAACTTTTGCCTACACAATAATGGCTCAATCCTACAGCAATTCACCTGCTTTGCCTTTACCTGTAATATTATTTATTTATAGAGTCATTCCATGGATGTCTTTAGGCTAAAGCAATAACCATAGCATTTTCCATATGACACTTTAACTTTCTAGTCCAGAGTCTTAGAATGTGTATGTCCATATATATGGTCTACTGTGTCTTGTCTAAACCATTAACCCACTGGCCACTAAACCTATACTGTTGCAACCAAAATAGATTCACAAAGATAAAGGTCTATATAAAAGCTTCAAAATAATTAAGATCTCTGTGGCTCATGGTAGATACCTATACATGAAAAGTAGACAAAGTCCCTTAGACATATATTTATGACACATGTTTTTGCAGTGTACTGAATAGGTGCAGGGTCCCATGGAAATCAACCACTGGCCAGGATTATTGGCATAAGCCAAGAGGCAGATAGGAAGGTGAGGATAAGGAGGAAAGACAAAGGAAAGGCAGAGACAAGACAGAATTGAATACACAGCCAAGGCAAATGCGTACTAGGGAAAGGAAAGTCTGAATCACTACTTCCTGAGCAAGAGAATGTGTGTTCATCCAACCCCCAGGATGCATGTTTCAGCACCTCCATCCATTCTTTACCTCTTCCCTCACACTTAACTGTTTCAATGAGAAGCTCCACAATTCTCAAAACAAAAGCTGTTGTGTCGTACATTTTTAAATCCCCTCTGAAATATCATAGTAATCCATCTCCCAAGTCAAGATCTGTTTTCCCCTTCACATGGGGATTACCACAATATGTAGTGATAACAATTGGACATTTCCCAGCTAGCTGAATCTTAAACAAACTATGCAGGAGGCAGCCAACTGCTATTATAGGTAATTTTTTAAAGCATTCTCTCAAGGGGATGTTCATTTAAGATGCCTTTAATGATACACTCTGGCTTAATTCTGCAAACAAGTCCTCACACAGCCAATTTAGAAGCCACAGAACACTCAAAGCAGAGGCAATCTCCCCAGTCGTGCTTGTCTTCTGCCTAGCTCACCGGCGTTGGCAAAGAAAGGAAATTCTGCCAAGAATAAAGACAAGTTCTTTCTAATATCCTTAACCATCCCTGTTTTATGATTTGCTTTCTGGCAGGCCTAGATCACCCAGAGCTTAAATCCGGAGATGGAAAATAGAAATGTGCTGTGCTAAGGTTTCTGCATCTTGTCAACAAAACCTTCCCCGCGCTAGCTGCCTCACTCTGTTCCCAGTGCAGCTGTCCCCTTTTTGGGGTTCCTCAAGTAGGCTACTGCCCGAGCTCTCTGAGCAGTCAGGGTCACATGTTTCTCAACAGATTCCAGGCTGCACGTTTACCCTCAGAAATGCAGGAGCTGTCATGTTCAAATACTCCACATGCTGCCAGAAGGCCAGCGACATTTGCTTCTGGAGCCCCTTCAAGGATTAGAAACATACTGATCCCAGTTGCCTTGGTCTCTGATTCTTTTGGCCCAAGTCAGACTGTCAACATTCCCATAGCATTTCATCATTTCAGAGGAGGCTGATATCTAGAAGACAATGTTGCGATTCCTCCAGGAATTGAGCTCTAAATCATCTGCCAGGGACACAGTGGGGCCCTAACTTAAAAAGCTCAACCCAGAGAGTTGTCTTTGCATTCCTTCCTCCACCAAAGGACACCCTTTCCTTCCCCCTGGCCGATCTGATGAAAACCCCCGACTCCGAGGTAACAAATCAGAAGAAAACGGGCTCTCTCTTTGGGGCAGCGGGGAGGGGGTGGATTTTCAAGCATAGGAGTGGTATAAAACACCAGAGGTAATTTCTCCAAAGCCTTTTCACTTTGCCAGAAGGTCGCTGTTGACAAATCTGACCAACATACAAACCTCAGCCATTTGTCAATTGGAATATTCATTCCAGTGCTGTTTTCTTCATTATTGATGCTCCAAAGCCTGGAAGATGGATGCGGCTGGCACGGCTGCAGGAATGCAGCCCATTTTTCTAGGAACATTTTGATCTAATGGAGCTCAGCAGAGTTGGGAAGGGGAGAAAGCTCTCAGCGGGGACAATGAATGTCTACATAATTTGACAGCAGCCTGTCTGTGCGTGACATGATGTGTCATTGTGTGTCTGTGCACGTGCTTGAGGAGACACGGTGAAAAGACAGGCAGGAGAAGAGTCAGGGGCGCATCGCAGTGTCATAAGAAATCCACATGAGGACTTGAGAAAATATCTTACAAAATTTGTAAAAAGTTTTAAATTGCTGGGGATGTGCAATTTGCTGAGTTTGGGGTAGAGAGTTCTAATTACTGCACTGACAAATAATGACTTATGCCTGGAAACAATTTTAGCCTATTTTTCTTTTCTGATGTCTCAAGTTCAATGAGGCATTTTGTTCTTTTATCAGAGCTGCTGGGTAACGTATCCCGTATCTATGACTTTACAGACCTCGCTAAGCCTAACTTAGACTCATTTCCCTGTGCTAAGAATCAATGAAGGTCATCTGGGAAAGGAGTTTGGTCTCTCAGGACCAACAGTGCCTTCAGGGTGAGGGGAGAGGTTACTGTTGTTGAGCAGCTGTGTGAAGCATGCCTTTTATTGTCTGTATTCTCCTGCTCCAACCTCTTGGGCCTTGATGACACTGGAGGGACTGCCCCGTCCGGGGTCAGCCAGTTCCTACAGATAGTAAAGAATTAGCCTCTGAATATACCTTTCACATACAAACCAACTAATCCGTAATCTATACCCAACCGCATTCCTTATCAAGTTACCATACTCCAGGCCATTATCCACCTGCCTCATTACCCAGAGGCAGGTACCAGACAACTAGAGACAGCTCCTACACCCCAGGACCCACTGAAGTTCCTCCAGCCTGAAACCTGCTAACCTGCCTGGCCCCCTTCTTCCCGAGGAAACCACGAAAAAGGCTCCTGTCCACGTTTCCCCTCTCCCCTGACTGCTGACTGACCCAGTGCTTCCTCCTGTGGCCCCCTGAGACACGCATGCCCTCTCCTCCTGGGAACGGTGACTAATGAGATATCTTTTCATCAGTGGCAGTCATCTCTGACCCATTGGCCTCACCATACCTGAAGAATAAGAAGACCAACATTTTAAAGCAGCAGCACCTCTGATGAACTGTAGCTGAAAGAACAGTTCTGAAGCATTCTTTCTGCTGTGGCCTAAAAGGGTGAAATCCTGTCATTGAAGCTTTCCAGGAATCAGCCCCTCTCTTTCATGCAAACTGGCTTGAAAACTGTTTAAGTGTTACCATGATTTGCTACTTAGTGGAGGGAAGCCCCCATCCCACAGCACTGTGGTGGGATAGTTTATCTTCCAACTTCTCCTGCCCCCACCACACACACAGCATGAGCCATAAATGAGGGCATCTTCAAGATTGCCCAGTAGGACACTTCTGATATCTTAAAATACCTATGGTCACCTGTGTCTGAAATTGCCCTGGGGAGTCGCCCACAAATCCTGAGGTGGTTGAGCTTAATATTCCGACTTGGCCGCATCTCCACTTTCCCTTTGCTGGTTAAGAGCTTTTCCCCTGGAATTCACGGGGCTAGTTACGGGGCAGACTGACTGATATCAAGCTCACAAAGGAAAATGACACAGGGTTCCCCATATGGACAGATGAACACATATGGGTAGATGGCTCACAACTGAAAGGCTCCATGACACTGGTACACCTCTCTTCTTTGCAATTTTACCTGCAGCCGACCTTGCAACCAAAATAAATACTAACCAACAGATGCCCAAGATGGCTAGATCTTGGAAATGCACATGCAAAATGGAAGAAAATCTGTCTTTTCATGCCTTCTAAGTGATTCCTCTTCATTGTCTCTGTACCCATAGAAAATACTAAACAAATCGGAGGTCCTGGGAGATCACACCTGATTTCAATCCTAGAGATGAGATACATTATCTGCACTCATTTGATAGCTATCAGCTCTGCTTTTCAATTGTCATCACAATTGCAAGAATTGAATGCAATCAAGCACAAATCACAGTGTCTGGATGTTAGTCTTGTTTTGAAAGAGAAATGGTCATAAACAAACAGCTGATTTACCAATTCAGAAATTTATTACATCATGGCCAGTGAAAGCGAAGACCCACACGTCTCCAAACATGAATATTCAGCCAACTTTGCTGTGCATGGAGCTGTATTCAGTTGTATTTTACTTCCTTCACCTTCTTAGAAAGGCATCAACAACCTAGAACTGGGTGCCAGTTCACACATCCCCAGGGGGTAAAAACAAGTCAACTTCAAAAATACAGAACCATTTACTGAACTCAATGAGCAACAGTAATGCCTTTTCTGGAGAAATTCTAGGCCTCTTTCTTCAGCAAATCAGAAACCAGGAACAAGAGAAAATGAATCAAGGGCCAACAAGTATGAAGAGGACTGAGCAGTTTCATTTGAATTAAACACAAGCTCATTATGTGTCCAAAGAAGGAGTAACTACTTACCAACACCTTGTCTTGATTTTACTTTCCCAATTCCAAACCATGAGAAATCTGAAAACCACAATAAAACATAAAATAAACTTCGAAAGAGAAGCATCAACCAGAGGTATTCAGTACTGTCCTTATTAAATTAACTCCAACTCCCTCAAAAAGCTCCATTGAGGACCAAAGCTTCCTCTCAAACACCCAACCCTTGGATTTTTGTGTAAAGATTTAGTTCTCATCCTGAGAACATGAAAGTTCATGTCAGATCAAGGACAACAGCCTGTCTTGGAGAACAGTGACCAAAACCCAGGGTTGAAGGCTCTGAGCAGTCTTCCTCCTTTCTCCCGCTCTCTCTTCCCCCACAGCATGGAATCGAACAGCGAGCTGCTGGGTGAAAATGCGTCTCACAAACGCACGAAGGTTCTGAAGCTCAGCCGTGTGGAAACAGGGGACGAGAAAGCAGATCTTTTCTGGAGCTGAGACAGGCAGTGAAAGAGGAACATGAAATCCCATGGGAGAACTGACACTTGGGCTGGATGGGGATTCAAGAGAAGAAAAGGGAATCAATTCTACACAGATTCCGAGACGAGCCTGCTGTGTGACAGTAGGCAGCTCACGGCAGATCTGTGCCTCTTACAAGACAAGGTTCACTGGCACGGGTCAGGACAGGTCTGCCACATGCTCCCAGGTCCTCCAGTGGAATGTCCACTTGCTTCCTGGGACCAACTGTTCCCTTCTAGGTAATTCCCACTGGGTTCAAAGTGAACTCCGCACAACGGCAAATCCCTGGATACAAGGTCAGTGAGAGAATGGAGCCCAAGTAAGTAACAGCGTTTCTCAGCTTTTCAGATCTCTAGTGATTTTTACAGGAATTAGGATAAAAAGCTATGTAGAAGAAGAGCTGATTTAAATGAAACAATGTCTATAAAGCCCTCTGCACATTCAAAAATGCCTTACAAAGCTACTGTCATGATCAGTAATTTTCTCAAGTATATTTAGCCCTTCCTTCCCTGGTATTCCAGAACTTCCAGTCTCCAAATTCTACGCCGACTTTTACTTCTGATTGATATTCCTCTGAATGCTTTCTTCCAGGTTTTAGAAGACAGGGTGAAGGTCTGGCTTCCATCCAATGTCAAATAAAGATTCCTTTGCACAGAAGACAGTGAACCTCATTCACGGTCCTCAGTCTAGGGAGGCAGGGCTGTGCCTGTGGATTTCTTAACTACAACTAATCCCTTTCAAAACTGTATTTTCCCACTGATTACTTTTTTTGTTTTCTGTATCTGTTTGATTTAGAAAACGTAGTTTTAATTAAACCGTAGGTCGAATTTTTAAGACTGCTCTTTTCACCTGAGCATTTTTTCAAAATCACGTTTCTGTCTTTCAGGACACCCACTGAAGGACAACGCCATAGCAGCCCCTCGCTGATTTTCACGTCAGATTATTCTCAATCATTAACTCTAATAAACACAACTGCAAGGAACATCTTTACCCGTCTTAGGTGTTCCCATGCCCATTTTCAAAAATCATTCCCTCAAGGAAAAATCTTAGAAATGGAATTATTGGGTCAAAGGAGATGAATATTGTTAAGGTTCTCAACACATGTAATTAGATTGCTTTCCCACTGTATCCAGTCTTACTGTC
This sequence comes from Tadarida brasiliensis, assembly GCA_030848825.1. NCBI lineage: Eukaryota > Metazoa > Chordata > Mammalia > Chiroptera > Molossidae > Tadarida > Tadarida brasiliensis. Next base: position 37,503,074 of record CM061269.1, read on the forward strand.
ACCAACAGTGTGTGAGAGGGTAGGAGTGTATTTCCATTGGGAAAGCCAAGGGTGAACCGTTTCCTGCTTCTGTCCTTGCCATTGGTCTGTCTCCACCTAACTGACCAGAGACCTGGCAAATAACCAGCCCTGACCTGTGCCACAGGAAACCACGCACATTTTATGTCTTCTGGGCTAGTGTTTGGCATGGGTGAGTAGGGAGGACTTCAGATATGGAAAGAATCCGAATAAGGCAGATAACATCTATGCAGTCATTATAACTCACCAAGTGCCCCCCCCCTCCCTCCTGGACACTTCTCCATTGGTCCTCAGCCAAACACTTTAATATGTTATCCTCTGTTCACTGACAAGGAATTGAGATTCAGAGAGGCTGATAGACTTAGCAAAGGTCACAGCTCATAGTGACTCAGCCTTCTGATGACAAATCCAGGGTTTTAAAAATTTTTTTTAGTCATTCATAGTTGCCTTTCCAAAACGAGCCAAAAATAGCCAAAGCTTACAACATTACAATCAGGGTTCAATTTTACACATAAAAAAGCTCTATAACTAGTCATTTATTCTCATTCATTTACTCAATCGAATAGCAGAGAATTCAAAGAGAAATGAGCTGTGTGGCCTGCCTTCTAGGGGCTTACACTCAAAGATCAGCTACCCTAGAAGTATGTCCAGGGTGTATGGGACTCAAAGGGGGAGCATCTATCCAATTCTGGGTGGGGGAGGGGGCCAAGGGAGCGTTCTCTGGCTCTGGACAGCGGGTCAGAGGTAGCCAGGAAGGGGGGACGCAGAGGGGCGTCCTCGGTGCAGGCATGCAGTCATGGCTAGCACGGCAGTGCCTGTGTCGAGGGGCGGATGCGGCTGGAAAGCGAAGGAAACTGAGAAACAAAATAAGGGCCAAGCCAAGAGTTTAAATTTTATAACTAGACCCCCAACCCTCCCCCAAAAAAGAAATCTCAGGCAGTAACATGACCAAGATTAGTTTTAGAAAAGTCATTTTGGCTGCAGGGTGCAAACAGGATTTTGAGAGGGCAAGACTGAGGGCAAGAGACTGGTGAGCAGGCTTCTAGAGAAACCAAGGCCTGAGAGAGCTGTGTCCTGAGCCAGGCTCTGGGGGGTGGGTGGCAAGAGGAGGGGATGGCTGTCAGGCATATTTAGGGGGATCAACAGGAGTGGCAGTTGACTGAAGTTGAGGGGAGTATGTGAAGTGAACAACGAAGATTCGGGCTTTGGACAATGGGACATATGGTGATGCCACCCACAGTGTCTCCAAGGAATTCAGAAAGGAAACGGGGTTAGCGGGTTAAACTGACCGCGTAAGTGTGGGGCACAGATCCCAAATAAGGCGTGTATGTGAGCACTGGTGTTCGGACCTCAGAACACGTCTAATGCCCAAAGGGGATCTGCCCACGTTCAAGAACCCGTGTGTAATGGGAGAGCAGAAGCTAGACACTGCCTAGGACACATCTCTTGTTTGGGCACATAAGACACCCTGTGTTGCAGGAACAAACAAAGGGCATCCAACTAAGGCTAACTTTTGACAAACTTATTCTTGAATTACTAAAAGATTTCCAAGTTCTCTTCAACAGTAATGCAATTATTATGTAAGACAGAACATAGTCTTCTTGACCATACCTCAGAGTACTTGGAAATTTTAACAGACCAGATTAGAGAGGTCACATGGGTAGCTCTGCCCCTCCCCCGCCTCAGGAGCTGCCCCTCGTCTGACAGCTCTTTCTTGATGGATTTAAGCAGTAGTCTTCAAACCGTAATACTAAATTTCACCAGTAAGATTTTCCCACAAGGCCAAAGAGAAACAATTTCTCAATTTCCTGTGATGTTTCACCCACTGGGAGTCGAGTCCTGCCAAACATTCTTTTATATTCTGTTTAATAAGAGACACTTTATTCACTGCAAAATAAAGGGCTCCTTCAAAAGCAAGTGTAGTTGCACTGAGCTTAAAGGAACGCCTCCTTTTGGAATCTAGACCAACAAAGATTCTAAATGATAAAATTAACCAATTAAATCCGCCTTCTATTGAAGAAAGTTCAACCTTCCCTGACCAGAGAAGAGAAATGTGGTTTTTTTTAATGGCACATTAACACATTAACAACTCTAAGATGGAACTTAAACCAAATAAAATAAATGGCAAAAAGATTGCTTTTCAAACACCTCCCAAAAGGAACAGCAAAAATGTAGAGGGCTGAAAGGGAATATTTATGATGCCTGTGAGAGAATCAGAGGAAGGAGCAACAAACAGGCCATGTGGAGAAATCTAATCTTCCCTGGGGGTGCCGACTTGCACAAACACTAAAAGACATTGTTAGAAGGGTTCTGATCTCCAGAGACTGCAATTTCTGGATTTTTTATTTTTTTAGTTTCAGAAAAATCATTTTAGTATGTCATGAGAAAAATCAGCTTCTCTCCCTTTTAACTCTGGAGAAATTAAAATGTGCTGTGTTCTGCAATGTAATTTCTTTATATTTTAAGGTAAGACTCGCCAACCTCCACCCCCAAGAAAAGCATCTCTAACATTCTAATGGAAGAAAATGGGAAAATACAATTCACTGACAGAAATGTACTTCACCTCTGCTTCTTGTGGCCACACCCACTCCCTAAAGAATGCAGGAAGAGGAGCTCTGGGCTGCCTTTGCTGCGGGCAAAGTGTGCACCAGACAGTGCTGAGCCCAGAGTGGATGCTCACTGAGCACTTGATGGAGTAGCCAATTGCTTGTTACCTCAAAGAACTAGGAGGACTGACCACAGGGTGGAGGGGAAACGAATGCAATGGCTGATTTGCTGACAATATAAGCATCTCCCTTTCCAACTGACACACAATCAGAGTGAGTAATAGTTTGCTTCAAATTAATTCCAGTTCCTCAGGCCACTGAACAGTGTAGTTTGGGGCCAAGTTTCCACTTCAATTTAATTTTAATCTTTCACTTAAGGACACAACTGTTATATAGGTCCCATACCCATGGACTAGGAAGTGGGCTTGCTTTGAGTTAAATTGGTTGTGGAAATCATGATGCGACGGGTCCTGGAATCCTCCTGACCAACTTTCCTTGGCTTCATCCCTTCCCTTCCTTCAGACTCCAGTGTGACTTATACTGTTCTCCAAGTAACAGTGAATACCTCTAATGGGAAAAATATAAAGAAAAATACATGTATTTTAGCTAAAACTGCTAGCTGCTCTCAGAAATGTTTTCCTCTTTTTTCCTGGGCCCACAGCTGGACTAAATGAAGCAGCCCTCCTTGCCGTTAGTCATGGCCATACCATGAAATCATAGCCATGGACAGTGAGCAGAATGATGGGTACCATTCCTGGGTCTGACCCATCAAGGCTTCCCATGTATGCTACCCCATGCTTTCCCCTTCTACCTATCCAGAATAAAGACAACATTTACATCAAACTTGGAATTTATGACTTGAAGTTAGCAGAGAAATTCTCTACTAACTCTCCCAGTGAATGTAGACAGTGTAGAAACTGAGTTATTCTACTGAGGTCCAATGAAGCTATTTATACTCCAACTATCACTCATATACAAAAAAAAATACGAATATATTTGAATCATTATCCACTTTGGAACTTATTTACGATGGTAGGAAGCCTACCTTAACTAATACATATACACAAAGAAAAAAAACTATAGTTTTTAGTGCAACCACTATGGAAAGCAGTATGGAGGTTCCTCAAAAAAATTAAAAATAAAACTTCCATATGATCCAGCAATTCTACTTCTGGTACCTACCTGAAGGAAATGAAAATACTAACTTGAAAAGATATATGTACCCCCATCTTCACTGCAGCACTATTTGTAATAGCCAAGACATGGGAGCAACCTAAGTGTCCATCAATGGATGAATGGATAAGAAAATGTGATATATGTATAAAATGAAATATTATTTAGCCATAAAAAATAAGGAAATCTTGCTACTTGTGACAACATGGATGGACCTTGAAGGCATAATGCTAGGAAACTAAGACAGACAGAGGAAGACAAATACCATATCATCTCACTCAGTGAAAGGGATCAAAAGATACAAGCTTCCAGCTGTAACATGAATAAGTCCTATGATGTAATGTACAACATGGAGACTATATTTAATAACACTGTACTGCATATTTCAAAGTTGCTAAGAGAGCAGATTTTAAAAGTTCTCATCACAAGAAAGAGAAATGTGTAACTGTGTGAGGTGATGGGTGTCTACTAGACTTACTGTGGTGATCATTTGGCAATATATACAAATACAGAATCATTATGTTGTACACCTGAAAATAATATTATGTGTAAATTAGATCTTAAATTATTTATTTATTTATTTGAGGTTTTATTAACTGAGTCCACCACTCCCCAACGCCCCATCACAAATTCAAAATTGTGTAGCCCTATATATTTACATTTTTCTGGAAAGCCCACAGATTTCATTAGTTTTTCAAAGGCTTCTAAACCCCAAAATGCTAAGAAACACTGAAATACATATAAATGGTTTTAGAGACAAAGATGTAAATGCATAGGTGTTCTGCATTTACGTTCTATGTAATCATGTTCCTATCGACAGCTGATCTGGGTGCCGAGAGCCATCTATCATCTGTCGCCTCGATTTCTGCAGCAACCTTCTAACTGGACCCCTGTTCTATTCTTGCCTCTCCTGCTCTCTTCTCTACAGAGCTGCCAGAGTAATCATTTTCCAGTATACATCAGATTATTGCATTCCCCTGCATAATTAACATCCTTTAAAGCTTTCTCATTGCATTTAGTATAAACTTTTGATCATCACTGTAGAGCCCTGCATGACGTGGTCTCAGCCAACCCACCCAGTCCCCCCACCCCTCTGTTTCATAAACAGTTACAGTGGCCCCTTTGCTGTTCCTGCTGACTTTGCACTTTTTCTTGCCTCTTCCCAGAATCATCTTCTTGGTTCTTTTAATGCCTAACCACTCACTTCTCCTCCTGCAGGTTTCGGGTCAACTACCACATCCCCTGAGTGGCCCCAACCTCACCACTTTAACCAGACTCTCCCTCAGCCCCTCTCCTCTCACAATCATCTCATCCTTCTATGTACCAATAAATCACCTTATTTATTTGATGTATTGTGTATTGCCTGTGTCCTTGACTAGAACTTGAACTCCAGGAAGTCTGTAACCGTCTTAGAGGAGGCTCTCCCAGAAACCTACTCTGACACAAGGATTCAAGTAAAGGCAGTTTATGAGAAAGGGATCCAAGAAACACTAGAGGGGAGTGAGCAAGTAACACAGGGAGGGGAGGGAAGGCTGAGATGGATACATTTCCCAGTGGGTTACACTGTGGACAACCAGAATTCAAATCCTGGGGAAGCTGGGGCGATGCTATAGAATGCACCTCAGAGATATCCCATCCAAAAGGTGAGGAAGTTGGGTCACTGACCTTCCAACTACCATTTGACATTGGCTGAGGGCTTCTAACTAAGAGGAAGCCCTTAGACGAGTGGTTCTCAACCTTCCTAATGCCGAGACCCTTTACTACAGTTCTTCATGTTGTGTGTGGCTGTATCTGCATGTGGGCGGACCCGCCTGGAGACGGAGAGAGGAGAGGTGTCTCGGTTTGTAAGACCATCGGAAATATGTGTTTTCCTATGGTCTTAGGCGACCCCTGTGAAAGGGTCGTTTGACCCCCAAAGGGGTTGTGACCCACAGGTTGAGAACTGCTGCCTTAGACAGAGAGTCATGGGTGCTTCCGGCATGCCACCATGGGCAAGTATAAGGACAGTAAGAGCTGAGAGGACATGGGTGAAACACCAAAGTATGTGCTACAAGGATCTTGCCTGTGTATTCACCACTATCTCCAGTGCCTTGCACAGAGCTCCAATAGACACTTGTTGAATGAATGAATTAGAACAATTTTTAAAATGCAGAACAATATGAAGTACAGCAAGTCTAACGAAAATGCCAATATGCAAATTATGCACCCAACATAAAACCACTATGTTTTGCAAATATATTTGTACCTTCCTGATTCATGTGAGGCCCTTCAACAGAAACTTACTGAAGACAGCCTTTAAAGGTGAGCAATACTGAGAACCCAGCACTTCAGGTAGGAAAGTGAAATAAAGACGCTGGACTAGATGTCAGATGTGGGCTTTCTCTAGACACTGCAAGAAAGACATTGTATGACCTTGGGTGAGTCATAGACTTTATTTCCCACTCCACAAAGACAGAGACTGAGACATGGCACTGAAGGCCCGTTAAGTTCTAGCAGTCTACAGCACTAATCATTAGGCACATATGACTGAAAGTAGATTGTCACATGGCCTCATATAGCTTTCCAGGGTATTCTGGGAATATGAGATCATGTGCAATTTAAAGAAAAGCACTCAGTCAACTGGCCTAGATTTTCTCCTGCTAAATAACACTCAAATGCTTTTGGGTCACTATATCCTTATCTTGAGAGAAGGACCCGTGCTCTGCAAAAGAAATTTTATAAAGCAGTATTTACTAAATACTTGCTTTATGCCAGGAACTTACTAGAGATTAGGTGTAATTTTAATTAGGAAAAATTGGTCAGCTTCTATTGCAGCATTAAAAAAATAAAAGCAGACTAAATCCTTCAGTCCTGCAGGCAAAGTTCAGAAGGCTCAAGTAAGAATAGATGAAACAAGTCTTGCTTGGAATGTGACAAAATATCCTGATCCCATATTTCAGACATTTAATTTTGAGAAAATAAAATTACCAACTACTTCACCTTTCATTTTGAACATGTGGACTATTTCAAAGAAAAGTCAGCTGGTCTACATCTTAATCATTCGCAATTAAACTGTACAAAGTGTTGGGTTTTTTTTTTTTTTTCATCTATTGTAAATTCTAAAGGCTTTTCCTTTAAGAAAAGTGGTCACAATCTTTCCTGGGTGGGTAAAAAATGGAACCTACAATGCCAAATAATTAGTTTCCAGGCTTGGAACTTTGAGCAAGGCAGGGTTAACCTCTGCTGATGAATAAGAGATGACACATATGAGAGAATCATATTAAAGCTTTGCCTTTCCATGGCACAACCCAGTGAGAGCTCAGAAAGCTCTATGAAGACCTCTTCTCAGCTGCCACAGGCTCCCTTCAGAGAAGGCAGGTGATGTCTGGATGCTCACACAGCAAATTCCCCTGTTCACACTGTCTTAATGTTGGGTGAATGACTGCCCCAAATTCTCTGCAAAGCAATGTTGATGAGCACGGAGCAAGTCTTTGGGAAGGAAACTGGATGATTCTCAGGGAATCATCTTAGAAGTGGTGTCAGTAACTTCAAAGAGAACAACAGGCCCATAGAGGCTGGCATATACTTTATGCCAAATTCCCATGAACTTTTGTTTCCATGGAAAACCTAAACAATGACTCAGACCTTGATGTGCTCAGATCTGTCCATTGTGCCTCATCACCAGGTGTAGCCAAAATAAAGCAAGGCTGCTCTCTCCACTCTTCTTCGCACAAGGTTTGTTGCCACGTTAAATGTATTTGAAAATGTCTATGCAATTTCTGCTACATATTTATAGCTATATTTATATTTGTTTGCATTACTTATATTCATATATATAAAATATGCAAAAAAATTTTTTCAGTTCTTCTAAATCAACATTTGCAGTAGCTAATGCAAAGCATCATGCAGGACTTTTTGTGTGTACTATATGATAAAATGTTGAAGGGAGAAGAGCATGATAGGGCTTCCAGCCATGATTCTCACTACAGGGCATTTTCCATTGTCAACTATATTCAAACCCTTCCCTGCAACCTGAGAACTTGGTGACCTGCTTTGTGTCACCCTTCAGCATCTTTGCCATTCTTTTCAGTGACCCACTGTCTCCCTTCCAATCCCACCCCCCCCCCCCACACACACACACTCTTGAATCCAGCCAAGGTCAGGAAATGTATAAGGCCAATGCAATAGTCGAGATATTTATTTAATTTTATGACTCTGTGCTCTTCTGTTAAGAAGCTCCCATAATGGAATAGGATATAATCGGATTATATGCACTTCTAAAGCTGGGTGTTAAATAAAAATAATTGAATAAAGTAACCATAAATAGAACAAAATGAAAACCCATTGTTTGAAATGCAATGCCAGTCACACACATGAGTGCTCGGACACCCTGCTTGGTGTCACTTCAGGTGGCGACTCACTGTCCAGGAAAGAAACCCAAACCCATAAGATGAAACTGTATTTCTTGTTTTCCCACTAAATGTCGGATATATTCTGTAAGATCCACTGCTTTTCTGGAAACGAATCAAAATTGACCAGCTAGGTCAGTGGTTCTCAAATAGGGGCCATTTTGCCTCCCAGGGGAAAACTGGCAATGTCCAGAGACATTCTGGGTTGTTGCAACGGCGGGAATGAGGTGGGGGTGTGTCCTACTCGCATTTAGTGGGTAAAGGCGAGGGATGCTGCTGAATGGCCAACAGTGCACAGGAAAGTCTCCCACAACAAGGAATGTGAGGCCCAAAATGCCAGCGGTGTCGGGACAGAGAAGCACTGTCCAGGTCATGGGCCAGCAGAGTGGAATCAATCTGAAAACCTCTCATCTCTGTTAAAAGAACCCCTCGCCTGCTGCGCTCACTGTCCTTGGGAGAGTTTGGTCTTCTCCCACGTTATTCCGAGGTTCCTGTCACTGGTGTCCCTGCTGCCAGTCCTTTTCTCTCTCCGTTTACCTTGTACCTCACAAGAAACAGCTCTGATATTGTCACTTCTGTTGCTCTCAAACCAAAAAGTGCCATTCTGGCCCCAGAACAGAGGGGCAATGCAGTGCGAAGAGACAGAAACTGGATTTGGACTCAAAGAATTGGGTTTCAGTCTTGGACCCAACATTTCCTGACAGCCTCACAGTGACTTGATCCCTCTAAAAGTCTCTCCTTGGAGCAATAATTACTGCCCTGGCCACCCGATGGGGCTGTTTTAGGGTCATGAGCTGACGTGGATTTGAGACCTCCGGAAACACTCTGGTATTATACAAACAGGGGGTAAGGAAATAACCAAGCCCCAAATGCTCAATGACGTTCAAAACCTTGACCTGACTGACCCCAGCTTTATCACTTATGACTTCCCTTAAAATACGCCAGATCCCAGTGAAACTGTTAGTTTGCATTCCTTATATAAACATGCCTTAAATTTTCCTATTTATTCATTAACTCATTCACCTGATAGATGCTGAACACTATGATAAATGGTATGTAATAAAGAATAGAATAGCTTGGCCGGTGTGGCTCAGTGGTTGAGCGTCGACCCATGCACCAAGTGGTTGCTGGTTCGAGTCCCAGTCAGGGCACATGCCCAGGTTGTGGGCCTGATCCCCAGTGGGGGGCATGCAGGAGGTGGCCAATCGATGTCCTCTCTCATCAATGTTTCTGTCTCTCCCTCTCCCTTCCTCTGTCTCTAAAATCAATAAAGAAAAAAATTTTTTTTTTTAGAAAAGAATAGAATAAAATAATCCCAGCCCTTGCCTATATGGAGCTTCCAAAGTCTGTGCCTTTGCACCACTGTTTTTTCTACCTGAAATGTGACCTTAAAGTCCCATCGTTGATCATTAAACCCCGTTTATTCAACCAAATCCAGCTTAAAAGGCACTCCATCGTGAAGCATTGCGCTATTCCCCAAACTTAAATTGACATTTGGGTTGTTTGTCTTTCATGGTAAATACCACATTCTTCACCATATTCATTATTTACACACTCTTATTTCTCCTACTAGATTGGAAATACTCTGACTGGAAAAATCTTCTAATTCAATTCTTCACCCTCTTCCATAAGCTTCGCAGCACTTACAACAGCGTCAAGGACGGCGTTTTACACATGGTAGGTACTCCACAAATATCTCAGTTGCTGATTAGGTCCAACTAGAAGAATTTAAAAATAAGGCATGAGGCACCCCCCAAAATAGAAGGAGCGGAGTTGTAAAGCACAGACGGACAACAGCAGTAGCGGCATTCATTACTGTTGACTGCTGCTGCCTGTCCTTCCCAGGCACAGCGTCTTCCCGTCATGGCTTGTCTCACTCTGAATTTTAACGATCTCCTTACTTGTTCTAACTTCCCCACAAGTCCTTTATGAGCAACACAGATTTCCATCTTGTCTCCCCATTGTACTTCTGGCATCGAGTACAGGGTCTGCTGCATTTGAGGTACTCAATAAAGATTTATTGAATAAATAAATGAATGAATTCCAACTTTTCATCTTTGCCTTCTTCGATCAAGAGCCAAATTTGGTACAACATAGGTCACGGTTGTGTTAAACATTATACTGCTCCCCTCCCCTTCCTGGCCCAGCAGAGGCTTGGACCCCACCTCATGCTCTCCCTGCTTCCACCATCGATCCATGTTGCTTGCTTTTGCCAATGAAAAGGCAGCAGAAATGTCACGTGTTGCTCCTACGCAGAAGATTTATTGGTCATGTTTAATTTACACTGGGTTTTCTACTTCCTCTTCATCCTGCAGCACAGAACCATGAAGCCTCACGTTGCATGGTAGTATCAACAAGTTCTGGGTTCTTGGGAGGCGAAGATGAAAGTGTGCCCTGCCAACCTGTGTTGTACATGCAGCATGAAGAGAAATAATCTTTTCTGTTTTAAGGCCTATTTGTTTCTACAACATAACAGCCTATTCTGACTGATACCACAGTGAAGTTCCAAGGAGATCTTATTAAAAGATAGTCTTATCTATAAAAACATGTGGCTTTTATTTTATAAAAAAGGCTCCAATACATAGGGTTAAGAAAGTACACACATATGTACTCTCTAAAGCACAGGTATGTACATAAATACATATTAATGTTTTGCATATTAATAAATGCAAAAAAATTTTAAAAACTCATTGTAACATATTAAGAAATAAGAGCTGTGACCTTGAGCTCAACCGGTGTGGCTCAGTGGTTGAGCGTCTACCCATGCACCAAGAGGTCTTCAGTTCAATTCCTGGTCAGGGTACATGCCCAGGTTGTGGGCCAAATCCCCAGTGTGGGGCATGCAGGAGGCAACCAAACGATGTCTTCTCTCATGGATATTTCTATCTCTTTCTCCCTCTCCCTTCCTCCCCCTCTCTCTAAAATCAATAAAGAGAAAAATAATATAAAGTAAAAAAAAGAGCTGTGACCTTGCAAGCAATCCCCTTAGAAGGCCATGCCTTCTGTTGTATCTGTTTCAAAGATACAACCCCTGTTGGTCACATTTTCACAGCTCCTCTTAAGGAATCATCTTTAATTAATGTAGTAGAATCTGCCAAGTATGCAAATCTTCATTATTTGGAGGGAAATTCTGATTTTTTAATAAAAATTATCAAAGATCATTTGGAGGCAGGTCAAATGGAATACGTGGGTGAGTAAGCCGGGCCACATCACCATTATTCAAATGTCAAGGGGTCTGAATCCATAGTCTCTGGCCTCGGCCTTGTTTGTGGTGCTCGTTTTCACTAAAGACATTTCCAAAAGATGAATTCCAAAAATGCACAAGGTCTCTTGTCTGGTGATTCTCAATTTTTTCCCTAGTTCTAGAATCATAACGAAATGTTAATCTCCAGGAACTTTCTTTGCCCCTAAATTCATGGTCATTAAATAGATGCAGCATGACTGGAAGCATGGCTGGGTGTTCTTCACAGTGCAGGTTAGAAGCTACTTAAACACGTTTACTCTCAGACCATAAAAACAACAGACTCTTCATGGATAAAAGCACATGTAAAACAGGATTAGAGATGCATAGCTGGGGATTATCATTTTTGTGCATTCTTCACTGGACTGTATAGCCCCAAATTTCTATGTTGAAGCCATAATCCCCAATGTGGGTAAATTTGGGCTTTTAGGAGGCAATTAAGGTTAAATGAGGTTATCAGGGTGGGGCCCTAACCTTATGTGGCTGGCGTTCTTAAAAGAAAAGACACCAGAGCATCTTCCTTCCTCTCTCTCTCTCTCTCTCTCTCTCTCTCTCTCTCTCTCTCTCTCTCTCTCTCTGTAAGGCACAGACAAAAGGTCATGTGAGGACACAGTAAAATGGTGGCTGTCTATAAGCCAGGAAAAGGGTCCTCACCAGGAACCTTATTGGGTGCACCTTGATCTTGGATTTCGAGGACCCAGAATTGTGAGAAAATACATGTCTGTTGTTTAAGCCACCCAATCTGTGATGTTTTGTTATGGTGGCCTGAGCAAACTATTTTAACTTGTTTGTTTTGTTTGTCTATTGTTGTTGTTGTTATTGTTGCTGTTTGGATTGCCAGTCTGTATCTACTTCCTCCTCCTCAATGGGTAGTGATTTTCATTTGGTTATCTACCCAACCCTAGACAGCCACTGTGATTCAAGATGGAGCCAAGGTCTCAGGCATAAAAAATCAGCATAATTCCATTCCCGGCCACAGTAGTTGGTTAAAGAATTGGCATGTGACTAAAGTTAGTCTGATCAAAACCAAGCCTGGAATATGTGTACAAAGGTTGCTGGACGGGCATCTGGAAGGATGCAGCATCATGAGTGGATGGAAGTCATCTTTGCTGCAGCCATGACGTGAAAGTTTGTCTCTAGCCAATCCAGGCAATCCAATAGAAAAGAGCCAAAGACGGATCCTGGTCAGTTTGTGAGCCTTGGATAAAGTCATACCCAGAGCTTGGCATTTACTCCCTGGTGGTATATTTATTGTTCGAGACATTTGCAACTGTAAGATGCCAGACTAGTACAGGGATGGGGCAATCGTAGGCTAACTGTCAATAAGTCAGTCCTGCACCACCAGAGGCTGGACTGAATGGGTACCATATTCTGGAATCCTTCCATGCACCCAAGTTTTATTACCACTAACGTTGAATTGGCCTGTTATGGAAATGTAAATGTTCTGTTCTTCAAAAGCTGTTTGACAGGATGAAAGGCTTTGGGATTTCAATGACTTTGACTCCTCTGGAGATGGGAGGACAGCCTATTTTAGCAATTTCCATGGGAATGAATAGACATATACTTTAGCTATTCAAATATTTAACTAGCCCTTTTGTTGTTGTTTTGAATCCCAACAAGCCGCAGCTGCCTGTTTGTGTCTGTTGTGCCTTTAAGGGGCTTGCTGATTCAGTAGGATCCCTTGAATGCATTAATTAGCCTTCTCTCTTTTCCCTAGCCCATGCCTATGAAGAAATGAGCCTTTGCAGCTCCCACTGCAAAACGGGATGTGGGTAGTGAGGGTATCAGATCAATGGAGGCTCAGAAGTGCCTGCTTTCTGATGGGCAGTGCATTCTGGCAGCAGCCTGCATGGCATGGCTTGCGACTGCATGGTTAATTTATTGGCTATCACTATTGGCAGGCGAATGAAACACAGGCCCTGGATTACAGTGTAACAGGGGAGATGAGGCATTCATCAGCCCAGGTACATGAGTCAGAGGAGGTAAGGATCCAGAGAAAATAAAATGTTATGGAAGGCTGGGAAATGATTTATCACTTTTAATATATATCATCTAAGCCCACTCTTTATAACTGCTCGTAGGCCTCCGTGTTGTGAAGACCCGGGCAATAAAACACTCCTTTCTTAAAGCACTGACGTGCAAGATGCTGGTGGGGAAAATAAAGACGCGTGAAGAAGAAACTGACTGTAAGAGAAAAAAAGTGTTTGGCTTAAAATTAAATTTCCACTTGTTTCTTTTCGAATGATTTAGAAACACAGCTTTTGCTGGGAAAAACCGCATCCCATCATCAGACACAGAGAAAGATACAAGTTCTGTCCATGAGGGCCAATTTCTCAGATCATTGTTGAAACTATTACAATATGGGAAAACGTACTTTCAAAGAGTAAGCGGCCATGGTAAGCTTAACAGTTAACCTAACTGACTTAATTACTGTTAACAGACTCCCTGGGCTTGGAAGCTTGGTTCCACACCATCAAGCGTTCTCAGATTTGGAAGTTAGCAGGAGAAAAAGTCTAGCAGTTGAGTTGAGACGTGTATGAAATGATACAACCCTCCCCATTAGCAGTATTCTTCCTTGGGTGTCTTCAACCCAGGAAAGTTTAAGAACCATTTTCAGGAAGGTTTCCCTCTCTACAGTGGGCAGAGACCAGCAACAGCTCATGCCTTAGCATGCTGTAACACTTCATAGCATCTAATAGTATCGGTTTTCTCAGTTCCCCTTCAGAAATGGCAGGTGCGTCTAGAGAACAGGCAGAGAAAGGAGAAGACTTAAGCAAGTTACCCAGAAACATCAAGAAATGTAATGAGAGAATAATATTGGGGAGTCTGTTGTCTGTTCCCCCATTTTACCCCCTTTACAAAAATTGTCTGACTTGCTCTGAACATAGGAGAAATCTGTGCTTATTTATAAACATAGAGCACATAGCTTTCCCCGAGATGAATCACCTATGGCTGGACCAATGCTGGCTGAAAGGCAATGGCCCTGCTCTGGCCCGGGCTCTGCAGCTCTCATGACAGCTGCGGCCTTGGCCTCCTGCAGCCTCCTGCCTCCTCTTGCCCACCTCTGGTCCATCCTCCACGCTGCAGCTGGAGAGAGCTTCCTGAAATGCCACTCAGATCCCCTTCTTCCCCTTCATTGTTACTTAAAATCAATTGAGGGCTCCATGTCACTGCCTTACAGCCCAAACTCCCCCTCTAGGCTTTGGCCTCAACTTCCTTTCCAGACTCTTTCTTCCAGCTTCTTTTTCCCACCTTATACGCTAGCAACTGAGTACCCGTCACAAAGCCTTTGCCCTGGCAGCAGCCCACACAAGGCTGAGGCATTGCTCTACACCCTGACTGGTGCCCCCTGGAGTTGTTCAATTCGGGAATGTGGCCCCATTGGGTATCCACACCTTTGAACTCTAGCTCTCTGCCTTCAAAAATCTCTGGGGAAAATGCAACCATTTCTGGCAAAGAAAATCCATCAAACATCATAGATGTTATGACTGAGCACTGTTTGACTGAGAAGCTGGCCAAGCTGGCCATGGGGCCCTTCGGCGTGAAGGACAATGGGCAGTCACCTTTAAATGAAGGAAAGTGAGGGACAAGAAAGGCCTAAAGCCAAGGAGATTTCCCCAGGGGCTGGAGGAATGCTGCTCTGGAGGGAGGCCATTGGAGCGCAGGTCCCGGAGCCTTTCCTTCTCTGCTTCACAAGCTCCCCTGAGCACCTCCGGGTATAACAACTGCTCAGCTACTGCAGGCACACAGAAGCAATCCATCAACTAAAGTGATTGGATTAAATGATTATATTATGGGAAGGGCTAGCATTTACTGAGTTCTTTCTACATACTAGGAATCTTATTATTAGATCCTGACCATTATTTCATCATAAGTATTATGACCCCCATGTCTAAGGTGCAGAGGAATTCAGTATTCTTTGGGTCACTGTACAAGCAGGAAATGAAACAAAGTAAAAGTGTAGTCAAGAATTAGAAAGGCTGGATCACAGGGATAGATTAGGGGTCACCCAGTACACACCCTCTCATACCTCTCTCATACCTCTCCCCATCCAGACAATCATGCACATTCGTAAACTTCTGGAAAACTGATGTTCACAGTCTGGGGTCTCATAAGGCCTTTGCATGGGCTCTAGTACTGGGTCTAGAACTCAGCCGTCAGCTATTCCCCTGGATGCTCAACAAGGTCTAGTTATCCCAAAACTCAGCCTGAAGAACAGAGGGTTCCAATCAGTGTGTCAAGATAGCGGTGTGAGACTGTCAACAAAGTGAGGTTCTGATTCTCAGTCAGAGATAAACCCCAATCGTCACTGAATTCAAGGGTCTAGGAAGAAAGGAGGCTCCCATGTGCATGCAGGTCACCTTCCAATAACCACAAAGTGGCCAGCAAAGCAGCTCTAGGAGTGGATGACAAGAAAGAAAGAGCCCAAGCCAGAGTCCCAGCCCCAGGAGCTCAGTCAGATACTGCTGAGCAGGACTGGAGGGAAAGTTCTGCGGCAAATCAACAACTTCAACCAAGGCTCTTCCTTCGGGCTCAGAGCTGATTTTATGGGGTCATCCAGAAAGAGGATGGTGTTCACACACAGTGTATTAAAATCAGTGCTTACCCTCTGATAATGTAAACGTGTTTTATGAAGATAACCCTGGCAGACATGGGGGCAATTATTTGCAGAAGGGCGAGACTAAGAGGCCACTGCTGTTGACTGAAGGGGTAAGGACCTCATCACAAAGAACAGTGTCGCATCCCAAAGTATGCTCAACACCGACTAAGATTAGTCAGTCCTAATTGTGCTTCAGAGCTGCCATGCATGCAAGGGTGGCTGGAAAAAAACAGGGGATTAGGAGGAATTCCAGAGTCACCCACATTGGTTGTGTCATCAAATTTCTGGGGAGAAGGATGAATAATTCTGCCTATTGCTTCAATGTTTTGTCTATGGGATGCAATGTATCTTCATATATAGAAACATCGAGGCTACTAAGATTTTTCGTTTCAGTGGAATGCTTCCAGTCACATAGGCCTGGGCTTTGCTGTCCCAGTTTCAGCCTGGGACACTCATTCTTCCACTCGGTTACTCAAACAATATTTATAAACTATCTTAAGACAAGTGAACACAATGGACAGAAATCCCTACATCAACACAGCTTACATTTTGTGGGGGAGACAGATGATCAACAGCAACAACAAGGAAATATGTGTGTGAGTGCTTAGGGCCTTGGAGAGACGTAGGCAGGGGAAAGCGATGGGACGATCAAGTAGGAGCAAGGACTGCAATGAGATAAATGGCCAGGGACGGCCTCCCGTGGGAAGGTGGTATCTGGGCAAGGACCTAAATGAGATGAGATGAGCATTCCAGAAAGAGAGAACCACCAGCACAAAGCCCTTGGGAAAGAGTGTACCCAGAGTGGGCTCTGAACAGCCAGGCTAGTGAGGACAGATAATCCAGGAGAGAGCAGGGAAGCTCGGACCAGGCAGCAGCTGTGGAGTGGGAGCAAAGCAGTTGGACTATATATATATATATGATATGGTTTTATTGATTTTTTAGAGAGAGGAAGGGAGAGAGAGATAGAAACATCAATGTGAGAGAGATACATCGATCGGCTGCCTCCTGCAAGCCCTCTACTGGGGATCAAGCCCACAACCCAGGCATATGCCCTGACTGGGAATTGAACCGGGACCTCTCAGTCCATGGGAGGACACTCAATCCACTGAGCCACACCGGCAGGGCGGATTCTAGATATATTTTGAAGGCAGAGCTGATAAAGGGTTGGACAAGGGGTGTGAGTGGAGAGAGGAGTCACGAGGACTCACAGTTTTGGTCTGAGTGTCCATTTATTGAGCTGGGTGAGACCCTGAGAGGAGCACGTCTCGGGACAGCCCAGGGTCTGCTCTGCCTCACTCAGTGGGAGACGCCTAGCAGGCATCCAGGTGGAGCTGCTGAGCAGATGGTTGGCCATAGGAGTCTGGAGTTCAGAGGACAGGCTTCTCCCAGGAGTGGGATTGAGGCAAAGCCAGCATTTAGATGAATTCAAAGCCATACCACTGGATAAAGTCCTCAGAAGAGTGTGTGCAGCTGGAGAGGAGAGAGGTGCAGACCCTTCTGGAGGCTGGGCCATGGTTACAGCGGGGAGAGAAAAGAAGCCACCTCTGAGGTGGGAAGAAAACAGAGGAGAGGGGTCCTGGAGTCAAGGGAAGGGCGTGTCTGAATGAGATACAGGAAGCTGTGTCAGGTGCTGCTGACAGGCCAAGGAGGGTAAGACTGAGAGCGACCGTGGGACTTAACAATGGTGGCCATGAAAGGGGACTCTCGGGTGCTCCATTCAGAGTGGAAGCCAGATTTGAAGGAACTAAGGGGAAGGGAGGAGCGCAAGCGGAGTGGAGAGAGGAACACAGGTCTTTCCAGGAGGTCCCTGTGGGAGGGGAGAGAAAGCGCAGTGGATGGGGGCAGGAGTGTGAGGTCAGGAGGAGTTTGTTTTTCACAAGTGAGAAACGCCAGTGTATTGTAAGCTGATGAGAAGGATCCAGACAGAGGGAAATGTGATGTTGCGGGGGGAGAGGGGACAACGGCCGCGGTGATCGATGCCTATCAGGTAAAAGGGGGCAGAAGGCAGTGCACATGTTGGGGCTATCTTGGGAAACAGGCAAAGCCATGGCACCGAACAGGCAGGGGCATGTGGTGGGGTGGCCGGGGGGTTTCTTCGGAAGGTGTTTATTTGTTCAGGGCAATGAAAGCAAGGGCTGGAGCTAAGAGTGTGTTCCGGGGAGAGGAAGGTAGAGGGATGTGGAGAGAAGAAGGCATGGAGCCTTTCTCTAGGAGAGAGGGAGAGTGAGGCTGCCTGCACATCGCTGCAGAGGGCGTGCTTTGGTTGCAGTGCCCGCTGGGCTGGGGAGCGGGGACTTAGCCAGGGTGGTTGTTTGCCAAGACAGGGCAAGGCTGCTGTATGTGCAAAGGAGTGACCACGGAATCAAAACTAGAAGTGAGGCTAAGAGCTCCAGGTGAGAAAGAGAATGGGGGGCAGGAAGGAAGATTAAGGTTTGCGGTCTGGGAAGGTCAAAGGCCGTTGGCATCAGGGTAGCAGAGTGCTAGCTGGAGACAGGACAGAAGAGAGGGAATCTTGAGATTATGGAGAGGTTGCTAATGCCAAGGTGAAGAAAAAGTCCCCATGAGAGTGTGACCACAGCAGGACAGAGGACACGTTTCTCACAAAGGACCAAACGTAATGAGAACAGACTGGGTGTTCTCCCTAATCAGTAACAATAATCAACAAAGACATCTTATTTCATTTCTGAGGCCTTTAAAAAGAAAAGAGGGAGGAAGGGAGGGAAAGAGGGGGGTGGGGATGTTGGCAGCCAAACAGCAGCACCTAATAACATCATGTTTCTGAAAGCAGAGCCTGAGAAAAAATAACCAAGAAACCCAAAACCCGGTAGTTTCAGAGCCTCCCAGAGTCCTCCATCCATAGCTCTAATAAAGAGCAGCAACTTGTCTGCATTCTGCAGACACACTGGACACGCTGGCAGCCTGCTCACACACTGCCTGTTTGCAGGGATTAGGGGAGAGCAGAGGCATAACTCCGGGGCAGCAAAGCGTACAGAACCCACAGGCACGCCGGGGCCTGCTCTGTCTGCTAGGGTCTCGGAAATCAGCTCCACATCATAAAATCCAACCCCCAGCCAAATCCAGCACAGAGCGGGACGTGGAACAGGCACTCCATAAATATTTGGTGTGGACCAAATGAAGGCAACTGCCGCTGCTCTGGGTGTTCGGGGAGCCTGAGGGGTCCCCAGGATGCGCATGCGTTCAGAGGAAGGTCCAAAGGGCTGAGACCCTGCTGGGGTGAAGACACTGCCCTGCAAGAAGACTTGGGGGGTGAACAGTCTGAAGCCCCAGGTTTTATTCTCGTTTCCACCCAGTCCACAAACATTCAGTGAGCAATTATGAGGTGCTAAGCTGTGTGCAAAGAACTGGGGTCTGATGGAAATCCATCAATATTACATATTTCCCCAAAGGGATGAGATACAATAGAGGCCAATAAGAAGTCAAATTAAAATGTGTGCTCACCTGTGATCGTTATTGTTTTAGGTCTGTGCAAAGTGTATTTTGACTCCTCTGGTGAAGTTATTAGAAGAGCAGGTGAGAGCTACCTCAGTGTGTCACATACAAAAATCATCCGACAAAGACACTCATGAGGTTGACCACCAAACCACAAATGGAGAGTAATAAATAATACATAGCATTGGTCCGAATTAGTATGGATGTGGGTTAATTACTGCAGTAATAAGGGAAGTGAGGTCATTTATTTTCCAAGAAGTTAATGAAATGGATGTTTCATTTTCCAGGCCCTTCTTGTACATCTTGACATTTCCTCTGTTCCAGAAATTGAATCCAAGTCTTATAGCAAGATAATATGAAAAAAAATTAAGGCTTCTTTGCAGAATTTCAATTATTTTAATTCAACGAAGCAGAAGGTAAATAGTGCCTTCCATATTTTAAAGACCAGAAATGTCTATTTTGAGTAAATAAACCATTGTTTATCTTACTTTAAACTATATATCAGCAATAAAAGTTCACAAAATAATATATATTGTGGGAAGAAAAGTAATACTAGTAGGTAAATTCACTCCTCTGATATTATTATTTTTCCTTAAAAGCTGTTGAATAGCTCTTTGCCTTATAAAACACATTTCCTTTTGTAGAACATTTGAAAAAGTGCACATACAGTATAAACAAGAAAACAAAGATCACTTCCATGTCCCATAATTATTAACATTCTGATGCTTTTATCCAATTTTTTTCAATATAAAAAATAAGTTTGGAGTCATGATGCACTAGAATACATACTGAGTAGAGTTTAATATTCTAAACGCCACTGTAAGCATACACTTTATTTTATTACCATCATTCAATTAATCATTCTGATATTATGAGGCACCTAGGTTTTTTCTTTTTTTCTTCTGTTATAACGTACGTGGAGAATATCAACTTTGTACACATAGCTCGCTCCCCATCTCTGCCGCTGTTTTCTTCTGGATACACTGTAGTTGTTGCTGTTGTTATTCTATTCTGAATGACATCTTTTTTTTTTAACCAATATGTTGTGTAACATTACTGCTAACATAAGGGTGAGCTGCTAAATATTCTGTGGGGTATCCAGCCAGATTATAGACACTTTCAATTCATTACTGGGTTTAGAAATTTGTTCTCCATCATTTTCTAAGCACTCATAATATCTGTAAATATATCTTTCCGTTCCCCTTAGGTAAATCTCTTATATCCATTTCATGTCTTATTCCATTAGCCAGAGCTTCCAGAACACGATAAGATCAGAATGATGAGGTGCGCATTCTTGGGTTGCTCCAGATTTTAATGGGAAAACTTTTGAATCTCACCATCAAGTCTGTTAGTATAAGAAGTAGTATCTTTGTCATACAAAGGAGGTATTCTTCTCTTCTTAGTCTAGTGATTTTTAGAAGTCATTTAATCTTATCAACTAAATGGAGATAACCAGATTTTCTTTTGTGACTTCATCGTGGTCACTGGATTCTTAGCTTATCACAGTAGCAAGGGGTTATTCTTTTATTATTAGGTTATATAAAAGGTCATCTGAAGTTTTATCTTCTTATGTCTAAAAACCCTTTCCATTATATTGGACAAAATTCCTTGCAGCCAAGTCTCCCTCTGATGCCTCAGGTTTAGCTAACATTCACTGAGGGCCTTTTAGGTTCCAGGCATGGTTTCTGAGCACGTTACATGCATCTCTCAACCATCCTACACTGGCATGCCCGTTTTACACCGGAGGAAATGAAGACACACCATTTGCTTGAGTTTGCACGGCCAGTGAGAGGCAGATTCAGAACTTGGACCCCAGGCAGCCTGCCACAGCCATCCCCTTGGCTGGAATCACAGCTCGTCACCTGCCATCCAGGTAGCCTTGGGCAGGTCACTGAACTTCTCTCACAAACACTTTCCTCATCTCTAAAGAAAGACTAACAATAAGAACACCTAGCAAGCATTTGTGTGAAGCTCTCTCTGTCTGACCTGGGACACTCAACACAATGACAGTTAACATTTCTTATTATTGCTCTTATTTACTTAAGTACCTGCTGAATGCCTACTCTGTGCCACACATTATTCTTGGGAAATAATGCTGCTCTCGTAGAACTTCTCTTATAGTATATTCTAAAGTTATTTAAGATTATATTATATTATATAATTCTCTACAGAGGCTCCCAGTCCAGTGTCTGCACGTCTAAAATCCAAACATTCCAAAAACCCAAAGTCAAACTCATTTGACATTAAACCCTGACCTGAACTGCAGTGAGGTTGCCTGCAGACTTGACTTATTCCGGTTGATGAGACTACAGAAATAACACTGAACGTGACGACGAAGAGCCCCGTAGGTCCCACTGGAGAGGGTAGTGGTATTCACTATAGGAGCCTTGTTGCATTTCTAAAATCCCCAAAGTCCTCAAATCCAAGCATCTGGTTCCAGGGGTTTGAGATTTTTTTACAAGGGCGGTCCTGTACTATCTATGATAATATTAGATTATGCTAGAAAAGAAGCACATTACATTCTAAGGTCATCTAACAGTGTGATCAACTTGTTTTCTCGATCAGAATGCAAGGCCCTGAAGGCACTGTCTTCTGCTCATCACATTGTCTCCCACAGTAACTCACACGCACCTAGGTGAGTTCTGGATCCTCATTTTGCTGAAATGAATACAATCCGAGAGAATCTTCCTCAATCCAAGATATTCCAGTTCCCTGCGGGGCTACTTCCCTCAGACAAAAACATCCATGTAGCCACCATTTTCTAGCCAACTTTTGGACCAGTGGGCAGGGCTGCCCTTGACTTGCATTTCTGTACACCCAGGGGCAATTTTCTGCCTCTTCTCAATGTGTTTAGCCTTAAATATCTGAAAAGTACTTTTTTTTTTTTTAATAAAATGTTCAAAAATACATCAGCACATTTTAACGATTTTAATTCCACCATAAGGCTGACTCAAAATGTTTTGGCAAAGAGCAGAGATGTGGCGTTTGCTCAAACAGTAAGGAGCTCTGTCTCTCTCTCTCAAAAAAGAGCCCCAAGATGCAATGCGATCAGTGTTCTGCCTTGGAACAATACCTAAGCCTTTAAATCCTGTCTTACACTTCAACCATGAGGGCCTCCTTATGTTTTTGGAGCTGTTTCATCTTGTCAATTGTTTTGAGTTTCATATGAGGTTTGGATTGCAGGGGGGGGGATGCCGAAACTGCCTCAAGCAAGCTCTATAAGCCATGAATAAGAACAATGACTTACATTAAATTCACACATTTCATTTTTTTAAAGTACTCCCACATACATGATTTCAGAATATTTTCCCATCGGCTGGCTTCCCTGGGTCGGCCTTATATGGCCATTGTCCGGATGGCTGTTTTCAGCACTGCTGCTGAGGGCAATGCCTTTGTACAATTTTAAAACATGACTCTTACATAGGGGCATCTTTGATTTTTCAGCCTATCCAATGGGTCACCTTTGGATTTTAGTAAGTTTGTTGTTATCTTTGTCTGAGTCTCACGGTGCAAATGCCAGAAAAAGTATCCCATGTCTCTGACACCTGATGGACACACCCTTCTTTGATGTGGAGAAATTCACTATTCCAAAGGCAGCGATGGCTCCCTTCCAGAGTCAGCCTCGTTTCACCAACAGAAAATAGCTTAGCACACTCCATCTTGCAGAGCAGGGTCACGCACAGATGAACACTGCACACGTACACTGTGATGATTGATAATGATGATGGGGCAAGCGAGAAAAGGTGACTTGCGCGGGGCTAGGTTCTCAATAATTGCTGATTGATGAATTGTGACAGCTACTAAATGCCACCCTAAAAGATAGCTACACTTGAAAAGTTATGTAGGTGAATTCAAGCTCCCAGATAAAATGCCTGGGATTGAATTATGGAAGCCTTTCTCCAGGCGGGCAGGCCCAGAAGAGTGGAGAGGAATGCATACGCATTTATGGGTTTTCCCTTCTGAAGGAATACCACTTAGCCAAGAGAGGAGAGTAAGGCCATACCCACTACAATGAATGTTAATTATTGCCTGGGCAAGAAGGTAACTGCTTTTAATCTATTTTGCCTGTGTTCTGTAGTATGAACTGAGCCACCTACATAATTTGCAGGGTCCAGTGCTAAATTGAATGCTTGTTCATAAATGTTTAAGAATTGCAAAATGTTAACAGCAGAGCATTAAACCAAGAAACCTTCTACAGGGGACCCTGTGTGAAGGCGCAGGTCCACTCCCATGAAGCTGGTCCTGAGTATGAGTGATGGTTTGTACCTAATGTTACCATCATCTTTCTTGTTACCTGTGATTGGTGGGCCCTTGGAGTCCTAGAAGGCTGAACAGGTGGGCGAAGCTAACAACATTCATAAAGACTCTACAAAACCCTGCCTGCGTTTAGAAGAGTTGAGGTGGTGTGTAGCAGGACCCTGTACACAGAGTGTGAAGGTAACTGGAAACTGGCAGGGACTCTTGGTAAGGCTTGAGCCTGGATTGTGGAAGGCAGCACAGGAGGGCGTGGGGAAGGCTGGGAAAGACCAGATGACAACGGGGTCTGAATGGCACAAAGCAACTTCATAACCTGCTCCTGCTGCCAGAGCCACTGTGTGTTCCCACGTTCAGCATAATTCTACATAAATCCCATAATGTCTTAAGTCTAACTGCAAGCGGGCTTGGTGATGTGTCCACTGCGGGTGGTGTCCCTTACACCACTCCTATTCTGGGTCAGTGACAGCTACAGAGCAGCTTTGCCCCCCACATGGTTTTCATAGCATATTCCCAAGAATTACTAGTGTTTTTGCCCACCGCTATATGAAACACACTCAAATTCAGTGAGGGGAAAAAAAAAAATCCTTGCTATCTCCTGTGGAAAGGCAGTGGCCATCTAGGAGTTTCTAATACAAAAGAAAACTATGGAGCTTAGTGAAGGGGATGAAACTGCCCCATCCATCAAAGGCAACACGAGAGCCTCATAAATCTGTGAGCAATCCCAGAAGGCATCTGGCGGACCCCACCATCTATTTTGGACTGACAGGGGGAGCGTGTGTGGGTCTCTGAGATGAGCTCTCCATCACAGCATCCTCTCTCACTCGGTCCAGAGCCCAGCAGCCACCCAGTGTGCGAGTGAGTGAGCAGAATATCACTTCCAGGGAGGCCAACAGGAAGGTTATTTAACAAATGAGATCCCAAGAAGACTTGAGCAAATTGGTTTAGTTGTTCAGTATAGAGGACAGGAAGGCATTCTAAACTGGCGGGTAGCGTGGCGTACGTAGGGCAGAAATCATGTCTGGGAGTCCATGGAGGGAACTTGCCCTCAGATGTGCTTTGTTGGGCTATTACATTGTTTAAAAAAAAATCTATATATGATCTGTCAACATTTTAAAATCAGAAATTTTCACATAAAAATACTGATTTCTGACTTATCTTTAAAAAATAAAATTGGACAGACAATCCTACAAAATGGTCCGCATTCTGTTGACAGAAACAAAGAAATGATCCCCTTTAGACAGGGTACGAAATGTCCCCAGGATCCTACTGCACTAATTTATATATTTTTCTGGTCCCTATATTAGCCATTAAGTTTGCAGTCTCTGAACCACAGATCACACAAGTAAATATAATTTTCTAACAAAAATATCAATTAAAAATTTCATTCCAATGTATTTTTAGGAAAGAAAAATCATATTGAGTTAGAGACACAAGGGGATAATTCCACTTTTTTTTTTTTTTTTGAGTGGATAAGAGAATTCATATGTTTGGAGAGGTGGGGTACAAGGTGGGGTGGAAGGTGGGGTGGAAGGTGGGGGGTCTGTCTTATTCTCTAGGAAGTCTTCCCCTGCACCCCGAATCTCCCTAGTGACAAGCAGAAATAGGGAGAAAAAAGAACTCCAAGGAAATGCAAAATTTCCCTGTCATAAGGATAAATCCTGAAAGATAAATTTTTAGCTTCAACATAGAATGAAGTTACAGCTCTTTGACAAATGATATTCTGGGTTGTCATGACAACTGGGCCTCTTAGAGGTGTGCATAAAGAGGCCTTTCCATAAATCAGAACGTTTTAGGAAAGGGTTAAAATAAACATTTCTAGATGATTCCCAAGATATAGTGCCAAAAATATAATTATAGACATTTGTATCAGTCTGCCATAAAGTATGACAGCTCCAATTTTACAAAATGTTAATTAAAAAAATCTATTAAACTCATGTCCCTCTGAGAGAAATTAATATCACACCTAAGGTTGGGAATCAGAGCAACTCAGAGGCTGTGAAAATTGGATGGCAAAGTCAGAAAGAGGTGCTTAAAAGAAGATTTGTCTATAAGCAGTGTGTTTAAGAATATGGGCTAGATGCTGACCACCAGGAGAAGAAATGCTGAGGGCCAGATGACAGTGCCGAGAGCCTTTTTGGAAGCCTGAGAGAATACGTAAAAGTAATCAAAGATTTGGAGGTGGACTCAGAAAGGAAATGCTGATAGGTGGAGGGTAGTTCACCGTCACAAACATGGATGGAACACCTAAGAATCATTCAATCTGTGAGGACACAGACAAGCTGTGACCATTAGCAACTTCCAATGAGGTCAGAAAAAATGAGAAGTAGCTTAAAATTGGACATTGGGACAATGCTTCTTAAGGTAAAGGTCATGAGATTCCACTCTGAGGGTCACAGACTGGCAGCCTGCAGGCAAAATGGAATCAAGAGACAAGTTCTGTCTGGCCTGTACAGTGTTCTTTTAAAAATGTACAGTGTTTGCCAACATTTCAAAATCAGGAGACTGCACATACAACTCTGGCTTCTTCTCTTTAAAGAGAAGATAATTTGGCAGCAATGGGTCTGAATTCCCATGTGGCAATTGGAGCTGGGTTCATAGACTAGAAGCTCCCTGAGAACATGAAGTTTGCCTGTTCAACCCTGTGGCCTCAGCACGGAGAACAAAGGACAAGATAAATGGTTGAATGAATGAATTAGCAGAAGCTGCTCTATGTAAATAAGGCATGCACTCTCCAGGGGAGGCTACCCCACCCAGACGGCTACCTGCCTGGCCCCTAAAGGCATCTGAGGTTTCCACTTTGCTCAGTGCTGTGAGCTTTTCTTTGGTTGGGACTCCATGGTGCCTCTTGACATAAATTCCCCATAAAACCCACTCTAACGGCCACATGTATGGGCCATTGAAGTGAAATAACAATGAAATAATATTCTTTAAGGGTTTTTTGGTTTGTTTGTTTGTTGTTTGTTTTGATAGCCCAAATGGTGAGCTTGCTTTGAGGGTTTGGCATCATAGTTCATCGTGCTGACAGAGCTGTGTAAAGGGAGACGTTTCCCCTACTAACCAAGAGTAGAGCGTTCCTATGGAACCCCTCGTAAACCAAAATGGCGTAAAGCAAAGAAGCAATTACCATTCACTTATATGGAGAAATTTGTGAGTGTTCCCAGACCCAAAAAAGAACCTACCAAACCACACCAAATAATGCATAAAACCTAAACTACCACTAACGCACAGGAAGGGCAGTGCCGCCTCCATGCCTGGGGGGCACGGCCTCTGTAGTGGCTCTCTGCAAAACCCAGACACTTTTTCACGCTTCGCCTTTTCCCATAAAAGCAAAAATCCTGTTCAGATTTCTTTTGGTTGCTGCACACAGGTACTAATATAGGTCCTTTGTAAAAGTCCAGTGGCAGAAAGCAAACTTTTTAAAAGTGGGAGGTAACTGTACTTGCTAAAGCCTCTTCCAGTGCTTGAACAGAGCAAGTACTTCTAATAGGCTTCAGATCTGATCACTTGTTTATTCATTCAACAAACACTGAACCTCTTCTTAGTGCTTGCATGACTAAGGGCCACGTGATACGTCTCTTTCACCTTGATGTCCAGAGATTTAAAATTTTATTGAATGAATGAATGAGGAGTCAGAATCACTATAGACAATATTGTGAATCTGCTATGGGCCAGATATATACCTTCTTAACTTTTATCCCTATTTTTGTAGAAAGGGATACTGAGATTTAGAGGGGTTAAGGAATAGGTCCACAGCATGGGCCAAACAGGGATTTGAACTTAGATCTTCTTGGCACCTACACCATGTGCATTCCCTTCTGCTACCAACCTCTCAGATAAGCTCTATTCTCAAGTGTAGTGAGTTCAGTAGTGGCCTCCAAAAAAGATATGTCCAATTCTGATCTCTGGAACCAGTGAAAGTGATCTTATTTGGGAAAAAAGCCTTTGCAGATCTCAAGTCTTTAAAGATCTCAAGATGAGATCATCCTGGATTTAAGGTGGGCCCTAAATCCAATGACAATTGTTCTCATAAGAGAAGGAGAGGGTACAGAGACACAGAGAGAAAAAGTGATGTGAAGACAGGCAGAGATCGGAGTGATGCGACTACAAGCTGAGGACCACCAAGGACTGCCGACAGCCACCAGAAGCTAGGAGAGGGGCATGGAGCAGGCTTTCCCTCAGACCCTCCTGAAGGCACCAACCCTGCCAACACCTCAACATCACAATTCAGGCCTCCACAACTGTGGGAGAAGAAATTTTTGTTGTCTTAGCCACCAAGTCTGTGGTCGTTTATTACAGCAGTCCTAGGAAACTAATATATCAAAATATTCCTGGTCCACGTACCAAAGAAGTTCCCCCAAAAACTTAGCCTGAGCTGTTCACAGGGGGCCAGGCTGCATTCAGGATCCTAAAACTTGACTGATCCCCCTTAACTCTGAGGCCCCTATTCCGATCAAGTCTTTCAGCCTCAGGTCCCACACAGCATTATCCAGAAACATTCTCACAACCCAACAAACGTGAACCCAGCCGAGTAGTATATAAATTCATTGGCTTCTTTGAAGCACAGTGAGTATCTCTAATAGGAGTAGAATGTGGTCTGGTGCTTTGGAATAATTCAGTTTAAAGCAGCAATAGGGCTCTCCTTGCCAGATGATCCAATATGTCACAACACTAACATAGAATATAGGAAACAAGGTGTCATTTCTGTGTGAGCAATTCTGGGGACGCTGCTAGGAGCAGGGCAGGAACTGAGCTGGGCCTTGAAAGGGGACAATGGTGATGATAATCACTGCAGCAATGCTATCATTTATGGGCACCTACAACATGTCACATGCTATCCTACTGTCTTGCCATGCTTTCCCCATTTAATTCTCCCAGTCACCCCACAAAGTAGCTCTTTGTCACCCTCATTTTCCTGAGGAGGAATCTGGGACTTGGAGAGTTAAGGGCCAAGTCCAAGGTCACCCAATAAAAAGCGACAGGACACTGACAGGTGAATGTACAGGGTGGTGGGAGAAAGAAGGTTAAACAAGGTGGACTAAGAGGCTTGGGAAAGGGGAACAGAGCTGGTGGATGGGGAAGGCATGGCTGGAAAGTCAGGCTGGAGGGATAATGTTCTGGGGTTTGAATGCCCTTTCGAGGAGCTCGGACTTGACCTCTTTCACCATGTGAGATGCGAGAGGTGTGTGAGTACAGGACCCACAAGCTCAAGTCTATTTGGGGAGGAAAGTGTTGGACTCAAGAATGAAGCATGGTAAGAAGGAGAGAGACCAGTCTGCCCCTCTCGAATATGGAGGGCCTGAAGGAAGGCAGAGGGGAGCAAGGCATGGTTTGATTTCAGGACGGCAATCGAGGTGAGGGCCAGGAGGCTGTCCTGGCCGCTGCAGAGGATGAGCAGGCGTTCACCACAGCAGAGGGCACAGGCCAAGGGCTGAGCGGACAGCCACGGTAGAGTCAGTATAAAAACAATCTGATCTGATTTTGCCTCCATGACCCTCAAGCTGCAGAGATGTGTGGTTAGCAGATGGTGTGACAGGTTCTGCCTTCTCTCCCTGCCTCTGATGGACTTACTTCAGTGGGATGTGGTTGGAGTCTAGAAGGTACATCTTTAAATTAAATACATGAATAGTTTTAAACACTCCAAAGGAAATAGTACACTCTAGGTTTGAATCATGTAGACCATATAATCCACTATTTCTCGGACAGGTCCACCTCAAAAGCATTAGGATGGCCATGTCTCATTGGCCCAGAACTCAGCATTGGGGTACAGAGCACTCCAAACACTGCCTGCATCGCAGATATAAAAGCACCGCACTGAGTGAGAAGAACTTAGAGCCAGGAGCTGCCGCCGGTCCTGGGAGCCCAGTCAGGGCTGTCTAGCATGTTGCCGGTTCCAGAGCGCCTTCTTGGTTCCCATCAACCTGCCCTGCCTTCTCTGAAGAGCCAAGATGTCCTCTCTCCATGCAATCCTAAAAGAAGAGGCCACTTGAGAGTCTGGGACTGACATACCAGTCAGGGTCTAAGATAACCTGAATTCACACACAGAGCTCACTGAGAAGCACCTGGGAAGAGTGTCAACGAGCACTGACCTGGACTGGAGTCAGATGATCAGGGTTCAAATGCCTACTTGACCTGTGGTTCTTATTAGCTGTGGGCTTGGGAAAGTCACAGATCTCTGGGAGTGGCCGTGCTGGGATCCCCTGGGTCCGCTGTGGCTGAGGTTGTATGTCCAGCCCGGGCAGCAGCCAGCACCTGTGTCTCTTTCCTGGAGGTCTTCCCTTGAGCTACTGAAGCCCACTTTGGCCTCTGGAGACCCTCAGCCAGTGACTAGTGGGTGCACGAATGAAAGACCAACACCCAGATCTCAGGGGAGCAACTTCCACTCCAGAATCCCTCCTCCAAGAAGCTACGCCTGAAATAATTTCCTCTTGTTAGCTCCCCCTTGCCTGTCCTGCTCCCCCCACTCCCTTCGGGCTGCCCTGGTGCACACCCTTAATAAATCACTCCTGTGTGAAGCCTCATCACAGCATCTGCTGCCAGGAAGCCCAAGGAAAGCCAGTATCTGCTCGAGGCTGTGGGGGAAGCGTCAGATCTTAACGCATCGAGCAGACTATCCAGCATGAGGGTCACAACAGGCAAAATTGGGCAAAAAGACATGTTTTCTTTGGCTCGCAGAGAGTCTAAAAAATGTGAAGGGCCTTGCCAATTTTGAAAACTGGAACATTTCACACAAAAACCCAGATCTCCACTTGCCTTGAGAAAACCAGCAGGTCCGGCTACCCTGAGCCTGCAGGCCTTGCGTGGCAACACGGGCAGGCCCGGGGCCGTCCCACAGCTCACCCACTCGCTCCCATCATAGGCACTGGGGTTGGCAACCTGTGGTCTAGCTCACAGAAAGTACTCGTAAACTCTGCCAAATCTAAACCAGGCACCATTTCTCTGGAAAACAACTGAACTCCAGGGCTGCTGGAGAATAGGGGTGAATAACTGAGTAAGAAGCTGAGTAAGACCTGGCCGGTTTGGCTCAGTGGTTGGAACATCAGCCCATGGACCAACGGGCCATGGGTTCAATTCTGGTCAAAGGCACCTACCTTGGTTGCAGTTCGGTCCCTGGCGCTGGTTGGGGTCATGCAGGAGGCAAGCAATCGATGTGTCTCTCTCACATCGATGTTGCTCTCTCTCTCTCTCCCCCTCCCACTCTGTCTGAAAATAAATGGGAAAATATCCTCAGGTGAGGATTTTAAAAAAAAAGTCTGCTTGGATGCTCCACTCAGCTCCTTCCTCACACCTGGCAGGCACAGGGTGCACTTCCCAAACACTCTTCTGAAAGAAGGTGAGCCGGTGACGGGTGCTGCCGTGATAGGAAATTGGTTTGACAGGGAACACATAATGAAATGAAATAAAATCACTGGTGGTTTGAGTATGCAAGCGAGAAAAACAGAAACAGGTCTTCGTTTCAGATGTTGTTTTATGTTGCCATAAATAAAGGGATGGCTGCTGCTCAAAGACGACATTTTAAACATTTCAGAATGTTGACTTCTAGCCTGTGTGCTTCTTTTTTTTTTTAAGAATGAGTCTAGTTGAAGCCCCTTTAACCAGTGTAACCCGTAGTGGGTCATTCAAGAAACAGAGGGTGCCTCGAGCACTGGAACCCAGTCGTCCCCCGGGAGTGTTCAGGTCACTGTCAGATGGGCCAGTGTGAGAGATGGGGGTGGTCGTTATCCAGGACATCGGGTAAGTAGAGGTCAGATAAGACAGCTCCTCTCGTCCAAGAGCTCCTTGCACACTTCAGCTTCAGGGAGCATAACTGATCAAGGCTCCCAGCTACACCCTGAAACCCACCTGAGCTCTCAAACCCATCCCTCCTTTGCAGTGAGCCCATGCTTCCCCCGACTGCTCCAGAGCCAGTGGCTGAGAGCGGTAGGAACATAAGGCCCGCCCATCCTGGGGGACAAGGAGCTCCTGCGATGGCCGGCATTGGCTCAAAGACTCCCCAGTGGCCTTGCCCATACTTCCTTACAGTGAAGGGTCTAGGATGCTTGACCTGACCTTCCCTCCCTCCCTTCACCAACGTCACACTTGCGTGACATTCCTATGTATGCTTTCACAGCCTTCTCTGGCTCCTTCTCCATTTCCTCTCACACGAGAGTCTCCTGATTAAAATCCTTGCAGCTTTAATCCCATCTGGGCATCTGCTCCTCGGAGGACACATTCTGCATGTGAAAATTCCTGCTGCCTCTATTCAGCAAAATCTGCCTGCTCTCCCCAGTACGCGGAGCCTCCCATCTTCACTGTGGCTTGCATGGATCCAAGACAAAAGCACTTATGAAGAGAACTTAACATGAGCTTTAAGAAATTGGGTAAAAGTTGAGAGAAAGAGCCCTGGCTGGTTTGACTCAGCGGTTGGAGCATAGGCTCACAGACCAAAGAGTCACGGGTTTGATTCCGGTCAAGGGCTCGTACCTCGGTTGCGGTTTGTCCCCGGCCCTGGTCAGGTAGTGTGGGAGGCAGCCAGTTGATGTGTCCCTCTCACATCCATGGTTCTCTCTCTCTCCCTCTCTCTCCCTCCCACTCTATCTGAAGATAAATAGAAAAAAAAATATCCTTGGGTGAAGATTAAAAAAAAAAAGTTAAGATAAAGAGGAAGAAAATAAAAGAGGAGGAAAAAGTATAGGAAGGAGAAGGAGAAAACAACTCAGTTCCTCCATTTTGACAATTTTCTACTAAAAAAAAAAAAACATGGCATGGATATCCCCTGAAACAGGACCTATTCATAACCTCTAGGTAAAACTCTAGGACTTTCCCTGGTACCTGACTTCCTCCAGAATCCCAACTGTTAAATTGCTATTTGAGGATGAGACGTACAGGCCCTTAGAGGACTGCTGGCCAAGAAGTCCTGTGTGACCACAGTGGAGACCACACGGCTATCATTCTCAACACCCCAAACCTCAACACGTCTCACTGTCGTTCCGTGAAAGGCGGAGAACGGGAAGTCCGCTGCCTGTGTAAACCATGCAAACCATGCTCATAACCACGAAACGAAAGGGCACAGTAACACACACACACACACACACACACACACACACACACACACACACACACACACACCTGTGCTCTTCTAAGAGGGTTAATGTTAAAAACAAGCCTTCAGGCTGTTTTTTGTGTGTTTTTTTTTTCATAATTCATAGCAAAATAGAAAAAGGAGACAAAATCAGCAGCATCATTTATAAGCCCTGGAAAATGGAAGTTTCCAAGCTGTCATAAATAAGGATGGAAGCATTTGCCAAGTCAGAAATTTGGCCAAGTTTGAAATCCACTCAATCCTTAACATCTTGGAGCTCACAACGGAACACAAACCTTTTGGGATTTGTAATCATTTCTTCTCAGCAAAACTTCTTGTTTTTTATAAGGAAGTAAAAACAAAAAGCAAAAAATACAGTATGGAAAGCTGTTTAAAGGAGTGGGGGGCATTCAAACACAGTGAGCACTGGGGAGGAGAAAATGGCATAGACTGTGCATGCGCTGGACGACATTCTCATGTGATGGAAAGGGGCATGGAGTATGCAGTGTTCCTATTCCGTGTGTGTGCATGTGTGTGTGTGTGTGTGTGTGTGTGTGCGTGTGTGTGTATGTGTGTGTGTGTGTGTGTGTGTGTGGTGTGAGAATTATTGTGCCTTTCCTTGTTGGTCTCTCTCTCTCTCTCTCACACACACACACGCACACACACACACACACACACACCCTATCTCCTATGCACATATTCCACCCCAGCAATTGTAAAATTTTAATGTGTAAAAAAATTAAAGAAAGAACAAAGCATATGTGTGTGTGTTTGTGTTACGCAGAAAGGGGAGTAGAGAAGAGAAAATAATTTTTTAAAAATCATAAAAGGGAAGAAGAAAATAGGTAAGAGGGAGGGGATACCGGTATTTTCATCAGTTTATGCTGAGTCAGGAAGAATTGGAGCCACAGAAATGTAGTGCAGAGGTCAAAGGCCATCTCAGAGCGCAGGGACACAGGGTCCCCTCTGAGGCGAAAGGCAGTGCTGACCTTGGAGAAGCAGGACTGGAGCACAGGTTTTCTAGGCAGGCGAATGCAGTTCTCGGGGCCCTGGACACGTTACTCCACTTTCTAAGCCTTTGTTTTCTCATGTGTAAAGTGTGGTCAATAGCAGCATCAACACTGATGATATTACCATTAGGCCATAGCCCATGAGGCCAAAGATGGCACCTGTTTGGTTAATTGTGGCATCTCCCAGTGCTTGGCTCACTCTGACCTACAAGTGACACTTAATACATATTTACTATATTTCACATAAACTCAAAGTGAGATCAAACAAGATAATGTATTAAAGAATTTAGTATATGCCTCAGTTAGGGTTGTGTCAAGGAAAAAGAACTCACCCCAAATGGTTTAAATGGCGAGTTGTAGGGACAATGTTCAGAGGGATGGGCTGGGTCATGGGAAGACTGAAAGGGTTAGTAATGTTTTAAAGGGTAAAGGTAAAAGTTTGCAAAAGTCAGAAACTGTGGAAATTGTGTTGCTTGCATGACCTTTGCTCAGCCTTCTGTTGAGTATGGATAAGGTTTATCCAGATTGTCCGCAAGGCAATGGATAACCCAGCAGATGCCGGACGAGATACTAGACCAGCCCTACTGTAAGGTGGACAATGGGCCAGATAAAGTACATTAGCAGGAACTGCTGGAAGCTGAAAGTAGGGTATATAACCGACACCCCAACCCTAATTCAAGGCTGAACCCTTCTCGGCTCAGTCCGCCTGCACCCAGGCGTATGCAATAAAGCCATTTGGCTCTACACTGGCCTTGCGTTGTGGATGTGATCTCCCGCTGGCTCAGACTTTTTACAGACAAGAAACGAGGAGGCACCAGAGACCAAACACAGGGGAGCCCGTCCCACCTCCAGGGTTGAGGAAACGAATGGTGAAAAGGAGAAAAGGTGAAGTCTATCTTGAAGGACTGCAGAGGCAGAGAGATGAGCCCTGTTGAAGATAAGCCTCTGCTCCTGGAGGAGGGCACACATCCTGACTCCTCTCCGCCACCGTGGACCTGCTGGTCACCCCGCCATCCGAACACACCGAGAAGCAGCACACTACCAGCACCAAAGTAAAACATGGCTGGCAAGTCCACAGTCTTTAGAGTAGGGGGGTGATAGCCCCCCATCCCAATCCAGAAGACTAAGTATATAGAGAGAAAAATCTGTCGAGGAAGTAATCATTACAAAGCCTGAAGCACCCTTACTGCTTGTGGCTTAGTTCATTTAAAACCCAGAACTCGCCCACAAGGTCAAACTGTGTGGCGACTTTTCCTCCCATCCCACAAAGCTCAGGGGTCTTTCGTGAAATTGCATGAACTTACCTGAATTCTAATCCTTAAAGCAAACAGCCGTGACCTACATTTTTATTTAGCGATTTGGCAAGACTAATTACTGTATGATGAGAATTACTAGAAAGAAGTGGAAGGGAGGTGAATCACAAGAGCGGTTTCTCCTTGCCTCCCGGGAAACAGAACAAAAATCTTGAAAGATGAGAGGCAAGGAGAGAACTTATTGTTCATTCGTCTATGGTCAGGCAGAAATTTTAGTTCAGTAAACACAGGCCCGGGGGTCTTGTGTTGTGTGAGATGAGACATGACCAAATGACAGGAAAATTAGCATGTGCCCTTGGCAGCCTCTTCTAGTCACTAGCTGCCAGACGGGACATTCACGGACAGACGCGTGGACATGACTGAGCTGCTCAGATGCTGCCCTGTCTCCCTGTGTTTCAGGGGCAAGGAGCAGTTCCATCATCCCGCCACCTTGTTCCAGTGGCTGGA
Organism: Tadarida brasiliensis; assembly: GCA_030848825.1. Classification (NCBI taxonomy): domain Eukaryota; kingdom Metazoa; phylum Chordata; class Mammalia; order Chiroptera; family Molossidae; genus Tadarida; species Tadarida brasiliensis. The sequence continues at coordinate 37,538,575 of CM061269.1, forward strand.
TCCTCTTCATGCAGGTGACAGGACGTGTCCTCAAACACACCTCCCCGCCACGCCCTCCCGGCCCACCCCCACCCAGGCAGTTTCCCTCACCATCACTCATCAGTCGGTACTGCTCCAAGGGAACAGGAAGTACTCGAGCTCGAGAGCCAAAATTCACTTCAGAACAATCAAAAACAACACTTCCGTCTTCGGTTACAATGGACAAAGAAAACACGCTCCGGGTGTTCATTCGTTAATTAGCACTGAATAGAAACCTCCTGCAACTTCTCTGTTACATAAGGTGAAGTTTTCAAAGCAGGTGCCAATCTCACTGCTGTGCCCTGTACCTGCAAGTCAAGATCTGCAGGGCCTGGTTAGGGCTCCACAGCCAGGGGCTTCCTGGGACAGCCTGTGCCTCCCCGGTGACTGAAGTTCACCTTGCGTTTGTGCTTTGCCACCACAGTAATGTCTGCTCAACCACTGGTGCTGGCAAGAGTGACCACTGGGCACTGGCACAGCCCCGAGAGTGTCCCAGGCACCTGCTGGCCTCACCCCTGCTCAGAGTCCAGCCCCTAGGGTAGTTGTTCTGAGCCCCAGCCTTGAGCCAGGCTGTCTGAATTCAAATCCCAGTTACCACTCACGAGCTAGGCAACCTGAGGCAAGGCCCTTGAGCATTCTGTTCCTCAGTTTCTTTTTTTTTTAATTTTTTTCTTTTTCTTTATTGATTTGGGAGAGAGAGAGAGAGAAACATTGATGAGAGAGGACATTGATTGGCCGTCTCCTGCATGCCTCCCCACTGGGGATCAGGCCCACAACCTGGGCATGTGCCCTGACCAGGAATCAAACCGGCGACCTCTTGGTGCATGGGTCAGCACTCAACCATTGAGCCAAACCAGCCGGGCTGTTCCTCAGTTTCTTAACATTTTAAATGGAAGCAATATTATCACTGGCCTCATAGGATTGCAGGGGATGAATTAATAAATACATTAATATATGTTTTAGTGCTTAAAACATAACATGTGCTTGTTCCAGAGTGAGAAATTGATACCCGTGAACTATTACTACACCTCTTAGACACAGTTGTAGATCTCGCTTCAAAATGTGTTAGAAAAGGTGCTAACAAGAGTAAAAGTACCTTAAATTAAGTGCTGGTATAACTTCAATTCCACTTATTTAAAATGATTTAATAGCAGCAACAAAAAGCCCAAATTACAAAACATTATTAAAGAACTAAAATGTTATCACTTCCAGTGTGAAGGAGCGCCAATCACGCCAATCGTGTGTTGCCTGCTAGGGCTTTTACGAGGAACTTTCTCAGGAAGCAGAAGAGAAAAAGCATGTTATTTGTAACTCATTGCCTGTAAACACTTGTTTCTAAGGCTCGAGGGAACTTGAAACAAGTCTTTTCTTTTGAGCAATCTCTCAGCCAATTCATTTGTTATCTTTATTCTTAGCCAAATATTTTCACATGGAGAATCCACAAGTTAAAGTTAAAGCTGACCTGGTTCAAATGATGAAAAAATTCTGAATTAATAAAGTGAGAACAAAAGAGGCAGACCATATCTGGGGTATGTCCTTCAATGCTACTTCCTTCCGAATCCTCGAAATACAGAGCACCATTCAAACTCAAGAGATGATCAGAACACAGGCCCAAACAAATCATGTCCTATTATTTTATCAGTATCAAATCTGAGGTAGACTCAGTGTTCGAGAATCACCTGGGCAGAAAGAAGGATCGAGGAGCACAATGATGATAATTCTTGAGAAATCTCCAACGTGGCAGTCACAGCGCGGACATTCCAGGATGACTCAGCGAGTGAAATTCCCTTTCATTTGGACTCCATTAGTTGTGCTCATGCAATCGCCATATAACTGACATGCCAGTGAATCTGTGTGCGACTCGTGGGCACTTCCTGAGACATACCCAAGCTCAGGGCAAACCCAAGTCCTTCAAAGTATTTTATCAGCGAAAGCCAGGGCCCCCACTTACCAGGCAAGGTTCTAAGTAAAGGCTTTACCTGAACCATCTCACTTAACTCTCGTAAGAGCCCAGGGGGAGGCGCTGTCCCTATTATCATCATCTGGTTTTGCAAAGGAGGAGACTGAGGAATGGAGTGGTGAAATGACGTCCCCAAGGTCATTTAGCTTGAGCATAGCTGGATTCAAACCCGAATAGTCTGCAGCCAATGCCTACTGCCTCAAATTAGTACATGGCTTCCAAAACCTGTCCTCGGCAAGGCAAACTGAGAGGGAGGTTTAGAACGAGCACAAGTCAGCAGCACTACACCAGCTCTTAGGAGAGGGTTGTGTACTTGGCTTGATAAGACATCGGGTCACACTGGATCAGTTTCCCATCCCTAAGACTTTCATTTGGAGCAAAACCCTGTCAAGGTTACCAGAAACAAGCTCAGATGAATCAGAGCTGGGGGCCTACAGACCTCAGTTTCAGGTCCTACCTTAAAAGGGGGGAAAACGAGGAACTGACAGTGTGGCCCATGGGGGGGTGAGAACAAACGGGACGTGAGGTGTGGGCACCACGTTCACAGTTATGGCTCCACAGTATCTTATCTCTATGTCCCCTATCTTCCTCAATCTCCCCTTCCAGGAAAGCACAAGTCATCATGTTCATTTGACCACAAAGTCCCTTAGAAGGGAGGGACAGAGCTCCCAGTGTGTCCTCTTGCTGGGACCTGGGTCATTATTAAAATACCAAGGGACTTTCCCACAGAATGTAAGGTGGTTTTATTTTAATTTCCTTAAACATTTTTTGTTGTTTTTTAGTATTGCCTTTTTTTTTTTATCCTCACCCGAGGACATTTTTGCATCTATCTTCAGATAGAGCGGGAGGGAGAGAAGGAGGAAGAGAGAGAGAGAAACATCAATGTGAGAGAGACACATTGACTGGTTGCCACCCACACAACCCAACTGGGGCCGGGGACAACCTGCAACCGAGGTACGTGCCCTTAGCAGGAACCGAACCCAGGACTCTCTGGTCCGCTGGCCGATGCTCTAACCACTGAGCCAAACCAGCCAGGGCTAGTATTGCCTTTTCACCAAATAAAAGTATATCCAATGTCAAGAATCAGTAAACAATAAATGCATAATTCACATTAGTGGAAACTTTAAAAGTCCTTTTTTGAAGGAGATTTATTTCAGAATCTATCGTAGGTTTGGGACTCCTCCCTCCCCAGCCCTCTATGACGTTTCTCATACTCTTTTTTTCTAACACCTTTCCTCTTGCACACCACCAAGGACACACAGCGTGATGGGAGATGCTGGGGGGAAGGAGGGGACGCATACAAGGCCCTAGAGAGAATGCAAGACACATGGAGATGAATTATAAAACTTTATTGGCTTGTTAAAAAAATGAATGAATTCAGCAAGTACATTTATGATCTATCCACATGTTAAAACAGCACTTAAAAAAATGGTTATCCACTATTTACAGGAAGTGTGAAAAAATGACTTTAAAACCTGGAACATTCTGGGGAAAAACAGGGCATGAGGATGATTCACAGGCTGCCCGCCTGTGGATTACAGCAAACGGGTCCCAACACGAAATGGGGGACACGAAAACTCTGTCTGTCTCTGGACTCTCTTACTACTTCTTCTCTTCTTGTCAACTTTATTGGGGCATAACCGACAAATAAAATTGTAAGATATTTAAACAATACAACATGATGATTTGACACACAAATACATTGTGAATAGAATCTCTTGCTATTTTCTATCTGTTTCTGCCTCCTTCATAAATTGACTGTCCTAAAAGTGGGGAAAACCTCTGTGCTTTTCTTTACTTCTCATGCTTTTTCTTCCTTTTTTTTTTTCCATGACAACTCAGACTCCAGACACAGCCAGGAACAACCTGTCTTGGCTGCTCACCTCATGACCATCCCAAGACTCCATTGCAAGTTAGCCTGAATTAAACTCAGAGAGATCTCACTGGCAAAATCAGATGGCTGGGAGGTTCCTTGGGCCCTGAAGAGCAAAACAAGGACATGGACTGACCTGAGTGGAAAGCTGCCTTCTGTGACAGCTGTTTTATGTCACCTTCCAGGTTGTGAATCCTGTGAACCTAATTCATTATGGCAGCATCCCACACAAAATGACATCCTTGCCCTGTCCAGGAGAGTCCTTAACCTTCCCACGTGCCCTTGAATGAGCCTGACGTGGTCCTCAGGCGTTGCAGGTGTGTGGACACAGCAGCACACACTTCCCAGGATGCCTGCTTCTGTCCTACTGTCCTTGGAGTCAAGTCCGCTGACCGGCACCACCCCAGGGGCTCCACTGACCTCCACTAGACCGGAATGGCACAGCCCACCGGGCTGGATGCAGCGACCCTGAGAAGACCCTGGACTACATGCATCGCCCTCTCTGGTTGCTCTCCCTTTGTCCCTGGAGTCTAGACAGAACAAGATGAAATGAGCTTCTACTGTTGTGCCGAAAATTAGATGGAAGCCAAGGAGGAGTCCTAGAGGGAAGGCACTGGAAGGAAGTATAAGTCACCCATTCTCTGATGCAGTGAGAGGAGAGTTCGCTCAGGTCCCCTTGAGTGCTTTGATTCCATTTCACAATGAAGACGAAAAAAAGTGTGTGGAAAGCAACCAATAAAGCAAATAAAAATAATCTCTCAGTCTGTCATGGAGTCAAGTGAGAATGCTAGACAGAGAGAGGGAGAGAGGGAGAGGAGGAGAAGGGGAGAGGGAGGGAGGGAGAGAAAGGGGGAGAGGCAGAGAGAGAGTGTCGGGGATTTTAAGCAAATAGAACAGGAAGGGGAGCGAACAAGCAGGAGCGCCTCCGTCGTGCGGAGCCTCACACTTGGCAGCGAGCTGAATTCGGGCCTGGAACTCCTCGAGCTGTCTGCTCCTCAAACTGTAGAAAAATGGCAGCCTCGGCCTGTCCGAGGAGGAGCGTCCAGCCCTAACCACCGGGTGTGACTCGGGGTCACTTGGAGAGCGGAGTCCGAAGCTCACTCCCTCTGTGCTCTGTGCTGTGGGTGGGTCTGGGATTCCCTGAGTCTCTTCTTCGCTCCCTGCTTTTGGAAAGGGCATTCAACAGGTCAAGAATGAAACTGGTCCCTGCTGGAGAGCAGGAGTGAAAAGCCCTGAACTGTCTGTAAAGCCTGTGGGGACGCCTTCTTCCTGTCGCGATCAGGACCTTCTTTGCTTCTCTCAGACTGATGCCTCCTGTGATGACAGTGGTGTCTCTTCGTCTATTTCAGCTGCCTTGGAGGGTCTCAGTGGGGCCACAGTCAAGACACAGGGCCTGAACCATGACTGGTGAGAAGGACACAGCTGTTTTCCATTTATCAATGGCCCCCATATTGGTACGCTAAGGACCCCCATGAAAGGGGCCGCGCCCTTCGCCCTGAACGGCTGCACCTGAGCGCCAGGCAGCACGGAGACTGGTGCAAGGAGCCACGGCAAACAAAGAAAGAGGAAGGACTCACTGGGTTGCCTCTGGCCACATGGATCTGGGGCGAGCCAGGGGAGGAAGGACAAACACCACTGCAAGAGAGTCCCAGGCAGGGAGAGAGCCGGGTCCCAGCCGGCAGAGCCCCAAAGGTGACATGCCGCAGACCCCTGAGGGCCGGATTCAGTGGGACCGAGCTCTCAGTGGCCATGCTGGGAAGCGCGTTTGCGAAGGAAAGACAGAGGAAGCAGTGCGAGAACAAGGATCCTGCTTTAAGACCAAAGTAACACTGGCAGCCCACAGACATGTTTTGTTGGCCTACATAATGTTTTAAAAATAACTGAGTCAACTTTTTAAAAATAGGAACATTTCACACAAGAGTCCAGGTTTCAAGTTCCTCTTAAAGAATCAGAAGATTTGGAATCCTGGGTCCACATTCCAGGAGGCAGGAAACGGCCACCAGGGCACACCGTGCATGCAGGGTACCTGCCTGGCACTGAAATGCCAGCTCCTTGCTGGAGGGCGACAGACTCCATTTCAGCAAAAATGCTGCCTATCTTTTTCTAAGGTTGCAGAAACACATTAGGATCCCGAAAAAAGATTTCTTATAGAGGACATGAAAAGCAAAAGGATGAAAGGGGTTGGTCTGGAGCATCGACAGGAGAAGCTGTGTGGCTGATTGTGGTCTTCAGGGATTTAAAAAAATAAAAAGCAAAGAACTCAAGAGCCATCTGACACAACTTTCTAATAGCCTGCATCGTTCCCTAGGAGATGTCAGCTGTGGTCTGATAAAGTAAATTGCCTTATCTGTCCACTTCTCTCCATTTAAAAACAAAAATCTACCCTGTCATCCTTCTAGCTGTTGAGTACAAATATCCTTCTTCTTCTTTTTATTTTTTTTTTCCTTTTGGGTCTGGGAAACTTTAAAAATAGGCTTAAACAATTCATCGCCTTTTTATGGCTCTATGGAATAACATAAAAGCTTTAAAAAGAAAAGAAATGTACCGAATGGCCAATACTTAAGAACCTGAGCCGTCCTGACAGCCCCTGCTTGGCTTCCAGTTTGAATTTCCTTTTTCTTTCAGGGTTCAGCATTTCTGCAATTAGCTGGCCTCTCTGTAAATCCACACCTTTGGGAAAGATCAGAATCTGAGTTGTGACAGGAACTGTCACTTAGCAGCAAGCCAGAAAATGGAAAGTCAGGAACATTCAGACCTCCCCACACCACGGGCCAGCTGCCCTCACACTCAGATGTCCTTCTGGGAAAACAACTTTTGAGAATGAGGAGCCTGTTTACGCTTTGGAGAAACTGCCCCTTCCAGGCCTGGCGTGGAGCAGCCGGGTTCCGTGCTGTAATCCACAGGGCTCTGCGACACGCCCGCATCAGGCAATGCCCTAGTTAGTGGCTGATGTAAAAGATGGAGCATAAAATATCCATCACGGATAATCTTTTTATATCAAGTGGTGCCTAAATGGATCCTGGTGTATGAAGATGAATGCCTTGGTTACACAGGATTCAAGACATTTCCAAACCTGTTAGACCAGTTAAAAATCTACGCATCCTTAAAGCTGAACTGCAAAACTGTGTAACTGTTTCCAAACAAAAAATTATCTTTGAAAAAGGTCATTAAGTTTCCAATTCAGCCGTGGCATCTATGCACATCTTTCTTTTCACTTTCAATATTATTTTGTATTTGTTTCAGGTGTGCAGCATAGTGGTTAGAGGATCATATACTTCACAAAGCGCTCTCCTGATACATCCGGTGCCCACCGAACACCATAGTTATCGCAATATTATTAACTATATTCCCTATGCTGTACAGAGCTCATTGTGTTTTCAGTGGACATGCTCCGGGCCTGGCTCTGAAGTCCCCTCAACAACAAAGGTGTGAGGTGAGGTGGGCTGGGGCAGCCCAATCTGTCTTCTGACAGAGACCCTGCCTGGCGCAGACTGAGCTGAGCGTACCAAGGTCACCGCCACGGCCAAGTGGTGAAACAGAGGTCCATGGTAAGACTAAGGCAGGGACGCGGGGCTCTGAGCTGCAAGGCTGCCCTCTCAGCAATGAAGCTGGACAAGATGAAGCACATATTCATTAGCGACCTGCCACCTCTGTACTGCTGGGGTCGGACGAGCTGTCCTGCCCTGAAAACCCAGCGGCAGTGTAGCAGGTCGTAGGGAGACTACCCTGTGTCCAGCATCGGCTCCGGCTCCCAGCAGGCCAGCCATTCTGCTCGCAGGCCTTTCAGAGAAGAAAAGCTGCGGTTCTGTGATGGGAACAGCGTGGGATGCTGCGGCCTTATCTCTCGACAAACTTCTGAAAAGCAGGTGGGTCGCAGAGGGCAAATGAAAGGACATATGTGTATGTGTCACCCCTTTAGTTATTCAGAGGCTGACTGTGCCCAACCTCACTGCACAGCCCAACCGAACAACTTCTTTTCTTTACTTTTTGCCTTTAAGAAAATCATCAAGGAAACTTGAAATCATTAGCGTGGATTGCCTGGCTCCGGACCTTTATCATCAGTGAAAGAAAGAACCTCACGTGACATCACCGCGTCCCCACTGCGATGCTGCGTATGCTGGTTTAGCTGCTGCGGTGTAGATGGAAAAATAAAACGTTCTCAGTTCAGCACTGATTAAACAACAACAGAAGACGAGGCTGACACACGTGTTACGTGGAGGTTACAGTTTAGTGTGCACTTACTTACACCTGTCTCTACATGTAGCTGTGTTTTAACTTTGTAGTTCATCTTTAATAAACAGAAACAATAACATCAGATACATTTCCAGTATGGTCAAACAGCACACCTTTCAGAAGAGAAGCACAAGCCAATGGAACTTCGTGTCAATTCCGTATTTGAACGATTGTAAGAACGAAAGAGAAGCATTAATTTAAGACGTTTTCTTGCGTCTCCGCGGAGCTGCCCGTGAGCTGCCTCAGCACTGGTGTTGCCCATCACAGCTCACGATCTGCAGGCTTCATGCGGAGCCACCTGCGAACACCACCCCCTCTACCAGAAACCCCAGGTAAGCAGACGTCCCGGGAGAAGCCCAGGCCAGTCCCAAGAGTCCAGCTTACAAGGCAGCATCAACCAACAAGCACCACAGCCCCTCTGTCTTTTCCTTTATTTCAGCTACCCATCCAGTGGAATCTTATGAAACAAAACAAAACCTAAAAGAAACACAAAATAAAACATAAGTCATGCTCAAAAGAAAAATCAACGGAAATTAACATACAAGTACAATCACTTTTAAAAGAACATAAATAAACATCAAAATTAAGACACAACATGGAATGTGCTTTAAAACATAAAGGAATATATAATAACAGAACAGAAATTGGGAGAAAAATGTGCATCTCGTTATCGAGAAACTTAGTTTTAAACTCAAAACCAATTTTACATGGCACATGAAACATGGGAAAGAAACATGAAGAATTTCTGCACACAGCTCTACCCACAACTGTATCCGTTATTAACTTCTTAATTTAAGTAGGAGAAATCTATGAACAATATAGGTGACCCCTGAAGAATTTTCATGTATCGGGGGGGAAAATAAAACTTGACAAGTATCGACCATAATCCTAATTCTTTTTCCCTGCCTAATTTTACCAAGTTATTTCTAAAATAACTGATAAATTACTCAGCAACCAAAGCAGAGGGCTGGCTGGATTTAACTGACGAAATACTGGACCACACAAGATTTAGAATCTTTTTTCAGAAATCCTAAAATTAAATAATGAGTTAATCGTCTAAATGGAATCAAGCACCCAGCATATATATGACACATAGATATACAGAGATGTAACATCTATTATATCACATATGATATATAACATATAGCATATTGTATATATATATTATCTATATTATATATAAAACATACAGTTTATATATATTACATATAATAGATATAAAACATATAATATGTAATATTTAGTATTAATTAATTCTGCAAACATTTACTGAGCACAGACTAAATCATAGACACTGTAATAGATGATACAAAAGTAAAGAAAATGGAGTTCTTTGACTTCCCAGACTTCATTGCCCCACAGCTGGAGAACAGTGAGTAAACAACTTGCACCATAAGTAACAGCTAATCGACTTTGTGCCAGGCTCTCTTCTAAGCTCTTTGTCCAAAGCAGCCCTTTTAGTTTCACACTGACTATAAAATGGGTTCTATTAGTGCTCCCTCTTTCCTGGTGAGAAAACTGAGGCCCAGGGAGTGAAGCCTCTTGTGTAAGACCCAGTAACTGGTATGTGCTGGAGCCCAGCTCCTGATCCAGGGACGCAGATGCTACGACCACCCTGCTGTGTCCCTTGCAGGGAGGACAAACTCTCTTCAAAGTTGCCCATAAAAACCCAGCAGGAACAGGGAAGATTCTGTGACATGCAATCCTGTGTGTAATTTGCACGGATCTTCATCAGATTCATAAATGACAAAATAGATGACGTCGTGGTAGAAACCGCCAAGACGTTTTCAAGTTCAGCTTTGGAAGGCGCGTCTAAACACAACCCCTCCAGGCTCTCGCTCTTCCTCAACCTGGTGTCTGGTCTGCCAAGTGCTGGTGTCATCTGCCTCCAGAGCTGTAATTACCACCACCAATCTGTATCACCATTTACAACAACACGACGGAGCATCATTTCCACGGCACTTCTGCCTCCTGCCCTTCCCAGTCTCAGGCAAAGGACTCAGGTCGGACGCCAAACACCGTTTGTGGATATAACACCACAAAGCACTGAGGATGTCGGAGGCGCACAGGGGCGCTGATTAATTTTCCTTCATAACTCTTTCTACTCTTTCTAAAAGTTCAGCCTCCAGGCATGCGTAAGCTACACTAGTCTGGAGGCCACCGTGGCAAACAGGCAAACATGCCAAATTAACCAACCAAACCCCTTCGTTATTCCACCAGGTTTGAACAGGGTGATTCTCAATTTCCTTCCCACTGAAACAATAAAATTAATATTGGGATGTCAAGTTTGCCAATAAAAACAGGAGAAACTTGGTGACACAGATAGAAGACCAAAAAGATTTGTGACTCAATAAACTAGTTTATGGGCATTTGGCTCAGGAACTCTAAATGTTTACTGATGTCAGAGTGTTTACAGCAGGAGCCAGGCCACTCTTCCTTTGCTTGTATTGGACAGTTTCCTCCCCGATGCGCCTCCAGGCTCTTTAGCATTACAATTGGAAAACAGTTTGCTTTGCTAGATGCGAGCTCTTTTAGACCGCCATTCACTCAGGGCACAAGGCATTTGCCCCTATTTAAATGGATGTCAGGTGTTCCTCTTCAACCTCCTTCTGCTTTGCCTTTTGTGATGCATCCTTCTCAAAGAAGCATACCTTAGCTCCATGTGCCCTTGCGATAAGAAACGAAGCCACCATAAAAATACATGCAATATCTTCCTTATGAGGAAAAACCAGCCTGTTACAAAGATAAACAATGTGCAGTCTCTGCATTCAAACTGTCACTACCACCCCTCACCTCAAGGAAGGCAAGTCCGCCTCCTCTCAATACCCCTGATATTTACATACTGTTGATACACTAAAGACACACCACCACATATTGAAACATTCGTTTGATTTAAATATCTGATCCTTTTATTAAGAAATGCATCCAATGTTTCGTATTTCTCAGGGTTTGATAATAAAATCCAATCAGGGCCCCAATCCACTTACCAGGATCTCATGACTTTTGCCCTCTTATAAGGAACTCAAGACAGGGGCCACAGCATGATATAAAACAATAGGTAATTATTTTCTCCTAGTGAGGGGGAAAGTTTTTAGACCACAACAAATGTCTGAACATCTTGTGGGTTTAACAGCCAAACGAGCTGTCTAGCTTCTGAGCCTGAAATATAGATATGTTGACAATGTGACATTCTGAAGCATCTGCAGCATTCCGACGGCACACGGTAGCTATTGTGAGAACGGCTCCTTTATCCAAACCACCCTCAGGGACACTGCCACCGCTGCCTACACGGGCCGCGTGACATCGGGGCAATGTTAAAGCACGTGCTGTCTGAGAATGCGACGTGAAGTGGAAAGCAGAGAAGGAAAACCTAGATGTGTCCTAAAACTCAGTCTCCGCTATTTGCTGATTTCCAATCTGCTCACTGACCTCTTCCAAAGGAAGGACTGGGGGCGGGGGGTGAAGGTCAGTGAAGCACTGTGCTTTCTTTACCATTGGCTTCCGACTCAAGATTTATTTACATTCAAACGTGCACACGTTTTCCTCCTATTACTCAGAAGCAATCAGCCATAAAATGGCCAGGATCTGCAGTACATTTAAATGAACAGCAATTTATCTAGAGCGAAGAGGAAAACTGCTGAGTCTGAAAGGAAGCGAAGGGAATGGAAGAAAGATGCAGCTGCTATCTGAAAAAGCCAATCTTACCACGTTTGTTATGTGGAGAGTTCAAGCAGAAAACTGCCAACTTGGGTGTCTGAGTGGCATGGGGCCTCCTGGGAGCTGGCGTGGTGGCGAAGGTGAGGGAGAGTGGCTCACTTTCATCAGCGAGCAAAGCCCATGCTCCTCGAGCCTTATGAAAACGTGTACTAGGTAAAATCAAAGACCAGACACCTGTGTTCTTGCACCGTCAGGTGTCTGTGCAGCAGTGGGTTGGAAGGTTTTGCTTTCCATCACAGTTAGACTTGAGCCAGGCGCAATTCCGCTTTATTTCGGCACCACTTGTCCTAATTCGACATTTGTGGAACATTTAATATCTGTTGGTTCTTGCACCAACTAGCTATTACCGTCATGCCTTTTCTATTTTATAGGGGACTCACTCAACCTACATGGCCGGTGTGATATGTCCAAGGTCGCCTGAATGGGGTGAGAGAGCTGAAGTCTAAACTCAGAACCTCTGGATTGCCAGTCCATGCTTTACACTGCTGTCACCTGCACTTGTAGCAGAAACTTCCCAGTGTGTACGTTTAGGTCCTGGTGCTTCCTTCTCTATGCTCACTCCAGAAGTTCCTTAACCAGCCTTCAGACACCCCTTCTGCTTCCTAAGGATGTGCTTTGTCCACACACCACCTCTTCTCCTAAGATCTCCTTCTACTAAGCGAGCAGTCCTTACAGAAGCCGTGACCGTTCTTAAAGGTCCGGTGTAAAAGAGGTCTCCTGCGAGTGTTTAGCTCACGGGCCTCTTGACTTCTGGGGTGTTCTCTTCCATTCATTCACATGATCTTTTTGAAATTTGTATTTCCTCCCTTGTTACCTCCTGTATCGCAGGTTGCACGCCACAGAAGGGCAGAGAGAGCATGTCTGTACGTCTTCTGTGCCCTGTGCTGGCTTGCACAATACCAAGGGCTGAATACATTTTAAGTTTAAGAACGGTCATGTCTAGCCCGGGCCAGTTTTGCTCAGTGGTTAGAGTGTCAGCCTGAGGACCAAAGAGTTGCAGGTTCGATTCCAGTCAAGGGCATGTACCTAGGTTGTGGTTCGATCCCCGGCCCTAGTTGGGGTCATATGGGAGGCAACTGGTCCATGGGTGGATGTGTCTCTCTCACATTGATGTTTCTCTCTCTCTCCCTCCCTCCCTCCCCCTCTATTTGAAAATGAATGGAAAAATGTACTCAGGTGAGGATTTAAAAAAAAAAAAAAGGAATAGTCATGTCTAAACTTTGAGTTCCTGCACAAAACCAGATACTTGCTCAGAAGCATTCTGAAGATTACATGTGGCCACCCAGTGAGTGCTTCCTGAAGCCTTTGAAGTTACCGGGGGAAAGGTGCCAAAATGAGTCGGCTCTAATTCTCACGATGATCAAAAAGACGGTGGTTGGGAGTGGAATGAAGAAAACTGTTGTCCATTTGTTAGCTGGAGATGACAAACTAAAAATAAATGGCTGAGGACAGTCTGCAGGGCTTTGAAAGCTCTGATTTGACTTTGAACAAATGAAGTTTAGTTATGAGCCGAAAATCAAAGTAGGAAACACAAAGTTCTTGGCAAAGATTGAATGTGTAAGGAAAGCCGGAGCTATCGCACAATTAAAATTCAGTGATTCTTAGGAGGATGTGATGGAACCGCAGGGCCTGATGACAGGTGTCCAAGGGCTCAACCACTACCATGTTGGGGACTACACACAGGATGGGCAGCACATCCTAAGACTGAGGCCACTGCCTCTATCTGTGGAGTCACCCACAAATGCTATAAATAGAGTTAAAAAATCATGGAGTTTATAGTTTTAAGGACATTAAGATACTCAAAGGCTTTCACAATGACCACGCTGAGATACCGAAGTCAATCTATTGTTCTCCTGTGAGTGTGTCTAGCCTCTGGCTTACTTCAACAAACATATATTGCAAAATCTATAGGGTAGCTCTTTGCAACATGAAATTGTATCTTCTTCAAGACATTGTTTCACAATTCTCAGACCAGAGAGGCTTACCCGTGACTCAACATTCAATACACATAAGCATGACTTTATATATTTCATTATTGAAGAGCATGTTCTTATTGCTGCCAATGTAGATTTGTGTCTAGATTTGTTTTTGCCAAAATACTCTAGCCAGTGATGCTTCTTAGTATATGAAGCTGGAATACTAGAGCCAACAGGGTCTAAATGGGGAACAAATGACATAAAGTCTACTGCTCAATTAACCTATAACTACATAAAACTTGCAAGAACCTCAAACATACACAGTGGAAGTTGCTTGGCTCTGCTCAACTGTGGCTGACCCCATGATGCACAGACCAAAACAGATCTGGGAATACAGTTCTAGAAAAGTTAATAATGCATTAAACAAGCAACAGAAAACAACTGGACAAGAGTCAGCCAGAGCCTATTTACTGATGATGATGATGATGATGATGATGATGATGATGATGAAGATGAAAGCAGGAGACAGAAGGAGGAAGAGCAGGAGAAGGAGGATTTAAAGAAAAATAGTTGCTGTTGAGACATTTGGAAGACCTCAAGCATGTAAAAAAAAGTGACAATCCAGATAACAAGGCCTCAGAGCAGGACTACAAGTCCAGGTCCAAGTTTTAGATGATCCTAGGAGGAAGAGAATAGGTAAAAATAAAATTTTTCCTGGACCACTATTTTTTCCCTTAGGCACTCCAAGCAATATTTAAGAAATAGAGTTTGAAGATCATTAACATTTAGGATACTTGCTAGGAAAGCAACAATCAGGGCGGGCTTTAGTGTGTCCCTGCCTATTGTTGCAAAGCCTAGAAGTCAGATCCACTAATGGTTCCAATTAAGCAGAGAAAGGGTCAAAGAAATTACCTTCACTTGAACAGAAGTACCTTATAAATCTCATCTTCATTTATATTACCTAAGTGCACAAGATAATGAAATCTTAGCTAGGCACCAAGTAGTCCAGAATGCAAAACAAAGATAGGTGGGGTTGATAATCTCCATGAACTGACTACAATAAAAAGGAGTTGCCCAAGAGCAGTAATAAAAAGTAAGGCCTTGCCCTTGCTGGTGTTGCTCAGTGGTTAGAGTGTCAGCCTATGCACCGAAGGGTTTCAGGTTTCATTCCCAGTAAAGGACATGTACTTGGGTTGTAGGTCCAATCTCCACCCCTGTCCAGGTGCATGTGGGAGGCAACCAATCAATGTGTCTCACTCACATCGATGTTTCTCTCTCTCTCTCTCCCTCCCTCCATCCCTCCTTTCCTCCACTCTCTCTAAAACATCAATGCAAAAAATATCCATATGCTCGAGTGAGAATTAACAACAACAACAACAAGCAAGGCCTTTGTTCCATCTGGCAATGGACACCTTGCAGATAGGCTGCCACCCTATGATCTGACATGGGAAACTGCCAAAGTCCACATTCTGAGGACTTCAGCTCTGGCTTTTCAAGGAGTCTAGTTAGTGTGGTCACTGCCCAGCCCTGTGATGGTTTCTCCTCATCACTGGCCTCCTCCTCCTCATTGCCCAGTGCCCACAAGCAATGACATTGTGGCCCGCTGTCCAGGGTCCTGCTTCCAGACCAAAGTGGGGCCACAGATCTCTTTCCATGGCTGCTGCAGGCACACACAGGGAGCTGCCTGGCTTCAAACACACAGTAAGTCCTCACTTAACTCCATTAACAGGGTCTTGGAAACTGTGACTTTAATGAAAACAACATATAATGAACCCGATTTTACCGTAGTTAGGTTGATATAAATAAGAGTTAAGTTTCTATGGTATATTTCTGGTCATAAAAACATCACCAAACTTCTAAATCAAGACCCAAAACACTTCTCATATTAAACACTGAAATAAGTGTGAGCTATATGTACATGTAAGAAAGATTAATGAAACAAGTAAGATAATGATTTTCCAACCTGCTTACTCCAGGTAAGGGTCAAGGGTGGCCCCAGCTGGGAATTGATTTTTTTTTCCTCATCAGTGTTACAACAAAATGATGTTGAACGAAAGGATGTTATTCAAGGACCTGCTGTACTTCTTTGTGCTCAGCCTTTTAGCCTTTTACCAGAGAAGTGAATGTGCCCAGACTCAAAGACAGTGAAAATCATGAGGCAGAAAGGAGGTCCTTCACGCAAATGCCCTTTCTCTGGTGCCTTTTCCCCAGGACAACCATTCACAGAAGGACTTCCATCACCTCAGAAGTTACCTCCCCAGAACAAGAATTAAAAAGTGCCTCTCCTCCACAGAATCTGAGAGGTGATAGGAATGTGGGTTGAAATGGTGGTTCATTCTGCCCTTGGTCGGTCTACCTGGGACATTCCTTGACACTGCTCTGTAAAACAAAATTAAAGCCCCACATGGGACTCTGATTTAAAGTCCCAGATCAGACCCTGCAGAGGAGTATCTAACTCAAACCCCAGTGAGCACCCCTTACCCTACCAAAGCTTATAAGGGCATACCCCCAAATTGCTTGACAGTCTGGAAGAGTAAGCACCCATCCACACCACCAAGAACAGTCTGCTCTCCAAAAGTGTGCCGACACCAACCGGAGCCCTCGGGATTCCGGCGCCAGAGCCAACCGCAGCACCTGCTCCTTAGGAGAAGCAGGTGGCCCATTTGGAAATGCCTCCACAAAACGAAGAGCCCACTCTGATCTCAACAGGAAACTTGACAAGTGCAAAGTTGACTAAGGGTCACAGCCGTATATGCATTCAGACTGAGGCTGCCAACAGAACCCCCAACTTGATTTAAATTAACCCCACAGTTCTAGAAGCCTCTGCTATTAGTGACAGTTTTATTTGCTCAAAGGACTCGTTTTGGAAAAAGCCTGTGCTGCTACGCCATCCCACCTCACTGTCCTCACTGACACCTCAACAACGTCTGAGCAGCTGAATATGCGCCAGCCTCAGTGGTGTACACAGCAAAACCTCTTTCTGAAAGACAAGGACGGTTCTCTCTACTTGATTATTTCACGTTGGAACACAGCAAGCCCCTTCACAATTCGTTGGTTCTAGTACAATTTATGCATGGAGAAAACTCTGGATTTTAAAAAGCATGCCTTTCATGTATACACACACACACACTTTTCTTTTAAAATAAAGTATGCATGGCAAATATGGCATATCAAATATAACAGCTTGGTTAAGAAATATCGCAGCCATGCCAAGAACCAACCAGAACCAAGACACTGAACAAACAATGCATTCTAGATATTCTTTAAAGGAAAATTTAATGTATGAAAACATCTGAAATTCCTTTAAGACGTGCTTTCCAAAACTTATAGCAAGTTCTTTGCTACATCAACATGATTAAAAAGGAAAGGCTAGTCCGGCTGATGTGGCTCAGTGGTTGAGCACCGACCCATGCATCAAGAGGTCACCAGTTCGATTCCCGGTCAGGGCATATGCCCAGGTTGTGGGCTCAAACCCCAGTGGAGGGTTGGAGGTGGCCAATCCATGGTCTCTCTCATCGATGTTTCTATCTCTCTCTCCTTCTCACTTCCTCTCTCTCTAAAATCAATAAAGGAAAAAAATGTTTTAAAGAAAAAAAAAAGGAAAGGCTATTTACCTAGTAACCCTACACACGTTCTTAGTTCACCTTTTATGTAAGCACAGAGGCATTCAAAGACGTGATGGACATTTGCATTGCCTTATGTGAGAGCGGTAAGGAATTGTAAATGTCACATAGATAAAAGGACAGAGTATAATTACACGTGTATAGCAGGATGACTAGATTATAAATTAGTTTTTCTTTCATTCTTCCTAATGATGGCCATTTACCACCCATTGTTTAACTATACGAGATCCTAGAACTTTACGTACAGCTAGCATTGGAATTAGAATTTTAATAAGTACGATCACCCCACATATTTATCTTCCTTGACAGTTGCGTGCTAAAGCATTCATTTCCATGGTGATGCCTGATGGCTGGCTGGTTAGACAGCAAAAAGCAGCCTGAAGCCAGACACTTGAGTGTGGATCCTGCCATTGGCCCTCCTGAAGTGTGTAACCCTGACCAAGTCAGGGGACCTCTTTGAAACTATTAGCCAACTCTGTAATAGATGAATGAAATCTGACATATTGTGATGCCTAGAATTAACATGAGTACTTAATACTGCCCATGCTATTTACAGGATCCTCAGCTCAGGGTAGTTGCTAGCATTGTGCCTATTAATATTTAGACAAAGTGCCAAAACTTAGAAATTCCAAACTGTCCTATTGATTTCAGTGCATATTGTTTGGTAGCTACAGATTTTTTACTTTTTTTTTTTTTTTTTTTTTTTTTTTGAGAGAGAGAGGAAGGGAGAGCGAGAGAGAGATAGAAACATTGATGAGAGAGAACATCGACTGGCTTCCTCCTGCATGCCCCTCACTGGGGATCAGCCCACAACCTGGGCATGTGCCCTGACCGGGAATTGAACCTGCGACCTCTTGGTGCATGGGCCAATGCTCAACCACTGAGCCACACTGGCCAGGTCCAAATTGTCCTATTGATTTTAAAAATACAGTTGCAAAGATCCCCCTCATTGAAGATAGTTCTATGTTTTACCAAATATGTGTGATTTAAAAAAAAATGTTCAGAACAATCAACTGTACCCCATAAATAAAACATGACCTTAATGCACCTTCCTTGAGCCCATCTAGGACTCTGCTGTGACTTTGAACCAGTAAGTGATGACAGCCTGAAAGCTCACAAGGTTGGAATATACTTTCACAAACGCTTGCCTTGGTCCAGGCTGTGTAACCAAGGGTCTTTCTCTTTCGTCTCCCAATTTTACAACTTCCTGTTTTGTTTTCTGGGCCACTCAAGTGTCTCTCTTGGGGAATAGCTCTCAATCTTATCCTCTCCCCCTCATCGGTCTCTTTTCTCCATGTGTGGGTCCCTCTCTCCTTTCCAGCTCTCTCTGTTTCCTCCTGTGGACTGAGAAGAACTGAGATATATGTTGACATCACTACTTTTATTTATCAAGGAGCAGCTGTGTTCTAGATTGGGATATGATAGGGTTTCCTCTTTAAAAACATAATTTGAGTTGTACTTTATTTATTGGAGGTCTCCCCCTCCCAATCTGTGTTGCTGTGGTTGTTTATTACTCTGTTTTAATACAACTAGGCACAAAGGGCATTGAAGCTCAGTGCCAATCAGAAATGAAGAGACACCATTTCTGAAAATACCATTAAATAATGTAAGGAAGAGAAATATGGAAATTCATAAAAATCTGGTTTCCAGCCCTGGCCAGTGTGGTTCAGTGGTTAGAGCATCAGCCCTCAGACCAAAGGATCATGGGTTTGATTCCCAGTCAAGGGCACGTACCTGGGTTTCAGGTTCGATCCCTGATCCCAGTCAGGGTGCATGTAGGAGGCAACCAATTGATGTGTATCTCTCACATTGATGTTTCTCTCTGTGTCTAGCTCCCCCTCCCTCCCTCCCTTCTGTGCTCTAAGGAAATCAGTAGAAAAAAACTGTCCTTGGGTGAGAATTAACAACAACCAAAAATAATCTGGTTTCCACACATTGTTTCAAGTATATATGAGTCATAGTTCACACACCTCTTTTGGAAGGTGACTATCATTTGTTCATTGTGAAGTGAAAAGGAAGTTCATGCTCCCATTTTACAGATGAAAACACAAAGGCAGAAGGGGGCTAAGTGATCACATTTTGTTCAACAGAGGTACATGTTTCACTCATCAATCACACAGTAATAACCTCCCATCATGACGACAGGACACCAAAATGTAAAAACAAAACAAAACATTATCTTGTGTAATTCAGCTCAGAACTCTAAGACAGAAAATTCTCAAGCTCCCTTTCCAAATCAAAGACCTCTTTTATCCACCAAGAAAGAAATGCTCCAAGAACCAAGGGGACTTGAAAGCAGACGAACCCTTGCTCCACCAACCACTGAGTGTGGCTGGGGTGCTCTCGTGCCACCCGCCGGAACACTCACGCCTTGGAGCTGCCCAGATTCCAGCCACAGTCATGGGCAGTGAGCGCCAACCCTGCCCACAGTCAGCTCAGCAGCCACTGCACGTGACTACTTTCAACTGCATTTTCAATCAGGCCTAAACAGATTCTTTGTCATGCGCTGTGAAGTAAAAAGTACCAGAAAAGAACTTTGCACAAAAATTCCATCTTCACACTTCTGGAAAAGTGTGGCCCAAAGTGAGAGTGAGAAGCCCTGGGGATGCTGAGGAGGGCTGTGTGGAACCATGCCTGCCAGAGCCTCAGGTGGTCCCATGCCCTCTTTCACCACGCTCAGCAGGTAAGATGTCTTTTGATGCCAAAAGAACGGTCACCGGCTGGTGGTAGCACTTTGAGTCCGAAGTCTGGCCATTGCTAGGGATTTCACACCCATGGTGGAAAATGTCTGAGAACCATTCCATGGCTTCAGCTCCAATTCCACAACCACAACAAAATTTTTGGCGGAAGGATTTTGTCTTTATCCAAAGTTGTAGGGATCTACAGTTCCACAGCTGGGGAATATACACAGATAATTATAAAACCACAACTTGGTAGATTTCCAGCTTGCAGTTGTCCTAGACACCTGAACCAGCTGCCCAGAAGCCAGGGGAGGCCTCTAGTCACACGCCCTCTAGATCAGAGTTGCTTCTGAGATGTTAGTTTCCTCCTTTCTAGCATCTTCTGGAAGCAGCTAAATGAACCAAACCCTAACTAAATTTAACTGGCTAATTGCACCTAAATTACAGTCACAAAGCCCCTTCAGAAGATTCAGTCAATTTCTTGAGGGAGAAAGTAAATGTTTTACTATATAATTATAAACTTAATTAACATAAAATAAATTAATTAGGGACTTGAGCTAGTAATGAACACCGTGGTTTGGCTGTTACTTGCTGTACTTTCCAGGGGAAGCTAAACCTGGAGAAAAGGCCTAACTTGTGCTTCAAGTCCAATTTCATCTCACCTCTCCCACCCCCAAACTGTTAGATGTCTGGATGATACTCAGTAGCATGACATCTAATGTTCTACAGTATTGGAATGGAGACAGTTTACATTCTAATCTCTAGGGGGAAATACCCCCATCATAAACCATCATAGCTACAACAGTTCCTAGCTGGCAGTTCACTGAAATAGCAGATGATTATTCAACGCAGGCATTTCTCTGTCCCGGAGTCTAATGACCAAACTCACCTAGAGCTGAAATAACCATCTGCCACAGATTGTTCCACATGGTTTGTTTGGGTGTTGTTGTTTTGTTTGATTGGTTGTTTTTTTTTTTTATTTTTTATTCTGAGAAAGAATTCAAAAATGGTATTGGCAAAGAAAGGTGATTTCACAAAAATGACCCAGATTCCAATCTGTATTGCCTCAACTATTATCTTTAAATTATATCTGACTTAGAAGAGGAGGCTGAGAAAGGTACCTCTAAGGACGACCTTGATGGCACAAAGGAAGTTTTTAGTGAATGAAAATAGTCTTGTTCTAATGTTTCAAAGTATAAACAATTTCTAGGAACTCTGACCTGTGTCTCTCATGTTTGTTTTCCCCCTGGTTGCCGTGAAGATGAAGAATAGCTTCTGTGTCTGAGCCACCGGGAGGCAGAAAGACAGTGGTTAATAGTATGGGCTCTGGAGATAGGAAGCGCCATGACTGCAACCTTGGGCAAGTTGCCTCAGTGTCCTCATCTGTGAGATGGAACTAACAAATGTACTTAATTTGGGGCGCATAAAACATGTTCACTGAAGAGTCGCTATTTCCATTATCTGTAGACTCTAGCTCTCAGTCTTTGTACCTTCAAAATAGCTAACGTTTTATGTTCACAAGAGTTTAATGCAAATGTTTAATGATACATATCTAATTTGTTAGACACCCTGGTCAACTCATGCCCCAAATGGAAAATACAATTCAGTGCTGAGATTTGGCGATTTAAAAAAAAAAGTGTCCTTGTTTTAAATAAGAAATGATCCATGTCATTACTGAATCCGAGAACTTTACTCAAGAAGAGAGGGTAGAGATCCTGTAGTCCATGCACTGCAATCTCATCCTCTCATCTGAGGCGGAGGAAGATACGTTTCCAAGAGCTTGAGTGACCTGCTCAATAGCCCAGAGCCAGCAAAGGGCAAACTCAGAGCTGGAATGCCACGTCAACCTGGTGAGAGCATCTCCCATGACTGGAGGCAGCCAAGGACTGAAATAGAACCAGTTGTTTTTGATATGAAAACGAACGTCCTGATGGTTCTGGTCTGGGAGTTCTGAATGCATTTCTGCTAATATCATCACACATTTTATCTTACTTTATTTTGTCTTTACCTGAACGTGGAATGGATTTCCACATGGAGGGGAATCCCAGTCCCTGTGTTCAGCTATCACAGAATCACCCACGCCTGTTTATGCAGGGGCTGGCAAACGTTTTCTGTGAAGGGCCGAAGAGTAAATATTTTCAACTCTGTGGGACATTCAGTCTGTCACAACTACTCGCTCACTGCTGTACCATGAAAGCAGCCATACATATGTAAAGGAATGAGCTGGCAGTGTTCCAATAAAACTTTATTTGTAAAAACAGATGGCAGGTCAGATTTAAGCTATGGGCTATCGTTTGCCAAACTTTGATTAATGCCACCGCTCATGCGATGTTGTCTTTACCTTACTTCCTTTACCCTTTCTCAGCTTAAGCTTCCTCCTTGAAAGAGCGTTCATATTGTTTCAATATTCTTACCAGGATATGATCAATATGCAGTAGAATCTAATTTATTGTACACAAGAAAGAAAAGCCAGTGTGAATTTATGAAAGCTCTAAATTAAGAAATATGTTTAAAGAAATGCAGTTTTATTACTTTCATATACATACAGGAATTGAAATTAAGCCAATAAAACATTTCCAGCTTGTTTTGGCAAGTAGGGGGTAATTCAGACTTACCCAAAAGAAAAGAAGAACTTAAAATTATATAATTCATCAACTGCTTTCATGAGATTTCTTCTAAAGGGATTACAAAGTTTGTTCCCTCAGCTGGTGAAATATGATTCCTACCACTCCTTGTTTCCACTATTAATTGATTTGGTACTTCCTTTGTTCATAGAAAATGCCCAAATACTCCACCAGACCAATTCCTCACAAAATTACTCATGTGATCAGCAAGAGTTTTTGAACTTTCAGAAAAGCTAAATAAATTGTAATCCTAGGACATCACAGATTAATACCATCTTTGCAACGGCTTTACCGCTGCCTCTCCAAGGTCTTCTATCTGACCTTTGGCAGACATTGTGGATTGGTTATTAAAATCCATTCACAACCCCTTTTTCCCTATCCTCCTCTACCTTTGAGGGAGAAAAGCCAATGCATTTGATTTCCCAGTGTCCTCTGAAGCTAAGGTAGGCATGTGACATAATTATGGCCATTGAGATAGAGCTAGACGTCCAGGGGGTGGGGTTCCCTCTTCTTGAATTAAAAGGCAAAACCTCATCAGAGGAAGCCGCATTGCCCTTCCTTCTTTCTACCTGGAATGCAGATCTGACATCTGGAGAAAGTGCAGCCACCTTGAGACCACAAGGTCACAAACATAAGGAAGAGGCCTACATGCTCAAACAGCAGAAGAGAAAGGTGGAAGGAGTCAATATCCCTGATGGCATCATTAAGTCACCATGACAGCCTTGGATCCAGGAATTCTTGCTGTGTGAATCAAATTTCTATCTGTTTAAGTGGTTGTTTGTTTTGTTTATTGTTGTGGCCAATGCAATACTAAGTGATTTAGAAGGTTTGGGGCTTATTTCTTCTACTCTGAGGGTATAGGGGAAGAGAGAAAGGAGAGGGAGAGAATGACTCTAAGCTAAATAGCCATAAAGAAGAGTAATCAGCTTTCAAGTGACACTGTGGCATCTGTGTGGTGCCTGGACTTCCGTGCATGGCCCATGTTACAATGACGTGGGGCTGGATGGGGAGCCAGGGCAGAAATGCCCTAAAGACAGCCATACTCGGTGCACCAAAGAGCCATGGGGAGCAGCCAAATGTCCCCCATTCCTCTGAAAGGGTCACAGAAATGACCCTGAGAGAGGGGAGGTGCACTCAGTTGCATGAGCAGGAAGATAAAGGAACTTTGGGGGATCCAGGAGAGGAGAACTGAGCAGAGAGAAGACGCAGTGTGCATAGATAACTCAGTGAGTCAGACACTGAGGAGGAGGCCCTGAGACCGGCCGACCCCTCCAGCCAAATCCCAGAGCTGGGAAGAACAGATAGAACCCCTTTAACATCTGAGGCCTGAACAGTTGGGGAGATTGTGGCTGCTTCTACCAAAGCCTCTAGGTAGCAGCTGCCCCAAGTGTCCCCAGTTCTCAGTGCCCCTGAGAGCAGTAAGACGGCGTCATGCTTGACCTGAGCCTTACACGGCTTTCTGGTCTCCCAACAGCCCAGAGCACTGAGCAAGAACATCCATAAGCCCTGGCTGGTTTGGCTCAGCGGTTAGAGTGTCAGCCCACGGTCCAGAGAGACCTGGGTTCGGTTCCCGCTAAGGGCACATACCTCAGTTGCAGTTTGCCCCTGGCCCTGGTTGGGGTTGTGTGGGTGGCAACCACATCGATGTTTCTCTCTCTCTCTTCCTCCCTCTCTCCCTCCTGCTCTGTCTGAAGATAAATGTAAAAATGTCCTCTGGTGAGGATAAAAGAAAAGAAATTAAAAAAAAAAAAAGAACATCCATAAGAGCCTGTGTGCCCAAGAGAGGCAGAGAAGTGGCCAAGACTATCCCTGGGTATGAAGACACGCTGTTGGGATAAGGGGGGACACAGAACAACCTAGGTGGACCTAATGTGTGGGGCCACTGCAAGCCTTAGAATGTCAGCAGTGAAGGCACCCGGGGTAGAGGCCAACACTGAAGACGCAGGGCCAGGCCGAAGCCAGTCCCTCCCCCAGGGGCAGAGGGCAGATAAACACTCCAGATGTTTCCCAATCCTGGACAAGAGGGGAGTTTTAATATCTTCCCCAAACCCAGATTTCACAAGATTGTGCTTCTGTTTACCCATATTCCCTTACTGAGATTTTGTCTTCTCACCAAAGACAGCAAGGTCGAAACACGTCAATAAAGGGGAGATGCCTGTGTACCTGATCAAGTGGGAAGACAATCCAGGGTACTTAATATTAGATTCAACCTTTCTCCCAGACCTCTGACGTCCCTATATATTCAAAAATTTCCTTCCTTAGACACACTCCCCTCCACCATAACTTCAAAGGTCTGTGTGTAGAAGAGGGAAGACAGCAGTGAAGGGAGGTCACTAACATTTCTCATGTGACATTATGTGAGGCACCTCATATATTTTAGCTCATTTAAAGTGTGTTTTATCCTCCCTACCAGAGATGAGAAAACTAAGAAGATAAGCAACTTACATATATGCTGCTCATCAAATGTCCTTTGAGAAAAAACACATTCAAAACCTTACTCCACAAAATTGTCATCTGTGTCTGTGACTGTGAAAACCAGTGTCTAGGGGAACGAATGGGCCCAGGCCAGCACAGCCCAGCTCCAGCAGCCAGCAGAAAGAACTCAGCTCTCTACCCTCAGAGAGAACTGCCTTCACTGCATGGGTTTTTGGTTTTGTTTTGCTGTGTCATTTTGTTAGCCCATTTGAATAGCACTTTTAACCTGTTTCCTCTCTTTCCCAGAGAGGAATTAAGGTGTCATCAGTAGCCTTTGGTCCATTCCATAAACAAATGCACCAGTGGCAACGAACAAGGATGCCATTCTGAGGTGCCTCGTTTCTAGTCAACTTCTCCTAATCTCCTTTCTCGTAATTTGGTATTTTCACATGTACAATATCTCCTTGCCCTCAGCCTCTCCCTCTCTCTCTCTGCCCATGTGGTTTGTATCTATTGCCAAATGCTGTAGCTGAAGGCCAAAATATTCCTACATGTAGATATCTTCAGTCCCTTGACCGATACATAACACCTGAGACCCCCTGCCCCCCAAGCCTGCCTGCTGAATTTGTATCTCTGGACATGAAAAGAAGGCCACTTGAACTTGTGTGGAGTCACCTGAGTTGTCGGAAACCTCCCCACGTTCCACAGCAGAAGCCGGCCCAGTTTCCCTGTAAAGGGCCAGGTCATCACGATTCCCAGCCCTGCCACTTACATGATCTGCTTCTGAAGCAGCCATTCTCAACTCTACTGTTTTAGCTCAAAAGCAGCCACAGACAAGCCCAAAGACGGACGTGGCTGTGTTCTAATAAAACTTTATTAACAAACACAGATTTGGCCCACAAGTTCACTGACCCCTGTTCTATGGTCATCTCTGTGAACTACACAAGGGTTATTTGCTCTTTCCTCTCTCTGAAAAAGAATAAATGGGAATTCCTTCCCATTAAAATAGCTCAACCTGGCCTGGCCGGTGTGGCTCAGTGGTTGAGCATCCACCCATGCACTAAGAGGTCACCGGTTCGATTCCCGGTCAGGGCACGTGCCCAGGTTGTGGGCCAAATCCCCAGTGGGGGACATGCAGGAGGCGGCCAATCAATGTTCTTTCTCATTGATGTTTCTATCTCCCTCTCCCTTCCTCTCTCTCTAAAATCATTAAAGAAAAAAATGTTTTTAATAACTATATAAATAAATAAAATAGCTCAACCTATATATGAGCTTCCATATAGGCTGCACATCAAATGTCTCCAGGGAAGAACTTTGAAAACCTTACTTCGTAAAATTATCACCTATGTTTGTGACTGGGGAAGCCAGTGCCCAGGGCCCACAGATGGACCTGCGGCGCACAGCGTTGCTGGACACGTGGCCACACTCGCCATCCCCAACTGCACCGTACAAAAACTGCTGCCTCTCAATTAGCAGAGCAGAAATAGTAGTACTTTCATAATGACTCACACTCTGCAATTTAGGTCATGCCTACGGCAATCAAAATCCTCCACTTAGATTCTCCATGGCTAATTTGATCCCCCACTCTGCCCCTAAACCGGGAGATTTTTTTTAGTTGTTTTCAATTAAGCCAATTTGTCACAGACACCTCTGTTCTCAATAGGGTATTTTCACCCAATTCTCTTTTGTTTTGAAAATAGCAAAGTGGGCGAGATGCATGTGCAAATGTTAGGCTCAAATCACTACAGTGTGTGCAAGGAGTGACTGTAAATAGGGAAGAGACCTCTCAGCAATCACAAAGACACAGACACAGACACACACACACACGCCAGTTGCCTTCATCTATTGTCTCACTATAAACATTGTGTACACACCTCTGAGTGAGTGAAATGTGAGACCCTGATGGGGAGGTGCTGGTGACGACAGCTAGATGTTATCCAGCACCCTTACGGAATGGCACATGGAAGCTCTCCACAAGTGTCAGCTCAAGTCCTCATGACATTCCTGCTCTCCCCATTTACAGAAGAGGAAATCGAGGCTCAGGGCAGTTACATAATATCTACTTTACTGGAAGACTGTAGAACACTGAGGTCAAAAGATAACTCACATATGGGTGAAATTATATGGTCCTTGACTTTTTTCTGGTTACTAGAAGTAAAGAGGGGCTGGGGGAGAGGTGGTAAAGGGTAAAAGGCATCAAATATATGGTGATAAAAGTAGATTTTACTTTGGTTGGTGAACACACAATGCAAAATACAGATGATGTATCATAGAATTGTACACTTGAAAAACTTATATAATTTTATTAACCAATGTCACCCTAATAAATTTAATTTAAAAATTATGTTTACAAGATAGCTCTGAGTTTAACTCTCTATGTTACTAATTTGTGACCTTGAGCAACTTTCTTAACCCTGGGTAAAACTAGGTGTTCTCATGTGTACATGTTGATAATTACATTTTCCCTAAAACTAGGTTGAAAGAATCAAATAAAATATCTATAAAGCTCTGAGTGTGAGGCCTGAGTACATGCACTAGTCTGAACCACATGAAAATGCCAATATTTGACCACTGTTAATCCTACAAAACGATCATTTCCTATGGCTCAAACTGATAATTGCTCAGCAAGTGGTATTGTTAGGAGCATTGTTGTTATTATTGTTCAAGGACAATGGTAGGTGACCAAGAACAGATTTGAATCTGAATTTGACTGATGTAAAGGCCAGTGCTTTTTCTACTAACTTGGTGACTTTCAAAGAAATCCAATGATATTTTTTTACTGAGTGCCCCTTTAATAAGCTGAAACTGACATCAGGGAGCTAATAAATGACAAGAACAACACTGGTATTTTTATTTTACTAGCAGCATTTTATGAACAGGACACAGCCCATTTCATAATCTGCTCAGTATAGCCAAAATTTGTTTGAAGTGTATTAACCAAATGTCAGTTGAATAAAAATGTGAAATGTCTTTCTTCTTTATGTACGAAGGATCATGATCTACTGAAAATTGGGATCTGCCTCATTAGACAGTTATAATTAACTCTGCTCCTAATATTCCACAGAGGAATTTCTTCCCGGTTCATACTTAAGACTAGGAGGAGAATTCAGCAGCATTGGATGAAAAAACAATTAGGTTTTCTCTTTCTCATTCTGTGATGAGAACTGGGAGCAAAAATAACTCTCTTCCCTGGCTGGGGAATCAAAGGGTAAAGAGACTTCCCCTCTAATGCCTGTCTGCTCATTGACAAGCTTAAAAGAAATAAATTCCCATCTGAAACTAAACCATTTCTTGTTATTTTACCATGTTCCCAGTGGCTACATATGTTGAAAGAGTGTAGACATTTTTCAAGCTTGAGTTGTATTTTAGACATCATTCAATCTTACAGATAATTCTAAAAAAGAAGCCTTTCTCTCTAAAAGATCAGATTATAATCTCCAGGGTGTTGCCTCAAAGGATTGTAAAATTCAATCAGAAAGAGGAATTTTCCCATCTGCGTTTTTTTCTAAATAAATAACAAAACACCATTCTAAGGGCAATGTATGGAGAGGAAATACCATGGTCAAGAAAATGTTTGAAAAATATTCGAATGGTATTTTGACTGGAAACCACATGTGTTCTCTGGAACTTTTCAAGATGTTTGCCCCTGGTGTGTCAACAGCCAGAAGAACTCTCTGGAGATGAACTTTTTAAAAGACTGCTATCACTGTGGGCTCCATCAGCCTGCATGGAGCCAAGGTTTGGTTTGGAATGTTGGAGAGAGAATAGTCATGTTTTTGGTGTGTCATTTTTCCCCCATTTTTTGGCTGATCAAGACATAAGCAAATGTAAGTAAAAAAACAGTTAACTATGAGTTAATCTAGATAATCTGATCAAAGGACTCAAATAAGGAGAAGACCAAAGGGAACAGATCTTCAGGAGGAATGAGGGTCATGGGACAGGCCCCCTTTCATCTCTCAGTCACTACTTTGAATATTCGGTTGTACAATTATCAAAGCCCTTTTCATAAGATGCCAAGAGAACATTACACTTATTCTGATCAGCAGAAGAGGTAAGAAGCGCACACCAATATTAGTAAGTGTGAGACTCTTGATTCTAAAAGGCTCAACTTAGCCAATAAATACTCAATGAAATAAATAGAATATGATATAACACTACTAGGCAAATCCTAAGGAGGCAATGTTTCATTTGAAAAGAAAGGAATTGAAGAGAAAACACACTGATTAATAAAACCACATAATATCCAGGGTTCATCTTAGTGATAATAATCCCTCTTTTAGTGCAGACTCACAATCATAAGGGGGTTTCTCTCTCAAATCCCTAGGTTCTATCTTGAACTAAATTAGTCTTTCAAGTCTTGAAACTACTGTAGAGACTCCTTCAGGTTCCCACCGCATATACCTACACCCTCTCCTTCAACATCTCATTGGCCACAGAGTCAAAACCTAACTCCCTGCACTGATTCTATGAAAATCAGTCAGGGTGGATGCAGGGGATGATTTTCAAAACTCTAAAAAAGACTAGCTGACTTAGCAAATATCAATAGTGACCTTGAGAGTATTGATCAAGCTCTGTTCCTCTGTTACAGAGGTAGGGAAATTAAGTAGTCTTCTAAATCATTAATGGATTCTTTTTATGTTCTTTTCAACTCCCCTTGCCCAAGCCAGGCATTTGCATCCCGACATCTTGGTGGGAAATGGTAAGACTTCTGTGAAAATGTTCAGAAGAGAGCCCAGTTTTCTTTCAGCCACTGCTTAGAATAGCCAGGGGAAATTTTATCCATAGTCAACTGAATACTTGCCTTGAAAAGATATATAATTTTTGCTTCCTTTGTGAGGCTGATGGTTAGTCTCCCTTAGAAATTTATTAAAGAGGTGATGACAAAGAAAAGATTTTAGGCACTTAATTTGTAACTAAAAGTTTGCTTGACATTAATTTTTTTTTTTTTTATCTACAAGTTTTCTCTGAAAGTGTTGAGACTGGCATAAAGACCACTTAGATCTAGAGACTGAGAGTCTGTCTGTGCACTGGGGAGAGGCTTACATTAAAAGTGCAACTGTATTGCCTGGAAGAAATACAATGTCATGTCCACTCCATCCACTGCCACCCTAATATGTAACCTATTTTGTTAACCAACCACCTGAAAAGGCCCTGGGAAGAAAGTAGTAAGTGCTGTTATGGGTAGGAAGATGGAAAAGGGGTAAGAAAATTTAGGGTTAGAATGGGATTGACTATAATCTCTGTGGCCAGAGGGCAAGAAAGGCACAGTAGTGGGGCAGAGAGGGAGGAGCTGCAGGGATATATACAGTGAAATGTGTGCAAGGGCCAGCAAGCCCTCCTGGATCTAAGTCTGTCACTTACTGCAGCTGACCTTGGCAAGTCGTTTCCCCAAGGAAGCTGTACTAGGCCGTCTCTGACACCCCGATTCCAGGTCTAACACCAGAGGTTCTGTGACCCAAGCTTGTCTTTCTCTGCCATCTCTGGACCAAACCCTGACGCTCAGCATTTTCAGTTGGTAGATGTGTAGATAGCTTCCTCTACAGCCAGGTCAGCAAGGCATTCTGCCTTCTTATACTCAGCTCTGGACTATCAAGATCTGGCACAGATACAGTGAATTCAGTTCACCTCACTGAGACTTCTGGCGGTTCCCCAGCAGCTCAGCAATTTCACAATCTGCTCAGGCTGAAGCTGGTCATTCCTTCAGGCCACTCCGGGACAGGCAGCAGCTGCTCCGTGTGTCCCTGCCAGCCTCCCTGCTTCTTCTCTCCTCTTCCTGTTGTGCATGAGAGGTGGACACCTCAGCTCCTGCCATGCCACTCCCTAATCTTTCTTCAACTTGCTTGGATCTTGGCCTCTCAGCCATGCTGCTCCTCCGCAAAGCCCCTCACGGCCACCACAAAGGCCTTCTACACAGTTCTCAGTGGCCTTTCTTCCAGTGTCTTCCAGCTGATCAAGCTAAGGACTCTGGCACAGGTGATCACACCTACTTCTACATTTCTCTGCTCCCTTGACCTCCCTAACACCACATTCAGGCCTCTCTACCCTCAATCTGGCTATGTCCACACTGCCTCCTCCACAGTTTCGGTTGTCCCCAAGGCTCTTTGTTCCTTATTCTCTGCCAGCTCATTCACACTCCAGGCTCTTACCTCGAGTTAGAGTGGCTTCCCAATCAATGTCCTTGGCCTATGTTCTAATTCCCTATTTCTCAGTGCTGAGAAACAGACACCTGTTCTGTGGTGGGCTGGAACCCTACATTCCACTCACAATAGGTCATGAAGCTGACAAAGCCCCTCTCCAGGCACCCTACAGGAATAAGTCCAGCCCAGGCCACCCTGTTGTCCATCCTTAGTCAGTCTACCTGGACATTACTTGACACCTCTCTGTCCTCATGCATCTTGTGTCTCAAGCACATAAGACCCTGTTCCCACAGAACACCCACCTTGCCCTCATTTCACATGCTCAAACCTCTGCACAGAGTTCCTTTTGCCGCCTCCCAGCCTGGGTGACTCTTACCTTCGACAGCCAAGCTCAGGTGCCCCCTTCTATATAAAGCCAGCCCTGAGTCTCAGGCTGGGGCAGCACGGTCTCCACCAGAGCCCCAGAACAGACACTGATGACAGAGCATATCACACTGTTCTCTCTGACTGGACTTTCAGTAAATACTTTGGAAGGGTGACCCTCCCTCTCAATAGTCCCAAAACATAGAGTAGACACTCAGCCAAATGTCTGGAAAATGGCAGACTGCCTCAATGAATCTGACCAGCATCTAGTAAATTTACATTTTTGTTCATTTAATTTTCATTTTCCTACTAAGTATTTTACTACTGGTCTCTGAAATATTTTAATTCCCAAAGATATGATATTATAACATAATAATTATTATAATGATTAAAATAAATAATAATAAAAAGAATACTTGTTTAATGTTGTTCTTATGCTTACTATGTGCAATAATAGTAGATAATACATAGTGTTAGCCATATGCCAAGCTTTCTTCTAAGGCCTCAAGTGTTAACTTGTTTAATCTTCATATAATACCTCTTTCTTAATCCTCACAATCTATAATGTAGGATAATTATCACCACTTTTTGCAATTAAGAAAACAGAGTCTTTGAGAGGTTAAGACATTCACCAAAGGTCACGCAGCTAATAAGGGGTGGTTATTGAAATTGAAAGTTCAGTGTTTGGCCTAATTTTTCACTTCTAAGACAATGAGATGAAAAAAAAAACACATACAGAGTTTATTAAGACACACTCAGCCGTAGTCATCACTGTTTATGAAACAGCATTCCATCATGACCCAGTACCCTAAATATCTGAGAGATCTGCTCACGTCATCCTAATTCTGCAGACGGGCAAAGAGCCAGTGACTAGCTCAGCCTAGGAGCCATGTCCCCTGGGTCCTGAAACTCCTGAGCTGGCACCGTTCAGTTGTGTCTGTCATTATACATGAGATCATTTTGCACCTGGTCGTTTTGTATACGCATTGTTTTTGGTAGCAGATTTCAAGCTTCCAGAAACGATGAAAGCATGAAAATAGAATTGCTTCTTTCTTGGTTCAAAGACAATGAGATGTCAATGAAAAAGATCAGAATTGAGAGTAGGTTTTAGACAGGTTTTTCAAGAAGCCCACAACTCCTTACTGAGAGCTGGCACGTCCACGGTTCCGTAAAGACCACAGGTGTTTGCAGTCACAGACACGTGATGGTCAATGCGAGCTGGAAACCCACAACGCAAACATGCTCAACATCAAATCTTTCTGAAACACAAGCTTTTATCCCATTGTCCCTTTTTGAGTTTTGAGACAGCACCTTTCTTTTCATAGATCAAAATAACAAATGGGAAAAAAGCGAGAAAAGAATAAATGAAAGGAATAATGATCCTGAACATCACTGAAAATGTGTAACTGACATCTGCTCCAATTTGGACCCTGGTCTCACCACTTACCACATATACGTATGGGACCCCAGGCACATTACTCCACCTCTTTGTATCTCAGGTTCCTCACCTGTACTTCCTCATCTAACTCGTGAGGTTGTCTAGGGTATTAAATGAGATGAGACATGTAAAGTTCGGAAACATGCTTGGAACAGAGCAAATGTTCAGTAAATGATAGCAATTGTGGTGGTGGTAATTTTACGACATACAGTTCACCAACTTGATCATTCCCAGGGGACTCGGGGAGTGTGAGACTCTGAGATGCGATGGGTTGGCAGGGAACAATGACAGGGATTGGAGGTTCACACTGCAACGCAAAGTGCTCTGGTTTCCTGGGTTTGTGCACAGGCATGTGCGACTGGGACTTCCCAGGTCATGTCTCTAAAAGATTCCTCAGTTCCTTTCGCACTGAACTTGCAATAAATTCTGGTGCACACCGCCGGGGAGAGTCTCCGATAGCATGGTGCATGTGGGTAAGTCAACGATTTGGCTGGGAACGAAAGAAAACTCAGCCTACCCTTTGTCTACAATGATTAGTTGTCCCTGACTCTCGAAATCGATGTTTTAAGAACAGTTAGTCCAACACTAATGTTTTCCAAGGACATTTTTCTAATGCAGTTTAAGTTATTAAAGAATGAATAAAAATTTCATAGGAAGACAGAAGACACAATCCACAATTGAAAAGCATACACCATAAACACTGTGTAATTAGGAATTTCTCACACTGGAAGGTTCTATAGGCCAGTATTTTGGAGGCCCAATTGGAAACCAAATCTTCTATGAAAGCATCTTGATAGCATGAGCCAGAAGTAATCTTTCTGTCTGAAGCCCCACAGCGACCCCTCTGTCCCTCTTCTAGAAGATGTTACGCACACCCTTGAGTCATACAGGAGCCACTTAACTGCAAGGGCTGCACAGCACTTTGTTAGGCATCATGACACAGTCCTTTGTCTATGTATACGCGTAGCAGGCCCTTCACACTCGTTTACTGAATCGGTGAATGCACGCCTGAGATTCAGAACGCAGACCCTCGGGGCTCGAACCAGCATGCCTGATAAAGCCCGCTGGAATGAGGCCGCAGACCTGCTCCTGGAAACGATCAGTTCTGACCTGTGCAGCGTGCTTTTGCTTTTAGATTTACCATTCCTGTTGTTTAAATGGGGGCAAAGAAGTGGGGACGATCCTTTCCAACCGTTCTGTGATGTGGTTTGCATTTTTAAATCTCTGCGAACATCATCTGTTTATAGGTCTCGGGAGAAATACAATGGAGAATTAAAGGGCCTTCTCTCACAAAAGGCATGGACGCGAATTAAACAGGATTTATGATTCTGCTTCTCCTCTCTTTTCCTCCAACCTCCCGGAGAAAATGGAGTCTACTGTATAAATGTGTTTGCCAAAAACATTTTATAAATGCTCAGTTCTCAAAGTAACTAAATTGTGAGAAGGAAAGAATGCTCAGTACGATCTGAATAAACCCCTAAAGGGCTTATTTATTTTCCCAATCGATCAGAATTAAAATGTTAATAACTTAAATGGATGGTGTTCCAGTATTTTGATTTGTACTGGACATTGGACACTTTTGTCATCATAGATGAACACCAACTAGTTGACATACATTAATTATTAAACACTCTATCCGCACCCCTCAGGAGAGGTCCCTGAAGAGAACCAAGTTCTGAGCCTGGGGCCTTGCTCATGGGAACCACTAAAGAAATACTTGCTGAGTGTGCAGCAGGTAAATAAACACTTTTAAATACGCACGCAGGAAATATTTGTCTGAATGAAGGTCCTTTCTCTCTTCGTACATATATCCAAACGCCTCCCAGAGTAACTGCCAAACTCTACACTGAACATGCGTAATCCCATTTCACTCCCGCGACGCAAGGACAAAGAAGCACACGCCCAGCTAGGACCGGAGAGGACACTCCCGGAGTCCACACAGCCTGTCACCCACCTCCTGGCATCTGAACCTAGGGCTGCCAGGCTCTGCCCATGCCTCTCCATCAAGCCATGCTGCCTCTGCCCACAACACTTCGGAAACTCAATTTAAATCCTACCTTTAGGGCCCTCTGATATTAGTTTGAATTACAATAGTGCTCCCTTAGATGTGGTTTTGCTTTTCACGGTTTCAGTTACCCAGGGAAAACTGTGGCTCGAAAATATTAATCGGACAATTCCAGAAGTAAACAATTCATAACTTTTAAATTGCACACTGTTCTGCGTAGCATGATGAAACTTCAGACCATCCTGCTGCGTCCAGCGAGGGACGATAATCATCCCTTTGTCCAGAGTATCCACTTAGTATATGCTCCCTGCCAGCAGCTATTTTAGTTATCAGATTGGTTATGAGAGAGAGAGAGCGAGAGAGAGAGAGAGAGACCACATTCACATAGTTTTTATTAAAGCATATTGTTATAATTGTCCTATTTTATTATTAGTTATTGTTGTTAATCTCTTACTGTGCCAAATTTATAAATGTAACTTTCTCAGAGGTATGTGTGTATAGGAAAAAACATAGTACATGAAGTGTTCAGTACTATCTGCCATTCCAAGCAGCCGTGGTGGTCTTGGAACGTGTCCCCTTTGCATAGGTGGGGACTGCTGTGCTTGAACTCGGTCATCCCGCTTGGCAGTCCCATCTCCAGCTGTGCTCCCCAGCCCTCCACTGCTCTCCTCCCGCCCCCAAGTCTTCTTTCTACAACACACACATACTTAGGATGCTCCTCCCATGTCCGCCTCCTCCCACGAACAAAGTACTTCAGGTTGATTTCTATCTAAAGGGTATCCAAGGGCCTCCAAGGTGGTCTCCCTAACTGCCCTCCAGTCTCTCCTCCCAATTCTCTGCACCCATTCTCTGCTCAGCCAAACCAAGGTCCTTACAGGTGTGAGTGCCACAAGATTTCTCATATGTCTTGGAATCCTCCTGTCCTCCTTCTCCCTGCTCTTCCCCCAACCGCACATTTTGCAAGCTCCAAAGCCCCTCCAATGTTCTTCTTTAGGACCAAATTCTAGGTTAGTTTAGATGTTCTGCTTCAGGGCTCCCCCAGCAACCTGCATGTACCTTCTCTCAATGCACTTTTCAAACTATGTTTAAAGTAACCACTGACCCTATATTTTCCCAGTAAAGTATATGCTCCTGGGGAGATGAGACCATCTGACCCAATGTTCAGTTTAGATACTCCTTTGTAAATAAATAAATGTAAGTAGGAAGGAATAACAGTAAACACTCAACCTTTGGGTGGTGAATATGACTCAGAGAAATAACTGAGAATTATTCCGAGCCAAGTTGAGTAAATAATGTGAGTGATAAAGCTGGGAAACACTGTTTAGGGTCCAAAACTCATTCAACAAAAATACATTAAAATAGAGACCATTGTTGAGAAGCGGAAGTCAATCCTTGTAGGTACAAAATGTCCCTTCATAGGCTGCTCAACAGTCAATAAACACCTGAGAGCAAATGTCATCAGTAGTACTTATTACATTATACTTTAGTGACCTCTCATGTTGGAGGTGTGGGGGCAATGAGAGATTATTCACAGAAAGACAAATGCAAGTATTTCTTACTGGAGTAACACATTCTAGAAGCTTCAGCAAACCTCAGTAAGAGTCTCTCTTGGACTCTCGTATCTGATCTACCTTCTCACACTCGGGGAAGTCGAACCCATGTTCCCGCCCACTTCAAGACATAAGCCAATGGACAACATAAGACTTAGCATCATAGCTTGATCAAAGGTATCAGTTTAAGAAAAATAATTTCTACAGAAGTCAGTTCTCACCAAGCCATTAACAATATACCTGAAATTACTTGCAAGTTAATGTACGACACCAGGCTGGGCTGTTATACTACAAATGCTGAGGCAAAGAGACGTCATGTCAGAAAGTGTGGCACTTGGTGAGATGACAAGTAAAATGGTATTTATCATCCATATCCACAGCTTAATGGACATGGGCCATATCTGTAAAGGAAGGGTGATTCAGCCCGTTAAGTATGCAGAACATCATCTTTCAACACAAGATGGTCCTTGATGATTTTTTTTATATCCAAGGGCTCCATCCAAGTGGAGAAAATGCAGAAGCAGAACAAGCTACAGCTTTCCTGCTAGAGCTACCAGCAGCACAACCGGGCACTGCTGGCAGAGGGGAGCTGGCAGCACCTGCTGCATCCTTGCTCCCTTCACAGTTCTGTCCCCACAGGAGGCCACACACTCATTCTTAACTCTTGCTTTCCCTTTTCTCTACTCATTTGTGGATGTGTTCACAAAGTTTATTGAGCGCTAGATTTCAAGTGTGTTCAGATTAGAAATTTCCAAAATTAAGTTTTCTATAAAAACCTGAGTCCTAGCAAGTCCACGTTTTTGGCTTGGTAAGCATTCTCTGGTGAACTGGAGATGAATTTTCTGTCTATTAAGGAGACAAACAGCAACGTTTTCATTTGGTGAAACTTAAATCCCAAACCCTGCTCCTTCCTCCCACTGATATTTTTTTCTAGGAGGCCATCTTATAAGCCTTTGACAAGTCTCTCTATACAAATATTTAGTTTTAAAACACCCTCCAAACTATTACCTGAAAGTCTTCCATTTAAAAAAATCATTACAAATGGCCATGTTATAAATGACTTGACCAGCGAAGAGATCCCCAAGTTAAAGTGAAAGACACTAAGGGAATTACCATAACAAGGCATTAGTTTCTTGTTGAATCTTTTGATCTCAGTTAATATAAAAAAGACCCTCCAAACTTGATGTTATCTTCTATTTACCGCATTTAAACGAAACATACACTTAAAAAAACTAAAGAACTCTCTAAACTATGTCAGTTATATCCCTACGTTGTGCCTTGGTTATCCTTGATATAGTTATACCAGTTGTACGTGGGCCCCCCAAATCAGTGCAAATACTTGTTACTGTTTCCACCAGGGGGCATTCATCTCACGGTAAATAAATATTTTTCAATTATGGCCAAATTCAGGAACAACAGAAAAAGTATTAGTTATACTGAAATGGCTAAAATGCATATTTTGTTTATTAATCTGCAAATTCACACTTGCAATGGGAAACAAGAAAGTTAAGTCTTTTAGTGGGTAGCTCTGGAATTAGATGCTTCATATATATAAAAAGATATATGATGTATGAAAAAATTATTCTTATGTTCTAAAAGGTAAGACATACTAGAGAATCTAGTGACCTCTTCAGAAGTGTCAACAAAACATACAGATAAAGATCGCCCGCTATAATTGTAGACTAATTTTAGGGGTTCTAATTAATTTTAAATTAATTTGGAAGATATAACTGACAGTTTCTTAAGATTCTTCCCCATCCTGAAAGTATTAACAGACTCCCACAAAGGCAAAGATTATCCTTTTTTTAAAATGCCTGCTTCTCAAAGGCCATATCATCTTTCTCGTGACTGGTGACTTTGCACACATAAGATTTGGACACTGGAAGACAGAATGGATACTATATAACTTCTTTGGCAAGTTATGAAGAGAAGAAGAAGAGACAATGGACATGCCATACATTTACCATTTTACACTGTGAATCCTGACAGTCTTGCATACACAGTAATATCCGTGTGAAGCTACAACAGTCAGAAAGCACTCAGATACCGAATTCCTGAGAGAATCTGTACCAGAACCACACCTTTTCTTGTTTACCTACCAAGATAATCTCACTCAGAGTTTTCTATATCCCTGAAATTACCATTGACTCATTCAAGCTGGAAAACTTCTCATTGTTTCTTTACAAGATGAGAGAGAAGAAAAAAACCAGATGGGATAGTTCATATTTCTATCTACAACCATCTAATACACTAGCCCTTAACTAGGAATCAATACATCAGGAAGGACTATTGATTAATGAGATCTGGCACCACCCCCATCCCCCACTCTGATGGCAGCTTTGAACATATCTCTGCCCTCCTACACAGTGTCCACTGATACACATAAAAAGGAAGTATCTGCAGTGGGAATCACAGATTCTTAAGATCAAGTTGTGAGGGAGCTGAACCTTGGTATTCCCTTGAGCTAGAATTCTTTTCTGCTCCCTTCTCACCTGTCCTAACAGAAGCCAAACCAGTAACCTGTTACAAAATATGTGGGAGGCTGAATGGCAGGTTATTTCATTAGATATTCCACCTGTTTGTTCTTAAAAGGCAGGGGTTAGCCAACTTTGTCTGGAAAGGGCCAGATATTAAATATTTTAGGTTTTTTGAGCCATATGGTCTTGGTTACAATTACTGCTCCTGCCGTTGTAGCATCATAACACCCATAGACAACTCATAAACAAATGGGTGGGGCTGTGTTTCAATAAAACTTTATTTACAAAAACAAACAACGGGCCAGATTTGGCCTTAGTTTGACAAACTCTGTTTTAAGGAAAGAGCTCAAGTTTTGTTTCTTCTCCTGCAGTGGTGGAACTGACATGCAGTGCAGCCCAGAGGTTCCCTGATAAGCAAGTGTGTTCATAACCAGAATTTTAAGGGAAAAAAATACTGTAGAGTCCCATCTAGAGTGACTTATTTTCTATTCCCAACGCCAGCTGCCACAGGCACTTCCCTGACCCACTAAAGGTGTGGGATGTTATTGCTGGCCACGGTCAGGAGTGTCTTGGTTTCTTCTTTGCACACCTAGCATTTGCTTTTATCAGCAGTGGACAGAAATATCTCCCGTTTCTCCATAGAGGACATCCAACGTGGCATTAGGATTTTAGACCCAACACACTTGAGAAGAGTTCTTCTAACTTGCACATTCTTTTTCTAACCAGGTGCCTCACCTCCTTGCTCCTGAACATCTGAGGAGCAAGTCGAGTCACCGGCATCCAGTTGAGCCTTTAACCAACCCACTGCTGCTGTTTCCACGACGGGACACAGAGAACACGCCGAGGACACATGGCCTGGCAGAGCACACCTTCCTCAGAGAACCCTGCCCCTCTTACAGAGCAAGAACACTCGGTGAGTCTAGACAAATATGTGGGACCAATGCAAAGCCCTCTTTTTAAAACTTCATGTCTATTTTGTCTATTTTTACTTTCACCAAAAAAAGGGAAGATGGGAGTGAGGGGTGACTGGAAACTGACCTCTTGAATTTGGCAGATGAGCTGACATTTCAATGGGGCCTCAGCCTAAACAGCAATCTCTTGCTTGTTAAAGTATTTGCTTTATACAGGAGAACAAGCCCCCTTGGAAATGGGTACACTTCATTAATAGGGAAAAAAACAAGTTGTAATGGAACCTCTGAATCATTGTTCCCAGGCTTCCAACAGAGTTAATGTAGACCCTTCAGGATACACATCTATGTTGTCTGGACGTTTTATTATTATTACTTGTTAACATTTTTTACTCTAGTCCGTGTACCCAGAAATGAGTATTTTATAAATCTGATAAATAAATAATTGAAGCCTCCTAAACAATATCAACGAAGAAATAACGAACAAAATAACAAACAAACAAAAATCACCCAAAGGAGAAGGAAGGAGGCACTCAAACCTGCGGGGAAGTCACCGTCCCCCTGGTAAATGCTGGGGGAAGAGGCAGAGGCCAGGGAGAGCGCATCTCACTGGGGTGGGCTGAGTGCAGCACGCTGGATCCTTCCACTTGGCCCTCAAGGAAGAGTAAATCAGCCCACCAGGTCAGGCTCCACGTGATGGGACAGACAGGCCGGAAGAGGGAAACAACGTGGGTGCCCACGCAGCGAAGTCCACCAGCGTGAGCTGGGCAGTCCCCGCGGGAGGGCGGCTTGCTCACCGTGAGCATCACTGGAGCTGCAGCGTCTGGGCTCACACTGAACTTCTCTGGGAAAATGTTTCTGTCAACACAGCAGTAAAGCACTCCAGAGGGAGTCTTTACGGAGCTCGCAGCCAAACTGAGCCCTAGGGGAATTCCACGGTAAGTCTCTTGAAGAGGTATAAAGCCTCATTAGTGCAAAGAGGATTTACTATGCTCCTGGTCCAACCAAGAATGCAGGTGCCTTGTTCCCAAATTTGTGATTCATTATGATTCTGCAGATCACCCAATTGTAAGGGATCATCACTGGTTGGTGCCTGAATAGCCTCTCTCTCTTCTAAAAATATCACTGACCATCAGAATGCACCTCAGCCCTTTCCATAGAGGAGAAATGTGCTGAGCTGGTGGGTGGTTTATTTAAAGAAAGCAAACATTCAGGCTGGTTAGACCCACAATGTAAAGGAAGACTTTTTAAAAAATGAAATCATACCATTCAAACCAAGTTCAAAAATCATTTAGGCTACCATTCTGCCTTAAGGTAACTCTATCTAAAATCTCCAGGGGCAAACAGAACGTAAGTTATTGTAAAAGACTTTAAAAACAAACTTTTACAAGCAAACCTTCAATAATCAAACTACCTTCACTTGTCAAAAAAAAAACAAAAACAAAACAAAAAACAACTGCTCATTAGGGCTGTTTTGCAATGGGTTGCTGGGGCTGGCTTAGACTAGTTGGGTAGATTTTTCAGGAATTTTGCGAACTAGGTGACTTCACACTGGTAGACTGAAATCAACCATGGTAGGAATACTTGCACCATGAAAATCAGCAAACAGTACAATGTAGAGCCCCAGCCCGGCTCCACCCCTGGGAGCTGAGTATTAAGTATTTCTTAATGTACCATTGTCACGGGCTCTGTGAAGCTGCTCCAGCTTTCTCTTCTTCAAATGCTCACATTCTCTGCGAATGGAGAAAAACTCTAGAAGTCAAAGCAGAAATCTTCTTTACCATTTTCTGGAAGATTTAGCCTCTACTGAGAGCAAGAGGAAATCAACTGCTTTGCAAGACAATCCCTTTACAACAACAAAACTGCAGCATTAGAAAGACACCATTCGCCCCAGCTCACCTGGGCTATTCTTCCTATTATTTGCCAATCTGTGGAACATCATTTAGGCCCTTCAGAGCTCTCAGAATTATGTCATCTCTCTCAATCTTCAGGATAAGAATGGGTTCAGTACTTGAATGGTACAACTGAGAATACAAGTTGCCACAGGTGACCTCACTGCTTATGATGCACAACCCTACTTGCCCTTTAATATAATTTGTCCCTTCCAGTAAGAGCTAAGCCGAGTGCCCAGACTGAAGTTATTTACCTCCTGGAGTCTTTCAGATGGAAATAGCCCTTAGTACAACCTAGGGATTGGGAAATGTATCCTCCATGACTTCTAAAAAAGAATTTATTGGCTCTAAAACCTAATAATAAAGATATTCCAATACCAACTGTTGGGAGACGATTCTCCACGGGTCCCTTGCATTTCTGTATATCTTATAAAGAGAGGGACTGACTGCCTTTTGTTCTGGATTATTATTTTGAGGAAGTTTGTATAGCAAACAGCCTTAGAAGCTACAGATAATATGTCCAAAGCAAAAGGAAAGCATATTTACTGCCCATTAAAAGAGTCAGTGTTCCTTTTCTATAACAAAGAGTACATGCAGTCATCCTTCTGGGCCCATCTGCATCACCCCCGTGGGACTTGGGGCAGAGAGAACTAATTCTCATATGCTGCTCATTCTGTTTTCCATGGCATGAGTAATAAAGTCCCT
This sequence comes from Tadarida brasiliensis, assembly GCA_030848825.1. Lineage (NCBI taxonomy): Eukaryota > Metazoa > Chordata > Mammalia > Chiroptera > Molossidae > Tadarida > Tadarida brasiliensis. Next base: position 37,581,110 of record CM061269.1, read on the forward strand.
TGTCTCTGACCCAGGAGTCTCATGTCCTCTCCTGTCTCATGCCCCCATCTATGAAATTGTGGCAGGCTAACTTGTTAGCCTGCTAGTAGAGTAAAAGCTCAGACCTGTCACACTTCTTGACACCTGTTACCTATAAAGCTTTTAAAAATTAATCTATATCTATAGTTATATCTCTCTCTCTATTTCTATCTGTATCTATCCACCTACCTATCTATTGAATAAGAACTAATTGTGCCTCTCGGGGATTCTTTACAGCTCTCTTGGGCAATAATGTATAAGACATCCCACAATGACTTACAAGAATGAAAAGTGCAGAGCTGTTCACTCTATTAAAGATATACATGTGAAACTAGCCCAAACGAGCAGGAACAAAACGATCCTCTGTGTACCCTCGGACAGGGCTTCCCAAACTTTAAAGAACATATAAATCACCTGGGAATCTCATTAAAATGCAGATTTGGATTCAGTAGAGCTGGGATGAGGCCCAAGATTCTGCATTTTTAACAAGTTCCCAAGCAATGCTGATGATGCTGGTCCAAGGACCACACTTTGATAGCAAGGCTCTAACAGCAACTAAATATAAATTGTATGCATGTTAACACAGATATTTGCATAAACTCCAACATTTTTTAAACTGATAAGTACAGATTACTATACTTGATCTTAGCCAAAAGGCCGTGAAGCGATAAATTCGAACATTTTTAACAAAAGTATCTGCAACAACCCAGGAAGACCATATAAACCCGAGAACTCTTCTATTGGCTTAGTCAAGAATACTAAAACAATTCCTGAGAACATGATCATGAGTGCTTATATACGTATATGAGGACAATATCAATATTTGTTGCGAATTATCCTTTAGTCTACATTATAAACCATTCTATTCAAAGAAACAGGAGCAAAGGAAACACGCAGAAGATCTCCCTAGGTTATGTAGAGAGTCTGCAAGCGTTAAATAAACAGGGCAAACGACAACTCTCATGGTTAATGTTGCCGATAATTATATCTCTGGCCAGGCTAATGCTGATGACCTAAGCATAACAGGGAAAGAGAAAATAATATATGGACATAAGATAGAGTTTGAAAAACTAAATGTGCTTGCTGTCAGGGAAAACACAGTGGCTGGGAGGAGGGCCGGACTTGTGGTCCCCACTCTGTCATTCCCTGGCTGCAGGGGCTGAGGGAGGAAGAGGCCCTTCCCACTGAAAAGTGATGGGTAGAGCAGTTACTCCAAGATCCAGACCCCTCGCCACTTCTTTTTGTTTATTCGTTTATTTTGTTCTTTATATTCCACGTGTCAGTGAAATCGTACAGTATTTGTCTTTCTCTATCTGACTTATTACACTTAGCATAATACCCTCTAGGTCCCCTCGCCACTTCTTAACTCCCATCTCTAGGCCTCGGTCACCTGCAGAGGCAGATGCTCAGCCTCATAGATCATTTTTTAAAGACTGTCATCAGCCCAAAGAAATGAATCTTTCCATCTCATCTCATTCACTTGGGGAAAAGTTTGTGTGCTCGTTTGAAAAGCACAAGAGAGAGAGGACTCAGAAATAAATTTAGAAAGGTGGAAAATATATTTGGGGATTTTATCAGGAAATATGGAGTAATGCTTTTGCTTTGTTCCTTGTCTTTCTTCCATTGTCTCCCTCTTTCCTTTCTTTTGACTTCTTTTCTCGGTCCTATCCTCTCTCCCTCTCTCTTCGTTCTCTCTCTACAAAAAAGATAACCAGGGAGGCAGCAGGTGTATTTCGGTATTCCACACACCAGTTTCTCATGAGGTTAGTGACTGTCACTTTTGAAAAGATTTCTGTAGTCACATATGCTTAAGAAATCCTGGGTTAAATAAAGTTTATAGGTTTCTTTATTGTCTCAAGCCTTTAACAAACAGGCTGATGTCCACCGTGACTCTCCGGACGGGGCTGTGGGGTGCTGCGTTTTCCATATTCGACCCATAAACCCCCTCCACCCTCCACCCCCGCTGGTGTTCTGAGGAACTGGCTGAGAGGGAGTTCTGATGCAAACTTTCAGATGCTGGAGCCAAGCTGTGGTGTTTAAATTCGTTCCCCCTGGAGCAAGCCTCGTGGCCTTGGACAAGTCACATAACTCAGCCTTTCAGATTCAGAGGAGATGTGAATCCCTATCTCCTGAGGGCTGGCTGAAAAAGTGTTCATCTTACTAAAGGCAGCTCTTGGAGAGGGGGCCACCAGCCTCTCCTGACTTCACCCATGTTTCAGGACTGGACCTGTGTCTCGTCCCGTCCACTCACATCTGAATATTCCCTTCCAAGGGCTGCCCACCAGGCTGTATTTGTCTGTGGTACGTCCCAACAGATGACATTTGCCAAATGAATGAGGGAAAGAAAGGAAATATTGAGACAGAAAGGTCACAGAGAATAAACAAAGGCAGGAACGAGGCCAGGCCAGAGAGAAGGGGCATGACTGTCCTGAGTCAGGTCCGGCTTTACCTCTTAGGGAAACATGGACTCAGGCAAGCGAATTTGTCTCCCTGGGTCTCAGGCAGGGTCCCCACTTCAAAAATAAAGACCAGATGCCCATCTCGCAGAGCTGTGTTACGGAATCAGGGGAGGTCACATATGTAAGCATGTGGCACAGAACCTCGCACAGAGTAGGAACTCAGTAAGAAAACAGTAAGTGTTCTTTTTGGAACTAAGTGGGGGAAGCAGATGCTATTATTCTCAAAACAAATTCTCTGATTTTCAGATTAGAAAATGGGTATCATAATCCTTCTGGGGAAACCCCAGGAAAAGAACTATACACAGGGAAGAGAATTTCCTTCCCCACAACTGACTTCATATGTGCCCAATGACTGGTGGAGGGGGTGGGGGGGGGGGAGAGAGACTGACTATTGGATTCCAAGAAGATTAAAGACAACAATGAAAAAAACAAACATTTCAAGTGTGCTGAATAAGGACTTCTACCCTGTCTCCTCACAGAAGTCAGATAGAGAGATCACTTGCCTAAGACAGGACTCCCACCTCCTCCACCCACTGCTGTTCTCTCCCCACCCTTATACACTTATTAATCTATCGTCTTCTCCCTCATAGCAATGGAAGCTCCACAAGTACGGACTTGCTCTGTCCTCGGGGTCTGTTACAAGCTGGCCCAGAGCAGGCTCTCAGTAAATATTTGTTGAAGGAATCAACGAATCCCACATTAGTTATTTAATAAGCATGACCACTCAAGGATTTATAGCCCATTAAAGCAATATGAAGACCATGAGACCACAATTTTTTTAAAAATTAGTAATGTTATTGTAACTCAAATGAACAGCTTTATTAATCACTTCCAACTTTAGTAACAAATCAAGGAAGAAAGGAAAAAAGTCTTGGCAGGAGCCAAGAAATCACCATAAACATGATCACACTTCACATTGAGATGTCCTAACCCTTTTCATAGACTCTCTTATCAATTTCTAAATTCAGTGGCTCCGCTGTGTCCTCAGGACCAATTCCAAACTCTGTAACATGGCAGGAAGGCCCTTTGCATCCTGTCCCTTGTGCATCTCACCATCATCTCCACCACTGTCCTCTTATATCTCCACTCCAGCAATATCCTAACAACCCCAACACGAACCTCCCTGCCTGGATAGATGCCTCCTCCTCCATCTCATCCATGTGGTGAACTTCTACTCATCCTGCCAGACCCCATTTGAAGGTTGACTCCCCTGTGAAGCACTCCCTGATTTTTCTGGACAGAATGAATCAGTTCCCTTCTGCGCGTGGCTGTTTAGACCATCTATTGCCATGCTATCCACTTGGATGTCAGTCCTCCTCTAGACCACAAACTTCTCAAAGACAAGCAGTGATGTACACACACTTATTTTCTGCATCTGGCACATTGTACACGCTCATAATATGTTTATCAGAAGAACAAAGAAATGGATGCATAACCACTGTTACACTTTGTCCCCCCTCATCACTGTCCCCCCCACCCCCAGCTAATGGATGACCTTACAACCAAAGACAAGTGACTACTGAAAAGGCTCAGAGTAAACTTCACGGAGCACATAACATCTGCTAGGTACTGTCTTACTAACCCTTGGGTTACCCTCAGAAATCCTCTCTGAAGTTGGTGCTGTTACGCCCATTTTACAGATAAAGAAAATGAAACTCAGAAAGGTTAAGTCACAAAAAAGAATCTACCAAAATTTGGAGTCAAACCTGCTCCTCCCATTATCCTGGTTTGCCTCAAATGCAAATTCCATTTTATTCTTTATCAGTTCACAGGATGTTCTCTTTTCATCTGTCCTCCATCATAATTCTCACCTTTTAAACTATGTCCCCAAGTGGCCCAGATGGCATCTGTCTTCCAAGCTTCTCTTAGCCTACTGGACAGAACGCACATCCCTCTCTCCTCAAGATCCTCTTGCTCCAAAAGCCTGACTAAATGTTTCCACTGCCTTCTAGTTCTTCAGAATTTCTTCTTCCCAAGTCACCTCAGTGGCTTTGAAACAATTTATAAAAATAAACCATGAATGCCAAAAAGACATGGAGCGTTCCTCTGTCCCTATAGTTCAGTTCAGTTAACAAAGGCATTTACTGAGGCTTAATTCTGCCTTGCACATTACCACGTACTGAAGACACAGAGATAATAGAACAGAATTGTTGACTCTGAGGAGCTTTCAAGTTAATGGGCAGACTAATGGGTAAGTATATTCTTTCAGTATGATGGGCTAAGCATTTTTCTGGATGATTACTCAAGGTGATACAAGTCTACCATAAAAGGGACTTTGTCCATCCTGAGGATATCAGAGAAGGCTTTCTGGCGGAGGTGATGCCTGAGCTTATCTTTAAAAGATAGGTAAGAAACAACCAGGCAAAGGATGGTGAACAGCACTCCAGAGAGAACAGCTATTGTCCGCAATAAGTGCTGACATCACCTTACAGAACTTGAAAGGGCCCTGGTGTGGTTTTCGTGTATTCCTGCTGAAATTTTCACACTGGAGGGCTTCTGTTGGCAATGAGTAATTCAAACAGAACCCAAAACACGTGTTAGATAGGAAGTCCATTTAGATGGTCGTGCCTTTCCTTTTTTTAGGATCTCTCCATGAAACAGACTGATAACTCCTATGAGATGAGTTAGGGCTTTCAGGATGCTGTGGTCCGTTTAGCCTGGAAAAGTCACTTTCTAAACAGCATGCTGGTACAATAGTCACAGGACTGAGCATGAGCACCAAGGGAGAGCCGGGTAACTCCCATCCTCCTGAAGCACATTCCCAAGGCCCTTTCTTGTTTTCACCTTCTTCACGCTTTTGTTTTTCTACGAACCACGTAGATTCTGTCACAAACTGGACAAAGATCTCTCTGTACACAACAAATTGACATGACTTGACTCAAATGTTTATTAGAAATTATTTTCAATCACTCCCATTCTGAGGAATTAAGTTTGGTGTTTGGTAATGTACTTGCTTATTTCTTAATAAAGAGACAGTCTCTTCCAATTTTAGTAGGTTATGAACTTTGATGTCGGAGTGTGTCTTTGATAGCATCTAGAAGGAGATATTTTAACACACCAAGAAGGAAAGAGAGTCGGCAGGGCAGCAGTTGAAAAAGCTAAAGCATTAAAACCGGAACGATCTGGATATAAATTGTGGTCTGCCAATTACTAGCTCGGTGACTTGGACACATTAATAAATGTCTTTGGACTTCAGTGAACTCATTGTTACAATGCAGGATTTTTATGAAAATCGGGGAAAATGTGTCAAGGATGTGCCACGCAGTGTCACCCCTCAATAAGTGCTAACTATAACCTGCACTTAATTTTTAAATTAAATTGTAAGATCACCCACTTGTACATATGTAGCCAAAGTTAGCAAACAAGAGATGAAAAGTTTCAAACACATTGACAAAAAGCATCAAGTAACATATTTAATTTCTCGGAGCTCCTACAGAAAGAAACACTGTCTTAGGTCATTTGCTCAGAAGCGGACCCAGAGAGCAGTGTTCACGGCAAGTGATGTATTAAGGGGCTCCCAGGACAGAGGGAGCATGAAGGGGAAACAGAAGAAGCCAAGCAAAGCTCTGCAATTTCAGAGCTCCCTGATCCTGCAGGGAGCTCTGGAGTGTAAATTACACCACATATCCTGCAGAGAACTGGTCAATTATCCCAGAGTTGGTCCTGCCTGAAGGCAAGGGAATTAGCTTTTCTGCTCCTAAACAATCAGTCAGCGGCCAAGGAGGGGTTGAGAAAAGAGGGTGGAGGGTGCTTAGCCCCCAGACACCTCCAGCTGTGTGTGTGCATGTGTGTGCATGTGTGTGTGTGTTGGTGTGGGGCAGGAGCTCCATTAGCTCAAGGCTAGGCCTCTGAAGAAGGTTCCGGGTACCAGCCCTTAGGAGCAAATGTACACAGAAGCCAGGATAAGTGCACAGGACCAGTAAAGGGAGTTTGAGGGAAGCTGGGCGGAGCACAGACATAATAACATTTGCAACATTAACCAAGGGAATTTCATGGAAACCTATCTGTGTTGACTCTACCTTCCAATCATTGGAGTCAGTCGTCACCATGATGTACATTTAACCATAAATATATTCATTTTTCTTTGGTAATTTACAGAAACTAACTTTGAAGTACGTATTTCCTAGAAGTATAAAATTCAATTTTGAAGATTTGCCCTCAGACATCAAAAAATGAGTCCTTCCACCGATTACAGTGTGGTTTTCTGCTGAAGAAAGTTGTGCCAGTCACTAATAGAGGGCACAGACACTGCTCAGATGGAAGCGATTGGGAAACAGCAGCGGCCAACCCCTCAAATATCAAGAGAAAAACTGGCACCAACAAATCCTGGGCTCTTTCGCATATGTATAATAATTTAACCATCCACACTGCTCAGAGATTCTGGGATGCTATTTAAATTGACTTGTGTAATCTATGCATCTGGTTAACACATCTATCATACAGAGACTCAAGACTCTGCTTTGATCAAATAAATTCTTATAATTTAAAAATATAATTTCTTATATCTCTATGTCCTTATCTGCAAAAGGGGAATGCTGACGTTAAGACTGCAGACATTAAGACTCGATGGAGACAGCCAATTGGGTAGGCAGCCTGGGCCACAAGGTCACCTGAGGATTAGCTAATGTATTATTAAAAATGGCTACACGTCCTGGCTGGTGTGGCTAAGTGGTTAGAGCACTGGCCCGCTCACTGAAGGGTCCTGGGTTCAATTCCCGGTCAAGGGCATGTACCTGGGTTGCAGGTTCAATCCCCAGCCCCGGTCGAAGCCTGTGCGGGAGGCAACCAATTGATGTGCCTCTCTCACATAGATGTTTCTCTTTCTCTCTTCCCTTCCTTCTACTCTTTCTAAAAAGCAATAGAAGAAGTATCCTCAGCTGAGGATTTTTTAAAAAATGGCTACAGAAGCATGAAATATCAAAATAATTTGTTAAGGTTGTGAATAGTTTTACACACCTCTTTAAAAAAAACTTCTAGTAATATTTATAATTTGGCAATTTATAATTTATGGCAATTATATCAACACATCTGGAAGACTAGAAATGGAACAACAGAGTATGTATCCTGATTCACAGGCACTTATAGTTTTGCACCTAGGTATAAGTTCCAATTTTAAATAAACAAGTATCGATGGCTGCCACTAATGGAAAGAGGCCGTTTACTATTTTAGGGACCCTCAGAACACCATATGAGCTCAGGAGATGAATGAAAAATACCTGTGGGTTTAGGGAGGAGTCTGGGGAAAAGATAGAATTTAGCCTAAGAATGACTGTCTTCCTCAAACAAAATAAAAAATTCTCAACCACCACTACAGTTACAAAATATCTGCAATGAACTATCATTTCAAGGTGAAATATTTGCTAAAATCAATGCTACAGTGAAGCTACTCGGGTTTGGTGTCTCCTACTCTTGACATATTTGAATTTTGAGAATTCAGAGTCTGATTATGATCCTCTGCTTTCCCACGCATTGTTTTGTAATTGAAAACTTTTGGAATTGATGAGAATCTGATATGTAGTCTAAATGCTGAATAGAGGGTAAACAGGGTCAAACCAAAATTAATACTGTCCGAGAATCCATGCCAATAATTGGGTTTATCTAAAACTATGGCTATTGTTTTCCATTTCTAGGTTTTCATTACCAAAGTCTGTACATGGCAGATCTATCTTTTCTTGTAAATTTTGTTGCTGGTAGTATCTGAGTCAGTTTCTTTGAATTTGCTAACCCATAAGCATATCAGGTGATGGGTAAGAAAATAGACTGGAATAAAGATGTATTACTGGGCACTTCATTAAGAGGAAGATCTCCATGACCACAGTGAAGACTTGGAAGGAGCCCAATGCCCAGGTCTTATGGGGAAAGGATGCAAAGGGTTCTGCTCCACTCGACCCAGGGCCAGAGGGGAGGGACGTGTGTCTGGGGGAAGGAAGGAGGAAGAGGACAGAAGCTCCCAAAGCTGGTAGCCCATCAAATACATCCCCAAAAGAGAGAGAATAAAAAGGGGGTGAATCATAAAGATAGAAAAGTGGATTTAAGGAGATGTGAATGTCTGCTCATAGAATAATTAAACCTTCCCCACTCCCGCACCAGGGTGATTCAAGAAAGACAACTAATCCAGACCACAAGATGGCAAAGTGCTTTTCGTAATTTGTTGGGAGGATAATAAGCAGGAAAATCAAGTGTTTGCTTCCTCTCCAGAATTGCACAGCTTCAAAAACTTCCAGCCTTCCCTCAAGTTCTAGCCCTGTCTTTCACACCAAAGGGAACACCATGCACAGAGAACATGGGTTCTATTTAACGTTCAATCATCCTTATGAGGGAAAACAGAGTTCCCAGAATGCCTTGGCTCACTCTGAAAATGCATCATTTGAGTTTTCAAATAGTGGTGCTTTCCCCTCAATAGCAACTGAGATCTTTAAAGGAGAGAATTTGACTCAAATTATATCAACCATGAAATTATCTATGGTCTAATGACCCAGCCTTCGGAATGAACAGGGCTGCGTAAAAGGAATCAGAGTGAAGATGAGAAGAATAATAAGAAAAACTAGAGCCCGGCTGGTGTGGCTCAGCGGTTGAACATCAACCCATGCACCAGGAGGTTGCCTGTTCGATTCCCGGTTGGGGCACATGCCCAGGTTGTGGGCCGGATCCCCAGTAGGGGGCGTGTAGGAGGTGACCAGTTGATGTCATCTCTCATCGATGTTTCTGTTTCTCTCTCCCTCTCCCTTCCTCTCTCTCAAAAATCTATAAAGACTCCCCCCCCCAAAAAAAATTAAGAAAAACTAGAGACATAACTCAAAACCTGGATCCTACCCCTTCTGATCTCAAATGGCAGGGTCATGTGATCACTGTTAACCACAGCATTCCAGGAGTGTTTAATGCTGGGGAAAATGCAGATGACCAAAAAACTTTACACCATCATTTTGGGCTGGTGTTGTGAGAGTGAATGTGAGTGTGTGTGTGTGTGAGCGCGCACGCATGTGTGTGTGCATGTGTGTGTGTGTGCACGCTAAGGATTGGGAGGGGCTGGGGATCATAGTGCTGAAGTGAAGCTGATCTTGAACCGGAAGTGAAATTTTTTCCATGCCCCTGTATCATGAACTTCTCTCCCTTACTCCCCTAAAGATACCTTTTCCCCCAGTCATCTTTTGTTATCAGAAATCAATTCAGTACATTAATGCATCCGTGTGGCCCACATTCATGTTCTGTATATAGGCTTTCACAGTGTATGCCTTATCCAAGTACCCTTCACTCAGAGAAAAGCCTTCTAAAAGCCTGTAAGAACCTATAGGAGATGCATTACTGCCACTTCTCTGACCTCTCCTCCAGGTCTCCCCACTCCCATCCCTCATTCTGCTCCAGCCACCCTGGCCTTTGCTGTTCCTTCAGTATGCAGAGCTTCCCCCGGGCTCCATGCCCTTGCATTTGCTCTTCCCTCTGCCTGGAATGCTGTTCCCTCAGATACAAGCATGCTCACTTCTTCACTGCCTTCATTCTTCGTTCAAATGTCATCTTATCAGATAGGCCTTTATTAACTATTTAAAAAAACAAAACTCTCACTATTCTCCCCTCACTTTGATTCATTTTATTTATAGCATTTGTCAATATCCATAGATTACACCTATATTTCTTCCTCTGTCTTTTTGTCTCTCCCTTCCCCTGGAGTTGGAGTTCCATAAGGCAGAAACTTTGTTCTGTTTAATATTAAATTTCCAGTGCCTTAGGAGAGTCCTATTCAAATAATCTTTGTAAAATTAAAAATTAAAATTATTTACTTAATACTTTTCTTGCCTGGCTGGTGTGGCTCAGTGGCTGAGCGTCATCCTGTATACCAAAGAGGTCACCAGTTTGATTCCTGGTGAGGGCACATGCCCAGGTTGCAGGCCAATCCCCAGTGAGGGGCATGCAGGAGGCAGCTAATTGATGTTCTCTCTCATCAATGTTTCTATCTCTCTCTCCCTCTCTGTTCCTCTCTCTCTAAATCAATAAAGAAAAATATTTTTAAAAATAAAATAAAGTACTTTTCTTCCTTTCATTTTTCTAACTTAAGCTTTATCCTAGATAATACCATTGAACCAAAGGTATAATGTTCTAGGTACATGTTTTTACTAATAAATACTAAAATAAATATGGGACCATCAGAATTAAAGATGTTAGCCCCTGTGTATCTCCTAAAGCCATCTCGTTACCACTGATGACATATGTCCTAGATTTGAGGAACACACAGTATCATCCAGTGGCGAATATATACTAGTGACAATACATATTAGTGACAACCAATGGCAATAAGAACTAGTGCTAAAGAGTGAATTTGGTGTGGAAATAAGTTTCATTTATTCTTATAACATTTCTTAGTCTCACAGCATAAAACATTAAATCTGGAGTCATGAGGCCTGGCGTCCAGCCCTGGACCTGCCCCAAAGCAGCCATGTAACCTCAGGCAAGTCGCTTAAGCTCGGTGGGCACCAACGTCCTCAGATCTATAATACAGGTCCCGGATGGTTCCTAAGCTCGTGCCAGTTCTCACTGTCTTTGTTTCTACCAATAATCACAAAGATGCAGAATGGATGAAATTCTAAAGCAATTAGGTTTATTATATCTACTTAATGCTTTGTCATCGTGATAAGGAAAAATAGAAGAATTCCCACAATATCTTTGCTCAATGATTTTGAGACACACAAAATAATTTATAAAATGAAATAACAATTTTGATATAGTAACATTGACTATAAATCTTTTCTGTAACCCCATGACCATCCCCAAAGTAGGCAGCTGGACATCAAACATCCATTACCTCAAGGAAGGGTTGTCCAGATAGAACTAACGTCAAAAAGTTGAAATCCTTGGTGGGGGCCAGGATGCTCTTGTTTTTGTTTTTGTTTTGCTTTAACAGAAGCCAGTTTGCAGAAGGAATGATTGAATTAGAAAAACACCATTCTGCAACCCTTAGAAATTAAATACTTATTACAGGAAATGATCAGAAGTGGATACGAAGCCCATTAGATTCAAGCTTTGGGGGAAGAGGATGTTTGGTAGAGGCCAAGCTATCACCCTGCAAATTACCTACCCATTGTAAAGGGGAAACCTGCACTTACAAAGAAAAGGTCTGGCAGTCGGCACCTTCAAAGTGTCCAAATCACCATGATAGTGTAACAACCTGACCTTATGTGCTTCTAAATGTGATATATTGTGAAGTCCACAGCACCTCTGTGATGTTCTTCTTCCCAAAAATATTTCACCTGAATTTAATCAAGTCTTTAGAAATAAGTTCTGGTTCACAGGAAATGCAGGGGATAGAGGACAAATTAAAGAATTTCAAAAGGAAACAGTCAGACAGAGGCAGAATGAAGGACATTCTACAGGACAACTTGTTGGTCTCTTCAAAATTCAATGCCAGGAGGAAAGAAATAGAGGCCATGACTTTGGCTGAAAGGGACCAAAGAAACACAGTGATCAAATGCGATGCGTGAACTTTGATTTGATCTTGGTTTGAAATATAAGTAGCTAAAAATATAGAATCATTCATTTTTTAGTAACTGGGAACATTTGATGATGTACTAGGTAAAACCTGTCATTACAGAGTTGTTTTGACTTTGGGGGTACAGTGATAGTTGTTTTGGGCTTGTGTTTTTAGGAGACACTGCGTCCTTAGCTTTAGAAGAAACATGCTGGAGAATTCAGGACTGAAGTGACATGATGTGGGCAACTTACTTTTAAACAGCAAAATGTTAACCAGGAGTGGACTGCAGGTGTTGAGTATACAGATGTTCATTGTCATGGTCTTTCAGCTTTTCTTCATGTTGAAAATTTCATAATAAAAAGTTGGAGAAAAATCAAGATCCACATGTATGACAAAAAATCACTTGGAAAAAGACGAAGTCGGGCAAAACCAGTTTTCATATTCTTTCTGTCTCCATGGGAAACAGGAAGAGAATCAGAGGGAAGGCAAATAAATTCGATGCAGGCAGGAGGAGCCTGTAACCTGTCTCCTAGTCAAGTATGGGGCTGCGGAACCACAAAACCTTTATTCTGGGCTAGAGATTCAGAAGAGGAACCCTGAGTCCATCTTTCTGGGAGGACCTGAAAAGTGGCCAAGAAGCCAAAGCAATCCTAATCCTGGGAGTAATAAAGTAAGAAGACTATAGTGTGTCCCCCAAATATTTTCTATGTCCCCAAAGCTTCCAGAGAGGTGCCCTTTCAGAGAAGTGTATAAAGATGGTGAAACCAGCCATGGCCGGTTTGGCTCAGCAGTTAGAGCATCAGCCCACAGACCAAAGAGTCGTGAGTTCGATTCCGGTCAAGGGCACATACCTCAGTTGAGGTTTGGCCCCAGCCCTGGTCGGGGTCATGCGGGAGGCAGCCAATCGATGTGTCTCTCTCACATCGATGTTTCTCTTCTCTCTCTCTCTCCCTCCCACTCTGTCTGAAGATAAATGGGAAAATATCCTCAGGTGAGGATTAAAAAAAAAAAAAAGATGGTGGAACCTGGTTAGGAACACAAGATGGTACATCTGTGACTCACTCAAACTGGTGGCTGAGGACAAGGGGGAAAATGGATAACAGCAGCCACCAACATGGGGAAATGACCACCATGCCACATTACGCCCCCTGCCATACAGTGGCACCTTATAGTCCCTGAGGCACCCACTCCACCGCCCCCCGGAACTGAAACGCAGCCTGAGGAACTGGAGTGAGTGGTGATCCTCATTGGAAGGAACAAACATAAAATTGCTGTGATTGTCCATAATTGTCTGAGATTACCCAGATTGGTAGGAGATTAAATTCCTGCTACCTAGTGCCAATAGATATTTTATTAAACTGTAGGGGGAAAATGTCCCATATCTTACAGCCTGTGCCTAAGATCTGTGCTTGCTCCATTCTCAGTCTCATCCTAGACATTTCAGCTATTTCTCCACCCACTGCCACAGCATCCCAGGAGAACCAAGATGCAATGTGAGGAGTAAATCATTTTGAGACATGCAAATAAATATCTATCAAAATCACCTTGCAGTTTTCCATACTCATAGAGGAAAAGCTACATGTAAATAATACAGAAAGTATTTACTCTGGTCTATGGAATGTGTGTAGCATTTCAATATGGGTAAATGAAATGTTCCAAGGATTTGTTTCAAACAAAACAGCAAAACCATGCTGTGATGTCTGACTCAAAAGAGTTGGGAAACAGCCTAGCTGTTTATCTGCCTCCTGAAACCCACGCCATTCCAAGAAGAGATGGTGCGGCCGGGCTGCCTCTCTTGGCTCAGGCTGGAATGTCAAAGGTGCTCCTGCCAGGATTCATACTACATGCAAATTAATAGTAAACAGAGTCACCGGGGATGCCAACTAAACAAGAAATAGCTTCTATGTATAACTTAGAAGCAATACTTTCTTGGAATGATCACAAATTTGAAAATGTATCCAGCACTACTTAGCTTTGACCATACAGACACAATATTTCATATGTTAATATTAAGGAGATTGTGGTTCCACAGTGGAGAAAAAAGACTCTAGCATTACACACCAAAATAATAAAGGATGTCACCAGAAGTACATGGCAGACTCTTGCAGTGTGTGTGTGATTGCTTGAATAGTTTTGTATCAGGATGGTAGCTTTAAAGCAGGAGGGGACCCTCAGATGCCTTTTGGTCCTGTACTGTTATTTCTAGTCTTTACACTATTTTCTTGTACAGATGATCCAGGAAGTAAGGGTGGAAAAGGCTCGGGTGAGTGGTTGACTCTCCTCAATTCTTGCCAGGACTACTGAAGTTGACAAGCATGACTGCAAATAGAAACTCCACCTCACTGCCAACATGCTCCCCTCCCACACTACTTCCACCCTTACCTCCAGCCCCTTCCTTCCACTGTCACCAGTTGGGCTGAGATAACTCCGTTGCCTTCACTCTTCATCTCATGACATTGATCTCTTACTAAAGACTTAAAGAGCTGGAATATAGATTATCTATTTATCTATCTATCTATCTGTCTATCTGTCTATCTATCTATTTATCTATCTATACCTCTTTCATCCTCTCTGTTCTGAGACCAAAAAAGTTCCCAGATGATCACAGAAGAAGGCAGTTGTTTGAATACAAAGACCTTCTACTACCATTTCCCTGGCCAAACCTTGGGAAACCCTTTTCATCTCTAGTAGACTATAAATACAACAAAAATTGAAGTATATTTTTGTTAAAAGTAATCATTTTAGCCGTTGTAATACCCTCTGTGCCAAAGGGAACCACGTTAGAACAGAAGGCTCCATGAACTCCTTCCTCGATTTAAGCTTATGGTTATAGAGGGGAGGGCTCTCTGCCCCATCTCTCCCCGCCTGCCCTTTCTGCCCCTTCCCTACAGTAAATGCTCCTCCCCAAAGAAACTAGTAATGCCTACATGCCAAATCAATCACTCAATCAAACAGATTTCTCACAAAACCCCAAACAATCTAAACTGATAAAATATCCAAAGGACAATAAAATTAAGAATTTGCAATAATTATTGCATAGTGCCTTTAAGAGCTGAAGAGCTTAAAATGAGCATATATTTCAGCAACTTTATATTCAGAATGCATGCCCATAAAGTAGAGACACGTTATAATTATAGTTGTTGTTGTGTTTTTTTCTATAAACTCAACTAATAAACCTTAAAACACTACTGTACACTTGTATACATTTGGGACATTTTTCTGCAATTCAGGTGCAGTGCAAATCCAAACAGGACTCTCCCCATACTCTTCTCCTTAACAATATATTACTATAACGTAAATATGAAAAATAACTATCTCTCATGGAATTAGTGCTAACTTAAGCACTGTTTTAATTCTTATAATCACCCAAGAGACAGATATCACTGCCTCATTTAACCAAAGAGAAATCTAAGATTTAGAGAGTTTAAAAATTAGCCCAAAATCACCCTGGCCAGTTTGGCTCAGCAGTTAGAGAGTCGGCCCACAGACCAAAAAGTCTCGGGTTCTATTCAGGTCAAGGGCACATACCTCTGTTGCTGTTCATCCCAGCCCTGGTTGGGGGTCATGCAGGAGAGGCAACCAGTCGATGTGTCTCTCTCACATTAATGTTTCTCTCTCTCTCCCGCTCCCTCCCACTCTATCTGAAGATAAATACAAAAATATCCTTGGGTGAGGATTAAAAAAATTTTTGCCCAAAATTATGGTTAGCTGGAGAGAGATCTGAGGTTTGAACCCAAGTTTATCTGATGCATAAGTCCCCAATGTTACACATCTATATGCTCCTAAGTTTGAAGACTTAGGAGTTAACATCTTATAAACAGGAAGGATGTGAAGTATTCAAGCAGACTATCTTCTGATCACCACATGACAATTCTGCTGATTTAAAGCTAAGTTTATCCCCACAATCATTCAGTATGCTTGCCCCAAAATAAAGTAAGATAAAATCAGAGCACGTGTTAGAATTTAAGCCAAGTTATCTGTGTTCTTCATAAATTCTGAAAAGCTTGTCTACCAACATCAGATGCTGGGAATGAGGAGGAAGAAAACCAAAAGAAAGAGGAAAGAATGTCAAATCAAGAATCAGAGAGATATGGAAGGACAAAATGGCAAGGGGAAAAAATGAAAGGTTAAAAAAAAGAAAGAAAAAAAGAAGAAAACCAGCAGGTTTTCCAATTTGGGAAATCCTTTTAAAAGTACACCATGATCTGTGGAAGGAGGTCAACGTGAGTTCACTCCATGATTTGTGGAGGTCCAGAGAAGGGGTAGCAATTTTTTCCTGACTTTTAAATACAAAATCTAATTTCTTAAGAAATCCTTTACCTTTTAGTGAAACTAGTAGTGTGGAAAGTCCCTACACAATACTGCGAGCACTTTCTACATTACGAGCAAACCTGAGCTCTCCCCTGAATCCCATGGACTTGTGGGCTGCCCACATGAGACCAGTGATTTTAGAAGTTCGAGGTCAGGGCACTCGCAAGGCTAAGGGAAGAAAAGCTGCTGCTTCTCTCTCCTCTCTTGGGTGATCTGGCCGATTTCTGAAAGTTCTATCTCCCTTTTCAAGATGCAGCAAAGAATAAGCATGTTTTGCCCTCACACAGGCATAACCAACATTTTGTCTTAAAAAAAGTAAAAGACTTTGGAAAAATAGATCTTCACCCCTCCAAACATATGGGAAAAGCACTTTTTATAACATCTGCAAATGGCAGGAAAGAAATGTTTGGACTAATTCTTTTGATAAATTTCCAATCTAAATTACTAAATAACTCTTTCAAATGACGTCCTTTCTGAAATTTCTGAAGATCTGATTGTTATTAATAAATTGTGTTCTCTACTAAGAGAGAGCTGAGATATACTTTGAGCTCAGTCTGAAGCTGGGGTAAGGGCGGTAATAAGGTTCCCGTGAAAACCTGTTCTCTGGGATACTACTTTGTGAGGTTTACATTGTAAGACAGAACCAACACCGCTCATTCCTTACCGAACAAAACAGTTCATCGCTAAGTTCTTCAAGGTTTCTTTTTCCTTTTATTAGGGGCGTTCTAATTCCAGAAAGTTAATACTGTTGGTCTCTCTGAAAATGCCACACTGCAAGTCATTAAAATATCTTTACTCCACATCGCTCTGAAATAGACACCAAGTTTTAAAATGTTTCAAAAAGATTAAAGATCTAAGTTTAAAAACACACACAGAGTAAAACTGGTAAAAGAAAATTAAAAAGTATATTTACCCCTTCAGGGTGGGGAAGGCCTTCCTAATAAGAAAGACACAAAAACTAAGATGGAAAGACAGACAGATTGGCTTCTATACTAAGGTAAATATTTTTGTTTGCCAAAAACACCATTTAAAAAGTCAAGAATAGAAGAAAATGTGAGCAACACATATAACCAATGAAAGATTAATACTTATACTTTATAAGTCTGTATATTGACAAGTAAAAATAAACGTTTCTTATTCTTCATATGACAAAGATGTTTAACCTTATTATTAATCAAAATATCATCTTAACTGAATTGGCAAAAATAAAAGATTGATAATTTCCAATATGGATGAAAGTATAAACAAAAAATTGCTGTTGGTGGGAGTATAAATTAATGAAGCATTTTTGCAAGGTAATCTATCAACATTTAAAATACACACACATTTCTCTCAGCAATCCATTCCCAAGTATCTATCTTAACTGTGAAGTATTATTTGAAATAATTTTCTGTAAACTTGATTAAAATGTAAATGTCCATTACAAGAAGAAAATACATCAAAGTCATCAATGATAATAATAATCAGTATTTGTGCAATAATTACTAAATGCCCGGAACTTCCCCGAGTGCTTCCCACAGGTGAACTCAGTTTGTCTTATCACAACCTTATGAGGCAGGGACAATTACTGCCCCATTACAGCTGGAACGACTGAGGCCAGAGAGGATGAGAAACTTGCTCCAGGTCACACAGCTTGTAATGGACACAGCCAGGTTTCGGACCCAAGCATCCTGACACCAGACTCCTCAGAAATACTATGAAATAAAATGCGGTACATACCTTGGTCCTGACATGGAAAGATCTACAAGGCAAATTGGTCCTCTTAAAAAGATCCAGACACGGTGATGGAAGGAGACTTGACTTGGGGTGGTGAACACACAATACAATATAAAGATGATGTATTATAGGATTATGCACCTGAAACCTATGCAGTTTTATTAGCCTATGTCACCCCAGTAAATTCAATAAAAACGTTTTAAAAAGAAAGATGCAGACAAGATTGGTATAATTTCTTTATGGAACTAAAAGTGAATATATTTGATTACCTGCATAATAAGGGAAGCTACATATTTTCTTACTTATATAATAAATGCATTCTAGATGATTCGAAAAGTTTACCTTAAGAGCAGAAATGGTAGAGGGAGAGGAGGATGAAGAGAAACCTCCACTTTTAGCTCTATTTCCAAAGTGCTTGAAATTGTGAAAAATAAGAATTGATTCTTACAATTTTTAAATGTTATTTGTCTTTAAAAATAATGAGGTAGGGCTTGGGGGGGGGGGGGCGAGGGATATGGAAAACAGTTTGTCCTTACAGATGTTTCCACAACTGTTTCTGGCTTTCGGTCACATTTTTCCTTCTTTCAAAAGTGGATCCAAATATCTGTTAAACTCAACCTCCTCAACTTTCCAGGATTGTTTTCAGCTCATAGAAAAGGCTTTAACCTTTGACCTCTTTAGCCTTGGCCCCAGTATGTTTATGACTATTTTTAAATAACCAAATTTTTGGTTGCTGTTGAAAGACATTTAGAAGATCATTTGTAAGAGGAGAAACCTAAACTCTGGGCCTCGACTCTGGACTGGAGAAAACCTGGCTCTGCGTTCCCAGGCAGTGCGGCTGTTCAGTTACTAGCTGGAAACATCCACAGCCCACGCAGCAGGAATGAACGCGGGGGAAACACGGAGGCTGGGCGTGGAATGAGAGAAAGCCTCCCTGCTCCAGTGCCTCCTGCAGGATCTCTTAGGGTCCCTTAGATGTTTACTCTAGAAGGACAAAGGATGCCTCAGTACCTAGGAACAAATATCATATGTGGACTTCCATCACGACATGCGAGGACCTCAGAGCTGATGGCCAGAACTGCTCTTACCACTCGGATGAGGGCCCGGCTCCCTCACATGTGTTCCAGCCCTGCACACCGTCAACACCGTCAGGCAGGGCTCCGGACGTGGACCCTCTCGGAAGACACAGCAGCCCCTGCGCCCCATGTGCTTCCCCTTCGTGGGCATTTCAACATCTTCAGTGAGGAAAGAGAGCCAGGAAGTAATCTGAGAGCTAAACGCAAATGAGAGCATTCGAGGGCCTGGTTGCCTGTTTCTTGGGCAATAAAGCTGCTCTGGAAAAAGCCTTGCTGGCCTATTTCAGTGGAAATTAAAATTAAAATAAATCAGTGGCACCCTTAAAAGAAAAGGGATAAAATTATGCTTTTACATGTGGAGATACCAATACAGACATAGATTTAGATATGTTATACATTTCATGCATGCATAGTAAGCACACATATGAATAATCCCAATGCAGATAGCCAAGCACTAACAGAAGGGCTGTATCTGGGGCTTCTGCAGTTATGATAACTAGATATTTGACCAAAAAGCAATAGGGTGGTAAAAACACAGAAATGAGCATGGAAAAATGCAGTGGGGTAAATTCTACCTCTTGACAGCATTATTGAAACAGGGCTGGTCATCTCCTGGTCACTAGCAACAAGAAGGTTAAAATATATCAAGCGACAATGAAAGATGAGTCCTAGGTTAACATGAAGATGGGAGCCACCACCTGTCACTTCTGCAGAATATGTACAAAGACCTATATTCCAAGGCTGCATGTTCAGAGAAGCAGAAATTGAAGATGCCCATGTGCAAAATGGAGGGAACCCTTCAAACTTAACAGTGATTACTTAAAATAGTATGTGAAAACGTGAGACAAAACCTGGACAAAATGACCTCCTGTGTGTGGCCCTACTTGTCTGGAATGACTAAAATCAAAAGGCGGGAAAGGTTTTCACCCCTTTAGAAACCGAGCAGAGCTCCAAGACCTCTGTTCAACCATTCACAGATGAGCTGCACTCCAAATAGTAACTGTTTCCTATTTACCAAACTAGAATGGATGAAGCTGAAAATTCTCTGTGATCATTCATTCAGTCAATTACTGTTTATTGGGTGGCAACTTTGGGCTTGGCCCTGGACAAGTAATGACGAACAAGACCAGCATAAACATTGTCACCGTGGAGCTCACAGCCTGGCCTTCCTGTTCTAGATGGCACCATCAGCATTCGGTTACAGTCGATCGACAGAACAGAGAAAAAGCCCCATGAAGCTTAGCGTACAGTCTAACAGACCCTTCTCCAAGGAGCACACCACAGCTCGTTGGCTGTATTCTCCAGCCTAGGTTTCAGTCCCTGGCTGGGAATTCAGAGATCCCCTTCCCAGGGAAGCAAGGCCATCGATAACGTTTGGGTTCTCAGATCAATCCATAAGGCTGGAGTGGCCCTGCATTCAGCCGCAGTGTGATTTTTTTAAAGAGGCTTCCGGTTTGTGTTACCCTAGGCTCCTCAACAATATTAAATTGTAGTTTATAATCACGGATCGAGATAGGCAATGCCTAAGACTGAGGTGTGCGGTACTGGGCATGCGTAAAAAGCTGCAAATGCCTCTAGGTGGGCTGGCAGGCCTCGTCAGTCTCAGGCCCCTCCTGCACAGGGAACACGAATGAGAGCAGAATCTCCCCACAGGTGCTCATGGGGACGAGAAGCACATTCGGACCAGCTCACTTGCACCAGTGGCCTCTCACACGGAACCAAGCCTTTGGTTCTGGGCAAGGCTACACATATTTCATTCCTTGCTACTCAGAAATCACGACGGACATATTTCCCAGTTGTTTCAGTAAGTATAACAGTATTTTTACATATTCTTCCCTTTTTCAGACACGTTTTTTCAGCAGTAATCACAGCCCTAACAGCATTTAAAGGACATAAACTTACATGAATTTTTAACCACTTTCTATGCAGTTTCATTTGCCCTCGGGGTGTTAGCCTCGTCTACTAGGTCCCCCAAAATGATCAACTCGGCCTCTGACTAGTGAAACAATAACCTCAACGCAGGTCCATTTGTTCAAACCATGGCACGGATAGACGTGTAGCCAAAAGTAGAAAAAGAAGCTATTCTAAACAAGGATGTGAGTTTCTCAGACAAAAATTTTGAAACTATTTAATTTATGTTTAGAAATAAGAGCGTGAAGCATACTGCCTGAAGGAAGTCATTTGTTGGCTCTCTGACAAGGTTAAGCAAACTTTTTCTTACAATTCATTAAAAATACCCTTAGGTTACATGTGGAAAATGTAGGTGCCTTAGCAGTAAGCACCCCAAATGATCCAAATAAAATACTTTTTCAGTCTTAATGCCAGAGTCTCTGTATGAGCTCAACCTTCTCTGAACCAAATTCTCCTCCATCACTGAGCTATAGAGAATATGCTAATTTTCACAGACCATTCTGTGGGTCATTTTCCTAACACAAAGTTGGGGTGGGGAGGGGTTCCCAAAGCCTTCGCTGAGCTCCCAGGACCTGGACTTATCTTCTCCCTGAGGAGCCCATGAGATAGAAAGGTCTCCAACTAAACTCTCAAGGTGGGATAGGGGTAGAGCTGGAATCTGGCTCTCTCTGGTAAAAATCTATGCCTGGGTAAATCCACTCTAAGTGCCTCTAAGGAAAGGAAACCCCTGATCAGAATGAGGAAAGCAAAATGCATGGTAGCTGGCCAACATGAGAAGAGCAGAAGCCTGGCCTGAGTCTGGGTCCCAGCTGCACGTGGGAATCCAGGAAGGCCTGCAAAGCAATGGGTGAGTTTGGTTTGCAATGCCTCTCCCACTTCCTGTCACATTCAGAAAGAGATCTGGTAGCCCATGTTAATCCCGTGGAACAGTGATTCTCCAAGACTGCTCGGCAACAGAAGCATCAGCGTCCCTTGGAACTTCTGGAAATGCTCATTTTTAGGCCCACTGAAGACCTATGAAATCAGAAACTCTCGGACTGGCCCAGAAATCTGTTTTCCCAAGCCCTCCGAGAGTTTCTGATGCAAAGTCTAGTTTGCATACCACCAGTGTAGGATTAATTAAAATCACGGTAGGATAGTTCCTCTCCCAAGACTTAGTTATAATTGGAGATTGAGAGATCTTTCCTTCTCCAAAGGAAATGTCAAGGGGGAGCAGGCCAAGGGGAAGCAGGAGGAGGTTCGGGGGGGTTAAGCCCCAGTTTACCACTACTCCTACCCTTCACTTCGGGTTTGGGAATCTTGGTGATGGACACCAACAAAGGAGAGGAGAAAACGTCAGAAACATGTGATCCACCCCAGAGCCCAGTGTATGCTGGGCAACTTCCTGCTACTTAACAATCGCTTTCAAGTAAATAAGTCACGTCAATAGTAGTTGTAATAAACCATACAGATCAAGAAAACCACCAGACCTTCTCTCCAATGCAGCTAAGACACCACTAAACCTTCTTCACAGCTTTCCCAAGCTAGTGGCTATTTATTTATAAGAGACCACACAGAATTCAATAACATATTAGTCAATACATAAGTTTAAACTTCATAGCAAATGCTCTTAAACCACTAAAACTCTTGGGTATCACAGGAATATTTAAACACGTTTTCCCCTAAAATTAATTTTCAGCCCTCTGAAAGAGACGAGTGATCTATTCTTGGGCAACAAAGTCTCTAATTTTCAATCGCACACTGAGGATTTTTCCGCTAAAAAAAGAAGTCACTCATTCACAAAGCATCAAGGTGCCACCAAATGGCTGTTATTTTGCTTCCCAACGCTGTTCAAACTTCAAAAGATGAGAATCTGAAAAAGCAGTAGCAACACCAAAAGCACGCCATGGAAGGTCTGGAAGTCAAAACGAACAGCAGAAAGAACCTATCTGCACAAAATACTCGTGTCCATAACTAGCCTTCTGCCCCCGAGCCTCGCCTGCCTTTCTGAAGCAACAGGGAAACCCGGGCACCACTTGCTTGTATCATCATTAGTCACTCAGTACTCAAGAAACCAGTTCTGTGCCTTCTGGGACAACAGTCCTCACTGGAAAGTAGGTAGTGCTGAGTAATCAACATTATTTTGCTTTGTCTTGGTTTGTAGTATCATATCCTTGTTGCTATTTTTTTCAACCTTAAAATTTAGTGATAGTAAATCCAGCTGCTTCCTTCTTTAGTGTAATTAGCATTAGTCATGAGCCAAGAGTGATTCCACATAAGAAGTAAAATAAACACAACCCTTCTTACCTTTCATGCCAAACTTGGAGTGTCTTGCCAACTTCAGCAGAAACAGCATTACCAGCAGACAAAATCCCACTACAGATGCAATTACCACCACAGCATAGACCTAGAGGAAGGAGGGGAGGGCAGTTATGGCCTTGCTAATTAGTCTCCGATACCCAGATGACGAAGATGATGACAGTTAATATTCATGGAATGCTTACTACTTGCTCTTCTAAAAACTGCATGTACATCAATTCACTTAATCCTCAACAATCCTACGATGAAGTATGCATTATTGTTCTTATATTAGAAATGAGAAAAGTTAAGGTAAAGGTTATAAGATGGGTATCTAATGGATATTATGTAGATCTATGTAATAGATCTATATAATATATCTATATTAAGATATAAATATGAAATACATCTCTATCTCTATCTCTGTCTCTTCCCATCTATCTACCTACCTACCCACCTACCTACCTACCTGGAGAATAGAAGAGAGAAAACTAAATAAAAAAATATTCATACTTTTTGAAGTTGGTGAAAGATACAATAGGATTCATTTTACGGTTCTCACTACTGTTGTATATGTTTGAAAAATGTTCATAATAAAAATATTTTTTAAGTTGGCTATTGTTGCTCTTAGAAGTCAGGGTCCCCTGGAGCAGTGAGTAGGCCTAAAAGGGAGCAAGAGGGCACTTGTGGGTGACTTCACCTGTGAAAGCTCATTGGGTTGTAGATTTATGATATGTGTACTTCTCTATATGCATGATAGAGGTCAATACAAAGGCCTCTACTGTTGTTGTTTTTAATGTAATTGCAAGATGTGGATTCTACAAGAAGAGAGAGTAAATGCAGATATGTGAACCTGTCACAACCCTGAGCTGGAGATCATAGAGACAGGAGTACATAATGCTAACGAAATACATGGTAACATTTCAGAAGCTCTCCCCAAGGCCCTGCTTCCAAGAAAAGTTTGATTCTCTAAAACGGGAGTTGGAAGACATCTGCTGTGAAGGCAGCTGATTTCATTGCTGCTACAAGATCTTAGACGAAAGCAATGGTTCTCAAACAGGGATAAGGTTGCACCCAGGGGACACTGGCAATTTGGGGTTGTCACAACTAGGGAAAAGGTACTATGAGCATCTAGTGAGTTGAGGACAGGTATGCTGCTAAACATCCTAAAGTACCTAGGACAATCCCCCACCACAACAAAGATTTAGTCATGGACAACAACAATGTCAGTGGTGCCAAGGGTGAGAAACTCTGCTCTAGTGCTCTCGTCACCTCTGCCATAATAAATGCTAACTTTCCAAAAGGTGGCTGCTTGTCAGCCTGGTCTGGCAATAAGGATGAGGCTGGCAGAACTCCCTGCCAATACATGTCATGAAGTAAGAAATAAAGCTTTATTGTTTTAAGCCACTAAGATTTGGGGATTTTTGTTACTGCAGCATAGCTTATCCTGACTGATACACCCATCTCACAGTGAGAGGAAGTATAAATTAAGAATATGGGTTCTGCCCTGGCCAGTTTGGCTCAGCGGTTAGAGCGTCGGCCTGCGGTCCAGAGAAACCCGGGTTTGGTTCCCGCTAAGGGCATGTACCTCGGTTGCAGTTTGTCCCCGGCCCTGGTTGGTCGTGCGGGTGGCAGCCACTCGATGTGTCCCTTTCACGTCAATGTTTCTCTCTCTCTCTCTTCCTCTCTCTCCCTCCCACTCTATTTGAACAAAAAATGAAAAAAAAAAAAATGTCCTCGGGTGAGGATTAAAAAAAAAAAAAGAATATGGGTTCTTCCTGAGTTTGAAATTTAGATTTACAGTGTACTACCTGCATGACGTAGAAATTTCTTAACCTCTCAGAATCTCATGATCTTCATGTGTAAAGAAGGGAATATAATAATTCTACCTTGTGGGTTGTAAATCCTCAATGAGTTAATTCAGATAATGGGCTTGGAACAGTATCTATCTAAAACAGGTAATAAAGTAATGTCGGCCATTATTTTTTATTGAGTTTATTGGGGTGACATTGGTTAACTAAACCATACAGGTGTCAAGTGTACAACTCAACAAAACATCATCTGTACACTGCATTGTGAGCCCATTGCCAGAAGTAAAGTCTCTTTCTGTCCCCATTTACCCCCTTCGCCCTCTTCCACCTCCTCTACCTGCCTTTCTTCCCTCTGGCTATCACCATACTATTATCTGTGTCTATGTGTTATATATATATACACATACATACACACTTAATCCCTTCACCCTTTTTTTTCCCCACCCAGCCTCCTATGTCAACTATCATGGTGATCATAATAATGATAAAACAGATTTAGAAGAAATTTAATAAGCAGAGCAAGATTACACCTTTGATGCTTGGGATTTGAACCAAAATCTGCCCAAGTACAAATCGTGTAACTTATCCATTACACTGCCTCCCCTAAGCATGTGGCTGAGAGGAAAGGCAGGATAATAAAAACACATGGCTAATCCTCCCACAACACCTTCTCTGATGTCAGGTGGGGACAGCATTGAATAAGCCACAGATCTCACACACACACACACACACACACACACACACAAAAGCACATGCCAAGCACTTGGCCAAGGTGGAGCAAAGGTGTAATTTTCTTCTTTGGTACTTGAGCTGTGAGTGGCTCTCCCATAGAAAACTTTTGCAAATGTCTGAGTATACACTAAACTCTCTCCACAGTCTATATACAAACAAAATGGTGACGATTCCTAAAAAGCTAGTTATGGATCAACTTGTTCTAACCAAGATCATTTCCCTCAAATTTGCCTAATAATTTCGGTGTTTTTTAAAAAAATCTTTACTTCTAACATTTTCATAGGAAAGCGATCATAGTATTTGGGCTCTAAGTTTCTCTGCCCTATTATTAAATTCCAGACTTCTGCAGGTAGAAGAAGAGAATACCTAAAGAAACCAATTCAAACTCTATTTTACAGATAAGGAACTGGGATGGAGAAAAGTTTGAGGACTTGTCCTGAGTCCCAGGACCTCTCCGTAGTCCCACCATAGCCTCTATCACTTTGGAAAGTACTCGAGCAGCATTCGGGAGATCTGAGTTCTTACGTTTGCAGACACCTTGCTTTTGCCAGCTGTGACAGCCAGAACAGAGCCTTCACACCTGCCCTGCTTCTCTACATCTTCCAAGAATGCTTAATTCAACCTGCAGGGAAGGGCTTCTGCTGCTGAAAAGCAGCTAATGATCCGCCAACAAATATTTAAACCTACTGAAGCAGTTCTAAAGGTAACTAACCCTTTAATAAACAAAGACTCTTGTGACAATGAGAAGTAGCATTTCTTCAAAAACAGTTCCAGAAAACGAGAGTTTCATGTACTGTGAATGTGTTGGGGTGGGGATGGTCTTTACGTGGGGACAAGTAGGGGTGACTTGATTTGTTTGGATAGTTGTTTGTTTGGTTGTTTGGTTGGTTGGTTGGTTCATTTTTATCTGAGGATATCTCTTAGCAGAGAACCAGGAGTTGCCCCTCCGGAAATCCAGCAAGGCTGGCGGGAGCACGGCTGGACCAGAGGCGGAGTGTCTCAGGCTGTCGTCCACGTGCTCTGACGACTGCTTTAACTTTTGCGTCTGCTCCATGGCTCTGAAACTCTTCTTCCAATCTAATGTTCTGCCTGTGATCGGGGACTGTTTATATATCAAATACCTGATCCACACATAATTTAAAAAAATTTTTAATTCTAAAAATATTGCCTTGCACCCCTCATACAGATTTCTAGGGGCCTCAGGTGGAGTCATAACATACAGACTTTTAACACGGACTATTTTAACGGATCTTGCCTTCCAGGGACCCTAGGCAGACAGTTCAAACATCGTTGAGATATGCCAGTGAGGAGCTTACATTTATCATTTGGAATCAAAAGAGAACACTGGAGTGGGGAATTTTTAGTAACTGGGATACCTACACACCTGTGGGCTTAGCACATGCTCTCAAAATCTTTATGGACACAAACAACGTTCTCAAATCAAAAACATTAAGTGGTTGGGTGTGAGGATAAAACCTGAAATGATTGCACAAGGCAGGAGTCGAAAGCATTCTACAGCTGACTTAGCACGCCATGTGTCCTGCTATTTCAATGCGAGGCACACAGCCATCCGTGGACATGTGCGTGTCTCCACACACTGGAGTGCGTGTGCTGAGCCTCCCATCCTCACTGCCACAGCCCTGGTTTAAACACACATCAGACCCCCAACTCATCACCCCACTTCCAGTCTCTCTGTCTGGCAACCAGTCTACAGTACTCTCCATGAGTCTAGTCAGCCTGATTTGTATTGAGAACCTCCAAGGTGACAGGCATTACTCTGCGACTAGCAATATAGCTGTGAAAAACTCTGACCAGGTTGGCTACTAAGAATCTTACTAAAGAATCTAGGGAATGGAAAAAGACATTAAACAAGTAAACAAATAAACAAGCAAGGTAACCGCAGACAGAAATAACTGCTTAGAAGAAAACAGAACCGGGTAATGGCTGCTTGCTGGCCACCGTTGATATAGCCATGTGGTGACCTTCGGGAAATGCATGCTTTATAGAGGAAACGGCAAAGTTAAGGCTGTGAGACCAGAGGAAGCCTGGAGCATGCAAGCACGTAGTTTAAAAAGACAGGTAGTAAGCAGTGAGAAGATGTGGGAGATGAAGTCAGAGAGACAGAGACCGGCAAGATACGCGGGACCCAGTTAGCCCCCGTGAGGAGTTGGGTTTTTATAATAAAACTGTTATTAGAGTGTCTTGGGAAGACTCTTAGAATAATAATAAAAAAAGTGATCTGATCTGTGTTTTGAAAGGTCACTCAGGCAGCTGTGTGGAGACAGGAAGGTGACAGAGTGGGAGAGGGCGAGGGCGTGGCAGTCACCCAGGAATGAGCCATGGGCAAACTCTCTCTATAAGGGGCCAGAGAGTAAACATTTCCAGCTTTGCGGGCCATGCAAATCTTTGCTGCAATGACACCTGCCATTGAGCACAAAGGCAGCCACAGACAATGCAAATGGACGCGACTACATTCTGAGCTAACTTTATTTATGAGGAGGGATTTGAATTTCATAAAATTTTCATGTGTCACAAATCATTCTTCTTTTGATTTTTTTTAAACCACTCGAAAATGTAAAATCTATTCTTAGCCTGCACACCTCACAGAAGCAGTTGGTGAGCCAGAACCTGGCCCGCAGGCCTTCGCTTGCCACCCCCCGTTAGCCTGCGGCTGTGGCAGCGGACAGGGGGGGAGATGGATGGGTTTGGAGTTTGTAAGGAGGCAGAGCTCACAGGACACACAGCTGGGCACACACGACCAGTGAAGAAAAGGGAGAAGGAGGAACTTGCTGGGTTTTTACCTGAGCAGCTGACAGACCACCCTGGCACAGAACCCCGGAGCCCTGTGACCTTGGGGCTCTCACAGCCCCTTTCGATGTGTCCTCACAGTGCAATAAATCTAACCACCTGGCACTGTGTTTCAAAACCTCATCACCTGGCACAACCAACTTCTCCAACCTTGCCTCCAACTGCCGCCCTTCACAGGCTTTACCTTCCAATCAAGACTGTTTCCCAGTCTGCAGGCTCATGTTCACACACCCCAAATCCCTTCCCTTCTGTTCCTTTCTGTCCAAATCCCAGGCATCCTGCACAGGCCGTGGGAAATGCCACCTGTCCCACACACTCCTCTGGCTCTCCCAGCAGGAAGGAACAGAGCGCCCGCCCCTCTATTTCTATCCCTCAAACCACATCGCTCCCCCTCTATTTGTGTTAGGTGCTAGTATTCACATCTCAGGCCATTCACTGAACTCAAAGCTAAAAAAAACACCTGCGTTTCATTCATAGTTTTATATCCTCCCACATTATGTCCTTACATGTGATGGGCACTGAAACTTTTACTAAACTATTGAAGAAGACGAGTGCGAAGGTGTGGGAAACAGTAATAAGTATACATGTACCTGCATGAGAAAGCTGCTTTCTTACTCTTCTGGTAAAAACCTTTTAAAGGACGGATATTTAAAACAGGAACCACAAGCAATAAGTCAGTGGCTACCTTTATCGCTTCTTTTAAACCTTTCTATTCATTCCTCCAAACCTCAATGCCCTGTTTACATCTGAGCAATAAAAATGTCTTGTTGAAAGATTTGCACTGGGGCAGCTCCAAAGGTCTTCTTTTAGTTGATGTATTTCATTTCAGACAAATATTTTGAGAAGATACAACATGAAGACAATATGCTAGCTGCCTCCGACATGTAAGCATCCAAAGTGCTCAGAACCAACCCAGGAAACGACTATTTATCCCACTCACCGAGAGATGCTCCCGGTCGTTTTTGTCTGCAACACCTGTGGAAGGAATTTCGTTACTTCTGTTCGTGGTATCCCCGATGTCATTCGCTGCAGTCCCATAATCTTAAATCGGAGAAAAAGGGAAAGAGAAGGAACCATGAAGTTGTCATTAGGCTGCCAACAACCAAGGGGCCACATTACCACCCAGAACAAAGCCAGACAAATCACAAGATTCCTCGCCACGGGCAGCCTGGCTAGGGTGGCGCAGGACCCACTGTTGGGTTGGATCCACTGTGGCGTGGGACCTGCGCAATGCCAACACTGGACTCACTCCAGATCTCTGCAGCCTTGTTTTGTTGATCACATTCTAAACCTGGTTTGGAATTTTTCTTTGTACATAAGAATATATCCCTTTTCTGATGAAGCATTTCATATAAATGTGAAAGAGAACTGATCATCTAAGAGTCACAGATTTATAGACCTAGTAGGGTCTTTAGAGATAGAGTCTAATCATCAGTTTTGCAAATAAAGAATGTTAACTGATGAGTCTAAGGTCAACTGGCGAGAAGGCGGCAGAGCCTAGGCCTGAGCCAGCTGGAAGTCAGCAGCACTGACCCTGGGTAAGAGGCTGCCCTCGAGATGGAATGTGGACTCAAACTGACAGGGAGCCTGGGTACACACACAAACGTTTCTGAAGGGTTATGAATCATTAATAGTTCAGCTTCAGAATTAATAGACAGGGAGCTGAGCCAACACAACCTCCAGAATCGTAAGGATGCGTTCTCACAGCACCGTGTCTCAAACGGATCTGACATCTTCTGAATCAGTTTTAGTAGATCAATGGCGGGTTTTTTGTGTGTGAACAAAGTTTTTATTAGTAATATTACATATAAAAGTCATAGAAAATTTGGTAAACGTAGTGCTGACAATGTTCTGTATAAATGTTTTGTATTTCTATTCTAAATAGATATGGTGCCTTCGATTTGCATTCTGAACAAACAACCCCATTAAGTCAGCCCGGCTACACGTCTCTTAGCATAATTCTTACACAAGCCTTGGGGGTAACCAATTTAAATTGTACTTTTATTAGCAGAGTGTTCCTTTGAATTTGAATGAAAGCAATAGAAAAAACATCTATTTTCTGTTTGCTATTTTGTTATTGACTCCAAAACTACATTCTCACCATTTCCATTTTAATATATTAGCACTTAATCTCAAACACTAAGAGATATCATCCACTTGCTTATTTTTACCTCTTCATATCGTACGCAGCCACTCATGTAAAATTAAATTATTAAAGTATCTACAGTTTGATATCATGACATTTTGACCCAAAGACCCAGAGCGGTGTCTGAAGCCAATGGAAAGATGACATTAAGTCTTGAAATTACTGGAAAGGAGTCCAAAACATAATTTTAAAATGTTAAATCACAGTTCAAACATGTTTCTCTGTGATACAATTTGAGATATTCTTCCTTTAAACCATTTCAAGACAAATAAAAACAAAAACATGCAAATCACATGCACAAAATCATCCAAACTACAGCAGGAAGGACTTAGAGCTTAACGTGTATAAAGCAGGTAAAGATAATGTAATTCCTCAGCTGAAATTAGATCACAGGATAATTTATAGAAAAAGAACAAAATGTCAGTGTGTATATAAAAAATAAAATTAAAGAATAAGATATTTTATAAAACAAATGTATAAATATAATATCTTAATCATTCTAACTTTTAATCAATCTTAAATTTCAAGCCAAGTCTGAAAATTTAGCTGCCACTTCCCCAAACAGAGGGCTCCTGGTCTTGAAGGTATTTCGAAAATCTGTTAGATGGATTTTCACACTTAGAAAAATATCCCTGGCATTTGATTAAAATAGCAAAGTATAGATGAAATGTTCGGTTAAAAGTTAATATAGTGGTCCTTTTGGTTTCTCCCTTTCCACATTCTTAAAAGAACGCCATTGTAGTCAAGGGGTTCGAGCACATCCTCCAGAGGAACTAATCTAAATTCCAGGGGTGGTTCTAGTTAGTCAAGGGTTAATCCATACCGCTTATCAGTAATGGAGGCAAGAGTAGTCATGACCCAACTGGGTCTGAAATCAGATACAAGGAAGGCCAGATGGAGGTTTCTGGAAAAATCATCTTTCTTTTGGAACCCCTTCAGGAACTCTCCCCTTTCTCCCATCAATGTGAACCACCACAGCCCCTCTGCTGGCCTCATCTAATAACCCATGGGGTAGGGGTGGCCATCAGTGGAAGCAGAATAATGGGCAGAGGAAGGTAGAGATGAAAAAAACTTGGGTCCCTGATGGCATGGTTGAGCTGCTAGTTGAATCCACCCTAAAGCATGCCCTACCTTTGAGAATCCTGTCTGTGAACCAAACTTCCTTATTATATAAGAAACATGATTTTGAACTGGGTTTACTGTCATAACTAGAAACTGATACACCACCCTTTCTTGGTAGCCATCGCTTTTAAACAGGTAATTAGTTCCCAATTATGGAAACAAATTGTTACAGCAGAATGGATTTACTATTTCCTAGAACAGATCATGAGAGAGAAAATGCTATTTACAGGCACTGTAAATATCAAGGGAAAATGGCCATCAATATTGAATGATTTTGCCCGGCCAGAGTGGCTCCGTCCATTTAGCGTCATTCCACGCACCAAAGGGTTGTCGGTTCGATTCCCAGTCAGGGCACATGCCTGGATTGCAGGTTCAGTCCCTGGCTGGGTGCTTACAGAAGGCAACTGATCAATGTTTCTCTCTCGCACAGATGTTTCTCTCTCTCTCTCTCTCCCTTCTCTCTAAGCATATCCTCAGGTGAGGATAAAAAATATATTGAATGATTTTTTTGAAATATTATTTTGGCCTATGTAATGCTTGAAATGTGTATTTTAACTGAGCTTAAAGGTCTTCATTCAGCTGATTAATTTCATGGTAAACATTTTGGAAAAATACAAAATAAAGACAACATGATAGCTACCTTCATAAATTACCTCGGGATAATTTGGATCTGCACCTAAAAAGCAAAACAAAGTAAAGATTTGTAAGTATGCATTCGGAATTTTAAAAACGACTACCTTATTCCCACTAAAAAGAGCTAAATAGACATTGAAGTTTTCATGACTGAATAGATTGTTTTATAGGACAGGTAAGTAAGACCTGAAATTCTCAATTTGCTTCCTATTAACTTGGTTCCCCTCTCCAGTCCCACAACCTCCACCCCTCTAAAAAAGAAAAAAATAAAGAGAAATCACAAGTCACTTTAGCTGGAAAAACTTCATCAATCAATGAATTAGGACCATTTTTTTTTTTTTTTTTTTTTTTTACTCTTTCTATTATACAGTTGGTCATTTTAATTGCAATTTTGGTATTTGTATCCCAGAGGCAGACCATTTCTGTACCACTGTCGTTATCCTAGGATGATCTGGGGGTTACTTTCAAACTATGTTTGGGCAGATGCGCTTGTACTCACGAACACATTATTAACCGGCCTGTACAATAATAGTCAAAGCACAATCTCGCTGTCCTCTTGGTCTTCAGGAGGTTGCCAAGGCCAAATAAATGCCCCCTACTTTTTTTGCCCTGACACACACAAAAAATAAATGTACTTTCTCTATTGAAATTGTTTATGTATAAGAGATTATAAATTAATATCCCAAAGAGAAATGCAAAAGTATATCCACTTAATTTTTTCAGATGACTCGGTATTCACCAAGATGATCAGAATATTCTGTTTTAAAATATTCCCATGAGAACTGGCAAGAACATTTTAAAATCTTTTTAAAAGTCACTGTCAACAGAACAGGTGACAAAAATATTTCCCGCTTATTCTCCATTCAGAACTGACTGGGTCTCTATATGAAAGCCTACTTGGAAATAAACTTAAATTTTGATATATTTAAGTGATCATGAAATGAATTTCCAAAGCTACTTCTCATGCTTTTAGTCTTCATTTACCATGTGAAAAAGTAAAACTTGTAAACCATAAAGCTTGCTCAGTTCTCATTTCATTTCTAAACCTTTAACAGAAAAATATTATTTAAAATAAAGTGAAATGAGCCAATTTTCTGTTCATGTATTCCCTAGTGAATAATTAAGGTTAGCCTAAATGAAGAATCACATAAAAGCAGTTCTAATGTTTAAATTAAAATTTTAACACAGTCCAACTAGAAAAACATCTATTTTAGCAGGAGAAAAATTAAGCAGATGATTGTGCACTTTGACTCAGGGATGTGACCTACTCTGTGCAGTCCATGCTTTGTACACCTCTAGGGGGCACTATTCAGACTAGTCTCTGTGAAAGGCACCACCGGAAATGTGCAGCCACAGGAGATGGCCCTGCATCGACTCATGCAAAATCATTGATTCCAGAAATTTTCAGTTGTATTTTGAGTTTTATGATCTCAAACACCATTTCTAAGTTTTAAGTTACAATACGTCAATATGTATTGTCAGAATTATTTGTAGCTGATGTGACATTCCAGATAAGGGCCCTGAAGCCTACCCTGCAGTTTGAGAGGTAATTCAGTGGCTAAAGCAGCAGGAAATCCCAATGGCAGCCCTGGTGATGTCATCTGCCGGGCACCCACCCATCGCTGAAGTTCTTTCCCTTTGCAAAGTTGCTGGACAAAATGGTGTCCCCTCACTGTGAGGACTTCCTACTCCTGCTGGAGGGAAGGTCCTATAACCCCAACTCAGCAAGTCATTCTTTGAACTGCTCAGTAATCTATTACTTTAAAGAATCACACTTTGGTCCCCTTCTCCAGTGTATCCTCAAATATAAGGTCTGAATGTACAAGGGTACCTGCCCACCAGGTCCACTCTTTACTTCTCGACCTCATTCCAGGTGCCCAGGACCCAGCATGCCCTCCCCACAGGCCCCAAACACTCGTCCCAGGGCTGGCCCGCCTCTCCTCTACATCTGTCAGCCCACGGGTGGCCACACCACCAGTATGAGCACCCTGTGACCCAAGACCCAACAGAGGGGTGGGGACTGAGCCAGGACAGATGGGCTGGGGTATGACATGCTCACTCATTACCTCTCGCTGAATAGTTGGAGGCATGGGGCAGGGGCCCTGGACAGGAACCAGCTCTACCAAAACCACTGTGTTCCAGTATGGAACTCCAAGAGGCCGACAGTCCTTCAAACCCAGCCTTCTGGGGCATTACAAGCATATTTGGAAGAGAATAGCACCTATTTTATTTAACAACTCATTAACTTGATTTATATTTTTTAAGTATTTGGACATAAGTATGAAGACCTTCTTTTGTACTGGGGTGGCCTGACCCACCATCCCAGATTGCTGGAAACCAAGGGGATTCTGACATAATGAACTTGAAGTTTTAACACTGGGACATTTCCAGGCAAATCCTTGCAGTTTGTCCAGGAGTGGAGGGCTTTCCCCAGGCATAGGACTTTTAAGGCTAAAACTGGGACTAGTCGGTCACCTTGATTTGTTCTCATGCTCTCAGAGACCCCACACCCAGCCACCGCCTGCTTTTACATATACAATTCCATCAGAAAGCAAAAAAAACAGTGACGATTTGGACCAGATTTATAAGCCACTCATTGACAGGCCTCAGTGAAAATGACAGACAGGTGCAGTCAGCCTGATCACAGAAAGGGAACACAGAAACACATTTCTCACACAAAGCTCCCAGGAAAATCCAAAACACTGAATCAATTCAAAGTAGCACATGTCAGGTACAGAAAAGTGGGCTTTGAGGGTGGAATCAAAAGTACATAGGTTAACCCATAATCTGTAACACAGGTTATTGTCCAGACTTCTGCCACTTATCGGTGCATGCCTTCCCTACCAGTTTACAGCAAAGCCATAGGTCGTGTCTAAAATTCCTGAAAAGCATTCCATTTTCCTAAGTTCATCTTCCCGGATGTATAGGACATATTGTCACTGTACTCTTCCTCATCAGGAATAGCCAAATTTAGTGCAAGATTATGAAACTCACAGAAAGACAATGTGGGAGGAACAAGGATGGTTTTCCCCTCCCTAGCATACTGTACTACGTCTGATGAGGGCCTACTGTCATAGTAAAGAAATGCCTCTTCGTGTACAAGGGTTTGGGAAGCCTGGCACAGGAAGGGTGCACAGACCAAGAGTTTATGCAAAACAAGGGTCATGTTACTCCCGCTGACCCCCAACTCATCGAGCACAGTATTTTGCTTCTAGCAACTCCTCCGTCAAGCGAATCTTCCGTGATGTTTACATTGCCACAGTGAGGTAGTTATTAACATCACTTTACATGCAGACACAGGAAACAATCACCCCTTTCCTTTGTGACTTCTGGTGATGGTCACATTTTGAAAATATCCTGCCATTTTTAAGTCTAATTTCTAACTAGTTAATTTAGTTTAACTATGTTTGTCATATATTGTTATACGCGAACAGTGGAAACCTCTGTTGGTGATTTTCAGGACGAAAAGGTGACTGAGGACAGGCAAAGCCAAGCTCTGAGGGAAAAAGCCAGTGGAAAGAGAATGAATGAAAGCAAATGAGCAGCATCCGACTTGAGTAATGCACTTCCTAGTAGCCCTCATCAGGTGAGAAATCTCAATCCAGGCAGCAGGAGGTCGCATCAAGCCTGAAAGCCTCACGGGACTCCCCGAATAGAATCTGGGAATCTGGGGACCCCATTAACCCCACTGGCACCGCAAACAAGCCGCAGTGCCCCTTCTCCCTCCGCAGCTCACGCAAGCGCAGAAGCGAGGACTGTCTGCCAACCCAGAGATGAGCGCCCAGCAGGGATGTCTGGTCATCTGATGTTCAAGTTCTACTTTCCGAAGAACCTGTTGAGTGCCTTCAGGTGCTACACTCTCTTGCACTTAGGTTCTTGACCTAAGGCATGCTGTCCAGAACTTCAGGAAGACTGACGGCCCAGAGCTCAGCCTGAAGCACTCCCGTGAACAGAAGGGTGAGGACTGTCAGTGAGTCACACGTGCACTCCCAGCAGAGCTCTGCACTGAACCTGCTATGTCTGCACCCCAACCGTGCAACTGTGGGGCCTTTAGGCTTCTAAACATGGTCGATAAAACCCCTCTTCTGCAAACCAAAGCACCTCATCATCCGCTTAATTTGATGCTAAATGACTTAAATGAGGACTTTTTAGCTCCCATCTTCTCATCTCAATTATGGCTCATGAGTAAATGATGACTTTATGCAAATCGTCATGAGTAAATCTGTATGGCTTTTTAACTGTAAGAATGTACAGTTAAAGGACAAATATATTTGTAGGATTAAAAAAAAAACTGTGGGGAGATAGGTAGCCTGACAGTGGGGTTCCCTTTCCATTCTGCTGCAAAGATAAAATAATGGTGGAGACAGACCAGGAGACGCATCTGTTTCCCTCCTTTACGCTTTTAATCTCTCTCTAATGCCTTAAAGAAAAAGAAAGAAAGAAAAAGACTTTCCTTTCAATTCTATTTTGAGAGTCCCTTTAGTGTGATCTTGAAAAGTGTTTCAAAGAATTCCATATGATAAAGCCATAGCGAAAGGTTTGGTCTTTTCAAATGAACTGTCCTTTGTCAACAGTGTTTTCTAACTCATGGCTGTGCCTTTTGATTCCAGATCCTTCTCCTCTTCCCCTCCTGAATGGCAGGCTGAACTCAGGGCCCGAAAACATTAGGGGTTCAGACGGCTGGGTCTCATTCCCGGCTGAACCATGAATGCATGCAGCCCGGGACATGTCTCCACTTCTTCCGTACAAAGGAGTCTTCCATATGACGGGAGAGGGTAATAGCACTGGCCCTGGCAGCTCCTCGGGAGTTTCGGAAAGCGTCATTAATTAACATTAGTACTCTTGAGACATAAAGAGCTATTTAAGTATAAATCTTAATTATCGTGATTAGTATGAGTCTATGGCCATACCAGACTTCACGGTTATTTAAGGCAGAAAAGCAGGTAGAACCTTCTTTTCACTCCCAGGACAAGAAATGGGTACTGACAAATGGCCTGAGGGGCAAGCTGTAGGGGGGCTTCTATTTTCTCAAGGTTCCACATTTGGAGGAATTTCCTTTCTCTCCATTCTTCGGCCTAAGTACATCAAATTAAATCTGCCAGTTTGAAGGCAATTCGAAGTGCTCTGGTTCATCGCGACGTCATGAACCTTTTGATGAAACAGCACGAAGGAGAAGCTGTGGGGAAAATGCTTCCACTATTTATAGTTTGTTTCTGACGCGAATTCTGCATAGGAGACAACTGCTCCTGAATTAGGAAGCGTAAGTCACTAACTCCCACTGCTTGTGTGAATGAGCATTCTTGAGCTGTGACATTCTTCCTGAATGAGTGGGCCATGGAGACACTCTTTATGCACCGCCTAAAGAATGGGAAGCTTTAAGCCGAGGGTATTTTATCATCTAGTGCTCTGGCTAGACTTGTCCCAAGCCTAAACAATCAGTCACTCGGGTAATGCTTTCCATAGGAAAATCTGCTCTCAAACAATCAATGTGTTCTCGTTCACAGAACTATCTGACCTTGGAAATTCTTGAAACGTGTGCAGATTAGAAGATACCAGCAAAGGCTCCGGGGTTCTTCCTCATGACACAAGCATCAGTCCATTCATTTCTGCTTAAAATTCAACTTAAAAGGCACCCTCACTACTCCCAGCCTCCCCGTAGGCTCCACACACATTTCCATGTTCACGAGGAGGATTTTTCTGTAGGTGGGATTGAATTCCAATGACAGCCACCGAGTGGATCAATTTCATCTCAGACAAGGCTTATTTTTGGCCTGTAAGCTAAATAGGATACAGCAGAACCTTGGGAGAGTCTCGGAGAGCCCCTCGCTTTCTGTGTGTGCGCCTGCGCTGCTCTCCCTGCTTTTTATTCACTCTCCCAGCCTCCTTGAGCCCTGCACTGCATTCATCCTACTTTTTGCCAAACCCAATTACAATGCATCTCAGTGCACCAATTATTTGATATTTTTATCACTATTACTATTGATATCCCAGAGGAGTCCATGGGGATGCCTGACCAGTTCTTCCAGGGGCTTCCCCCAGGTCCTGCCGGGCAGAACTGCCCTTGCTACTCGGAGTGTGGTCCCGGACCTGGGGCATCAGCATCGTCTGGGAGGTGATGCAAAATGCACACTCTTAGGCCTTTCCCAGACCCATGGGATGAGAAACTTCATTTTACCAGGAACCCCAGGAGATCTGTATGCTCATTAAAGTTTGAGAGGCTCTGGTTTATAATGCTATTAGAAGTCTAAGCAAAGGCAAAGGGCCCCAACGGGCACAAAGGATGGCAGTTTACACTGAAACAGAGCAAACCTAAAAATAGCTAGGTACCCAAATATTGAGTGGGGTGGGTGCACTCTGGCCACGGCTGCACAAAACATTAGGGGCACGGGCGGCAGGTGTGTTTTGTCCCCAGTGATCCCATTCCAAATGGGAGGAAAGCAGGAAAGAGCTTACACACCAGAGAGGGCGGACATTTCCCCAGCCTTTCTAGGAAGCAAACTTTGTTTCCTCCTTAAAGCTGCAAGTCTAGGAAGTTCACGTAGTCAGGTGGCACAGTCCGAGGTCCTGTTCCCTGGGCACGCCCAATCTCCTGGACAAGGGAGGACAAGGCCAGTGCTGAGAGGGACCGTTCCGGGCAGAAAGTTCCCCCCAAGAGCTGCAGAGCATAAACACGAAGGAGGTGAGGAGTGGGTTCCTTTATCGTGGTCCTCTCAGTGCCCTCCTCCGAGAGGGCAACACTGCAGGATTCACAGCAGACATGCTGGGAGCTGGCTCCATGTTCTCCCTGGACTTTAAGAGGTCCCCGAGAGGAAAGAACAGGAAGGACTTAGAAAGAACGTTCTTTGGGGAGAAGTGGGTCCCTTGCCACCACCCCACCATGGGGTTTCCTTGGCCCCGCTCTGAGAGCTTGGACATGTTCCCTACAGTCAGAAGACCCAGAGGACAAGCACTGGGCTCCTGCAGAGGAGGCTAAAGCCACCTGTGGTGGCAGGTGCAGGTGGCCTTTGGGTTAGACTTGTACACCCAGAGGGGTCAGGACAAGGCATCATGAGGGCTCCTGTGGACCAGAGCAGGGCAGCATGGGAGAAAGCCTATGTGGGGAGTCTTAGGTCCTGACAACAGGGCCCCTGGAGGAACAGAGGGACCCCAACAACACAAAGGTGCATTCTGGGGTGCTGAGGAAGGAGCTGCTTCCACCAGCTGGAGTAAAAATGTGTTTGCTTCTGTCATGGGAACGCAGAAGAGGGGACTGCAGAGAGTGGAATCTCTAAAGAACCCCTAAAGGGGGCCAGGGGAAAAAGTCCATGAATCAGCCCTGAACATATTCAGGTCCCTAGAGACAAAGCCACCAGCAAGCACACGCCCATGCCATCCATCCCCCATGCCCGCTCCCTCCCCCTGGGTAGCAGAGTAGCTGAAAGCTCACCGGCAATCTCCAGCCACCACCCATGCAGCCAGGCTGAACTGGAAGAGGAGAGGAGACTGGCCCTTAAATCTAAGTCCAGAGTTTTGATTTCTAACTCAGACGGAACTTGTCATTTCTCAGCTGAGATCTTGTCTGCAACCTAAAGTGACCAAAGGACTGTCTGTTACTCAGCAATGAGCGGGAAAATCTTACTTGGGTCGGAGCTCTCATCCAGACCAGCGACTCTCACCCTTGGTTGAACATTGGAGTCCCTGGGCATCTTAAAAATACAAAATGCCAAAGTGCAAGCTTCATCCGAGAGTCACTGAATCAGAATAGCTGGAGGTGAGCCCCAGGAATGTGTATCAAATATGAAATAAGATAACATAAAATAATAATGGAGCCCTGGCCGGTTTGGCTCAGCGGTTAGAGCTTCGGCCTGCGGTCCAGTGAGACCCGGGTTCGGTTCCCGCTAAGGGCATGTACCTCGGTTGCAGTTTGTCCCCGGCCCTGGTTGGTTGTGCGGGTGGCAGCCACTCGATGTGTCCCTTTCACGTCGATGTTTCTCTCTCTCTCTCTCTCTCCCTCCCACTCTATCTGAACAAAAAGTGTAAAAATGTCCTCAGGTGAGGATAAAATAAATAAATAAATAAAATAATAATTGAAACTCCCCACTTGATTCTAATGTGCAACCGAGCCAGGCAATGTTGTTCCAGGCATCGGAGAAGATCTCTCCTAGTGAATACATTTTAAAGGACATGAAAAACAAAAAGGAAATGAAATTAGTTTGATTGTCACAAGTTGTACTCGTCAGTGCGCTAGAAAGATAAACACTATTGTTATCTACATTTTGTTTTGAAGCCAAAGGGTATGTTTTATGCTCTAAACATAACCCAAAACTGAACAGAGCTGATGAGTTCAGTTCTTTGTGGGGCTGAGATGATCAATCTAGAGTTTGAAGTTCGGAAAAGTCTCTCCTCCCTTTCTCGGTTACCAGCCAGGTTGCTGGTGATGAACAGATAGGAAGGCTTTGGCTTGGTATCTGGGGTCCTGCTGACATCTAGAGATCTGACAACACCTGTCCTTCCTCATGAGCACCCTGGCTGGCTCTGGTGCTGGAGTCTACGTGGTCCCAGCACTCTGCAAAGACCTTCTGTGGGGATCTTCACGTCTGTCTCACACCCTGTGGGTGGCACCCTTGTGGCCTGGCTAGAGGTCTCTGTGCCTCACCCTTTCCCCGAGCAGAAAGCAGTATCTCCAGGCCAGATGATGGTCAAGGCAATCAGGAGTCAGTCTCCTCGTCCATGCTCACCCGTTTCTGTTGTAGGGACTTTGTGGTTTTGTTTTTATTTCTCTTTTCATTTCCTTCAACACGTTTTATTCTCTAGCTCCAAATAGAGAATGAATTTGTAAGCAAGGTGACCATCCCATGGGAATCTCAGCTCCGAGCTGAATGAGGGCCACACGCCCAGGACAGCAGCGCTGCCGTGTTAATTCTTCGGGCTCTGTCGGTACCGCGCACCGCCGCACCGGGACCCCGGGCTGCCTGCTTCCTTGCAAGCCAGGAAACGTGCAATGTTTAAAAAAGGGGTCTCATCAAAACAACAGAGAAAGTACCGCTGAAACATTGTATCAGAAAGATTTGTGAAAGCTAAACTTCTTCATCAATCACTCTATGACAACAGCAGAAATACAGAACAAATATAAACTCAAACTTGACCTGCTGTCCTTAACTTGGAATGTACCTTTAGACCAGCAGGGAAATGAATCACGTATATTTGCTATTTGCTTATTTTTCTTTAGTTTTAAAAGGGGAGGAGAGGGAAAGGAATCGGTTCTAAGCCAGGCCATTATCTCTATGCTATGGCTACAAATCTTATAAATACCCACAAAGATTCCATCACACAAGCCAAGTGAGGTCAAGTTCTAATTGGTCACA
The DNA here is from genome assembly GCA_030848825.1 of Tadarida brasiliensis. Lineage (NCBI taxonomy): Eukaryota > Metazoa > Chordata > Mammalia > Chiroptera > Molossidae > Tadarida > Tadarida brasiliensis. Next base: position 37,622,934 of record CM061269.1, read on the forward strand.
CTGGTTTATGGCCCACAAGGGCCATTTATATCCACTGTCACTCTGGGCCAAGTCTCTTTCATTTCCACTTTCATTTATTACTCCTTGATAGCTGGTCCTTGAGTAAATACTTAAAGAGAAAAAACAAAATCAGTCTTTTCTAAAAGCAGATATTTACATTTTAAAGACCTGATAAAAACTAATAAATGGGCAAGAAGAGAGGAGAGAAGGGTGGCAGGGTACATCTTGATAAAAATTGAGTTTAATTTTTATTTTTCACAAATAGGTGATTATTTCTTTTAAAGAGGATATTTGAGAGACTCCAAGCTATTCTTATGCCAGGAAACAGTTCTTTCCTCCCACTAGCGGAGTTAAAATGAACAGAGATAATTGATAAAAATGAGGCCACATGGATAAGAGGAGTTGAGCTCCACCAAACACCGGCACCATATAGAAATGTTCAAAACAAAATACATCAAAATCCCACCTGAAATAGAAGCGACTGGCTTTATGGGAACTATGCACGTATCAAAGCACACAGACCACTTCCACACCTTCTAAATGCCTGACCTTCACCCTGCAGCAAGTTCACCTCCAACAGTTTCAAAAGGCAGTTGGTGAAATTCAAATAAAGTCAAGTTTAGTTAACAGTAATGTAGCAACGTCGGTTTCTTAGTTTTGACCGATGTACTGCAGTAAAGCAAGATATCAACAGTAGTAAAAACTGGGTACAGGGTAGCTGGGGACTCTCTCTACTGTCTTTGCGACTTTTCTGTAAATCTAAAATTATTCACAAGTGAAAAGTTTACTTAAAAACAAACAAAAAGGAGTTGTCCCAAAGCAGCGTCTCTGAATTTAACGATAAAGCTGTATTCCCCAAAACATGCAGGGAGAAAGACAGTAATCTGGAGATTTACTACAGCAAATGTAGCCAAGCAGCTAAACTCAATTAAGAGGGAGAATTAATGGGAAAGACAACTGCCAGGGGTGTCTGGGCAAGGCATCCAAACATCACTTGTTTTATACACTCCTGAAAGGCTGTTTGTAAATCAAACTTATAGAATTCAAATCACATTTTGAACACGCTAAGGAAACTTGTACATTTACATAGCTATTTAATAAATAGCAGGATAATGGGAACACTTACTATAGACTAAGAATTACAGCATTCTCACTTACTGTTTATGGAAGGTGGCTTCGCATGCATCACCCTTGTCCATGGGGCTGCCCTGTGAGCCACAGTGTATGATTCCCAAGCAGCCCCTGCCTCAGGGGCCTCCAACTTTCTATTTCCCCTCCTTCTGCCAAGCCATCTCTGCATGGCTTTGATTAACTTGGAGCTATTACGGTGAAGAATTCAATTCATGTGCAGGTCCCAATATCCAAACGCACGCCTTGGCCTCCACTACGGCAACAGGTCTTTGGGCAACAATACCAAGCAAGTAAGAATACCCCACTGAACAGCAGGATCTGAAGCAGGTGGGTGCATGACTAGGGTCACACTAAAATCCCGCTGCTGGCCCCAGGACGGACTCCCGATGCCAGCACCCTTTCCCAAATCAAACCATTGGTCAGGTGGAAGCCATTACAAGTGCTAGAAAAACAATTCAGGATCTGAACAGAAGGACGCCTCACCTCAGCCAGCTCAGATAAGCAAACATGCCAGGGCACTGGCTTCTCAACCACGGATGAGAAAGTAGGATTCTGAATTCCAGATGGATAAGGGGCTAGAAAATACATCTTAAATTGTCCAGGAGCCAACCAAACACGCTTTTCTTGCTCACGGTTCTGTCTGGGTTTTGCCACTGCGGCTACAAAATCTCATTAAACACTTGGGATAAAAATAATATGTGTATATTAGATCATTGTTCAAAATGATTCATGCCCCCATCACCTCCTTGGGAGGAGTGGGAGTCCCTGTGACTTGCCTTGACCAAGAGCATATAGCTGAAGAGACCACGTGTGGGTCCTGAACCTCGGCCTTAGGAAGCCTTGCATACCTCTAGTTGTCTTCTTGTTCTCCACACTCACCATAGGAAGCAGGAGTCCTGTGTAGCTGCTGCTTCTTCGCCCTGCACCCCAGAATAAGGACGCACAGCACAAAACTGCCCCTGCTGATCTGCAGGCCCATTAGCAAGACCAGGTGGCCACAATGACGAGACTAAATAGTGTGCTGTAAGTGACGGGGCTGGGGGTGGTTTTGTCCATAGTTGAATGGCAGACCCTGTCCTCTTTCCAGATGCAAAAGCATCAGGTACTCACCGTCATCGCCAGGCCAGCCCATGAAGTGAGCAGAAATCTGTTTCTCATCCTTCCCATACTCATTCTTGGCGACTAACTTGTAGTCCCCATTGTTCATGTGAGTGGGATTATCCAGCTGGAGGCAGCCATGGTACTCCGTGTGGTTGGTGACATGGATTTTAGTACAGATGTATTTGGACTCATTCAGTATTGCCCGGTTATAGAACCACTGAAGCGCTGGTTTGGGGTTGCCTTTCACAGTGAATGGAATGCACCAGTGGTGGTCTGAGGTTGGAGATTCGAGAAATGTGATAGTTGGAGCAACTAAATTGAAAAAGAGAGAGTTAATAGCATCAGAAAGCTCACAGTTTTCCCATCTCCAGAGTTCTGTGTCATTGATAGGGGACTTTATTCAACCATTGTTTGGTTTAAGAAGACACATGACCTGCAACCCTGGAATCCATCAGTATTTTTGTGCCATCATCAAGGCTGATTTAACTCCCTACAGAGAGCTGCAGAGACGCTCCTCCCTGCTCTGCTGAAGGCCCATGCATCACAGTCATCATCACAGCTACTCAGTGTGGGAGCCGCTCCAAACAGAGCCTAGAGACTTCTGACAGTGGAAAGGGTTCAGCTGAAGTTGACTTTGGTTTATGTGCCTTCATATTATATAGATGGATCATCAAAACATTGAGGGCCACTACTTTTAGAGTCCTTCACTAAATAATACAAATAATGACTTTGGGAATCTTGCCTGCAGCCCTAATCTCCCATAAGTTATCTAAAACAGATCAAACTGATTGATGCAGTAAATGTTCCTACTGATGCTGATTGATATTACTGATTGTCAATAGTAAATGCCCTTTAAAAGCATCACATTTCATTATAATACAGTTGGTGTTGTTTGGGCTAGGATTTCAGATGTCAATGTTTTGTTCCTTCTGAACCTGGACAAACTAGAGGTTATTTTAACATTAAACAGAAAGCACTTTATGCTGTGGGAAACAAACATTATCAAGTAGCATCTTTAAACAGAGTAATTATCCTAGGTGAAGGTATTAAAAACCCCTCATCGTTGTTTATTTTAATGTGGCCTGACTTTGATAATTATACAATCAAGGACCTAATAGCATCATTTTTCAGATGAAGAAACCCGAATCCAATGAGGTCAAGAAACTTGGTCAAGGTTACTGAGCGAGGCAGGTCTGGAACAAGAATCCAGGTGTCCTACCCAGAAGCCCTGCCCCTCACACACTGCTTCCTAGTCATATAGGTTCCTCACCTGAAGGAGGGGAATATCACAGCCTGATAATTAATACACTCTGAGTGGGGTCACTGCAAAGTTTATCTCAGGTGTTAATATTCTTTATCCCGTATTCCTTCTACTCTTTATCTAAACTTTGATAGATAAGGTTAATTCTTCAGACCATGACTACCACGTAGATATTGACCTAAACTGAGAACATCATGAATTTGCATGTCCTTATTCGTAGGGCTGTGTTACAAACACAAGGACCACAGTGGGGCAGGAACCTCACTTACCTTCCTCCCACCAGCCCAGGCCCTCATGTCCAGGACACACTTATTGTTTTCACCACACTCAAAGGAGCTTTCAGTGAGGTGTTGATTTAAGGACATAAAGTTGGAAGCTGGTTGCATATGTTTGTGGATAACCCTGACTTCAGCCTTCCAGGAAGATCAAAACGATGAGAAATTATGAGGCCAGTACCTACTGGGCATAGTGGTAGTACTGCTGGTGACAGAGGACAGTGGTTGGTGATTTCAGGCATTCAGGCCAAAAGTCACATACAGACGGTCTGCTGTGAGTGAACGTTAACCAGTGTCTACATGTGTGCAGTGTGTATTCGTGCATACACACATGCACACTTGTGTTTTTCCTCATCCAAACTCTAATTCAAACTGAGGAAAAGCTTATTAATTTGTACCAGGCCAGCTCAGGATCTGCAATGATGTGAACAGTGTAAGTGATTTTTACTGAATACACATTCACATTGAATGCTACAGTCTGCTAACATATGTGTCATGTTGTTTATTAACACTGGAAAATAATGCACAAATGCTTAAGAAGTATTCATATTCTCTACCTTAGTTTCAATGGATACAGAAATTTCAAACAGTTATAATAATAAAAAAGTTTTACAGGTGATAATAATTCCCAAAAATGTCAGTAGGACTCCTCCAGCCTCAGGGAAACCTGATGTCAAACTAATGAGGTTTGATTGTATCAACAGTACAAGTAGGTGTTCGTGAACAGCCAGCCCCACACTTTAGGTATCAGAACTGCAACGCTTAATGCTGCTTTTATACAGAAAAAATTTAGAAACTGGTTTATCAGAATTTAAATTAAAACTATGAACAAGAGGTGGATAACCATCTCAAAATATGTTCTATCAAATAAAGACGGGGGGAGGCACAGAGGACAAGCCTAAGGGAAAGACAACGCATGAGCAGTATAGATTAGCAGAAATAGAACAAGTGAAAGAGGCTGATAACATTTCTTAATTAAGTGTGCAGAGAACACTGCATACACTTTTTTTTTAACACACTTAAGCAGCACCCAGAGTGCCCCAACGACAAATGTAGGTGTGTCCACGATCATTTGCTATTAAAAACACATGCTGGTCTGATTACGTACAATGCACAGTGAGGTTCACAGAATCTTGATCTTCTCCTACAAGATTTTCTGCCACACAAGAGATTTGCTTTCCACTGTCATCAGATGAAATGTTAGTTATCCTTAAGGAGCCCTGTGTGTGGCTTGTTTCATTCTACAAATGAATTAACAGACAAAGATAATCTTTGTTAGGACTGATCCCAAAGTGACAAGATTTGGGGTTTCTTCCCCTGATTAGAGAAAATAATTGATAACATTAGAAAAGGTTTCCAGCCTAATCAAGCACAGGCAAAGGAGTAAATCAGAAGTTGTTCTATTTCTCTAGATTTCAATTGTTTAGTATGTGAAATTGATTTAATCTTTGGCCGCCTACCTACCTTCTTCGAAGGGAAAAGGAGTCACTCACCTTGCTCACGATGAACAAAAAGCTCACTAGAGACATAGACTCTCTCCAGTCTATTGGGTTTACATAACTAAAATGCAAACCTGCATCAGTCTTTAATTCGGAATAAATAGAAAGTAAATATACACCCAAAATTCCTCATATGTGGCCCTATAAAATATTAAATGATCATCACTAGGTTAATACAACCTCAAGTTCTGAGACACTCTCATCTGTCTATGAACACAGAGCCAAAGACAAGCCTTACCATATGTTTGGAAACCAGATTACCGACATCCCAGTACAAACTCGGAACTGGATCTCCCGCAACACTGCAGGACAGTGTGATAGACTTTCCTTCCTCCACGGTGAGGTTAGGCGCGGCCAGACTTGCTGACGGCAACCCTGTGCAACAAGAGAAGTAAATGGAGACATCGTCAAATAAATGCACTATCAACATCATAGCAATAATCTGAAAACTCCTTATGCTTTAAGATTAATGATGATTTACTTCCTGAGACTGCTTTATGTTGATCTGAAAAAGTGCCAGGTTGATAAACTCTAGCGATTTAATGGGAACCCAAAATGTGCGGCAATAAGATTAGAAAGCAAATTTTACACATTTCTTGAAAATACTACTGTAGAATAATTTTTTATTTAAAAAAACAACAACACTAGTTTGCAGAACTATGTCTTCTACTTCTTCTGTTTTATAGTTGCTACTGTATTTTTTTGCACATGAACAGGTACTGTGTCTGGGGACCATCTCAGCTCCCCTTCTCCTTCCCTCCACATTTTTATAGTCAAGAACAAAAGAGTGAGAGGCATCTGCATTTTCACATAAATCCATTTTTTTGTATCAAGTAACTCATAAATCTAACCCACCACTAGACCTAGACTGTGAAAGACTCAGACTATGATTTTGAAAGAGAATCAAACTATGGAAAGAAAATGTAGTTTCAAAGCATTTTTCAAAGGCATGAAGCTTGAGCCATTTCAGCACTACAATGTTTCAAAGCTATGTAAGTCGTAGTTAAATGTGATGGGTAAAACTGGTCATCCTATTTGCGATACGATGAAAAAAGTTAGATGGATCCTTATTCCAATGGAAAGTTCTTTGGTAGAAAAACTCTGAGAAAGTTATTTATCATCCGATGAAATTTTGAACCTTTTAAACATTTCTCGATATTTCAGGAGAGCATCATTTTAATACTTTTACATTTTAAAGACTAGTTTTCTTTTATTGATGCTGCTGTCAGTTCATTAAACTACCACACCTATGGGTGTTTACACTGCTTTTCACTGTATGGAAATCACAGTATCGTTCACATGAAGACAAGCCTCAGAGATTGTAACAATATGTCAAATCCTGCCAGTCAAGCTAGTCCATTGCTTGGTCTCAGAAACTCTGCTTGGGACTGCAGTCACCCTCCACAGCTGTGTCCCATGGAACTATGACACATGATTAACTCAGGAGTAACCTAGAGGTCAGAAAAGGCAATTCATCTTCAACAGCCGTTAAATTGCAATTAACCTACCCACCTAGTGTTCTGTGACCCGTCAGCTCCACAATACTATGTGTACACCCTTCCCTTATGATGCAGTCCTTAACGACACAGCCATTATTCTTTATTACTAACACCAGGCTGAAAGAAGATTTAGACAGCGGATGTCTCATGGTATTCCCACCATTGGCAGAGGACTTCCTGACAAGCTCTGGCTTTCAGAAATCTTCCTTCCTGTCAGCATCCAATAGGGAGCAATGTTGTGTCTTTCATGGGTTTTCTTTTTTTTTTTTTTTTTCTTTATTGATTTTAGACTGAGAGGAAGTGAGAGGGAGTGAGAGATAGAAACATCGATGAGAGAGAACATCGATTGGTCGCCTCCTGCATGCCCCCCACTGGGGATCAGGCCCACAACCTGGGCATGTGCCCTGACCGGGAATCGAACTGGCGACCTCTCGGTGCATGGGTCAATGCTCAGCCACTGAGCCACACCGGCCGGGCACTTTCATGGGTTTTCAAAAAGGCCCCCAATACCTGAATCGTACAGGACAATGAAGCAAATGAGTGATGAAGAGGCAGTGCTGTCAGCGGGAATGAGCCCTGGATCAGGAGTCAGGAGCCCGAGACCCTAAATCTGACTTGTACTATGTGGCCTTTGGTGAGTCATGTCCTCTCTCCACATGACTCCCTTTAATTTCTATAAAATTAAGCTGTTCATTTAGAAGACATAGCTCTAATTTCTTATTGTTCTAATATTTTGTGACAACTTCCATGACAATGAAGCTTTCCAATTTATTACGAAGTTGTCAAGGCAAGATACAAGAAAAGGGCTTACTCAGTGAAAAATCTCCTTGAAGTCAGTGGTGTGACCAAGGTGACTTTTTAAAACCACATATATTTTTTTAATTTAAAATAGTTAGTCACATTGTTTGAAGAGTCTAGAATTCTACAAAACTTGTTATGAAAAACATTCACTCTCCTTTGTGATAAAGAGTAGTCTCGTCTCACCCGTGGCACTACTTCCTATTCCCAGAGGTACTCACTTCATCTCTTTTTAGTTCTTTTTGGACCTTGAACTCTACGTCGCTAAATATTGTGCTTATGTTGCTACTTCTTGATTTTCCTGTGTTAACATTATCTAGTGACCTCACAGAGGAAGATAAGGTTCACTGTCACACAGAAGGCCAGCCCTCCCCACATGCAACGGCACACCCAACATGCTCTGTCTGCATGCCCTTACACGTGCTGTGATGTTAGGCTGTCTAGATGTGGATATAAAGTTTATTATAGAATATAAACTCTACAAACAGCTGGACCATCACATGTGATAGTTATATTTTATCAAATTTAAGACAGCACTAATTATAGACTACAACACTGTGACATGTATCGCTAAGAAAAATAAATGATGCCAGCTCAACTATGAGGCAACGCTTTCTCACCGCCTAGGTCTCCTGTTATTTGGATGTGGAACCTTCTAGATATCCCATCAAATTGTTTCATCCTTTCTTTCCTGCATTCCATATTTTTTGTCTATTTGTTCTATTAACAGGGAGATTTCCTCTGATTTACCTTTCAACCCTGATTCTGAGGTGCCCATTAGTCTGTCTCACATATTTAGCTTCCAAGGCTCATCTTTTGACCCCGAATGGTCTTCTGTTTTTACAGCCCTGCTTTCCTTTCACAGGTACAGTGTCTCTTCTGGTCTCTGAGATACTAATGATAATTTTTAAAAAATTTTTCTCTCCATATCAACCTTGTTTCTTGTAACTTTTTCTTTCTCTCTTGGATTGTTTTGTGTTTGTCTTTTATATTATGAGATTTTCTCAAAACAGTTGGTGATCCTTGGCCATTCACACATCCATAAGAATGAGGTACTAGAAGCATCGCATATTGATTCACTGTTGGCTTCATGGAAGGAACATATGATTGGCCTCCTTACTAGGTACTCCCTGATGTCAGCATGATTAAATCACTTTGGGGAAGGGACTGGTCAAATTATTCAGATAATGTTCTTTCTGTGTCCTCCTTGGGAAAGGAAGAAGGCTGGAAATATCAATATTCGGTATGTAAATCCAAATCCATCATTTTCATATGGTTCTCACAGCCTCAGCTCTCTCTGGAGAGCCTCATTTCATGATCTTTAGAGAATAAACCTGCTGAGGAGGGAGGGGTACAGTCACCTGGGATGTATGGAACAAAAATGGGATTAACTGCTTCTTGATAGACTTCAAACCAGTCTCCTGAATTTGGCATTACCTGGACGGTCACTCTCTGAGCCTCGCAGTCATTCTGCAACATAAAGCAAGCTTCCCCTTCCCGTTCCCCATTGCCAACTTGGTAACCAGCATTCTTGGCCTTTAAATCAGTTGCTACTCATCCAGCTGCTTTCCAGCTTGCAATTGATTTGTGTGCTTTGTTGACTCTCCTGTTATCTTCTTTGTACTTACAGAAGTATCTGCTGATGCTGGAGGGACCAGGGGGCAGGGCCTGCCCCGGTGCTTGTTCTTAAGGTATGACCTCCACAGCCAGAAAACATCAATGGAGCTTGGTGACACCCCTTTGTTACCTCAAGTACAAACCTATGTGATGAATTTCCTACCTTTTATGAATGTAATAGTTTAGAAATTCTGAGTGGAAACAGGTAAAAATTAAGAGGTTCTCAGTAGAGAATCTTATGCCATAATCTTAATTTCCCCTATAAAATCTGACAGATTTTTTTTCTTCAAGCTTAAGCGTATATACTTAACAATTCTAAAAATATTTGTTTAATTAATTACAGTAACAATAACAGCATTTATTGAGCATTCACTAAACCAGATATTCTTTTCTAATACTTTAAATTTTTGTTTTATTTAATCCTTACAACCAATCTTAAAGGTAAGTATGTTTCCCTCATTTGATTAATGAAGAGTGAATTTTGGAAAAGTCAAATACATCTTCTAAAGTTGCCCAAGTATCTTTGTCCTGAGATTTGAACCCAAAGCTCAGGGTCTTCACAACTACGCCATACTACCTCCTCAGACTGCATATATCCATTCTAGCACAGACCATAAATACCAATACATATCCATGATCTAGGAATTTGGTTCATTAAAAAAATAATTACATGTCTCTTTGTGAGGGAAGAGTGATTCTCCTTTATTTATAGGGAAATTATATCACCCTGTCATAGCAGTTTCCAAAGGAATCTGTGCAAAATTGGCCAAGTCTAAATCTTTTAAATGTAAAGTCTTCCACAAATGAGTAAGCATCTGACTCACGTTAATTCTACAGCATTAATATGCTGGCCAAAGACTTAATAATGGAAAAAACAATCTGTACTTGAAATATCACTTGAGGTTTAATTAGCACAATAAAAATGAATTGGGAAGCATGAATAGCCAAGGCAGGATAAACCATTTGCCAGGCACTACTTCCTGGCTTAATAAGATTTGAAATCGGCACAAGAACAGAGCAAAGCTCAGCAATGCTTCCAACAGCTTCTAGCACTACTGTAATGGGATCCTGATTTAAGCTTCAGGGATGGATGTCTTCCTTTGCACTCTGAGAAACTTCACAGGAGATAAGAGATGCCCATCTACCCAGGCAGACAGACCCCTCTGTGGCAATGTCTCCTGACCTAGATGTGTTCAGGAAAAACATACTAGCCTGCAGACCTCAGCAGAAAATCATAGACCATCTAGTAAAACAACTGACTGACTTTCTTTAGGCCAGAGCTTCCCAAACCTTAATGTGCATGTGAATCACCAGCAGATCTTGTTAAAAATGTTGCTTTTGTCCCAGAGGGTCTGGATTGGGGCCTGAGCATCCACATTTCTAACAAACTCTCTGTTCCACAGACCACACTTTTAGTAGCAAGGGTTTAGACAATGGATGTTGGACAATTGTTCATTAAGTTTCTATTTCTATAGCTATTATTCTTTTTTAAAATAACATGTTTTTATTTGTTTCAGAGAGAGGAAAGGAGAGGGAGAGAGATAGAAACATTGATGAAAGAGATACATGAATTGGTTGCCTCCTGCACACCCCCTGTTGTGGATTAAGCCCACAACCTGGGCATGTGCCCTGACCAGGAATTGAACCAGCAACCTCCTGGTGCATGGGAAAATGCTCAACCAACTGAGCCACACCAGTTGGGCTACAGCTATTACTCTTAAACTTGACAGTGGATTGAGCTATCACCTAGTCCATCAAACTTTCCCCAAAGTGTGAAAATCTAATTCTTTGAGATGCTCTGTAGGAAAATATATAAAATCTAATATTAAAAAAAAAACTGTACAAAATTCTGTAACTCTGGTCACTATGCACATTAGCATATTCAAAGCTCTAAGAAGCCCTGCTCTAAAGAAACAATTTAACTTCCATTGATCTTATATTCCCCAAGCTTATTTGAGTACATTTAATTCTTATGTGAAGTAATTTAACAAAATATAAGATATACACATATTTAAATTGAAATATAAACTACATGTAAAGTTAAATATTCATATTGATGATAGTAATAATATTAATAACTAATATTTATTGAATACTTAATATGTACTAGATCTCAACTATTTTTCATATTATCTTATGTGTCAGTCTTAAAACCCTAGAAAGAAAGTGTCATTAGTATCTCTATTTCCAGATAAAGAAATTAAGGCTTATTATGCATCACAAGTAGACAGCTCTGAGTGAGAGATGGCCCTGACCCACATCTGTCTGTCCATGGTCTTAACCAATACTCTGCCTGGCGGCCTCCTTCACTGGCTTCTTTCATGTCTCTGATCCCTTCTCAGTGAACACTTCTTGAGAGTTGACCATATTGAGTGTGCCCTTTGGTCACTAATTCAAATGCAGGTTCTCACTTTCTAATAATTGAAGAAAACTAACCTCCAATCATTTTGGGTTATTAAGTAGACTTTGCAATAAATGGGACGGGTCAAGTTTGGGTTTTATTTTTCAATATCCACCCATAAGTCTGGATTGTGTTGGCTTTTTGTTGTTGTTGTTGTTGTTGTTGTTGTGTGTGTGTGTGTGTGTGTGTGTGTGTGTTTTCGTCTCATTTTAGTGACCTTGAGCTCTGTTCATTTCATGTTGGGTCATCACTCCATGTGTATAAAAATATTCAAGTAAATTATGATTTTGTCTGCTCTCTGTCTTCTCTCTTCTCTCCTTCTAACTTCTTGGAATATCTTCCAATTTCTTTGTCTCCTAAACACATACCTTTCACTCCCAGAAATGAAGCTGGAATGAGCCTGACCTACTCCGAAGGAGCTGCTTTACACCTGGTTACAGAAATGATAGGAAATTAGCAGAGACCATCCAAGCTCAAATCAGAAACTGTGCTTCTATGTTTATGTGAGCTGTGTCAAAACTTCCACACACAGAAATTTGAACAGTGGCTGACTGGCTAGAAAAAACAGCTTCAGTTGCCATTCTAAAAAGTTTTTAAAAAGCAATAATCCATGTGTGAATTGTCTTATTTTAGTAGATAAAACCTGATCTCTGATTAAAGTAAACAAAGCAGTAAACTAAAGTTAGTATATGTTTTTTAAAAACACACAAAACAATCCACCTAAGAGACTAAGAAAGTAATATTTTATACCAATCTAACTTACACATAGAGTATTAAGACAGCATTTCCTTTTAATCTTTTGTAAATGCTAACAAAGTAGAATTACTATCAATCTATTTTCCTGATTCGAAATAAGCAATAGAAAGAGTATGTAGGAATATGCTAAACAGATGTGTACTACAAACTACGGTGGAAACCAAAATCTTAAAAATAAATCACTGAAATCAATTCACCTGCCCTCTCCTCCCAGGTACCCATGAACTGACCTTTCCCGTCATAAACAGTATTTTGTTGATGTGTCTGAAGGAGTCTCTACACTAAAAGTTTGAAGGCTGGGAATGTGGAAAATTGAAATTGTCGGTATAAATAGCAAGGAAACCAAAGGCAGGACTGACTTCAATCCATGAGGCCATTCAGGGAATTTTATATAGTAACTGCACTGTCCCAACCACCACCTAACTGAGTTACCACCTTTTGCTTACTGTTGGATGTGCTAACTTGTTATTAGTAAAACACATTGAAGGATTGTTTTGATCTGACCCAGAGTAATACAGCCTTTCTTAAATAGATTTGCCATCTAGTTAGAACAGAGCATTTCGTCCACTACTAAACACTCTCTGAAGAAACTCTCTTCTAGAGATTTGAATCATAATTACAGTATAAAAAAATTAAAGTGAAAGGTTTTTTTGCAAACTAACTTGTGAAGATTAACTGAGTATAGAAACGGAGTTCAAAAATTTAGAATATGCTATGTGATAAGTAATTTTGCTGAAAAGCATTAAAAGAAGTAGCAGGGACATTTTAATATGGAATGACAGACAAATAACCTCCCTCCATCAGCACCTGTGTGATTCAGATTCTGTCTTCAGAACCAAGGCTCACAGCACCCATTTTTCTGATTAGTGTGAAAATTTTATACGAACACATTTTGTTGCCTTGCAGTTAATAACGTTTTTCTAAGGTTAAAAAGAACCTCGTGGAAAAACAGACCACAACATGTTTCATAGCATGAATAAATTTACCATAGTTCATGGCAAGAAGAGACTGTTAGAAAAGTATCGTGAGGCATGTGGACGTGCTGCTAGTGGGAATGGCCAGCTCAACACCCCAGCCCCACCCACCACTAAGGGCATAAGGAAAAAAAAGAAACAAGACCCTTCCAAAATGCAATGATGATTTGTAACCTATATGAATGTCTATCCACTGTGCTGTACACCTGAAAGTAATACAAAAAAAGTACTGAATGTAAACTGTAATCGAAAAACAAAATAATACACACAACCTCAGAATTAAATAAACTTTAAAAATGCAATGATGACAAAAATTTCAAAGAGAACTACAAAATAGGGTATAATTTGGCTAAAATAATATGTGTTTAAGTTCTCTTTACTGAAATACCCACAACATTATATTAAAAATTTGGTCCAATCTGATCATTAATATAATATGGTTCATGCAATTATTAATTGATCAATTTGGCAAACATTAATCAAATTCTTATTATGTTCAAGGCATACATTAGTTTTAGACAGTCTAAAGGATTCATATTTGCATATAAAATGCAAACAATTTGTTCCCCATATAATACCTACATGATAAAATACTAAAATGGGAAGTTTTTGTTTGTTTATTTGTTTTTAATCACAGTTGGCATTCAAGGATGCATTGGTTTCAGGTGGACAACATAGTGATTAGACATTGATATTCCTTACGAAGTGATCACCCTGGTAAGGCCAGCATTCACCTGACACCGCGCATGGTTATTAGAGTATACCTTAGGCTGCCCTTTACATCCCTGTGACTATTTTTACAACTGGCAATTTGTACTCCTTAATAAAGTGGAAAATTTTAAAGAAACCCCACCTTATAAAGAACTAAATCCCAATAGCTCTTTTTGTTGAAAGTAAAATATTACTAGTTGCAAACTAAATGCAATGGCCATAGTTATTGGCAAATTGTTGGTTTACAACAATAAAATACACAAGACCATACTCTTATGAGCTGCTGTTAGAGTTAGCTAAAAGTTTTGATCAAAAAAAGTGGAAATAAGATGAATTCAACATACTGTGACTTCATTAAACACAACAGATTCGTTTTAAAAGCTCGCAATGGGTGTGAGACCCAAAACAAAAGCTGCTGAGCAAGAATCATTGTTTTAAACAAGATCTAACTAGAAGATATTAGCACATAACCTGATTTCTTCAATGTGGAATTTCAGAGACAGAATTTAAATCCCAAAATCTAGTGTAATTTACTGCTCAGTCTAACTTCTCTTTAAAGAACCAAAGTTGGGAAACCATCACGAAGAAGATTAATGCATGTTAACTAGGCCCGGTATTGAAGTCTCTCCCTCTCATTTCAAATCTCTAGAAACTATGCAAAAATGTTTTCGATGCAGGACCTTGTTGAAAAACGAGAAAGCCTACTGTTGATGGATAAGAAACTATGAGGAACCTCTGAACAAGAGAAAGCAGAGAAATAGAACTAAAGAAAAACAGCACAGCTCCAAATGGATACATACTATGTGTTAGGCAAAACAGGGAGGCTGTCGGCCAACCCAAGACTGAGGAGGTGACTGCAGGACAGAGTACAGCCCCACCTAGGCCACCACAGGGTCACTGGTCAACAACAGGAGGAATAAACTTCCCACATCCCACCCCTACCTTCCCACCATGGACACAGCATCCAACAGCAGCTGCAGCTACCTCCAAGAAGAAGCAATGAGCGGGAGAACGTGCCAGGAGAAAATCAGTCATGTTTGGTGCTGTGACATGCTAGAGATATGGTGAGCCCCGATGTGGAAAAAGGCTTTTCAATCATAATAACCAATCACTAGCGATTGTGGAAATTAAAAATTGATTGTTGGAAGAGAAAAATTCAGCAGCTGCAGAAATAGCTGAAGGGCAAAGTAGTGAGGAAACCAGCTTTCCCATAATGCACCACAAAAAGACAAGCAGATGGAAAATATTACAGAAAGATTGGGAAGTATGAAGGGAGGAGCCAGAAGTGTAAATATTCATCTAAATAAATTAGAAAAGTCTTCCAGAACTAAAATAAGGAACACTCATACTGAAAGGGTACACTGCATATCAACCAGAATAAGTTTTTAAACACACACACACACCCCTAGTTTCACTGTGTTAAAATTTAAGAATAATATGGATTAGGAAAAACTCGTAAAAGCTTCTAAGGAAAAGGAAAAGCAGAGGTTACTTATCAAGAAATAAGCATCAGATTGGCCTCAAGCATCTCATCAGCAACACTGAAGTACAAAAAAATCTGCAAAATTACAAAAGGAAGTTATTTTGAGTCTAGAACTTTGTACTCAGCCAATATCACTGAGAAGAAAAAATACAGGTTGATTTTCCACCGGGCAGGAACGTGACTATTTTATTTTACAAATTTCCCTGAGAAAAATATTAGAGAATACACTCCAGCAAAATGAAAAACCACTCCAAGAGGAAGTAGTAAGATACAAAGATCAGGGATACACAAAAATTAGTAAATCTTCAAAAAAATCAAATAAAGCCCTTGCCAGATGGCTCGGTTGTTTAGAGCATCGTCCCGATATGCCAAGGTTGTGGATTCAGTCCCCAATCAGGGCACAAATAAGAATCAACCAATGAGAGCATAAATAAGCAGAACAACAAATCAATGTTTCTCTCAATCTCTCAATCTCTCCCTCTCTCTCTCTCGCTCTTTTTCTCTCTCTCATCAATAAATAAAAAATTGGAAAAATGTAAGTAACAATCTAAAATAAAATCCCAGATGCCAGATGGAAACAATGTGAGAGATGGGAGAAGGAAGTAAAGAGAAGTAAAAGTATCTTGTTATGAAGAGTTATCTCTAGATACTTACAGAAAATATGTTTAACTATGTGTGGTAAATGTTTTGTCATTATACATTGAGAAAACCAGAAACATAATTTATAACATTCAAAGAATTAAGAAGAAATAAAACAAAGAACACTATCAATGGCAGAAAAGGGAAACTAGACAAAGGATATAAATAGGTAATTCACTGAAGAATAAACGCAATGTCCAATAAATACACAAGATACTCAATAGTAATCAGTAAAATGCAAACTATAAAGCAATTACATAGCATTTTTTAGAGAGACAAAAAATGCAAGATATACTTTGCTGGGGTGGCTATAAATTGGTACAACCATTTTTTAAAGTGCAAACCATATAAACCAAAAAATCTGCTTCCTACTATGTTCTCTAGAAAAACCTTTGCATCTGTACATATGCTCGTTGAAACATGTTTATAGCAATGAAAAATGCGAAGTAAGCTAAATAAATGCCCACCAATATGGAAGATTTAATGTAATTAAGATTTATTCTACTATGAATACCAGGCAATGAATAAAAAGAATATGACAGATCTATGACTACTGACCTCAAATGGTCATAAACAAGAAAAAGACAAGCTGTATGTGTTATATAGAAAGTTATTTTTTACACCAAAATGTATCAATATGATTTGTGCAATTATAAATAAGTAAAAAACACTTAAAGAAAATAAAAATTAACAGAAAAATAAAACAGTAAGTCTCTCAATGCTCCTTTTATAATGTCTCTTTATGAAAAGCATTGTTTACACTGAAATTAATTGTGAATGTTGCCATGAATGTAACAAATCCTACTCAATCAATGGATTCAAAGTCTCACTCTCATTTACACAATGCATTGACTAATTGTAAGAATCAAATAAAAAAATTTTGAAAATTGACAAATTGATCAGGAAAAGTGAGGACCAGCTCCCTGCTGCAGGCCCCCTTCGGCGATCGCAGTGGCCTATGAACAGCACATACAGTGAAGTGCCTTGTCAGGATGCTGTCAAGACCACATGGCCAAAAATTAAAATCAAAATAAAAGGATTGGTTTCAGGCAAGGGCAAAGCAGACGTCTATTAAGCGGCAGTGTGTGAAATCAGAGGAGTCAGATGCTTTCTCTCTTTTCCCCTCAGTGGTTGTTGAACCCATGTGGTCACAACAGCCACGGGATTTGGGAACTGGCCAAGAGGCCAGGTGACTCAACATTGCATTTCTTATCCCTCTAGGCAATTTCTTTCAGCTGCGCCATTTATACCAGAATGAGAACAGTTACCTTCTTATCAATCAGGAAAAGATATAAATTAAACGTTTTTTTCAGTGTTGGCTAGCAAAGCAAACTACAGGAAGTTGGCAAGGGAGCCAAGCCTGATCCCCCCATTGTGAAGCCAAAGCTCTCTAGTCATGACAGAAGAATCCCTGGGAGGGGAACTGCTATCTTCTCAGCCCCTTCAAGGTCAGAAATGAACACATCTTTTCTTTTTTTCTTTCTTTCTTCATTCTTTTTTAATCTTTTCTTTTCTTACATTCTAATTAAAAATAAGCAGCAGCTATATTTTCCTTAAATAAAATTGACCCCAAACAATAGGGTCCTCTGAAAACAAAAGAATCGGGTGTTTATGGACAATATGAAGATTCCTTCAGACCAAGATCCAAGTGCTACATGGCTTGCTGCTGAGTCACCAGCCACTAGACCAGAAGATCAAATATCAGTGTGAACTGATTAACTGATTGACTAACTGATTAAAATTTCAACAGAGGAATAATATGAATATGTGAGTATGGTAGAGTATTGTCACAAAAGCCCTTAGCTGTAAAATCCTAAGAGGCACCCTTGGATTCTCCTTCCCTATCCACACACTGGCCCTCATAGAGAGCTGTGATTTTATCATATGGCACCCTTTTAAATTCTGGAGATGCAAATGCTGAGGAGAGGGTGGGGGCGAGAGTCAAGGAGGAGACTGTCAACCCAGACCTGGGGAAAAGCACATGTAAGGCAAATCTGTGGAGCCCCATCAAGAAACACAGACACCTGGCAACAGAACACGTTTAAGAGAATATGCTGGATTGAACTGCATTTTCTTACACTTCCAGGACATTTTATCACCTTGAGATCCTTCTCTCTACATAACCTGGGTGCCAACCAAGTATATATTTGGCCAGTGGAGTACCACACTCTTAGCGGATACTTTTTGGATGGATGGATGGATGGATGGATGGATGGATGGATGGATGGACGAACGGATGAACAAATGAACAAAGAAACAAAGAAATAAAGTGCGTATTTTTGTGTGCACTTTAAAGTCATCCATTCAAAATTAATATTCTACTTGCAACAAATTTTCAGCAAAGTTGCTCCCAGCTGATTTCTCCACACTGCACACAAATGTTTCCCAATTCACTGGAGACATCAACAGCATACTATATAAAATCTGGGTAGTGGTAATCTTCCCAGACTCTCTACCACACCAAGCCAATTAGAATAATTAATAGCAACTAGAACTCATTGACTTAAAAGTAAATTACCACAGTTGGGTATCTGCAGGTTCACCAGGGGAATATTCTTGCTGCTTTCATTTAGGCAGTACAAATCCTGAGTTTCTGGACTGGATTTAGTCTCCTGAAGAGTCTTGATCCACATAATATCACAGGAGCACGCGAACGGATTGCCCACCAAGATCCTACATGAAACAAAAACGAAACCCAGTTAGGTTTGTCTTTTTTAATTTTAACTACATCCATGTTCATGAAGCACTATAAAATTATGAATTCTTTCAATTCAGTCTTTGCAAGTCATACCCACCTTTCTAACATAACAGTACGCATTATTCGTTAATTTATCTGACACTTACTGAGCGCCTGCTATGTGCAAACACCACTGAAAAGGCTAAAGGATGCAAAGTGACATGAGACCTTTCATAATAATACGGAAACAAGCTAGGGACAGAAATAGCTACAATGTAAAATAAAAGAGGGTGTCTCATAAAATGGGGAAAATAAGGTGCCATAACAAATGTATCACAGTTATTATACAGTTATGAAGATCTTCAGTGAGCATGCCAACAAGTTTTCAGGAATACTAACATACTTATTTCCGGTCAGCTGGAGAAGTGTTATCATTTAATAAGCTCAAACTTCAGTGGGCAACAGAGCGATGTCATCTTTGTTTAAGATGAGACTGTAAATACAATGCTGAGACTGACGTGAGGGGCTAATCAGGTGGCGCGCACAACTTTCTGCAACCGCGGGTTTGATTGGTGCAAGAAAGTTGGAGTGAATGTGAGAGAGAATCTGGAAGGGAGCTCTTGGGCCTCGGCATGCATGTGCACACATGCACACATGGCTGCACACACACACCAAGCTCAGGAGTTCGGAGAGCAAGGGCAACTGAGCTCCAGATGGAGCCTCTTAGCCCACGTTGAACAGGTCTGCTCAGATAAAGCCACCATTCAGCCATGCCGCCTGGACTCCTGTGGCCTGCGACTGGTGAAGGAGGAAGTAGTCAAGAAGAAAATAAAAACCACAAGAAAAAAAAATCTTTAAATGCTTATTTATAATACTCAGTGGCCTATTTAAGATGAATTCCATTTATGGTAATGAGCCTTTAAATGAGGCCATTTAAAATCGTTACATAGGCTCTGCCTGGAATTAACCACAACACTTAAGATTTCTGTGAGGACAGGACCTGGGCTTTGCAACATCATTTACTCCTGTGGTTTTCTGGTCAGGTTCTAAGAATCTCAGGGATCCCTGGAGACTTTTCCAGGAGTGTCTTTGGGGGAAATGTGGTCATGGCAGACTCGTTTAATTTGTGTCTGCTTGAGGGCCTCCAAGTATCCCTCCAATACCAAAGTAAGATTTGACGCTACTGGATATGGAATGTAATGCAGAAGAGATCCACAATGTTTAAGCCCTACTAATCCAAGATATTTTCTGGCATTCTGAGTACATGAAAAACTAAAGAGTCTTTCTTAAAAGGAAGTCTGATTGAATCCACAGAGAGGATAAAGAAGCAAGAGGTTCTTCAATTATACATATAGCGAGGTTCCTATGACCACCCACGCTGGCAGACAACTGGCTTCTTCCTCTAGCTCACTGTGCAAACTCCTACTGCAGTGATTGTTACTACGTCTACTTGTTTAGGCTTCTGTCTCTCCCACCAGGGAGCAGAATCCTGGAACACAGAGATGGTTCTCATATCGCCATGGCCTAGTGCCCTGTTACTTTGATTTGTAATAGGCACAGAATTAACATTTATTGGATGAACTGATTAAATATGTTGCAGGGAGAACATTGAGACATGTGAGTTTGGAATCAGAACTCTAATTTTTAACCCACCAAGAACATTTTCTACAGTGACGCTCAAAATGTTTACAGAATACTTTACTCTATTTCATACATCTTCCTGAAGTCTTTAATGTCTATTCCTGTGTTAGAAACCTAGCACTTCAACTACCTGAATTCGGTTGATTCCAAATAATTGCCAATTACTAAAACTTTCACCATGAAACTCTCACTGCTACCTATTAGCTTGCTGTCGCTCCACTAATGACATCTTCTAATCTGCACAATTTCCTTGTGAATGGCGTGAGCCCTATAATTCAGGCAACAAACAGTTTAAGCAAAAGCACTGCCTGGTATTCAAAGGCCTTGTCCATCTGGCCCACCTCTGCTGCACAGTCTCTGTGTTAGGGTTCTTTGGGCACCTTAGCCAGAGGAATGTCAACAGTTTATATTTGCTTCATGGTGATAACACAAAAATCAAACGCACTTGGCAATGTTGGCTATTAGTCATTAACACATTTCAATATTTCTCCCTCCATTACAAAATAAATCATTTATGTAAAAACAAATTTTTATTACTGAGTCATGTCTTCATGGGGGGGGGGGGGTAGTAACCAAAACTTGAAAAATTATTTTTCAAGATTTTTGATATAAAAATAGATCTGTAGTATCACTTATTTAAAAAAATACTTAATTTCCCTTTTTCTTGAAAAATTTTCCCCCCAAACACAAAATCATTACTTACAGCTCAGACAAGTCCAGGTGACGGAAATGTTTCCTAGACAAACTCGTCAGTTTATTTCGGGTAAAATTGCTGAAACAAATCAAAAACATTACATGTGAATCTAAAATGATATATTTCAGGAGTAAAGTATTCAAATAGAGATTTTTTTTCACAACATAATTTTATCTGATCATGGTCCATGCCTTACTTAGACCCAATAATCTCTTTCTTTCACCTGGACTGATAGCTTAGTTTTTCCTGCCTCTCCTATAATTCTTGCCTGGGGGAGGGGGGGCATGGAGCATAATTTTCATATTGTCTATTTAAAGTCTCTTTTTTACCCAAAAGCTTGTTTTGCATATACTGATTCAGGGCCAAGTTATATAACTCCTAGAGATTTCTGACCTTTTGAACAATTAATGAAAGATTAAATTTAATTTAATTTAAAACCATAAATTCACCAGAGAAAAGTTGCTTTAAAACTAAAGAGCATCATGAATATTTTGAAGTCATGTGACATACACAACTCTGAATATGAACTGGATTTAACACGTCCTTATAGGAAAGAACATACCTATTGACTGATAAACTGCTGACGTCGTTCTTATATGACTTCTAAATAACCAGACAATGTCATGATGAGAAAAAAAGTCAGATAACAAGGAGTATGTCAGATTTTCTCTTGAACTATTCTAGTAATATGTCATTTTAAGATTTGGACAAACCAGTGAAAAGGTGTCATATTTGTGATTGAAAAATAATACTGAATTTACTGACATGTTCCAAATATGTAGTTTTTTCCAATGGGCAGGCGTTTTAGTTTCCAGTAGTCAATGCCATGAGACCTTGAGTTGGGAAATTCTAAGCCATAATCCTGGCAGCCAACACCCTCTGTGAATTTGTTTACTAGTTGAACGTATTTAAAAAGTGTCCAGTGATTGGGCCTCTAGACATGTGTTTAATAAGTAACATGAATGTGAAACAAACACTTTCTTTCCCAGAAACAGCCAAGACCTCAACGAATTGCAAAGAGCCTTTCGGAATCTGTTTCCTGCTCACGAAAGCGCGAGTTGGGCCATGAGGCAGATGAGACTGGGAGTCTGAGGCCAACGGCAATCCTGGACCCTTACCTGAGGCTGGTCCGCTGTGTCAGCCCAACCAAGTCGTAAGTTAAAGTATGTTGGTATGTCTGCCCAGTCACCTTCACCAAGGGGTGACAACCAGGAGCTACCGCATGCTCCAAGGCTGCTCGGTTGATGAATAAAGAAAATGCCACTTCCGTGCCTCCTAACTCAAGGGTGTGTGTGTTCACTCCCTGCCTTATTCTGCGCTGACATTTCCACTCACCCAAACCTCTACCTGCACAAGGGGGCCCCCTCCCCTCCACGCGTGCATCTTCTCTCTTCACACTGAGTATAGAGTGCTCACCCACAGGAAAAATACTCCACCAGGAAGTTTAAAAATGTGCCCACATAAATCTTATCTTTTGCAATGTGAATTAAGAACGGCTTTCACTGGAGTATAATTCACTGAAAAGTCAAGCTGCCTGTCTTCCCCACAGTCTTGGAGACACAAATATTTTCATCTTCATCAGAAATCCCCATCCTTCTGAGTGTGCGTGAGGGGGTGGGCAGGGGTTCGGGGGAACCTGCCCTTCCTCCCAAGAACAGGAGAGAGGAGCAAAGAAAAAGGACACCCACTGTCAAGATTCCGGGTCAGCCAGCGAGCCGGCACCGGGAGCAGCTGCCCCTCGCCGGCTGCCAGCAGCACAGCCCAGAGCTGGGTTACGCGCCAAAGAACAAGATGAGTTTTATGAACCATACTTATTATTGGGGCCAAAAGCCAAAACAGGAGGAGGGGGGAGGGAAAAAAATCAACAATCCTCTTACTGTTTGATTATAGGACTTTGCAAAGGAGCTAATTAGCACCTCGGCAAAGCCCCTGGAAAACACCAATGCTGGCTTTTCTCACAGTCTCTGGGTTCTCAGGGGCCAGGCAGGAACTGAGGCACCAAGAAATAAACCGTGACCAGTCGCAGGGCTCTGGAGAGTCCCCAGGCCTGTATCTATGAGCAGGGCGGAGGGGGCGTGGTGACAGGGAGAGGCGGGAGCCACTCGGAATTTCCCTAAACCTGCAGAGCCGTGCTCCTGTGCAATTTTCATGCTGTCGGAGAAACGAACTGAGAATCGGCCTGTCTCAGGGACACTGAGAAACAGCTTCTGATACACATCTCTTTCCCAGTTCACTGTCACCCACCATGTTGATATTCAAGTTCAGGGCACAATTTACTGGTAGGAAATCAGAGAGGGAGCCAGTGGCCCCGAGTCCTGGCTCTTAAGCAGAGGTTGAGACTTAGATCTGGAGAGACGACCACTTGACCTGATTCCCTCCTCCCTCCCCGCCGTCCTCAAAGACAACTACTTAATTTAATTCCTTAATTTGGTGATGAGGAGCCTCTTTCGTCACATAAATACGTGAAGCTTCTGGACACTTCACAACTTCTTCATAACTGAATACTGGCCTGACTTCATTCTGCCTTACTATGCAACCATGTCTACAAATATCAATAGAGTCTTTGCAGTCTGCCCCATGGTTCAGCTTCCAGACTATTGGCTTTTGAAAAAACTATATAGGATATGTCCATCTCTTTGGTTTCCTATTTTCAAATGGCACCTCTTTGGAAGATAGGGGCAGATACCTGACTTTATATAAGTCGTGTACAACACATAGAATGCCGTTAAAATTAGTCTACCATATAGCACCCTGGAAAAATACACAAGGTGGCTTTGATTCCTAAAGATAGCATGCAACGAGGAAAATAGGGAAAATATAAGAGATACAATAAAGAAAGAAAGAAGCCTTCAACTAAAACTACAATTAACCATAGTCCGCCATACAAAAATCACATCAGGGGAAGTGATATGGTAAAACAGCCAGTAAAACATGGTTGTTGACTAATTCGGATCTAGAGTCAGCTATATTGAAACTACCAGAACTTAACTACTGAGATCATTAATCACATTTAAGTGACTGCATTAGAGCACATTGCCTTTTCCTTCTCTCCAGCTTCTCTCTTGTTTGTGCTCTCAGGCCCATGCAGACATCAGATTTGTGTCGGCAAACCAGCTGCAGAGGTGATGCCAGAAGGCATTTAAATGACATGTGTTAATAAAGTTGCTTGGAGTTTTGTCACATTTTTGCCAAATGCTTTTTATCTTCATTCTACAGACTTTATTTTTAAATCAACTTCATCATTAACGCCACCTATAAAATATGAAGTCAACATACTGGCTTTATGAAATGAAGGTGTTTTTTTTTGGTTTTTTTTTTCACAGTATCAGCAAATCTCCATAGAAAGTCCAGGCAATCTGCTCTAAGAGAATGATTTCTTTTACAACCAGCATGAAAATCAGTTGGAGAACTAGTCTTCCCAAGAAAAGAAAGAGGACAAATGTTCCAAGAACGGATGATCCTCGAATCTTAGGGATGGCACAGCGTTTACTTCCTGTACTCTTTTTGGAAGAACGTGGCCAGGACTGAGCCTTGGAGTCATAATTCTGTCACTTTGGATCTGTGGACCTGAGAAAGTTCAACATCTTCCTCAGTCTGATTTTCTGTCCATGAAATGGGAATAAAAAAGATATTCCCTACCAAAATCAAGTGAGATAATGCAGGTGACTATGAGACACACAAGGTATTGCTGCAGAGAATTTGCAAAACACAAAAGGGCCAATGAATGCATGTAATGTTCCTCCACATGAAGGTCCCACTGAAAATCAGGGCGTGGGGACACCAATCAGAGCTTAGGAGTGGGTAATTCTCTGTTTAAAGCTGAAACCTGTTAAGGTCACACCTTATTGACTAAGTGCCATCATCTAACAGGATTTAGCAGCCAGCGACCTAAAAGCTCCCATTGTCCCTGTTTATTTATATTTAACTCCAGTTGACAAAGCTTCAACATGACTTCAGGGGAAGCATTTGCTATTAATAATCTTCTGAACCTTTGGCATGTCCCATGATTGACTTTTCTCCACTTTTGTCAATCATGGACGATAGCTTTTTAAAAATTAAAGTTCAAAAGAGGATCTGTGGTGGGGGGCAAAGCATCAGTAACTTTTAGTTCCCTGAAAAGGCCATGGCCATGTCGGTTTCTTTCAATTTCACTGGTTTAATGTCTTCCAGGGAACATTATGATTCCAAGGAAAAGAACCAAGGACATTGTACCAGGACACAGTTTTCACATCAAACTCTTACCGTTGACCTGTCCAAGATGGAACTGGCCCAGAAATCCATGAAAGGGAATAAACAGCCTGTTCTAATACCCCTCAAAAGCTATTCAGAAATCAAAGATAACGTTTCTAAGCTATTGTCACAGCTATAGTAACTTTTACAAAGGGGGGTTAGAGTTAGGGAAGAAAGAAAATAAACAAAGAAGAAAAAATATTGAATAAGTGGGGTCCTGAGAAGCAATGACAACCGGTACTTACATGTGCTGCAAGTTGCTGTTTTTCAGAAATGCTTTATGAGCCACAAATTTTAATCCAGAATCCACAATTGTCCTATGAAAACAGATAATTGCATACATGTTAGAACCAAGTGACGAATGTCACCTCACTCTAACAGAGCACAAAGAAAAGTTCTGAGATAAAGCACACAAGTCCTGAGTACTCACAGATTTTTCAGTCCCACGTAAGCTTCAACATCATCTTCGTTGATGATTTCTAACCTTTTCTGATTTGCAATGTAACTGCAAAAAGCAGAGAGTGAAAACCATTGACTCAGAACATAGACAGTACGTAAAAGAATGGGTAACTTCCATACAACATCACCAGGGTGCTCCCGGTGATCTTTTCCCACCCAACCTAATCCCACCATTTAAAAAAAACATTCAGCTAGGGGAGCAAAAGTGAGTGTGATTGAAAAGAAACCAGATTGAGCAGGTGTCATGGTCAATGACAGGTTTGCCAGGCTTCATTTTTCTTAATTTTTTATCACCCTTTCAACTAACAACTTCAGTTTGCCTCCCCTTTCAATTTGTATCCCCTGTGCACAGAGGTGAAAATAACTTGGAAATGCATTCATAGCCCCTCAAAGGCAGTTCACCCTGATGGCGACAGCCATGGGGATGTTGGCGTCATCACATGCAAGACGAATCACACCTTTCCTCACATTCCAAGAGAAGCAATTACTCCTCTTACCTCCTAAAACATTGAAGTAGATTCCCCTCCCCTTTTTCTCTCTTTCTTTCCCTCCCTCTCTTCCTCCCTACTTTCCCTTTTCCTGGCCCAGCATCCCTCTTTCTGCTATGTCAGTAATAATACCAATTTGTCCTTTCAGGAAGCATAATTGTACAAACCCCACATGGCTCTAGTGCCTCTCTGTAAGAACTCTCCTCTACCCTACCCTCAAATATAGGAATAAACTGGTGACTCTGGCTACACAGAGAATTCCATCCCCTTGACCATGATGACTGGCTTAGAGTTGGTCATGACCTCAACTAGAACAATGAGAAGCTTCCCTAATATTAAACAGATGAATGCTAGGACAGAGAGTCTCTCTCTCTTTCTCTGGGATCCTAGCTGAACGATTACACAGGGCTGGGGCTTCCATGGGAAATTGTTCGGCCACAAGGAAAGAGACTGTCCACAAATAAAGTCAGCACACAGGAGAAAAGAGACATAGGAGATACAAAGAGAGACAGAACACTGAAAATGCCACTTGAGCCTTTGAATCCAGCCATCTCTGAGGTTAGAAGTCACTAACTGATGTTTGTTCTGAATTTCTCTCCCCTGCAACCGAGAATACAAACCTAGTAATACAAACACAAAGCTGTTAAAATTGCCTCCGTGGAATTTCCTTGTGACAGTTATTTGAGAACCTGTCTATCCATTTTTCTTAGATCACAGCCTCTTTGAAGACAGCTGGATCCTGTTTTATAGTTCTTAATATGCACCACAGTATCTAGCAAAGTATCTTGCACAAGGCAGGTATTCAACAAATAAAGGATGGATGGACGGATGGATGGATATCTCAATGGATGGATGGATGGGCAACACTTGGAGATCCAAAGTCACTATAGGAAGTTATGCTAGGATGCATTTTTCCTTTCTTTCTCATTAAGATACATAATATATTCCAGTTAAGACATTCAAAACAAATATACAATCCTGCTATTACCAAAATGAGTTAAAATGGAAAAAAAAAATGAAAACATAACCAATTGGGGAGAAGATACAGCATCAGTAGGTCAGTAGGTCCCTCTACCTAGTCCAAAACAAAACAAACAAAAACAAAGATTTATGGTAAAAGTTGGGGCACTCATTTTTAGAAAACAAATTTTATAAATAAAATAAGTAAATGGCCCTAGTCGGTTGGGCACAGCAGTTAGAGCGTCAGCCCATGGCCCAGAGGGTTGTGGGTTTGACCTCAGTCAAGGGCATGTACCTGGTTTGCAGGTTTGATCCCCAGCCTTAGTCAGGGTCATGCAGGAGGCAACCTAATGATGTCTCTCTCTCTTGCTCTCTCTCTCCCTCCCTCCCTCCCCACCTCCCTTCCACTCTCTGTAAAAATCAATGGGAAAACATCCTCAGGTGAAGATTAACAAAAAGTAAAATAAAATACATATGTTATCTCAGGGAACAAAATTACACCAAAGAGAAATAATTTTAAAAGGACCCACATAAACACTGCCCCCCGTTACATAAAAATGCAACCTCCAAGGTGGAAAGCATCTTCTACTCAGAGACCTTGGTTCTTCCTGGTACCCAGGGCCTGGCACTTAACAGATTGCAGAAAGGATTCATTCTCTTATCTCCTTCTACCACGCACAAAAGGAAACATTTTAAGACTCCAACCTAATGCTCAAACAACAATTTTCAACATCAAGAGTTTTTATGAAATGCTTCAAAATTATCACACAGTAGATACATTTTTCCAAGATTTTCATTCCACTAACATTTTCAATAGAGACCACAGTGATCTCCTCCTTCTAAACTACCTCCCCAAAAAAATTAGATTCCAGAGAACTCTAAATTTTAATGCTTTTTTTCACGGAACTGCGGTAAAAAAGGTAAATAACGTGGGTAAGGTTTTGGTCTCGGTCACAATCAGGACTTTTGGAGAAGCCTGTCCTCTCCTTACAGCTGAGCTAGCAGGACAGCTGTCAACGTTCTGAAAACATCAACTCTCTTTGCCTGGACGTCACTGTACCCTCCATGCTTATCAAAGGCCTGACGCTCAATAGGTCCTTAATCAACTGTGGCACAGAGTATTCATCTTGTAGTTATTTATGCCCTTTATTTTATTTTTATTTCACTTTTCACCACATTTTTAATTCATAAACTCCCCAGTTGTATGCAATAAAATACAGTGAGCTAGCAAAAACAAAAATGGAAAGTCATAGAAGAAAGAAAAGCAAGAGCAGAGGCATCTACGGAACTAGGAATTAGGTTTTAAAATGTATGTACTTGTTAGAAAAAAAGCTACAAGCTCATTTCTTGGCTTTCCAGTCACCAACACCCAAGAAAAGAAAGAATGGTAAATCGATTTGGTCAGTGGTAAATGCATAGTGTTCATGCGATGAAAATAAGTCAGACATTAAGCAAAGCATAACTGTTCTTGGACCTAAGACTAGACGGGCGATTTTGTGGAAAACCATCAAAAGAACCATATGAAATTACGAAAAAATAGTCACTAGAGAATATTCTTCCACTGTGGAGACAGGAATTTCCTAGATAAATAATGAATTTTTCTCATGTTCAAAATGGAAAAATCAACAGAAGAACTGGATTAAAAGTTCGGCAAGCATCCTCGCAGATGCCAGGAATTCCCTTTCCTACGTTACCATCTGCAGAGGTGCCCACACAATAGCTGCTGGTTATAAAATGGTCATGAGAGCTCTCCTGAGGAACTCTCCTTAGCTCCCACCGAGGAGTCACAGGACTAGAAAGGAAACCAGTGAAGTTAGTAACAGACAATTGACAAAGGGGAAACTCAAGGCCAAGAAACATATAAAAAGCTGCTCACCCCACAAGGAATCTGAAATGCAAATTAAATAATGACATACCATTCATTTCATGCTACAGTGACAAAATGTTTAAAGACTGACAATATAAAACATTTCTAAGGATATGAAGAATTTCTCTTACACTGTAGAGGGAATATAAATTGGTATAACCACTTTGAAGAGTGATTTACCAGTATCCTGGGAAATTGTAAATTGACACACTTCATGGCCCAGCAATCCCATCTCCAAGTATTCACCCAAGAGAAAGCCTCACACGTGCACCAAAGGAGGCACACACAAGAATGTGCCCTGTATAAATGGTCAGATTCAAAAACTGGGAACAACTCAAGTATCCATCAATAAAGAAACTACTCAGCCATAAAAAAAAGATGAAATATTACCATGTGACAACATGGATGGATCTTGAGGGTATTATGCTAAGTGGAATAAGTCAGACAGAAAAAGACAAAAACTTTATGATTTCACTCATGTGGAATATAAAACAAAAAAGTAACAAACAAACTAACAAAACAAACAAAGTCAAACTCATAGATACGGACAAGAATGCTGGTTATCACGGGGAAGAGGGGTAGGGTGAACTGGGAAAGGGGGTCAAATATATGGCAAGAGAAGGAAACTAGATTTGGGTGGTAAGCACACAATAGAATAATAGATATCAAATTATAATGTACTCCTGAAATTTATATAATGTTATAAGCCAATTTTACTTCAATAAATTTAAAAGCAAGATGTGTTAAATACATAAGTTGGATTGAACCAGATCTTATATTTGAGCAGAAAGAGATCTTTATGTTAAATGGGAAAAAGAGTAAGTCAAATTGCATAATATATTAATATATACATATAATACAAAACAATTTATGAAAAAAATTTAAAATTTTTATTAAATTGCCCAGCTGGTGTGGCTCAGTGGTTGAGCATCGATCCATGCACCAAGAGGTCACTGGTTCGATTCCCAGTCAGGGCACGTGCCCAGGTTGTGGGCCAAATTCCCAGTGGGGGGCATGCAGGAGGCAGCCAGTTGATGGTCTCTCTCATGGCTGTTTCTATCTCTCTCTCCCTCTCCCTTCCTCTCTCTCTAAAAATCAATGAAGAAAAAATTTTTCTTTTAAATTAAAAAAAAATTTATTAAATTTATTAGGGTGACATTGGTTAATAAAATTATATAGGTTTCAAGTGTACAATTCTATAATACATGATTTGTATATTACATTGTGTTTTTACCACCCAAAATCAAATCTCCTTTTCTCATCATGTATTTGACCCCCTTTGCCCTCTTCTACCTGCCCCCATCCCCCTTCCCTCTGGTAACCACCATACTGTTGTCTGTGTCTATGAGTTTTTGTTTGTTTGTTCTGTTTGTCTTATTTTTAAAGAAAAATATACAGAAAACAACTGCATAATGTCCACAGTCAGGTATATGTAAAGTATAAAAAGATCGCAAGTAAGATCACCTTGGGAAAGTAAAATAGGTCTGGGACAAAGAAACAAATTGTTAAAGTCTTTATTTTATTAAACTACTAAACTATTTCTCTTATTAAAGGAGAAAGGATTTGTAACAAAAAAAGACCAAAATGTTAAAGTGTCGGTTCTGAATATAAGTACATAAAGTTATTGTTATGTCATTGCATTTTTTTTTTTTTAGTTTTAAAAGTTTATGAAGAGGGAAGAAAAGGAGAGAGGGAGGTTAGAAGGGAGGGAGGGAAAGAGTCAGAGATAGGCAGAGAAGTGAAATGACCGCAGGGAGGCTGAACCCCAGAGCTTCTCAGTTACTTAGTGGACGAATACACCTGGGCTCAAGTTCTAGCTGCCTGGACCATCCAAGAACAGACATCTAAAAGCCTTCTGCTCTCTGCCCCAGAGTCTCCTCAGGAACCAGACCAAGGAGCATGCTGGGCTGCCCCCTCCTGGTGATTTCCGCACGTGTCCAGGAGGATCTTGACAACACCAGGTCCTCTGTGTTCTCCCAGATCACTGCCACTGCTCAGACCAAGCCAGGGTCAGGAAGGAGCGAGGAGGAATGAGGCCAGGGCAGACAAGTGAAGGAGGCGCCCACAGGCTCTCCCCCGAGAAACCCATTTCCCAATCACTCCAGTCACAGTGCCATCAAACTCTGAGGGCTCTTTACTGAGTCCAGCTTTGCTTAATAAAACACATCTCCAAGAACACTTTCGCTCCCAAAGAAGCAGTGGGAAGGCCCAGCATTTTGGCACAGGCTTTTCTCAAAAGCGTTCTCTCCATGACAACCCTTAACTCCTCTGACCTATGCCCACTGTTCTGGAAAGCTTAGGCACCATGGGTTTTAAGACACAAGCCATCCCCCCAGAGCCCACGTCCCGCAGCCTGTCTGATAAGAATCTCATGAGATCAACGGAGATTTGGTTCTTCCTGGAAAACCAAGTTTCTGCCCTTCTATCCTGCAGAGGTGGCCTTCATTCTCTTTCAGCAGACTCTGAACAGTGACAAGGAGACTTGGCGAATTTGGATTTGTCTAATTTGATACTCCTTAAGGCTTTCTCTCACTTAGCTCCTGGGACTCCCCGTCCTCTGGCCCACCGCTCCATCAGCATTCGGTGTGGAATCATTCTCGGCCATCAGCCACCCTGCTTTGCCCAAATACGCTTCCTCCATTCTCGGATTCAAATATAGGACTCTAGGTTGGACCTCATGTTATCATGAATGTTGTTTTTTCACTTTTACTGTATTCCAAGACCACCAGCCACTGCCCTAAAAGTTGGATCTCATATTCAAGGAACTTCTTGATGAATTCACCTCAATCTGTTCTGGGGCCCTGTCGATCTGAAACATTGCTTGATTTCTATGCAACACCAAAAAAGGCTCTTTGCTACCACAACATTTGTATTCTATCTCTTGGCAAGCACTTTTTTTTTTTTTTTTTTTTTAGCATTTATTATACTTCTTAACTTTGTAGTTAAAAATTAGATGAAATGGAGGTAATCTCTGTACCCACATTTGTATTTAATTGAATTTTTTAGAAAGAGGAAGGGGAGAGAGAGAGAGAGAGAGGTGAGAGAGAAACATCAATCTGTTGCCTCCTGTATACTCCCCAACGAGGGATCAAAGCCATAACCTAGGTATGTGCCCTGGCCAGAAATCTAACACTCACCTTTTAATGTACAGGATGGCACTCCAACCAACTGAGCCATCCAGTCAGGACCCTACATTTGTATTTTTCTATGAACCTATCTAACTCCCCAGTTGAACTGTGAACTCTTCAAATGAAGGGGTTTTATCCATCTCACTGCATCTCCACGCCAAGCACTCACAGGGCTGATTTTCACAAATGCCAATGGACTTAGCACAATCAAACAGACCTAAGCATCTGCCACGTGGACTTTTATTATCCCCCTGGAAAGACCAGATACATACACACATGTGTATGAAAGATGGACAGTAAATGCTAAATGAACATTGTGATAACAGAAAATAACTTCATTTATCATGTAGAAAACAAGGAAAGACAGTAACAGAAGAGGATGGAGAGCCCATTTGGAAAGCAAAATCTGTCCAATCTAGAAGTGAATTTAGATCACAGGCACACAACACATTACAACTAACTGCAGTGCTTATTTATTTTTTTTAATATAAAAATTAATTGCCCTTGGAAATGAGCATTTATTTGCCATCAAACCCCTCAGTCTCGGGAACATTAAGACTAGAAATAGCCGCCAAGAATCTTCATATCCATGAAGATAGATAGCCAAGGTTCTTAACCTTGAAGGAGGTGATACTCTCTGGGGACAGTGCTCCCTGCCACAGTGTTTGATGAGCACAAAAGAGAAGGTTCCAAGCAGAGATACAAGGACCTGGGCGGGGAGGCCACAGTGGAAGGAATGACAAGATATGATTGGGTAGGTCAGCAAAGGCTTGAATGGAGCTCAGGCCTTGAAGAGAGACCAGGACGTCAACAGATAAAGAATATGAACATAAGCAACGCCTCCACTGTCTGTCATTTTATTTTGTATCGTCACCAGCGCTTCTCCAGTCTCAATTGGACATCCTTCACTAAGACATTTTCTTGAGGGTAAAGAATTTCATCTCCTTGGGCTTAACAAAAAGCTTATTGGTAATTTTTTTTTTTTTTTTTTTTTTGGAAAAGAAGAGAAGAGAGGCAATTTTAGAAAAAATTCACAGAAACATTTTTGAATTACAGGTTCCTGGAAAGGGCACTCATCCCATTTGAATAGATTTCACACTGGCTTTAAACCTATCAAATAATTCCTCTAGGTAATCTGCCCAGGCAACAAAGAGTAGTTTCTAATGCATCTTTTCTTCGTGTGTATTAGCCTAACAGCAGTATTGCTCTACAATAAAATTCCCCTTTAGCTTAGACTTTATTGTCTGAACTGTACTTGGGCAATACATCGAAAAGAAATGAAAACAGCAGTGAATATATCTAATGGCCACTCTTCAAAATGGAATCACTTCCTGCTACCGGGGCCACCCCACCACCACCACCAAATAAATAAATAAGCTAATAAAAGTAAGTAGAACTTAAACGCCACCCGAGATTGTGATAGGTGCCCATGTTTACAGCATGGGGTGAGGCATTTCAACTCTGATAGGATCCTCTCAGCCACAGGATTTCCATTACAGGGAACATAATAAACCTTTAAAAAATATGCCTTGTCCCCTGAGTCCACAACTAGGCAGAAAGAGTTATGAAAGTCGATCCATGACAGGTCAAAGCAGGACTCAAGACAGGAATTTCTCAATTTATCTTAAGACAGGATACACCACCCCAACTGTGAAGACATGAATGTAGAGAACAGCAAAAAAGCACGCTCAAAATCTGGAGAGCTGCCAGGTCGCACTGGGCGGCATCCGCATTTCCACCTTTTTTTGGCTGTTAGCGCAGAAGTAGCATCAGTAATTCTGTTTATAGAGTGCAGACTCTGTGCCAGGTACTGGGTACCCAGGGATTGTCTCCCTTAGCACAACAATGCTCCCAGAAGAGCACGGCGATTGTTCCCACTTTTCAAAAGAGAAAACTGAGGCCCAACCATGCCAGGTCACTTCCCCAAGGTCACATCACTGCCAAGACAGGATCTGAACCCAGATCCACCGGCCTTGATTTCTGAGCTCATAGCCACTGACCACTAGAACTATGGACTTATAAATCCAGCACTTTCAGTAAGGAATCATTTTTTCTGCAAAGTGGACCTGCATGAATAATCAGGGCCTAAAAATCAATAGTGAAAAGAAATGAGAACATTTTATAGGATGCTGCCGTGTATTATATCTACATAGAATGATAAGAAGAGATATTAATTTATCTTCTTCAGATTCTTCTACAATGCCAAGCTCTGAGAACTGCACCTTCTAGGATTGTCCAAATACCCTAGGAATTTAAGAATTCAAGTTCCTGGAAAAGAAAAGTGATTTGGTGTGAGGGGTAAACACCCTTCACCAGCTCACCTGTCACTAGCTATGTGGCCCGGGGCAAGCCCCTAGGCTTCAGTTTACTTGTCTATGAAATGGAATAACAACAATAACTACCTCACAGTGTTGTTGGGAAAATTAGGAAACTACCCCAGCACAACTGGGGACCTTAATTAATGCTAATTATTATTAACAATGAGCAGAAGACCAAGGTTCAAGGGCTGGCTTGTCACTACTAAATGATGAGCTAAGCTTACTTACCCTGCCCCCAGGGCCCACACCTGTGAAAGGGGCAACTGGGACTAAATAACATCTTTCCCTTTGGTATACAAATTATAAGAAAGTGTCAGCAAAATATTACAAAGGGAAAAAAATTACACTCTGGTTTTCTCGCTGAACATTTATATAGCTTTTCCTTACCTACCTCTCTCAACAAGGTGGTTCCCAACAAGAAATGCTACTATTTATGACCAGAAAAATGAATTCTAGAAAAAGACCTCAAAGTTGGCTTCCTACCGAAAACACATCCATCTTCACTAGGAAAATGTAAGTTTCATTTGACTTAAATTACATAACAGCCTGTCATGCAGACTTAGGATTGGACCCAGCCTACAAATAATGTGATGTGAAAGCCTCGTACACTGGTTGACCAGGAGTCCTAGCGACAGCATGTTAGCCACTGACTTTTCAAAATGGAAACATTTCACATTTTAGGAATCTGAATTTCCATATTTTCTTAAAACAAACAAACAAAAAACAGGAGGTCTGCCAAACTGGACTAGCATTTCTTCCTGGCCGCGGTCAGGACGAGCTGAGTGGCAGAGCCCCTGGGGGGCTGGGGCACATTTCCAGCTGGTAACAGTCCCGAAGCCTCAGCTATTTCACTGGCCCGTGGAAAGATTTTATGACACCTGACATAATCCTCGCTTGTAATTTCCTCTGAGACTTCAATGTTCCAACTATTCTTCGACATTGATATGTCATCTCCACGCACAGAGATCCTGAAACGGAGTCTCATCAAACCAAGTGACACAGGGACCACAACGAAATATATCACTTTTTTAAAGAAGCTACTTCTACCTGTTCCAGAACCTTCAGAAACGTCCTCTGTTGTTAAAAACTAACTAAAGTGGACACAGACAAACCCAAGTGTCATCGTATACTTTACACAGTGGCGAATACTCAGGAGGAGAAAGGCATGTGTCTTTTCCTGACCCCCCCCCCAAATTGTTTTCCTTCCAACTAATTTGCTTAGTATCATTATATATTTCTCATGAGGTCTCAGTTCTTTCGATAGGTCACAATAACTTACCAGAGCAAATGAGAATCAGGTAACTAAACATGTATCATGACACCGTCTGAGCATATTAGATAAAGAGCCAGGAAGGAAATGGTCCTAATACCAAACTACTGTCAAGAAGCAAACTTAAGCTATATTTAAGCC
The DNA here is from genome assembly GCA_030848825.1 of Tadarida brasiliensis. Taxonomy (NCBI): domain Eukaryota; kingdom Metazoa; phylum Chordata; class Mammalia; order Chiroptera; family Molossidae; genus Tadarida; species Tadarida brasiliensis. The sequence goes on from CM061269.1 coordinate 37,658,952, forward strand.
AAAATTTTTATTTGGGGCAGGTGTCCTCTAACATCGGTCAAGGTGAGACCACCACAAACACGAGTCAGCTCATCAGGTGACCTTCGGTGTACTCTGCAGCTAATTCATCCTGGCAGGCCCGCGAGGGGCCCTCCCTCTCAGGGCTGGGGCAACCCAGGAGCCTGAGGGGGCCTGTCCTCTGGCTGGAAAGAGGCTGGTCACACCTGCTCCTAACAGCTTCTAGGCTAAAACCATCTCTGCTGGCCCTGTGGGTGGAACTCTGCAGTCTCAGCTGAGCATCTGCCCACATTCTAGGGCAAAGGGCTGCTTCCCCTGCAAGCTTGGATCTGCCCACTGCGCCCTCCAAAGCTCATCTTCGTCTGCTGACCGAGCGGCTTCCACCTGGATGAGCACGCAGGCCAGGCGGCTTGGTCTTTGTAAAAGGATGTCAGCCTGACCATCTGGTTGTCTGATTTCCAAAAAGATTGGATCTGGCCTTAACCAGCAACAGAGATTAAAATCTCCAGTCTCTGGTCAGAAGGGACCACTTCAAATCATGTGCAGTCCAGCTCCTAGCAAAGCCTGGCTCAGCAAAGGGTATGTGGGGATGGGGGACTAAGATCCCATGTCATATCCATTTTGTAAACACAGCACCCGGAGATTAAATTCTGGAACCACTTTAGCCTCCTTGTAGAATTGAGGTCTTTGTCACATCCCCTAACTTTCACTGGCCTTCTCAGTAAGAAGAAATGAAATCTACTTTTGCATTTTTCATAAAAGCTATGAATTACATTACTCATTGTCCCTGCAAAAGAAATTCCTTTCAGAACACAGTGCCAGACAAAGCCATGTTCCTGTGGAATCAGGAGGCATTCTCCTTCCTCATAATGAGCTTCTCTTCTCGCTGCCAGCAAAGCTGAGCACAAGTGTTGCGCTCGGTTCCAGCAACTGTGTCAACCTTCGAGTGAGCAGGGGTCCCTGTGCTCTCTTTTTCTGTTCCTCATTCCCTCCCTTCTCTCATTTTTACCGTGTTAACCTTATTGTCTAAAATAATGATCATCAGTTATTCAAATACTGATGTTAAACTGATTAATTGCAACATTTCTAATATTTGTGCAATACACATTCCATGGCCATTATGACTAATATACTGATACTATGGAATCATCCTATACTTGTTTTCAAGAAATGAGTTAGTAAATCATTTCATCCATGATTCATTCGTGTTCAGCGTGAACTGTCATAAATAAGTGAAATCTACTTGCGACTCCAATGCAACACGTAAGTTATCTTTTTTTTTTTTTAATGTCTTTTCCCTGTTAGTTCAGGCTGATCAATGTTTCCTTTATGACAAGTGAAAAAGAACTTCCAAGGATTAGCCCAGGCATTAAGAATTCTAAGCAGCATTCAAGTCAGCACGAATCACAGCAGAACATGACTTTGAAAGCTCTTGGCCTCCAGTCGGGTCAAATCATTCCACACAAAGAGAACTGTGGAACTAATATTTCTGCTCCAACTTCAGGATAGAGCGAGCAGAGCACAGAGAAAACTGAAAATCAGGCATAATGTCAAGAAAAGAGAATGATTCAAGTGGTAAAATTTTAGGATCTCTGTGAAGGTCTGTTTTGATTTTGGCACAATTTTTCAGCCAACATTTTTAGGCTGTGGGAGTAAGGGGAGCGATAGAATATGAGGAACACTTCCAATTTTATCCTCACTGGTTTCACTTCACATGTTAACCTTCAGTCACTTTTACAGAAGGTTAGAGATTACTTTCTTTGGCATTGAACTACAAAGATGCTGGTGGGAAAAGATCCCAGTCATAAGTGGTTGTGTAAGGCCACAATAAAAAAAACTATTTTGCCCTGGCTGGTTTTGCTCAGTGGTTAGAGCGTCGGCCTGTGGACTAAAGAGTCTTAGGTTCTATTCCCAGTCAAGGGCACGTATCTCAGTTGTGGGTTTGATCCCTGGCCCTGGTCGGGGTCTTGTGGGAGGCAGCCAGTCAATGTGTCTCTCTCACATCAATGTTTCTCTCTCTCCCCCTCCCACTCTATTTAAAAAAAAAAAAAAATCAATGGAAAAAATCCTTGGGTGAGGATTAAAGAAAAAAGAAAAGCTGCTATTTTGCAGAAGGGAAATGTGAGTGAATTTAAAAATTCTGAACAAGCTTCTTATAAAAACTTTTAATTCGAGGTACATCATTATTCAAAAAGACATACGTTTGCGGTACCTAGAACATTCACATTCATAGTCAGAATGCAGAATGGTGGCTGCCAGGAGCCAGGGCCAGGGGAATGGGCAGTTGCTCAATGGACATGGTTTCAGTTTTGCAAAATAAAAAGAGTTCTGGAAATGGACAGTGGTGTTACTTGCACAACTTGAATGTACTTAATGCCACTGAATTGTACATGTAAAAATAGTTGAGATGGTAAATTTTATGTGTATTTTAACACAATTTTTAAAAAAAGAAAACAGACATTTTTAAAGGCCTTGCGATTAAAGAGTGAGAATGACAGTTCAGACGGAGTACAACCTGACCGATCACCTCCAGAGTCCAGGGAACTTCTGTAAACAACCTAATAAATGAAATGGACCAGGACTATCGAACACAAAGTGGCAGAACAAGACCACGACCTGCATAATATTGGCTGAATCTGACCCATGATGGCTCAGCACACAAGTGGTCAATCTCCCACGCAGCTGAGCACGCCCGGTCCCAGAGATGAGAGAACTATGCCACGTGCTCAGGCTGCAATAAAGGGAGACAACACCCTGCACATCCGTGCACTTAACCCCACGCCTGTCCAGCGCCATACTCGAGGCAGAGTCTTTGGCTTTTCCGTCCTCCTCCAGACCTACAGAGTCCACTCTCCTTCCAAATGTGGTTAGGATAGACACACAGAATAAAAACTAACAGTCGAGTTCTTATATGTGGTAAGCACTGGTACAAATATTTTACATGCATCAGCTCATTTTAACCTCAGAGAAACCCAAAGAGAAAGGTTCTGTTATTTTCCCCTTTTATAGATGGGGAAAGTGAGACACAGAGAGCTTTAATAATTAGTCTCAAGTAGTAGGGGCGGGCCAACTTCAGAGTGGGGCGGGCTCTTAACCCACCAAGTAATCCTGCTTCACACCTGTATTACTCCCCTACACAATACCCCAAAAAATGAAGAATTAATATCAGTCACCTATGCACACAACTGGCATATTCAGTGATTTTCAAATTCAGGAAAAAATAATAAGAAACTTTTTAGGCATAGTTTTCACAACCCCAGGAGGCTCTTAGGGTGCCAGTAAAAAAACATATATCTATTTATTCAGCCACAAAGAGCTGGTTCTTAAAATACTACATTTAGATCTAGACCTTTTAGAGCACTAATAAAATCTGTAAAGGGAAGAGAGAAAGATAGAAGCTGGTAGCCACTGATGTTTACCGATTAACAGCTGGAGACAGATCTCTGCTTTGCTGGTCGGTCTGTGTCTGTGATATCACCAGCTTGTGTTGTCCTTGTTGGAAACATGGACTCCATGACTGAGAATTCCCCTGAAGAGAGAGGGCCCTGCCATGGGAGAAGCATGGGAGCCTGGCCACCCCACTGCATGCTCCGTGGCATAAGCCCTGCACTTCCACGGCAACATCACAGCACAAGACTACCCCGATGCAGAGGCCAGACACAAGGCAGAGGCCTAAGAGCCTTGTCCCTTGTGCCCTGAGCTCTCAGCAGTGGGCTCAGGCAGGTTAGAGGCCCTCACTCTGGTTCTCCTACAGCCGAGTTCCTCTCTATGAGACAAGGAGTCACAGGGCCAATAGGATGCTCCTACCTGGAAATGCCACCTTTCTTCTTGACCAGGATTCCCTACCCTAAGACCTGGAGCCCACTCTCAGGGCCTATGTAGGCCCTTTCTGTGGCTCTGTCCTCTGGAGGGTGTGCCATGTTGTGGATACACACATCCTTAGGCACAGTGATGTGAGGGATGGGAAAGGTGCAAGCTGCTGTCTGTGGGGGTTTGATGGAGTTGGGATGAGTAGGATGGATTGTCCACATGGCTGTGAGAGAGAAGTGATCTGACTGAGGACCTCCTTCAACAGGCCACACAAATGGTGGGAGCTGGCCTAAGTCTTGTTACTCAAGACCCAGAAAAGTGCCCAGTGGGAGGACATGTTCAAAATATACTTGTCGATTGACTTATTCACTAACTAAATGAATGAACTGATCAATCAACCAATCCACACGTGTATGCACACAGTCAGTTCCTGTCCTTCATTTCAGCTACCCTGAGATGACTTTGTCAACAAACGTCTGTTGCCCTCTGAACTGTACATGCATTGACACAGAATACAATGGAAGGAGAGACAAGACAGAGTGGCTCCTAGGCTAGGCTTGAGTAAACAAGAGGCTCAATAGCGCCCTCAAGGTGCCAGGCAGTTGAACTCCAGAAGACACTTTTTATTGGTGAGAGAGCAATTCCTTTCAAGAATAAATGTTAAATCTGGCTAAGAAGTTAAATCCCAGAGGGTCACCTAGGCTTACCATGACAGCCAATGACTTAACCAAAAATAAGACGTTTCTCATCAGAATTTAACATCATATGTTGAATCCATAATGCCCATTACTTTTTTAAAAATTACCTTTCAAAATATGTATGGAGCCTACACTATTTTTATTTGCATGTCTATTACAAACATATTGCATCCTATAAACATAAATAAACGGATGCTATTTATCTCAAGGGAGGATTATCTTTTTGGATTATTCAAGGCAATCTGTTCACCTATATACTTCCCCACTCTATTTTTAAAAGCCCTCTGATCTCCTGTGTCTATCAGTTGTTTTATGATGAGTTTTCCAAACAAATATCAAAGTGTATAAGATGCCTGATCGTGTTATTATTATAACTATAAAGGAAGCCCCATGAAACATTCGCAGGATCAGCCCGATGCACCCTCGTGGCAAAGGCACAAAAGTATATGCATCAGATGGTCCATTACACTGGACCTGCCACATCCCTTTTATACCCCGATGTCTGCCGCTCTTTGAGAAAAATGAACAGTCTCTACCACCCATACTACAAAAAGGATAAATCACATCTGAAATCTCACACCAGAATCACTTTTTAAGTGAAGCACCATAAATGCAATCACAGGGAAAACTGAAATCGATCCACAGGGATGTCCAGTATTAGTTATTACACAACAGAAAGGCGCAACGCTCTTCTCACTAGACCGATTTGTTCGCTGGAATCAGATGTCCCTGGAATGATTCTTTCCCCCAGATTCACCTCTGTTGTCGAGCCAGCCTGCTGTGCATCCCATCCGCTGGCCCTCGTCCTCCCTCCCACCCCTCCCTGCCCCTCCGCCCCGTTGGATACAGAATCAGCCAGCTCATCAGAGCTTTGTCTTTCTCCCTCTCCAGCTATGCTGTGTCTCTATAATGAATTGATTTCTTGTTGCACATGAACCAATGCTGTGCTATTTAATTCCATTAAATTATTTATTTAAAGAAACATCTTAACTCCGTGACTTTGTAAAAGTCATGTCTAGAAATTTGCATATTGACGGCCCAAACAACTACTAATAAACACTCCTACTTGGCCCTCTAAATGATAGATTGTAGAGGAGTGTGGGTGTGTGTATATCCACATATCTGTGTATAATGTGGGCATCTGGGACACTGCACTGGGTGCTGAAGAAGAGCAGTCAGCACGGTCCACATAGTCCCTGCCTTCATGCAGTTTATCTTCCAGTGGTGTCTACAGACAGGTGGCCAGGCACGCGTTTATAATGCCAAGTTACCTGTGCTGGGGCTGGGAAACACAGGGGGCTGTAAGACATGGGAGCACAGGTGAGGATGCAGCCCAGAGGCAGAGGGAGCGAGTCAGAGACGCAGTCCGTCCGGGAGGCAGTGCTGCAGCAAGGGGGTGGCCAGCCAGAGGCCTGGGCGACGCGTGGCCGTGGCTCACAGAGCAACTGAAAGCTCAGCGTGGCCGTGTCATCTCATTGAAGAAAGGGGGAGACCGGAAACGAGGCTAGAGGCCTGAATTTGAGGATGCAGGGCTTTTAAGACCTGTTAAGACTTGTTTAAATATATAAATGTAGTGCTATTTTAATTTAAAACACCAATATATGTGGGTGGGGCTAGGCAAGCAAATCCTAAAATTCATATGGAAAAATTATGCAAGACTAACCCTGAAAATTCTGAAAAAAGCAGACTGGTGAGTTAGACTAATATTCCAAGTAGAAAAATAATAATAATATGAAACTTTAGGAGATAAAAAGTTTAGAGCTGGCAGGTAGACAGACTGATTATCAGACTAGGGTAGATCCCAAGTAGGCCCAAATACAAAGGTGATCCATTTATTTTAAGTTTGTGAGGGAAAGGTTGAATTATATAATCAATGGTGTCAAGAGACTTGATTGGATGACTATTTATCTTGGAAAAATAATAAAATAATTTTTAGTATAATAATATAATAAAATCCTTATATTTAAAAAACCCAGATGGAACAAAACTTTAAATACAAAAGCATGAAGTAATAATAGTAAAAGAAAATATAAATGGCTGGGGGGGTGGGGAGGAGGGTGTCAATGGGGGAAAAAGGAGAAACATCTGTAACAAAAACAAATTAAAAAAAAAAAAAGAAAAGAAAATATAAGAGATTTATTTCATACTCTTAGAGAGGGGAAGACTCTTCTTAACCACATTTACAACTAAGAGCCATAAAATAAATAATAAATTCTACTACCAAAAAAAAAAGTGTAACTCTGTGTTATAAGAAGAAGAGAAGGAGGAGGAGAAAATACCATAATCAACATCAGAAGACAAGCAAAACGTTAGCCAAAGTATAAGTTTTCTCATTGTTAAACAGATTTGATGATTGAAAAGGCCACCAGTCTAAAAGAAAAGGAAAAGAGCTAAGGAATATGACAAGGAAAGTTCACTGAAAAAGAAACACAAATGACTTACATACATACAAAAGGACTTTCACCCTGGGTCACAATTACAGAATTACGAAAGTAAAACAATGGTGAGACACTATTCCCCAGGAATCTGATTGACAAAGGTCAAAAGGTTTGATAACACATAGTATGGGCTTAGCTGTAGAAAAACTGGCGCTTCCAGTTAGGGTGGGAATAAAGTGATGTGGTCTTCTTGCAAGACAATTTAGCAGTATCTATTAAAATCACAAATGTCTTGCAAATGTCCCTGCCACTCAAATTCTAGGAAGTTTTCCTACAGATAAAAGCATGCATGTATGCAAGAACCTGCACACAATATTGTTCAAAAGGAGGTTGGTAAAATATAGTTGGTCATTCAGTGAATTACTGTACTGCCTGGCTGTGGGAAAAAGGTTAGGTATATATGCTGATATATAGACATTTTAAAGAAATATTGTTAAGTCAAAAACAAACAAACAAACAAAAAACACCAAGATGCAGAAGAGTGGGTATAGTTAAAGGTGTAAATGAAGGGAATATATCTGTATGTATATGCCCTTATTGTGTATAAACAAAAAAGACAGACATGTACTCATTTATGAGTAGACTGCTTCTGGTAGCAGACACACAAATGAAAATCAAAGCTGCTACTGGAGATGAGGCAGAGGGATTGGAGGGTTAGTTACACTAACTTTTCATGATACATTCCTTTGTACCGCTGGCATTTTGTACCATGTTCAAATATTACTTTAAAAAAGTACTTACTAATAAAATTCCATGCAACGAAATTAATGCATTTCAGAGAAAAGATGGGCAAAATCACTTTAAAGAATCTGAGAAGCTCCCAGGCTTGAGCAAAGCTTGGCTAAAGGCACTCCAGAGAAAGAATGTGTCAGTCAGAATTGGTGCTGGGCAGGGAAGAAAGGAGAGAGAAAGGAGTGTCCATCCAGGGGACGCAGGTCTGGGCCAAAGTACTTCAAGTTCTGCATTCCCTTGGTGCAGGCGCTCCAATTATGGAGATGGATGCCTCGGGCAAGCTTAGCTTAATGTCGTTTAACATTTTAAATGCAGAATTAAGTGCCCTTGCTCTAATTCCAAGATCACCAAGCAAGCTTGCAGTTATCATTTGTTCTCCTTCGTAGAGCTACTGGTGTAAAAAGCAACTGAAATGCTGATCTGTGTATTCGAGTCCACGTGACAGTTATATGTCTTATTATACAGCAATATTCTGAAATTTGGTTTTTTTAAAGTAAAACACATAATGAAATCAACTTTGAATTTATTTTAAGAAATGTGGAGAGCCACGGGGCAATTAGAAGCAGTGATGTGATACAATCAGCGTTTCTGAACGACCACTCCAGCACAGGAGGGCCTGTGGGCAGAACGGGGACGAGACAGGGTGAGGATGCCAAGGAGGCAGGTCGCAGCATTTGAGGCAAGAAGGACGGTAAAATGAACGATTGTTTTGCTTATGTAAGTACTTGTTTGATGTTCACTTTCCCTCCCAGACTGCAAGCCTGGCAAGAAGAAAAGATCAGGTCACTCTTTCTCACCTCTATGTCCTAAGTATTTAACAGGGCACAGAGCTGATCAGAATGAATATCTGTTGAAAGAATAAATGAATGAATTGAATGAAGGCAGCAGAGATCAAAAGAACTGGACAAAGTTAAGAAATTTGGGGATTTATGGAAATGAATTTGCAAGACATGATAATTAAATGAATATAGGGGTTAAAGAGAGAGCAGAGTCAAGTCTTCTAGTGTGTATTATTGGCTAGACAGTGGAGCCATCCATTAAGCTAGGGGACACTGGAGATGGGTTTGGGGTGATGATGATGAATTTAATTTGGAAATGTCAAGTATGACACATTATGACAAATCTAAGAGAAATGTTCAGTAGGCAGCAGCCCAAAGGTCCTCACTGATAATGGATGCAAACATAGATCAGGACATCATTAGAACACAGAAGTCATGGATGAGAGTGACATAACCCAGGGACAGCCCAGGAAAAAAGCAACCCTAGGACAGAAGCCCAAGGGACATCACCTAGGGGAGGAGTGGAGACAAGAGCACTCACAAATAAGATTAAGAAGCAGCAGCCAGCTCTGGCCGGTTTGGCTCAGCGGCCAAAGACCAAAGAGTCGTGGGTTCGATTCCGTCAAGGGCACGTACCTTGGTTGCGGTTCATCTCTGGCCCTGGTTGGGGTCACACGGGAGGCAACCAGTTGATGTGTCTCTCTCACACCCATATTTCTCTCTGTCTCGCTCTCTGTCTCTGTCTCCCCCTCCCCCACACTCTATCTGAAGATAAATGGAAAAAAATACCCTTGGGTGAGGATTAATAAAAGAAGAAGAAGTAGCCAGAGGAACAGGGCAAACAAGGAAAGGCCAGTGACAGCAAAGGAAAAGGGTGCCTGGGGGGGAGGGAGAAGTGAGGCCAAGTTCTGCTGGGCAAGTAAGAGGACAGAAAGTATGCCTTGGACTTAGCCCAAGGTCTTTGGGAATGGTGGTGGAAAACAAGTTCAATGAAGCTGTGGATGGAGCCGAGATTAGGAACTGAGGAGATAGACATAACAAATACAGACCAGTCTTCTAAGATCAGGCTTGAAGGGAGAGGGGACACGGCAGGGACTGAAGAGAGATGGGAGGAACAGGAGAGAACAGTGCTAACCAAAACCCTTTCCGAGATGGGAGAGACCTGGTCCTGCTTAACTTGACGTTTACAAGGGCAAGAGACTGAAAATAGAGGTGAGAGGGAAGAGGCTGGTGGAGAAAAGTTTAAGAGGATGGGCTCTGTGACAGAGGTGGAGTGAGGGCCTCCAGCCCAGACGCGCGCCAGGCCTTCCACCGTAAGCAAAGGGCAGCGTGTGTCTCAGCTGCAGGAAGCTTGCTCAAATGGACCATGAGCGGACGTGGACACAAGAGCATCCAAATGTGCTAACAGAGAAAAAATAAGACTCAGCTGGTTACTGCCATTACAGGAAGAGGATATTGGGGATTGTCCACATCCGGTCTACACGTCTACACCCCCCACAGTTACACAGTGAAAACCACACACCTTTGGGAGGAAGCACCCTTTGTAACTGTCCCCAGGTCTCCCTGAAGCAGAAACAATCATGATGTAAATGGGGGTTCTACCCTCAAGTACACTGATACCCTTGTCACATTCTATTAAAATGAGATGTTTATTCGTGGGAGATGTCTCTCCCACCAGATCTAGGCTGCTCGGGCTCCTTGCCTCACTGCCTTGGTTGTCGGTAGCACCCCAGTGTCCTCCCTGAGCACTAGTGGACCTGAACTGATGTTTGCAGGACGTTTGAATTAGATGTCGGGCAGCCCACGTGACAATCAGGAAACATGTGATAAACTCTTCCAGGCAGTAGGAGAGGAAAACTGGATGGGCAGAAAGATGAGATTTAATTCTGGCGTAAACTCCTGCTTTGAGGGTCAGGAAAGGTGGAGATGTGCCAAAGAGGCAAGCCAGTCAGAACTCCCTCTAGAGCACCATTCGTGGAAGTGGCCCCCGAGTGGGCTGATCAGACAAACGTGGGGAACACGCTGAAAGTGGAGGCAGACAGTACATGTGTAGAAAATGATCTCCGGGGGAAAAAATGAAAGTTTGTTTCGATTAATGGGAAACCATGGAAACATTGCCACCGGCAGGGAACCGGTGACCTGCAAAGCCATCTGACCTGAACTGCAGAGTTGGACTTGGGGAAATCCCACCAATCAGACTTCTAGTGCTTAAGCCACCGAGAGAGCTGGAGCACGCCAGTGCCTATGGCCGACGGATTCAGAACCACAGGGCCCGTCAGGGGTTCGCATCCACCAAGACTCAACCTCCAACTTCAAGGAAAGGAAGCTCAGGCTGGTGAGAAAAAAGGCTCACCCAGGATGCCAGGTCCTGAACCCCACATCCCAACTCCCCGCCCAGCGTCCCTCTCAGGTTCCTGTACTGTGCTTCCTCTCTGAGTGCATTAACCTATCAGGTCAGGTTCTGCGGGAATGATGGTGGGCAGCCCACAGGTCCTGCACCCCAAGATGTCTTCGCAATCCTTTGAAGGGGGTTAGCAGTCAGATGCCTCCCTGAGTGTGTGTGTGTGTGTGTGTGTGTGTGTGTGTGTGTGTGTTGGGGGAAGTGAACAGGGTGATAAGAGACATCACCAGAAACAGAAGAGGAAGACTGAAGACTCACAACAAGAAGAGGCTAAATGCAGGAGTGCAAGGTAGGAGCAAAATCTGCCGTGACTCTTGAGTTTGCAGTGGCGGTGCCAGAGCTCTGAGGTGAAACTGGGAGCAGACTGTAAAGAGTGCTGTGGCTTGGGTTGGGTTGGGGTTTTTGGAGAGAGGCGCCTGTTTTTGTATCAAACCTTACCAGAGACCTCAGAGGCCACCATGTGGAGCTCTCGCCCACCCCCACCCCCCACGACTGCACACACAGAACAGTGAGCCAAGGCCGGAGAAGGGACGTGAGCTGTCCCCAGCGAGCAACAGCCAGCGAGTCAGGCCCAGGCCCCTCTGCCCCTCCCAGTGAAATGGGGGCCACTCCTGTGACAAAAGTTAGAGTGTGGAAGAGCCTATATTTTTAGATAGCACTATATTTCAGAGGTTAAAAACCAAAATTCCATTATCTTTTGGTTTAAATTACACTGCTGTAGAGTTGTTAAAAAATGCCTCACTGATAATGTAATTGTTGTTTATGTTGAAAACTGATCAAAGAGGACAATGCAAGCAGGCCTCTGAGCCAGGTCGGCTGATGGAGTCAGTGTACTGACACTCACATACGTCACTCAGAGGATGCCACCTGGCCGGTCCTCATGGAGAGGTGGCCAGAATGATGAAAACAAAATTAAAAGTCTAGGTGGGGGTGTAATGCACAGCGTGGTGACTACTGCTGATAATACTGCACTGTAACCCACAGTAGGGAGCTGGTCAGAGAGTAAATCTGAAAAGTGCTCATCACAAGAAAAATATTGTCACTTAGTGAGGAGGTGGATATTAACTAGACTTGTTGTGGTGAGCATTTCCCAATATATACAGTACAAACATCAGATCATTATGTTGTACACCTGAAACTGATGTAAAAAAAAAAAAAAAAAGTCTGGGCGGTTTAAGAAAGTAAATCCTAAATTATTAGGAAAATTTTACAATTCAATATAATTAAGTCTGAAAGGACCACACCTAGTGGAGTTGTATACATGTATCTATATATTCATAGACTCCTTGTACACACACAAATGAAGTTCTGATGTGTGTGTGTGTGTGTGTGTGTGTCCAGAGAATTGTTGAGCTATGGAGATTACAGGAAAGGGTGGGGTGCTAAATAGCAATAGGACCGTATCTGCAATAAAAACGGGACTCTTTTGAAGGGATTGAGAAGTACAGGTTTGTAGATACAAAATAGTCTCAGGGGCCCTGGCCAGCATGGCTCAGTTGGTTGAGCGTCTTTCATGCACTGAGAGGCCACTGGTTCAATTCCCAGTCAGGACACATTCCTGGGGTTTCAGGCTTGATCCCCAGGAGGGGGCATGCAGGAGGCAACTGATTGATGGTTCTCTCTCTCCCTCTCCCTTCCTCTTTACAAAATCAATCAAAACATATTTCTTTTTTTTTTTAAAGTCACAGGGCTGTGAAGTACAGCATCGAGAATATAGTCAATGATAGTGTAATAACTATATATGGCGCCAGGTGGGCACTGGCGATATTGGGGGATGACTTCCTAAAGTGTGTGATTATCTAACCACTATGCTGCACACATGAAACCAACACAAAGTAATATTGAATATAAACTGTAGTTGTAAACATGTTCTTAATTTTAAAAAGGGGACTGTAAATGGTGTGTGATTATTAACATCCGTGCGCCATACTAGAAGATGCCAGATTCCCAGGGCACAGAAATCATTTATCTTCTAATATAACACACTGTGACAGTTGAGATGGTGATGGAAAGGGAAAGACACGAGATGAAGCGCCAGTCCACCTCCTTCCCCCTGGCATGCTGTTTAACTTATGAATATTTATTTGAATCTTTACATTTCTCTGAAAACTGCCTGTTCTCTCGAGCCCAAACTTGGGCAAGTGGGGCTGAGCAGACAAAGCCCTACGCGCGATCCTGGATGGGGCTCTAACCTAAACTCCACTCCCCTTGACCAGAGAGCCCGGGCACGCCAATCAACGTGGCAGTCCCTCCGAGGCTGTCAAGACCTTCCCACTTACTTCAGTGCGCGGTTTGAGACCTAAATAAGCAGATGCCTGGAAAGTGCCTTTCAGGTCCCTGGGGAGCAGCCCTGCCTGACACCTAAGGTGTCTCAGAGGCGTGCTCTTACTGGGAGAGGCTCGGTGCAGGCCATGGACAACACACAAAATGCGAGTAGAATACATTCTGGCTATGTGTCAGCAACCCTTACGTGTGCCCACCGGCTCAGCCACTGATCTCAGCCATCAATCTCGGGGCAGTGGGAAGTCAGGGGAAAAGAAGGCAGAAAAGAGTAAGCACCCTTGCATGGGCACCAAGGCAGACTCGGTATAAAGGGCTGTGGGTCCCTCCTCTGACAGAACCAGCTCTGACTGTGACAAAGACTCCACTCTGCACTGTCTGCTCTGCCCTCCCTCCAGCCCCAACTTGCCAACATGGTCCAGCAGGCACAGGTTAGCATCCCTCAGTGCTGCCAACTCATGAAGACTTTTCTTTGCAGCTGGACTTTTGTGTATTAATTGTTTAGTGAAGAGGAAGTCTTGGAGACTTGAATTTTTTTTTTTTAATACAGTAAACAAAACAAAACAAAAAATGGATTTCTTCCTATGAAGATAAGGTCATTGCTTGGGATCCGTAGCTCAAGCACTTTTTAATTGCTTTGTCTCTAGTAGAGACATGTTTGCACAGACTCAGCCTGATGAAGCTTGTCTTCATATCTCTGATGCTTCTAAAAGGTGGGCTGGAGTCAGGGCTGGAGTCAGGTTTAGTCCCAGGACATGAACAGAGGGGAGGCCATGGCATTTCCCCTGGATGCTAGGAGAAAGAGTTCTAGTCTCCACCATGTCTTTAGTGCATCGTGGGCTTAGGTACCTTACTTCACTGACCTTGGTGTGTGCAGAGGGGCCTGGAACAGAGCATTTCTAAGGCCCCTTCTCTTTCCGAGGTCCTGATTCTAAGTGACCCTGTGTCCTTGGACTCATCAGTCCAGCACTAATATGCCAGCAGCATTATCAGCAGCTCACATTTAAAAAGACACCGTTTGGGGAACTCAGGGCAGACATTGAAAACATGCACATGTGACAGATGACAGCAAAGACCCTCCAACTCTCACACCGCCAGTCTGAGCACCCTGCACCACCATTTCCTTCAGAGCTGATGTATAAAGCACGTGACCTCTGTAACTGACGCTTTGTGGCACTTCAGAGCCAGGAGAAACTTGTCTGAGCATTAACTCCAAAGCCCTCAGTTTACACCTGACAAGCTCAGGCCAGAGACATGAAGGGTCTGTTTCCAGACCAGGTAACACCTGACTCCAGCTTTCTATCACATATGGTTGTTTTTGAAGCATGTAAACTTCATACCTACACATCACTTTTCTTCCCAGACTTGTAACATTCACAACCATTCACTCCTTCATCTCCCAGATCAATATTTATGACTTCCCAGTCCTCTGGGCATCCCAGAGAGCAAAGTAAGTGGTGAGAAGACACCTGGGTCATGTGGGATTGTTGCCTTTTTTAATGGAAATCAATCAGCAAACAAATGTGGAGCTAAAATTATTAGGTCACTGTAAGGCTCAGATCTCTGCCACCTGGGGGGTAGGATTTGTGTTTTAAACTTACTAGACCAAGTAGATTATGAAAATGATTAATCAGCTATTAATAATCCAAAGCTAAGTTTTATTCTCTCCTTTTCTCTCTCTCACACACCAAGCAAGTATAAAGTCTGCCCTGCCTAAGTAATCTCTCCCCAAAAAATCATCCCATTGATTTATAGGTATCAAGAGGAACCAAAATTGGGCACTGCTCCAAAGGATGGCAGGTTCAATGCCACATCCCACCCTATAGTTGTTGAACTCATCAGAAACTCTCCAGAGAAGTGGTAAAGTCAGTCGAGGGACAATGCCACTGTGTAATACTCAATCATGGTTTGAAAATGTTTCTTTCCCTAACAGGCAAGATGAGCAATGAGTTAAAAGTGGAGCCACTTGCTTAGTACCAAAGGCAAAAGAAGAAAAAGGAAACGGGAAAAAAAACGAAATTCAATTTCCTTTCCCCAGCTAAACAAAAACTCTAGGTTTTATACTCCCACGACCTAGATATAGTCAAAGAGATCATACAGAATGTTCCTAGGGAGAAAGAGACCTCAACTCTCAGCTGTTCAGCCAACTTTTCAGCTTAGAAAATGTCTTTCCAAGGGAATACTGAAGCAGACACAAACAGAGGTCTATGGGATAAAAACAGTGCGAGGCCTTCGACAGAGCTAAACTCAGTGCTGGGCGCTGTGACCACACTCTCTCGACTTCCCATTACTTGTTTATAATAGCATGTAACTCGGGCTCTTCTCTTAACTACAGTGCTCTGAATTCCCATAAGGAAATATCACTTTTCAGAGAAGGAAAAAAAAAAAAAATCAAACACATTTTCCTGGATAGTCAATGAGAGGTGATGGAGAGGGGATTGAAGAAAGTAGGGTCAGAAGGGTCACGGGCCTTTTCAATTGTTTGACCCCATGTAATAAAAACCTCCATAATGCAGACACGGAAGGTATGAAACTGAGACTTCAAAATGGTTGTGCTGAGCTGAATTCTGAAAATACCTTCACTGGGAAGACAGCATGTTTTCAGCTAGAGCTTGCGAGCTGTATTAAATGATGAAGGATGTGAATCAGAGTGCCTCATTTATTAACAAGTCCAGTGTGGCCTGTGTCACCACACTCAAACTGACTCCGTGGTTCTTAAATGCATGGAAAGCACAATTCCAGCATCTAGAAGCCCCAACGGAGGGGCTGAGAAGTAAATATCAGAGTAATAAAAACTGATTCCTTATAAATGCCAGCACTTTTTTTTTAGTACAATTAATTGCAATGGAAAAGCTTGCTAAGGTGAGAGGGCCAACATCAATGTATTAATGACATTACATTACAGTCGCTTAACCAGGCCAACAATAAACTGCATGTAGCAGCTCTGGCAGCAGGAGCTGCAAATCCTATGTGTGTGGTACTGAGAGGAAAAATATAACATCTGTCTCCAAACATTACCCCCAAATCAGAGATCATCAGCCAAGAAATTCAGAAAAAAGGTCATCATGGGTCTTCATTAAAATATAGACAATATAAAAGTCCATGCCCTTTCACCAAAGTGTGAATATACTCAACACTACTGAATGGTACAACAAGAAATAAGTAAGATGATAAATTTTATGTTATATGTTTTGACCACAATAAAAAAAAAAGAATACATGACCTATTTTAACCATGCCTTTTACCACTTATGTGAGACAGAACTTGTCCTTTGCAATGCATTTTGGCACTTGATAAAACTGAGACTTAAATGGCCAGTTACATAATTCCAACAACAGGCTTTACTCTTGAATTCCACTTATATGTGACAATGGTATTATTTTTAAACTGAATTTAGTACAGTTTTGGTATAATCATCTCCAAGTAACAAAAGCGGGCACTTCTCAGCAGTGCGATGATGGACAGATGTGATAGATATCTATAGACACAGAGATCCTGATCCAGACATAGATCATGTTAGTGGGTAAAGAGTATGAAACAGATACTGTGATGGAGAGATTTTTAATAAAATAGGTTCAAACGACGACTCTGAAAACAAAATGTCAGCTTGGCTCAGAATATGCATATAGAAACAAAAATAAAATCTTATCTCTTATTTACTCAATATATATATTTTAAAAAACGGTCTACCATAACCTCTCTCTGAATTCTAAAAGGCAAAGTGGTTATATTTTCCCCTTATATATAGTTATTAAAAGATATACTAGTTTTAAATGATACAGTCAACTGTTGCTTCAGCAAGTACTAATCAGTTTATTTACTTACATTATTCCTCTTTTTTTTTTTAATGGAAACCTGTAAGTTCAACTAAACACCATTAAACCAGAACTCTAAAACAGGTTATTTTAGGAATACTCTTGGGTCTAATAGAAAAGTAAAAAAAAAAAAAAAAAAAGTGTAATGTGGTCTCTGCTATAGCTGGTACCCGCTGGCCAAGAATTCAAAAGCTGTTCAAGCAAATATCAATAAGTAAGGAAAAGAACAGACAGTGTCATATATGGTTGAGAGTGAAACAAGCTCATCCACTGATGTCATTTTGATATCAAAACAGCAGAATCAAAAATAATGACACTGAGTGCTTTCTAAACAAGGATTTTGATACATTTCACAGATAAGAACACCTGGGACTCAAACTGGCTGGGCTCAATCACAGCTGAGGGACAGAGAAGAGAAACACTTTTTCCTATTGATGAGTCTAATTCCTCATCCTAAACACTTATCCCCACATACCTCTCAGTGATCTTAATTTCAATATATTTTCAAACCAAAAGGGTAAAAAAATAAGAGTAGAAATTAGGCATGTCATTTTTGAACGAATAACTGTGACGAGTACTTTGGTAAATATAACACAAAAATTCAGTTTTTAAAAGCCCGAAAATAGGAACCTGCCATCCGATATAAAAAGAACAACAGCAATTGTGAGGACTAATATAAAAAAGCTCTGCTCAAATCTACTGATTTCATATACATCAGGCAGCTAAGGCCACTAAGATTTAAAATAATATTTTCTAATTTTAAAAAGAGTGTTATTGCCCTTTTCTCTGATTATGACTTTAAAATATTAAAGTGAAAAAAAATGTTAAAATGAAAATGATTAGTCCTATCTCATTTCCTCCCTCTTTCTATTACCTATCACCTAAGACAGAATTTTAAAACAACAAAACAACATCTAACTGTACAAAGGCACTCCCCGTGGTCTCAAAATAGTCTGAAGAGCTCTGAATTCCATATGGCTTTCTCCATCTGACTACTCACAGCCCATCTCATGTAAAAGACACACATCCTGACAAAAGGCCACCGACACTCTGACCAGCATGGCGAGCCGGGACCAGTCGAGCCCCGGGCCAGGACCGTCGGGGCCCTGCCCACCCTCCTGCTCAGGCCCCGACTGCTGCTCTCCTGGCCAAAGAGGCTGAGAACCGAGCATCCTGGATCCGGCCTGACAGTTGGCTGCTCCGGCACATCTCAGCGCTGCTAGGCCAGCACGTTTCCCCTCTATTCTGTTGTCACTTCCTTCTGCCTGAGCCTTAGAACATGAACATCACCAGCAGAACAAACAGAGACTAGAACGGTCTCTTACTTACTTGGGGGGGGGGGAGGGGGGACCAACAACGAAAAACAAAAAAAACAGGTTATCTCGGTCACACGTTGGCAGAAACAGGGTGTGCGTTTTCTGTGGGGGGAAATATGCATGCGCACTCGCCAACCGGAAGGCCACAGCCCAAGCCGTACTTTCAGGGCTGCCTACCTTAGTATCAAGCACATAAGGAAGCCACCAGAAACTTTGCCTTACAACCCTCTACATGGATGAATAAAATCTCACGTTAATGAAATAATTGGCAAGAGGGTTGGGGGGAGGGCACCTCTAGTAGAGGTGACAGGAGAATGCTGGACAAAGGACTGGTGAATTCCTACTTAGTATTTGTCACAAGGCATCAAAAGAGGAAGACAGAAATGCACAATCAGATCAGAACACGCTCAAACATTTCCAGGGACCTAGGGGTCCCATGCTAAAGGCAGCATTCATCTGAGTATACACACTGCTTCATCATCCAAACTAGTCCTGGGAAATTATTCAGTGGGCAATTAAGATTTATAATCCAAATGGCCTCAAAATTATATCTCTGAGAAGTCCATTCCAAATTAAATCAGACTAGGCTTTTAGACTTCCAATGATCACATTTTCTCTTTTGAGCAAGTGCTTTTCAACACTCAGAACTTCTCCTCTTACAGATCATTGTCAAAGCCATCTCTGGATGCATCTCCTCAGTAAAATTTGATGTATAAAAGAAAAAGGGAAATTGGTCAACTCTAAACCTCAGAGAAAGATGTTAGGAGGGAGACTCTAACCTCCTTCAACAAATGTCAAAGAGTTAATTACCTTAACCTCCTTTCTAGTAAATATTACTGGAACTTCTAACACAACATACACATAGCATCTTATGAAACAAAAATGTCCAAAACTAAGTTATTGCACGTGGAAAGCCGTAAGCACACTCAGCCAGGCTTTGAAATATAAAGTGCATATATCCTACAAGGAATATACACATTTATATTATTGACATATACTATATTTAAAACTTACGTTAAACTGTCACACTTCTCCCGGTGTTATCAGTACCAAGCTAGTGAAACATAGGTAACTGACAGATGGCCCAGCCCTGCGTGTCTCATCTCTGACTTCTCCCCAGACTTGAGACAACATTCATGCCCGGGACGGACCTGCCGGGCCAGCCCGGCCTTAGGTGCCAGGAGAGAAGAAAGAAGGAAGAGCACCAGGAACTCACATTTCGGTGATGTTCTCAGGGTCTGCAGTGTTAGGCTCCAGCCTTGGAAATGCCATGATGCCAGGAATAGGATCGCTGCACCAGATCCTAGAGGCGCTGCATCTGCAGGACGTGGGACAGGCGAGAGCAGCCCTCCAGAAGCCCACAACCAGCCAGCAGAAGACCCAGAGCCGCGCCATGGCGGGTCCATGCCACCTCGTCCAGGACGACATCCCTAGCCGCCAGTGCCAGCCGGAGTCACACTGAGTACGTGTCCCTGCGCTGCACCGGCAGGCCTCCCCTGCCGGTGCTGGGCGGTCTTTGCCGCGCTCGCTGCTCTCTACTGGAGGTTGGTTGCAGGCCCGTAGAGCCTAGCGTGTCCCGGGCTGATGGTGCCCTGGTGGACAGCACCGTTCACAGTGGCCGGGGCATCTCTGGCCGCCTCACAGGGGGCGCTACCGCCGCTGGGAGCTCCGCCGCGGTCGCGGCAGCATGGCCCGGCGCGCCGGGCACCAGCCAGCCGCGCTCCCCGGACTCTCTGGAGTGCAGGCTCCTTGCTAGGCGCGCACTGAGATCCCGGACTCACCTCGGGGCTGAGGACAAACAGACACGCGTAAGACTGAGTGCAGGACCCCAGACAACATGAACTGAAGCATTCTCCTTTGGGGCTCGCGTCACCCCCAACCCGACCCCAACCGGGAGACTGTGGATAGATGAGTGCCCAGCTCCCACCCCTGCAATAAACTTGCCCCTCCGTGGCACTGACGCCTCTGGGTCCACCAGTGTGCCCATCCTCTTTCCAAGCCTGGGGTCGAGGGAGGGGAGATAGGACTAGGGATCCTGAGAACAGATTCCATGGCACAGGCCAGGAGAAGGAGCCTTTAAAAGGGGGACGAAGAGACTGCCTGCTGCGATGGCTCCGAGAAGGGGCCCCCGAATGATGCTGCAGAATCCGACACGGCCGTTGGGTGCAGGGGGTGCGGGCAGGTGGTGCGGCGTGTCCCACCTGGGGAGCCGCTGCGGTCGCCCCAGGGGGGACAGTGAGGGCCGAAACGAAGGAGGACACTGTCCGCGATGCTCACCGGGGCTCCGGCGCCTACCGCCTGCTGGCGGCGCCTGGGTCCAGGCTGCTCCTGCTGCTGGGCACTGAGCGCGGAGAGCGCGAGCAAAGGAGCTAGCGAGACTCCTGCTCCAACCCAATTCCGGGAGCCGCCGCCGCCGCCTCTGCTACTGCTGGCGAAGTGACGTGAGGGCTGACGCAGAGCTGGGGCAGAAACTCCAGAAAATTAGTCTGAAATCCAAAAACACACACGCTCATACACACACAAACCCATAACACCCTCCAGACAAAAGCAACAAGGAGGGGAGGGGAATCTGGGGGCGAGCAGGGAGGAGGGAGGCATCGGTGCCACTGGCCAGAAGCAGACAGCAGCAGCATGTGGGAGTTCACACACGCGCACATACGCGCACACGCACATATCCAGGCTGTGTAGACGCGCGCGCGCGCGCATGTGTGTGTGTGTGTGTGTGTGCGTGTGTGTGCACGCATTTAGATCCAGGTACCTCTGTGATGGACCGTTCCGCCGCTCGACGCCTCCCAGTCCCTAATTCAGACCGTGGTCTCTTCTACAAACGCAGTAGAGTCTGTCTCCTCTTTTGAAATGGAAACCCAGCTCGGTTCAGCTCTGAAAAATGCGCTGATTCTTATTATAGGAATCCTCCCTCCCCGCTGCGTTCTTCTTTCTCACCCTGCCTAAAAGGGAGGGCGAGTTATCCTAAAAATAAATAAATATTGTAAACACCAAAAGGTGTTCAGCATCGGTAACCAAGGATAACCGACCCCATTCTGGGACATCTATTTGGGGATCCGTGGTTTTGGAGGGTCTTTCTGTTGGTGCTTTTGTAGAGGGAGGGCAGTCTCCAAACGCAACTCTAGCTCTCTAAGTGGGTCTTTTTCCTGCGGTTTTCTGGCATCACACGCCCGGGAAATAGAGACATGTGAGGGGAAGGGAGCGCGCCTGACGCTTATTGGGTTCCCTAAATGCGCGGCAGCAACCCTGGCCTGTCCGATGTGTGGCGCCGCGTCATTTTCTCTCATCCGTCAACCTGGCAGGACGCAGCCATTCCCAGATTGTAGCATCAATCCCCGCGATGCCAACCCCACTCGGGGCACCCAGAGCCCTTGCTCCCCTGCCGTACCTTGTGCGTTTTCGTATGAGCGCGGGTGTGCACGAACGCGCGCCCGGCGCTCGTGCTACCCGAAGCACGACATGCATCCGGCTACCCAGAAGCCCGGCACGACCAGAACCTCGGGGTCTCACTAGGGACAAATGAGGCGATCCGGGAGAGTCGGGTGACAAACCGTAACTGCTCTGCGGACTCAGTTAAATGATGGTTGCGGGGTATTTGCAAGCCTGTTCTGAGAATCCATCTTCCCATTTGCGGCTCGGAGAGTCTGTTTTTCCGCAGTCATTTAAAAGGAACTGGGAAAATGCACCGCAGTGCCAGACACTTCCGAGGGCTCTGGTGCCCCCGCGCGGGGAGAGAACGCCCGGCACGCGCGAGAGCACAAACCAAGGGCCGCGGCCTAGGCGGGCACTGCTGGGGTGGGGGGGCTCTGGCGCCAGATGCGCAACCTGCGGCGCCGGACGCGTGCGCGCCCATGCTCAGCTGGCTCGCGGCTCGCCAGGTCTTGCGGCTCCCACCCGAGTAGAAGGCGGGCAGCTCTCTGCGCCAGTAAGGGCGGCGGGGTGGGATCTCATCCAAAAGATAAGAATGGTCACCCATCTGCCCGCAGAGGCTGGGGTGGAAGGATTGAAAAACCCGAACGTTCAGGTAAATGCTTTCATCTTGGCGACGTTTTAAATATTACAAGGAAACGAAAAGCATCTAGTGGTGCTGTTATACAGACCCCCGGCGCTGAGTGTAACCGCAGGAATCCTCACAGAGCACCCCAAAAATCTCGCTGCAGGGCCGGAAGAAAAAGCCAGCAGGTCTGTCTCTCTCCACCATCACTCGGTTGTGACACGCAGTTGGGTGCTGAAAGACCAAGCTGAGGTTGATTTCTCTGCTCAGCCGCCAACTGCTGCTGGGTGAGGACGTGCCAAGGAGGGGAAGCAAAGGGCAAACATGTCTTGCTCCAGGTCACACAGTAACACTCTTCTGCCTGTCTTGCCAGTGTCCTTAATGGGACTGCCCCTACAGAACACCTGAGGGAAAGGTGTGTGCATAATTACCCACATCTCTCTCTCACAACCCATTTCACCCCATTTTTCTTAGAAATGGCCCATTTGCGTCCTAGTGGCCACAACGTGTCAATGCAACATAAGGTTCTAATTATGTTGGAATCCTTTTAGAATTTGTTATAATATATACTACTATTAAATTTATGTTCTAAATATACCTCCACTGAATATCTCCCACATAAAATTAGAACTGACAGTCCCACTTTTAATTACCCTTCACCTGTTCTGTTTTCTCCATAGTCCTTACCATTTTTCAACAAATTATTTACTTATTTATTATATTTATTGTTTACTGTATTTTTCCTAGTGGAACGTAAACTCCATGAAGGCAAGGATAATTTTGTTCATTGCTATATCTCAAGGACATAACAACTATTAAAATGTTTGTGTGTGTGTGTGTGTGTGTGATGAATTAAATAAAATAAACTAATATTGAGAGTCCTCAAACAGGCCCTCTACACTTTCACTTTCTTGACCTCTAACAGTGCAAGTCCCCTGAACAATTAATTCCCTCTGGGCACTCTCCCTCCCATCTCCACAATCTCTGAATCCTCCCTGTGCTGAGAGTTTGCATAGAACTTCTTAACACCTTACTTTCTGCCTCCTCTGATAGCCAGGTATATTCTAGCACTGGGCCAACAAGAGCCTCCCTCTAATTCATGCTGGTAACTCACAGTTATCATGCACAGTGCCTGAAACACACTGGGCAATCAATAACTGTTTCTTAACTGATAAAACTATGGATCTATCTCAGTTTTAAGAACTACAAGATGTTGCACAGAGATTTCAGGACTTCTCAGACCAGAGTTGATAAACATTCTTCAGATGGATAAAATTAAATAGAAATAATTTTCCCCAGATCATATGAACTCTTCACGGCAGAAGTGGAGACTAAATGTTGCAGACTCTTGCCTGTACTCGATCATGATGTACCTAGAACAGTATTTCTTAAGCTTTTTGACCGTGATCCACAGTATGAAATGCCTTTTATATCACAATCCAAGGTACATATACATAAATGTATGTAACTGAAAAAAAGTTTCACAAAACAAAGCTTACTCTTAATACATGGAATACACTGATTTTTATTTTCTGTTTTATATCATTTTATTTTTAATGCTTGTAATAAACCAATAAATTGATTTTAACATCCAATACTGGGTTGTAAAAACAAAACCACTGCAGCTCCTGCTTCTGACTAAAATGGAGTAATAGGGAACAGATTTAGCCTCCAACCAAATCATCAATCCCAAAAGAATTAAAGGCAATATGGTCAAAGCAAAATTCAAAAGGGATATTAAAAACAGTACATATCAGAATTTATACTTGTATGTCAATTATATCTCAATAAAGCTGGAAAAGACAGACATTAAACAATTTTTAAAAAATAACTTGTGTTGCCCAGCCGGTATGGCTCAGTGGATTGAGTATTGTCCCATGGACTGAGAGGTCCTGGTTCTATTCCCAGTCAGGGCACATGCCCAGGTTGCAGACTCCATCCCCAGTAGGGGGCATTCAGGAGGCAGATGATTGATGTCTCTCTCTCACATCGATGTTTCTATCTCTTTCTCCCTTCCTCTCTCTAAATAAAAAAAAATAAAAAAATAAAAAAAAATCAATAAAGAAGAACTTGTGGGATGCCACTAAATCATCTTAAATTGTTTAGGAAGAATTTTATATCCCAAATGCCTATGTTAGAAAAGATAAAAGTTTCTAACCAGTGACCTTAACTTCCACCTTAAGAAACCAAAACACAAAGAGTAAATTAAACACAAGGTGAACAAGAGAGAGGAACTAATAAAGAGTGGAAAACAATGAAATAGAAAACAGAAAAAAACAAGAGAGAAAAATCAATGAAGTCAAAAGCTGAGTTTCTGAGAAGATGAATAAAATTAATAAACCTTTAGCCAGACTGACTAGGAATGAAAGAGGAAAGACACAAATTATCAATAAGAGGAATGACAGCAATGACAACACTAGAGAATCTATGGATGTTGAATAAATAATAAGGGAGTATTGTGAACAACTGCATGCAAATCAACTTGACAACTTAAATGAAATGGATGCATTTCTTGAGAGATACAAGCTTACAAAGGTCACTATAGAAGAAATAGATAACCTAAATAATCCTGTATCTATTTCAGAAATTGAATTCCTAGTTAAAAACCTTTCCATAAAAAAAAAAAAAAAAAAACAAACTCCAGGCCCAAATGGATTCACCGGTGAATTCTACAGAACACTGAAGGAAAAATAATACCAGAAAATGAATAGTACCAGATTATTACCAGAAAAATGAAGAGGAAAGAACATGTTCTAACTCCTTTTATGAGGCCATCATTGCACTGGAGATTCTAGTAAGTGCACTAAGTCAAGAAATAAAAATAAAGGACAATGGTATCAGTGATTGAAATGGAAGCACCCCAGCAGAAAAGAGGATCCAGGGGGACAGAAGCAGGCTGAACCAGTGACTGCTTTCTTGCCCCTAGATCAGAGTCTTCCCTGCAGCCAGTCCACCCTCAGCAATGTAGCTGCCTCTCTGAAGGGTATTTGATGATTCTTGCCAAGACCTGCATCTAACAAGCCCTGAAGCTTTTCCAAGTATTTTCATGTGTATACATCTCTTTCTATCCTTCCTTTTTCCCTCTACTTGGGGGACCCTGGCCCTTGGCTTTAGATGACCTTAGAACTGTCCTAAGTCTGATGAATAGAAAGCTATATAATTGCACTTCCAAATTATAATTGCACTTCTGAAGTCATCCCAGCAAAGAGAAAATTGAAAACCAATTATTTGGTAGGACAAAAATCTTCCTCTTCTTGAGAGTCTGTTGTTTTTCACCTATGGGGTTTCCCTTCCTGGTCAGTTAGATGACTGACTCGTGTTTATAGTATAAATACATCTTTTCTGTCCAGAAGCCTTTGAGATTCTGTGAGGCTCTTTGCAAACACAGAAACTGCAACTTTGCCTTCCCGCTACTGCTCTTTGAAAGTCTCAATAAACCTTCTCTACCACTGGAAGACATCTCTTGTGCACAGGGCAAGATTTCTTGTAGATTAAGAGACAAGGTCTTAAAGATGAGAGAAGACTTTCCTCCTCCCAGCTCCTCTTTCCCTCACATGTGAGCTATGTAGAAGAGAAGAATCTGCCCCCAAAAGATAATTGAACTTCTGA
This sequence comes from Tadarida brasiliensis, assembly GCA_030848825.1. NCBI lineage: Eukaryota > Metazoa > Chordata > Mammalia > Chiroptera > Molossidae > Tadarida > Tadarida brasiliensis. The sequence goes on from CM061269.1 coordinate 37,684,827, forward strand.
GGGCAGAGACAGCTAATTCTGGGTTTTCTATACTCTAGAATATTGTTAATGATCTTCCAAGTGTATTATAAGATCCTCAAAACACAAATCCCCCAAATCAATTCTGTTTAACTTAGACTTGAAAAAAATTGCCACTCAGTGATTTTTAGATTGGGAGGGGAAATGCTGAGCCATCCCAGTGGTCTTGCAATCCCAAAGACTTACTAGCCAATGCCTTTGGTTCTGGTTCTCCAGTGTCTTTGAACTCTTTGTTCTCTAAGTAACTGAATAAATGATACTCAAAGAAGAATCACAAGATTGTTTTCGGGTTTCAACTTGCCTTTCTGTGCTTGCAACTCCACATTTGTTTTAAAAATAGGAATAACGTTATCACACATCTTTTCTCTCACAAGGTTCTTGAATGACTAATTAGATATTGTTTTTTGGTGTCTGAAACTTTGTCTGAAACATTCTTCATGTGAAGGATATAGCCTCCAAAAGTGGTTGCATTGCCTTTATTAATCTTTATTTTGCAAGTCAAGAAAGTCATACAACAAAGACATAACATCACTTCAACAAAGAGCAAAAGTGTCGAGGTAGCTTCCACTTTTGGGGATGGAAGAAACAACCATCAGCCTCTGAGAAGCTACTTCTGCCTATAAAGGGGACTGTCTTGTAGCTGGCTGTCATGAGAAGTGGCAAGGCACAGAATGACCTTACCTTATCCCAGAAGCAGCAGCCTGCTGGCTTCCTTTGCTTTGGGGGTTTGGACACAGTTATGCAGTTGGCTGCAGGGACCAGGTTACCTCTGTATTGCCTGGGCTACGTTGGCTGTCTTATTAGAGAATGCCAGCAAGCTTCTTGTTAAGTTAGCCTTTCCTCCTCATCCATCTTTCTATTCTGGGATATAATTTTCCTTGCAGAAAGGAGGTTGTTCCAAATAGTTCATTTTGGATTTCAGTGGCTGATGAAGAAGAGAGAGAGGAAGAGACAAACTCCTATTCTTCTTTTTTATATCTACCTATGAGTGGAACACCATCTAAACACTTGCTAGAGTTTGGCATAGCTCTTTGTATAAAACAGAAATTTCCCATTTTCTTATTTTCATAAGAACACCGAGAAGAGGTCATCATAGCTTAGCCCAAGATTCCCTCCATCTGAGAACCAGGGCCCTTAGCCAGCCTCCTCCCCAGCACATATGGTCTCTACCTCCTTCTACATCCCTTGTACTTTCCGAGGGACTTTGCTCTAGAGCCAAAACATGCATGCGGGACCTGACCTACACGTATTTAGCAGAGACTCAAGATGTAGAGCCAAATTTTAAAACAAATCAAAACACAGCACACAAAAAAACCCTCCCACTTACTTTTAATCTCTTTTCTTCCCTCGTCATCTCTCTTGATTACTATTTATTTTTCAATATTTCTCAGCAACACAAGCAGGTTTGTTTCTGCTCTGTTTCCTAGCACTTTTCTCCAGACAGCCGTGGGGAGTGAAGCAGACGTAAGACTGCCATCTTGTGCTCAAGACAGTTATCATTGTTTCTTTTGAAATCAAATGTGATTGGTGGGATTTCAGAGAAGAAGGCCTTGGAGTCCAGGTCTGGTGTTCTCTGACCTAGGTTTTCCCAGAAGCTTTATACATTTCCTATCCTTTGGCTTTGCTCTTTCTTGGCTTTCCCTCTCCAGGATCTCATGAGTCATCCCTTAGTTGAAAGCCTTTTTTTTTCAAGTGACTCCAAGTGTAACAGAATAATTATAGTTCAGATGCCACTACCTATGCTTTTATGATGGAGCTCAGTGGCCCACTCAGGAGAGTGGGCACTTAATAACTAAGGCACAACAGGTCACTTAAAACCAAAGGCCTCGTGGATCTTATCCACATCCTGCCATCATCTCTGCATTGGAAACTGACCACTCATGAATGGTGTGCTGCATGCCAGGACCTTGGCTGGAGGTCCTGTGGGGATCTCACCAGAAGTAAAAATGTTTGTTCTGTGAAAAATCCTGTTAAGAGGATGAGAAGGCAAATTACAGAGTGAAAGAATATATTTGAAAACCACATAGCCAATAAAGTGACTTATATCTAGACTACACAAAGTACTCTCAAAACTCAATGTGAAAAAAACACACACAATCCAATCAGAAAATGAGCCCAGAAATGAACAGATATCTCACCAATGAGGAAATATAGTTAATAAGTGCACACAAAATTTCAAAATCATTAACTATTAGGAAAATGCAAATTAAAACCACAATGAAGGTTTTACTACATACCTTTCTGAATTGCTAACAAATAATTTTTTTAATAGTGACAACATCAAATGCTAACAAGGATGTGAAGAAACTGGATCATTCATTCATTGCTGGTGGGGATATAAAATGTACAGCTACTCTGGAATATAGTCTCGTAGTTATTTCTGAAACTAAAAATGCACTTACCATATGACCCAGCAATTGCACTTTGGAGCATTTATTCCAGAGAAATTTAAAGCTATGTTCACACAAAAACTTGTACATAATATTCATAGCAGCTCTATTCATAATAGCCAAAATTGGGAATAGCCCTAATATCTTCAGTGCATGAATGGTTAAACAAACTGTGGCATGTCCATACCATGAAATACTACTGAGCAATAAAAAAGGATGAAGTACACACAAGTTGGATAGACCTCAAGAGAATTATGCTGAGTGACAAAAAAAAAAGTCAATCTCAAGGGGTCAAATACCATATGATTCCATTTATATTATTCTCAAAATAAGATTATCAAGATGGAAAATAAGCACAGGTATAACTGGTAAAATCTGAATGAGCTCTATAGATTGTACCAATATCAATGTCCTGGTTTTGATACTGTTCTATAGTTATTTAAGATACCAACATTGGAGGAGGCTGGGTAAAAGGGTCCATGGAAGTTCCCTGCACATCTCTTTGAAATTTCTTCTGAGTCTGTAATTATTTCAAAATAAAAAGCTTTTAAAAATTCACAAATTTCAGCATATTAACCATAATTAATAATATACCATGTATGCTATACCTTGCAACAGAACACAACACAGTGTGCACATTGCACCTGAATTGAGAACAGAGGTCCTCCTCCTTTCCTCCAAAATGGATTGCACTAAATCAGCCTCACACAGTGGCTTTCACAGTTATTGACTAAGCCAATGTAATCAGAAGAAACTAAATCAAACTTCTCAGGAACAAAAGGGCCTTTGACATTCCCCAAATCCCATCCGTTCAGGATTTTCCCTCTGTTGAGTGAACTGTGAGTCACCTGCCTTGAAGATTAGCTGATGAATAATGAATGCTCACAAAGATAGTGGAGTGAGTGCCTCAATGTATTAGCCAGAATGAGCCAGCTGCTCTAAGAAACAACCCCCAAGTTCAAGTAGCCTAACACAATGAAAGTTTATTTCTCGCTCTACAAAGTCCAAAGGAAATTAACCCGATTGGCTGAATCTCCTCCCACGGTGACTCAGGGATCCAGGCTCCTTCATGTTATGTCTAGTCTACCTTCAATACAAGTTTGCTCTGGCCTCACCCAACTGCAACAAGCAGCAAAGAGAAGGAATATACTGAATGGAACAGGATGCTTTGCAGGTCAGCTCTGGAGCACCATGCATCATTTCCTCCGACACTAATGACAGGGCCCCACCTAGAAGGCTGGGAGATGTAGTTTAGCTGAGTGCCCAGGAGAGGAAACGGTTTGGTGAGCTTACAGAAAGTCTCTGCCACACCAACCTTTCTAGAGGCACTTTTCATGAAAGCAGAAGTTAGCCGTTGAAGGACTGGCGAGGAGGTGGGATAGGCAACGTGGGACTGAAGTAACTGGAGTGTAGGATGCAGAAGCTCTGTTTTCAGGAGCTACCAGTGAACCAGAACTTGCTGGCATCCAGAAGGATCCTGAAATTTCTAAATGATTGAAAACCGCTCTCACAGCTCCCGGGGTGAAATCATAAGTTTTGCCGGTTATTTTTCTTGTTACTTACACTGATATTACCCTGCATGTAATTGTTGTGCACTGCAAATTATTCAGACTTCACTTCTCCCATTTCTTAAAGGTTAAATAATTCACCAAAGAGAGCCATAGAAAGGGAAGATTCTCCCACTGAATTTCCCCCTTATAAGCAGCTGGAGCTGAGTTAGAGCGTAGAAAGCCCATAGCTTTCAGAATAGAGTCTAGTCATCTTTCCTTATAGCACAAAAATCAGCCAGAATTTGCAAACAAGAAAGTTGTTGCATCATGGAAAGAACAGACTCAGTAATACAACTTTTCCTTGGCCACACTCCCATCTGGGCTAAATTTGGCCTCTCAATGGCACAGGTGGGTTATAAAAAGACCTAGTTGCCCTGGCCTGTTTGGCTCAGCGGTTAGAGCATTGGCCTGTGGATCAGAGTCCCGGGTTCGGTTCCCGCTAAGGGCACGTACCTCGGTTGCAGTTTGTCCCTGCCCCGGTTGGGTCGTGTGGGTGGCAACCACTCGATGTGTCTCTCTCACGTCAATGTTTCTCTCTCTCTCTTCCTCCCACTCTCCCTCCCGCTCTATCTGAATATAAATGCAAAAATGTCCTCGGGTGAGGATAAAAAAAAAAAAGACCTAGTCATCATAAAAATGCCTCTAAATATTTATGACAGATCCATTTCTAACCCAAGAAGGGGTCCATGGTTTATTCCCATCCAGCATCCCCTAAAAATGCCCCACCAAAAGGCACCTCCTTCCCTGACCTCCCCACAAAGCCCTTGCATAAACCCGCAGTGCCCCGACAAACCCATACTTCCTGCTCCCATCTGTCTGGCAAAGGCTTTCTAGAGTGGTCTCTTCTGTCAGCAGTGTCACCATAACTCTGGTGGTCTGACGGAGAAATCAGAGTCATTCTTACACCCTTCTTTCTCTCCCACTAGCATAAGGAGAAGATCAACAAGCTACTTGGAAGGAGATGCAAGTCGCTTCTTCAAACCGGGTAGCCACAACTTCATTGAAAGTGCTTCATCAAAGACAAAATAACTATCTTTTTCTGTATGCCCTTTGCTAAGTGAAAGAGAAAAATAACAAAAGCTAAGCCCCTACCAGAGATTTATTCACAAAATCAACTGCCCACTGACGTCGCTGGGACACTTAGCTCTGTCTTCAGTATCTGCAGCATCCAGCAGAGAACGCTGACATTCGCGTGCAAGGAGCAGTCGTGCATGTGTCATTGGCTGTAACTCGAGGCCGGAAGACGACTGAATGTACTTGTGGAAGGTTTGGTAACAGCACATAAAATAACCAGGGTTCTAGTTAACTGGAATAGTTCCCCAGATGTTACCATTAATGAAGTTTTTTACTATGCATTGGAGAAATTGGTCATTCCAAGGTCAGTCGCACATTGGAAGGCATTTGCTGAGGTGCTGTGGTACCAGAAATTCAAGTATGAAGAAAGATTAGGAACACAAGGATTTTTGCATGGAGGACCCTCAAAAGCAACTCCTGATGAAACCAGTAAAATAATGGAATTACACTTGTGTTAGCTGAGTACCTTCTACCAGTCAAACATGTAGCCTTTACATAAAGCCAATCCTCCAGATATTTCTGTTCCTTTGAGAGATAAGGAAATTGAGGCTTTGAAGTAATTTGACCAAAATTATACAAGCTTTTGGGGTGGAGCCGAACTTCAATGCTTAGATTCCAAACCCTTTTCTCTTCATGAGCCACACTACGGGAAAATCCCTGTCGCGCACCCCCATCTCCCAGTGCCTGAGCCGTCCCACACGAATAACATTTATCCATGCTCTTTGAGGAAAATGATTGTTCCCGTACCCTGGGCCATCCGTTCATCTCAAACAAACCTCATCCAATCTGTCTTTCTTCTCTGACCTTTCTCTCGAACCAAACTCTCCCAGAGCTCTTTCCTTATTACCACCACAACTGTGTGGTTTTACATCGTTATGGAAACCACTCCTGAAGTCACGTTTATTGGAAAACCTCAAGCTCCTTGGAGCACAGGGTGCCTTTCACTACTCTCCCGAAACATGTCCCCAAATCTCTATCTCACTTGTAAAAACCATACTTTATATATAAGCCTTTCTCTTAAAATACCACTTTGTGTACATAAAATGAATTAATATCACCCCCAGAGAGGTGGGCAGAGAAAATAAGGCTTTCCAAAAAAACACGCTTCTAAGAACAGCATCATAAAGTGCTTACTTAGAGGTAGCATCTTAGGACACCAAGGCAGACAGACAGAAGATCAAAAATACATAGAGTGGATATAAATAGGATGGTTCTTTGCCAGGACATCACAAATAATGTGATACTTGAAAGTGGACGTTAAAAATCAGTACCAGACACTGAAAACAGCAGCCAAAGCCACACACATCCAGGGGACCCTGGAGGGCCTACAGTGTGGAGAGTGTGGGGGTCACTCACTCGCCTCATTGGCCATCTCCCCAAAGTGACTACGATGCAGGCAAGCATTTGGGGGAAAGTGGATGAGTCAGTGAGTAGAGAGGCCCTTTGAGAACCAAACCTGGACAGGAAGTGCACTTAGCAAGGAACAGGAATTAGAAGACCAATAGGATAGCGCTGATAACCAAAGAAATAAGTTCTCATTTTTCAGAGTCTGGGAAGCTATTTTGGATATGGAGTGTGGGGTGTAGGCCAGACAGGAACAGTGACTCTTTCCATCCACAAACAGCCACTATCCCATGCTTTGTAGCACAGTCTCCCGAAATTTGGGGAGCCAGTGTACTCCCAAACTCACCAGTGTCCTTCTAAGGTGAGGAATGAGCATCCCTGGTGTGGGTAAGAAGAAAGGGTCTTACGAACAGTAGATGCTCAGAATTTTGCTCATTGTTTTATCTGTGTTTCATAGTCTTTCCTACTCACTAAATAAACTTAAAAAAATTTTTTTTTCTTTATTGATTTTTAGAGAGAGAGGAAGGGAGAGGGAGAGATAGAAACATCGATTGGCCACCTCCTACACGCACCCCCACCCTGGGGATTTGGCCCACAACCCCGGGCATGTGCCCTGACTGGGAATCGAACCAGCACCCTAAATAAATTTTAACTGTGGTGAGAATGCTTTCGATGGCAATAAGATGCTGCCTCGTGAAATGGAGGAGTTTGTGAAAAATTACACAATGCATGTATGGGCACACACACCTACAGTGATCAGTCATAGTTCTAACTTATTCCAAAGTGCAGAGAAGAGATTTAATTTGTAATAATTTGACAGAAGCCAATGGAGGTTAGCACTGTGGTTGAAAATTGCTTAGAACCTTGTTGCTCAAGGAAGCCATGAAAAGTTAGATGACCACACAGGTCATGTTACATCAACAGAGACAATCTCTTTGTCCTCTGTGGATGCATTTACAACATTCACCCAATCTACTTCCGTCATTTCTAACATCTCATTGTGAGAGAGGCTTTTAGAATCACTGTTAAAGTTGCCATGTGATCCAAAGAACAAATGAGAGTCATCTGGCTGGCAAATTCATACCGAAATTTGTTAAAAAGATAGTTCCAATTATCAGTAAATTAAAATCTGAGGAATTTCTATATTGAAATAATTTATTTAAATATATGAATATTGTCCGGCCAGTGTGGCTCACTGATTCAGCATCAACCCATGCACTAAGAGGTCGCTAGTTCGATTCCCGGTCAGGACACATGTCCAGGTTGTGGGCCTGATTCCCAGTGCGGGGCATGCGGGAGGCGGCCAATCGATGTTCTCTCTCATATTTGTTTCTATCTCTCTCTTCTAACTTTCTCCCTCTCTAAAATCAATAAAGGGAAGTAAATAAATAAATGAATAAATATAAAAATAAAAATTTTATATATAGATATAAAATACTTTCGTCACATTTAACTTTAGGAACTTTAGTGACAATAAATCTCCAAGACCTAAAGAAACCAAACAAAGCAATTTGATAATGTAGTTAAATTAAAACAACAACTTATAAGTTTCTGAAATTGTTTTTCAAATTTTAGATAACTTGGAAGGTGCTTCCTAAAAAAAAATTTCTTTAAAACAAAAATATCAGAAACAATAAAGTATCAGCAATAGAATTTCAGAAAAATCATGGGTTTGTCATTGTGATCTCATCTCTTTTTTTATACTAAGTCTCCATCACAGATAATAAAATGATTGGATGAAAGTTCTGATTGAGAGTTTAAAAATCTCTAAGCAATTGGATATTGTTGAGAGTGAGGCTGAATTTCTCAGTCTAATTGGTCCAGGGATCCAAGAGAAGTCTCCTATTAGGAAAACATTTAAGACTAAAGAAATAGAGACAGTGTCATACTGAGCAATAGTTTCTGATTTCCCAATTTAATCAAAGTATTTCCAGAGCCATAGCGAGGCAATTTTATTCATCCATTCTAGCATAACATTTACCAAAAGGAGGAAATTCTACCTATTTCATTTGTTCTCTTTTTGATATGGTTATTAATTTACTTTAATTTAATTTATCCTATTATTATTAAATAATTATCTTATTAATATGGTTAAATAATTATAAGCTGTACCTGGCTTCACCCATGATGGCCTTGTGCAGGATACACTAGAACATACCAGAACCCTCTGTTTGTCTCTATCAATGTCCCCTTTGCTCCTGAACACATTCCAAGCAAGGGAACATTCTATGACCTGGGTAGTCTGCTTTGCTTTCTTTAATTAACCCAAAGCTTCACAGCCCAAACTATCTATTCCCAAAGTACCAGCCTCTTCACCTTCTTTAACTCTTTCTAATAACCAGTTTCCTGTTTTCAGTAATTCCTAACAAAATGTCAGGAAAAATATTCCAGTGGATGTTAAAATGCTTACATTTTAATTTCCTGGTTTATAAAATATTTAAAATTGTAAGGGCATAAACTCCAAAGAAACATGGGAAATAATAAGCTGGGGATTCTCTCTGAAGCCAAGATACATACAATAAACAATGCTTACTGAGTGCTTGCAAGGAGATGTTCATCATCTCATTTCATCTTGACCCCAACTCAAAATAGAGATACTATTACCCCCATTTTACACATAAGGAAATTGAGGCTCAAAGATAGTATCTTGGAAAAGCAACACATCTGGGAAGTGGCAAAGCCAGGACTCAACACCAAGTCTGTCTGCCTCCAGTCACTGCTCTTAAATACTGTGGGCTCCTAACAGCAGAGCACAGCTGGGCTGGCTGGTGACAACGTTTTAGGCAGTCAGCAGTGCCAGAGCAAAATATATTCGGTTTTTTGAAATGATGAGATTATATTCTTTCTATATCTTTTGGGTTTAAAGCACCCCTTGTCTTATGAGATGGTGTTGTCGTCGACCATCCATGTCGGCTCTGCCCTCTCACACCGCCGCCCAGTGTGGTGGCTCTAATGGCAGCTCTCCAAGCAGTGACTCCGGAATCCAGGCAACTGCTGTCACGTGGACCCACCATCTTCAAGTTCTTCACGTCAACCTGGGCATAAGGAACGGGAGAAAGAGCAGAGACGGCGTTCTGGCTGTTAATTGCCTGGGTCTGGAACTGAATCAAGTCACTTCCGCTTACATGCCGTTGGCCAGACCACCCTCAGATAGCTCCACCTGACGACAGGGAGCTGGGGAAATGGTCCTCTCGTGTGCTGGAGAAAGAGGAGAATAGAACACTGGTGAACTCACTAGCAGTTGCTACAACAGCCGGGAATAGTAAATAGTATATGTTTTGTATCAATGTCCTTACTTAGCAAAGTCAACTACTGGTAACTCTAAGTTGAAATCCTAAAATATTGTTATTATTCTTTCATCTTCTTGGTATGTAAATCTAAAACTCTACTGTATCACAATCTATATGGTAAATGGTAGATGGAAATATTCAGATTAATTCATTTTTAAAATAACTAGACTGTGAAAGATTAGGGGGCAAATACTTTGAAATTTAGCACACACAAAAAAGGGCCTCTCTCATACTCACAAATGAGTTTTGTAACAATATCACTAAAAGGACAGACTGCAGTAGACAAATGGATAAAAAAGCTGTGGCACATATACACAATGGAGTACTATGCAGCTGTAAGGAAGAAAGATCTCGTATCCTTTGAGACGACATGGAGGGACCTGGAGAGTATTATCCTAAGCGAAACAGGCCAAGCAGAGAAAGACAAATATCACATGATCTCACTTATTTGTGGAATATAATGAACATAACAGTCTGAAGAACAAGGTAGACCCAGAGATGTGGAAGTAGGGTACAGACTGACAACCCTCAGAAGAGGGGGTGGAGGGAGGGAAGAGATAAACCACAGAACTTATATGCATGTACACATAACTGATGGACATGGACAACAAAGCTGGGGATGGGGTGGGGGGGATGGGGAGGAGGGTATCTATGGGGAAAAAAGGAGAAATATCTGTAACAAAAATAAATTAATAAAAAAGTTAAAAATAAATAAATAAATAAAATAAAAGGACAGACTGTTACTAATTTTTACTAATACTTGTTAATACTTGTTTCTCATCACATTCTCTGTACAACACATTTCCCAGTGTATCATAGACATCATGTTAAGATTAGTGGTTCAATTATTAATAGGTTATTACTATTAATAAGTAAACATATAAATCTGTTTATAATAAAATACATCCATTAGGACTCCCAATCCAAAACTCAAAAATTTATATTTTTAAGACCTACATATTCAACTTACTCAATTGAAAGAATTGATGCAATCATTTTTTTTAGAAGAGGTTGTTCTGTGTTCCTCTTAAAAATAGATTGGGGAGGGTAGGAGTGGGGAGGAGGGGGTCAATAGGGGAAGAAGGGGGAACATCTGTAATACTTTCAACAATAAAGATACTTTTTAACGTGATAAACATGATGGCTGTATAAAAACATGAAAAAAATATACAAATTGCACAGTTGTCACACTAATTCAAGATGGTGGAAAGGGAACAATAAAATGTCTAAAATCTGAAAGTAAATCAAAACAAAAATTCAAATGCATAAAATTGTAATGGCATTTCAAAGGCATTGTTTTGGAAAGCAAACCCCAGCTTTTGGATTGACCACCAATTTTTCGATGTAAACAATGATTTCTGAAGTGCACTGTGAAATATTCGATGTGACTGATGGGCAAAAAGAGGGAAAAGCAGCACGGTTCCTTGCTGCTGGACCCAAACACTAACCGACGTTTCCCAGCTCTGATGGCTGTGGGGTTGCCCTCTGATCATCTACCACTTAAGTTCAGAACAAAAGCAGGCCAAGATGTACGTTATTGCATATTTTAAATAATCTTTCAGAGAGAGTGTATGTTCAGCTCAGGAACTCTGAGGGCTGAACACTGACAGTAATCTGAAAATCCACTAAACCCATCTGGTTTTGATTCTCTCATTCATTTGAGTCAACACAATAGTTTGAGATGATGTCATTTGTGCCCAAAGTGATTTTTTAAACAATTGTCTTTAAGGCTTGAGTCATTAAAATTCAGCAACCTTTACACATTGGTGAAGTAAAATCACTGACAGGTTCATATAAACTTCTAACAAAATGAGTTTTAAACAGATCTACTCTTGGGGGGGGAAATCTCCAATTCCTAGTTTACATATATAGATTTTTTAATAATAGCAAACCCATCTAAAACTCTTTTTAATTGCTCCGCTTCTTATGAATCCCCCTTTGATGCTCCATAAATTAGAGCTAACAGGGCCATTTTGATAAGGCACCAGTAAGAGCCCATAAACTTCAGATTTCAGTTTCCCAACAAACCTTATGGAACATCCGTCTCTCATAAGCATCTCAAATTCAACACAACTGAAACTGAACTCATCATCTTCCATAAAACCTACTCTCTGCCCAACTGTATCTTCATTCACTGGAGCCCCCCACACTCAAAAGTTTTAAGTCATTTTTGACACTTTTTTCTCTTCTCCCACCACATCTAAATAGTTGCCAGCTCCTATTGACTGTTTCTTGGAATAGCTCTTGAAATTGCCCCTTTCTTTCAGGACCAGTCTGATACTTAAGTTCAGGAATGTATTACTTCATGCCTAAGATTACCAAAAGAACGTCCTTACTGGTTTGCCTGTCTCCTCTTTCCCATCTATCTGCTGACTCTGTTCTCATCTGTTGCACATCTATTTAAAAATATTTCTTGGCTTCCCATTCCCATCCCCAAATTGAACCTGGCCTCAAGATTCTCCACGATCTGATGCTAACATCCTTCTAGAATGTGTTCCACTCTTCCTCTGTGCACCTAAACTCCAGCCAAAGGACACTTGTGGTTTCCCAAACACAGCCTCCAAGGTCCTTCCTCCCCTTGCTCACGCCAATCCTGACCATTTGCAGTAACCTTTCTTCTCCATTTTTCTCTGTTATGACACTTGCATCCCTAGACACCAGCTCAGTGATGTTTCTGCATTAGGAACTTACAATGTTCCAATAGAAGTTATCTCTCTTACTGTTATCATTTCTTATTTGTTGCACTCAATATAGATCTATCTTACATTGCCTTATATTCTTTCAGATATCTTTATCTTTGATTCCTCTTCATCTTTTTATACCCCACAGCTCTCTGTATGGTATGTACAAGCCCTCCTGCTCGCTGAGCAAATGCCCACTTTGCCTGCGAGTCCTACTTCAAACATCACCTCCTCGAAGAATACGTTCTTCACTCTAGAGGAGTTACTTTATGCATAATGTCCTGCCTCACTTCTGACTCTGATTCCCTACATTATCTTTTTCTTTGGCTTACAGAGTGTTTACCCTACAGCAATGTAAGGACAACCATGTCTTAGTCATTCTTTCTGATCTTATATAGTATTTCAAGCCCACTCCAGGACCTGCGTGATATGTAATGCCCAGAAGCTGTAGTAAGTTTAGCTGTATTCAGATGGATTTCTTGCCCTGGCCAGTTTGGCTCAGCAGTTAGAGCACGGGCCCATGGACCAAAGGGTCTCGGTTTGATTCCTGGTCAAAGGCACATTGGGTTGCAGGTTCAATTCCTTCCTCCCTGTCAGGGTTGTGCAGGAGGCAACCAACTGATGTATCTCTCACACATTGATGTTTCTCTTTCTCTCTCCCTCTATCCCTTCCTCCCTCCCTCCCTCTCTCCTTTCTACTTTCTCTAAAAATCAATGGAAAAATATCCTCAGGTGAGGATTAATAAACAAACAAACAAAAAAAGATAGATTTCTGCAAGATGGCCCTATTAACCTGGTTTTATTCTTAATAATCTAATAGTCATATAGGGGCCACCTGGAATTATTAATCATAATAAAAAATTAGCAACAACTGGAATGTCCAAATTTGAGCATGATTAAGGAGATGGTGCCATATCCACGTGATACACTGCTATGCAGCTATTTTAAATTATGTTCATGAAAGTCTAAAATAACAGAAAATTCTAATGCTGTGTTCAGTCAATAAATCTTTACTATTAACACTAAGGTTAAAATATAGACTACAAATACATATATTATGACCAAACTTATGCCAAATCAACGTAAGAGCTATTCCCAAGGAAAATAATTACAATATCCCAAACTATAAATAACAGTGTATAAGTAGTAGAAAAGTGCTTTCCCCCTCTTACTCTTCTATTTTGCCATATCTTCTACAATAAATATTTCTTTCTTTCATGATCTAAAAGCACAATATATTTTTCAATATATTCATTCCTACTTCAATTTTTAGTTTCAATTCTTGTACTTTAGATTTTGATTCAGATTCAATTTTTATATTTCAGTTTGGATTACAAAAATGTTCCTCATGTTATTCCCTCCCTCTCTCCCCTCAGGTTACTTTCAAAATTGTCTGAATTTCGCGTCTGCCAGCTGAGTCAGCTTTATTCAGAATGAAGCAACACCCGCTCTGTCAAGGGGAGGTTTGTTAAAGGGTGTGGAATGGGACCAGCACACTCTGGTGTGAGTACCCTTCCCTCTACACAGAACTAGCCCAAGATTCACCAACAATGTAGAGATGATGACTTTTCACCTAAAGCAACATTTCTTTATTTTTAACATCTTTTTTGGGGGAAAAAAACTCAATATCTTTCCTCCCCTTTCTCTCTCTTGTTCTTCTGTCCCATGTTCTTCTTTCTCTTACTCTCTTTTCAAAAATAAACTGCAAAACACTCAAACGTGTTTCAGAGTTGGGCACAAGGTACAAAGGACCGCGCGCTGGTTTTTTAAACTAAAGTGAAAATCTCCACTGAAGTCTCCTTTCGGATACATTCTCCCATGGAAGAGTAGATCAGACCAATCGTGAGGGATCTTCTTCCCTGGGGTTCACATGACGGTACCTAAATTCTGTGGTCACGAAAGTATTTCCTTAGAGCAACGCATGTCTTTGTTTCTTTCTTTCCACGGTGTTTCCTTATTCTTATTGTTATTGTGACACCTGTTCATTGTTTCAGGTTGTTTCAAGCACAAAGATGAGGATACAGAGTTACTACTGAAGTTATTTTTCAATCACATTTGTGATTATGATGTGCCTTCTTCCCTGACTTCTCTTCCCTGTTAAAAATGAGACTCCAGATGTGAATTGAAAACTCCTTAATGATTTGACCAGTGAACCAAGAGATTGACACTAAGTCAATGACATGCAGAAGAACTTAGTTTTTAAATGGGCTAGACTATATGAATTGATAGGCTACACATGAGAAGGAAAAGGGTTTGATTGCATTGGACATGGTCTGACACTGCAAATCCATTTATTTCTGAACGAAGTAATCATCGCTGCAAAGATACCCTTACTCTCAAACATTGTCCCGAAAAGTTTTTTGAAATTATTAAAGAAGAATGTTGCTGTTTTTTGCCTATCTCCCCACCCACTCTCCTTTGGCAACCATCAGAAGATTGCTATTTAAAACAGGTGTTTGTTTCCTAGAATATGGGAGCAAGGGATCAATGAGGATGAGGAGATATTGTCATGGAAACAGCCCTTACCTGACATTTTCCTTTCAAGGACTGCTGAGGGTTTGTGCATTGAATTTTTAATGATTTTACAGATAGGTGACCCTATTTGTGAACACTTCGTGATTAGAGTGATAAAGAGCACTGAGTAGAGTTTGAAATTCAATAACTATAATTAACCCTCAATAATTTTCTTTGAAATAAAACTTTGCCCCAAGACTACTTAGGGATAGAGACAAAAGGCAAATCTTTGAAAAAATATTTATCAGATCATACCTCCATTTACCCAGAAAACAATAGCAAAGAAAGACGGAGAGGTGTGTGGAAACATTGGACATCACAGATTTTGTGGCAGTCCCAGGGGCTTCTCAGGACACATGAGCAGGCAGAAAGAGGCATTTCTAACCTATTTCCAAGGTGAAAGCCATCCCTTTTTAATCCAAGGAGAAGCTGCTGCACTTGAAGCCAGCTAATTCAGGCGTCTCTCTATGCAATGAAGAGTCTAACATACGAAGGGCTAATGGAGGCGAATGCATCAGTGCTGGTGACAAGCCTTGCCTCTGTCGGCTCTGCCCTGTCCCTACCTGCAGTGAGACCCCCCCAAACCCATTCCTGGTGTACCCTAGGCTCCCTGTCTTGGTGGACAGTTCTTACCTAATATTACAGATAATTCTTTTCTCTGGACTCTCTATATCCCCAGCTGATAGCGAACATTCTTAGTTAACTGAAAAAGTAGTTCACTGTGGTATTTACAAATACAGACTCCGAAGCCGGACTCCGTGGGTTTGAATCCTGGCTCCACCACTTACCGAGTGACATGGGGAAGGTGACTTAACCACCCTGGGCTTAGTGTCCTCATCCATAAAATGAGAAAAGTACGAGTCACTCCCTCAGAGGGCTGATGTGAGAAGGAAATGTAAATGGATATAAAGTTTCTATATTTCGGAACTGTTTGCCACAATATTTTCCAATACCTTCTCTGAAATCATTTGGAGAGGTTCACAAAAGTAAATGGATATATATCTGTATATTCTGACTAATATAAATAACTTTATCCTTTATCATTTTCACCCACAATGAGCCACTTCTTAAACAATGTTTTTAATACTTAGCTAAACTAGAGGTGAGATGATTAGATAGTATTATAGATAGAAAAGCACGGTAGCCTGGGGAAAGCTGAAAACATCACCCCGAAACATCTGTACTGTAAGCGCCTGAGCCTGTGCGTGGAGACGTGGAAAGCACGAGGCGGTAGCAGACGTGTGAATGCTTAGCTTGGATGCTCATTCAAGACAGTACTGGTCCTGGGCTTCCAGGAGCGGGGGGCCAACAGCCTGCAGGTCTTAACTCTTCTAGGATTTGCCCCAGCTTTCCTGCCCAGGTGACCCTCCTCTCAGGCACCCAGTGCTTCCCAGTGAACTGGCTGAGACCTCGTCGTGTCTGTTCCAGGCTCTGATGGCGTCCTCCACCCAACCCGGCTTCCTCTCTTCCTTCCACAGGTGTGACAGCTCCGTAAACCTTCTACACTCCCAACTCTGTCCGGCGCTTGCTTCACTGAGACCCAAAGGGGCACAGCACCTTTGGTCCGAACTTCATTAAGCCGGTATTATGAGAACCTCCAGCAATCTAGCCCATGCAGAAAAATCCCCCCAAAGGAATTTTTTAGCATTTCATTTTTTAAACGTTTAAAATTTGCTCTAATTAAGAAAGTAATTGTATTCTTTAAAAGAAATATAACAGAAATTCATAATGTAAAACACAAATATCTCCTGTAGTCCCAAACCTCTTAACCATCAGTGGCTTATTCCTCCAGGTTTTCTTCATATGCATATGTTCATATGTATAGTTGCTATTATTTTACAAAATAGAATCACACTGTACTATTTTGCAATTTGCTTAAGAACGACATGCTAGATGTTATCACTGATGTCCATACATCTAGAAATAACTCATTTGATTACCAGCTACATAAAATTCCATTGTATGACTATCCCATACTTTATTTAAACATTTCCACACAAATGTGTTGTGTCTGGTTTTTCATGATCACGATAGAGCTTCCACGCTGTTTACTCTGAGTTTACCTGTTGAAATAAGTGTGAAAGCATATATCTGAGCTTCATATTAATGTATTTTATCATATATTTTGGTATTTGGGGAAAGAGTACAAAATGGAATTCCAGGGACTAAAGCCACATTTATCATTTTGGACCTATAAGTAGTAAGGGTTTGGGGATGGGTTTCTACTAAGTGGGGTTTTGCCAGCAGTCTTGAGGAGCTCCACACCTCCATCCACCCTCTTTGCCTCACCTGCCTTGTGACTTTAAGCACAGGTCAGCTGCGGGCTGGTGGGTGGGGCAGGGGCTAACTTGTAGGATGGACCCTCTCACTAGCCATGTAAACGTCTCCTTCCTCGGAGATCTCTAGGATCTGTGCTTACAAAGGCCTTCTATGAACAGACAGTGTGAGCAGTCATATTCCAGCTTCGAGGGTATACTTGAACATACTGCATAGCCTAACCTCTTCTTCTAGATAAGTAGGCCTTTCAGAGTATCGGTTGCACAGAAACTTCCTTTGTCAAACTTTTAAAAAGAAAACAATGACAAAGGGTAAGGGCATTTAAGCTAGCAGCCCAATCAATGTTTGCATCACTGCCAGTTGGGTTTGTTTGGCCAGTGGATCAAATGATTTTGCCAAGGTGAAGTCACCCTGTCAGACATCCCCCTGGTCTTAGAGACAGCTTAAGAGCCGCTGCACAGTTTCTGCCAGGGCTATTCTAGCAAAAGTGTCCTTGTCTTACAAATGTCGTGTACATTTGTTCGGCTAAAGGACCCAGATAACCTCTGGGAGAGAGCACGAGAGGTCTCTCAGGTGAGCATGAAGGGCTGAAAAGGAACAAACACATCATGCAAACACCAATGAATGGGAATCAGGGAGCTGATGGAATGCACCCACCAGCGACTCACAGAGAGAGTCATTTTCTTTAAGCACCTCTGAAAATAATGAGAAGCATTTAAAGATCTGCTACAAATAAAGAAAGTAAACTAGTGTTGCTGTTTTTTCTTTCAGTTTTTCTTTGCTACTTGAACCAGCAAAACCCATTACTGAGTTCCTAAATTTTTTCAGCATATGTACCCACGAAGCCAAACAGTGAAGGTATAGACAAGGTGAAAAACTACACCTAAGTACCAGTTCTCAGACTTTCACGTGCTACGACCCACCCAGGGAGCTTGATCAAATGGCAAATGCTTTGATCCATTTGTCAGGATTTTGATTCAGTCCATCTAGGACAGTGCCCAGGAATCTGTATTTCAGTAGCCCCAGGTTACTCCCCTACAGGGGACCAGGGGGCCAGGAACCACACCTTGAATTGGCTGAAGACAGGACTAAAGCCTGCAAGACTTCTTTTCTCTCCCCAGTCCGTTAGTGAGTTTCAATAAGTCACATTCGGGCCAAGTCACATTCATCGCGTCCCAGTTTCACTCTGTAAAGTGGGGTTGGTCATACTTGCCACCTACCTCATTACCGTCACATGTGGATGCATGAGATAATGCCTGTGAAGTCGTTTAAATTCCTCAGTAGAAAGGCACTATATTTCAAGCATCGTCAAGTATTTATTTCCAGTATTACAGGGACACTGTGTTTTTAAGGGGCCCACAAACAGTGGTGCCATTGTTAGGAAAATGTGTTAGTAAGACGTCTACCCTACATATTCAATCAAATTATGTAAGTTGTGCACTGAAGAGGAATTAAGGGGCTTCTGCCTCAGCTTTGACTTAGAAACTCGGTGACATAACGGTCAATGTCATTTTTTAAGTACAGATTATATTTTGACATTCCAGGTGAATCATTCAGGGATCTATCAGAGAAACAGAAACAGTAGGAGACATACCTACTATACATCTCTATATACAAATGCATGTTTACACATAGATGTGTATATCTATACATGCATTTGTAGATGTATTGTTACTATATACTGTACATACATATATACTATATATACATACATTTGTGTCTGATTGACTATAACTCAGTGCTATAGGGTAGCCAAGTTGGCACATAACACTAGCCATTACACAGCTTCATGGTATTTTTCAGTAATTGCCAGTTAAGTAATTTATTGGGTTGGAAACAAAGATCTATCCAGAGAACTTAACAATTGCACTGGTGAAGTAAAAATTGCCTTCAATTCATTCTTTTTCATTCCTGTGAAGTTTCATAGGGCAAATAGACTAATAATTGGATTTTTCATGGGCCTGAAAAGATCTTGTCCCTATTTTCTAGGTTATAACATGGACTTTCTTTGTAAGGTCTTGAAATTTTATTAAAAAAGGCATAAAAATACTGAGCCTAGAGTAAACATCTATTGTTTTGGCTTACTTTATCGTTCTTTTATTGTTGAAGTAGAGTTGGCATACAATATAGTTTCAGGTGTACAACGTAGCGATTCAACACTTACATTCCTTACAATGTGATTGCAAGTTTGGTAATCATCTGTCACTGCGCAAAGTTATTACAGTATCACTGACGGCCACAGACATATGAAAAGACGCATGCCATCACTAATCATCAGCAAGAAGCAAACCAAAGACACAATGAGATACCACTTCACACCTGTCAGAGTGGCTACTATGAAAAAGTCAAAATCAA
The DNA here is from genome assembly GCA_030848825.1 of Tadarida brasiliensis. NCBI lineage: Eukaryota > Metazoa > Chordata > Mammalia > Chiroptera > Molossidae > Tadarida > Tadarida brasiliensis. Next base: position 37,704,320 of record CM061269.1, read on the forward strand.
GTGTTGGCGAGGATGTGGAGAAAAGGGAACCCCATGGACTGTTGGTGGGACTGTAAATTGGTGCAGCCACTATGGAAAACAGTATGGAGAATCCTCAAGAAATTTTAAAAGGATCTACCGTATGACCCAACACTTCCACTTCTGGGTATTTATCCAAAGAAAACAAAAACACAGATTCAAAACGATATGTTTTTTATTCCTTCTTCTGGTGCCAGGCCCTAGATTTGCCTTTGGAACCTCCCCTTCCAGGAAGAGGCCTGGTCAACCAGACACTTGCACCCCCACTGCGCACAGCGACGGGCTCAGGGATGGGAAGATGACCCAAATCAGGGTGACGAGACTCAATCTTGGAATTCTTGCAAGAACCAGAAAAAAAGAGATGCTCTTTTTTTGCTGTGGTTATAGAGCTGGTAGAAAACAGTCCTGCAGTTGTTGTGACTAACTTGCCACAACAGTAGGATGACCTCCTGAGGAAGCACAGCTGAGCTGGAGAGAGACCCATGACGAAACCACTGTTTGAATAACTGAATGCAGCCATTCCCAAAGCCAATCAGATTGGGGCTGCTAAACCAATAATTCCCTCTTCGTGCTTAAACCAATTTGAGTTAAGCACCTGAAACTTGCCACTAAATGTCTCTGACTACACTACGTACCAATTCCCTCGTTTCACATTTAGGATGGTGTTTGCAATGAGTTTGCTCCGCAGAGAATTAAACAGAGAAGCAGGCTCAGGCGCACTGCTGGAGCCAGCGTTCTGGAGTTCCCAGGAGTGCAGCTCCCCGGGGGCAGTCTGGGTCATCCCAGGCTAGTCTGCAGCGCACTGGGACACTCCTCTCCAGGAGCTGGCATCTTCTGGCAGGACTCAAAGGCAGACGGGGCAACAATAACGTAGAAGAGGTGACAACGGCCACATCTCAGATCAACCTCTGTTCGCGTCTAGTCAGCACCAGCTCCCCACAACGTGAGGTTAGAAGAGAGGGACGGAAGAAAGAAGGGAGGGAGGGAGGCTTGGAGGGAGGGAGGAAGAGGGAGGGAGAAGAGGATGAAAATAAAGTTTTATGAAGCTCCTAATAAGTGCCAAATACTTTTCATATAACTTATCTTACTGGATTCTCACCATGTTCTATGAAGTTCTGTGAAACAGTTCTTTGAAGTGCTTATTATCATCTTCCTTTTCATCCATGAGAACATCAGTCCTTGAAGGTTGGCTACTTGCCCAAGGTCACATACTTAGTGGCAGAGCTGAAATTTTGACCTGTCTGATTCCAATATCTGTGTCTCTGTGCTCTGGTCTTTGAAAACATTCTTATAAGGAAACCCACAAGGTAAAGGAAGAGCGGCCTTTACTGCCTCTCCTCCCAGCTCATGCAAGACCCCGCATTCTCCCCTTGGAAACGTGGGATTCAAGAGCACAGTTTGAAAAGCACGACAGGTATAACGGGAAAGCCTCTGGACTGGTTAGGACTCAGCTCAGACACCAGCTTTTTCTGTGACAGAGGGGGTAGGGAAGGTGGAATGAATAAACTAAAAAAATAATAAAATAAAATAGCTTACAAGTCCCTTAAGTTCCAGTACCTACCTAAAACCAGATATAGCATAGGTGCTTAATAAATATTTGCTGAACAGATAAATAATCAAATGACACCAAATGATTAACTTGACAAATTATAGTAAAGATAAGTGAAAAAGTTTGGCTTCCTGGTTTTATTTCTCCTTGCAATAACAATTTCCCTCCAAGTCTGGCACCGGATGGTGTTCTGGAATGCTGGGGCATTAGTGATCGTTTGCTGGCAGACTGCCTGATAAGATAAGGTAGACACATTATCTACCACTTGATCTCTGGTCTATCAGAAGAAACAATGTGGAAGGCTTTCAGGATCACTGGGGAAATAGGATGAGTAAGAATGGAAGGAAATGTTGAATAAAAAGCAAGGTAAAGATGTACTTTCTTGCCGTTCTAATGATGGCATCTATTACTCTATTAAAACAAAGTGATCTAATGCCATTCTAGTTTGCACAATGTTGAAAGAGGTTTTGAAATGGCATCCTGTGAATTCCAATACAAGAACTGGCCTGGAACCAGCATTTGTCAAATTCTTCACATGGACCAGGCACTGAGGTGGACAATTGTTTCTGGTGTTCTGCCTTCCCTTACACTTACCTCCATAGGGTAAACATCCTGATTTTAAATCCAGGGAGACACCCCTCCCCTATTCCTAGCCCCGCTGTGTCCTGCAATATTGACTCCACTCCTGACTCCAGCATATTATTTATGCCTGGCCAATGAGAGCAAGCAATTTCCCCAGCCACAGTGATTGGTTGGAGGAAGGGCACATGACTCAGCCCAGCCAATCAGAGCTAATTAGAGCTCATCCTCACTAATCTCCAAGCCCTTGCCTTCCAGCTGGATTTGAATCTGAGAAGTTATGGAGTTGGAGCCACCTTGCCCTCCCGTGAAACCTGAGGATGAAGCCAGTACACAGAAGAGAGGAAAATGGAACTGAAACGTGGATACACACCAACACAAACAAAACGGATCGCTTCATTTGGCTGTGAATCCAGCTTGAGGAGTACTGCGTGGCCTTTCATTTGCAAAGAATTCCTACTTTTTCGCTTAAACCAATTTAAGTTGGGTTTTCAGTCACTGACAACTGAGAGTCCCAACTAATACAGGCATTTTATATACTCCTCTTACTTGCTGTCCCAGTAAAGAAGGAATTATTATTATTCCAATTTTAAAATAAGAAATCCAAGGCTTTGAAAGGTTTATTTATTTCTCCAAAGCCACACAAAGAATGAGAATAATTCTTACTATCTGTGACTATTTAAATTCATGCACAAGATCTTGTCATAACTTTTAAAAAGAATGATTTGTTGGGAATCTGAGGATGAATAATTTGACACTTCTAGGTTTTTTCAATGTCGTGTGTGTGTGTGTGTGTTCATTCAAGGTCATGAAATAGTCTGTGTATGGTTAAAAACTTGGACTCTACAGAACTCCTGGTTCTAATCTCAGCTCTACCTATGTTAACTGTGTGACCTTAACCAAATTAATCTCTCTGTGTCTCAGTTTCCTCATTTCAATTGAAAATTAGAATGAAGACAATGGTAGAATTTGCCTTGTAAGACTGCTGCTTTTGGTGAGTTAACACATGAGAAGTACTTAGAAAGTATCCAGTATACAGTCAGTGCTGCTAGTGCAATAGATATAATCATAGGTGATGCTTCCCATATATCCCAAATTACAAATCTACATATTACTTTAATGCCCTGTTTGTTTATGCTGCCTCAGAAGTCATGATGAAGCACATACTTGTCCATCATTTCTCCCCAAGCATAGTCCTTCATTAAAATCTTCATACACCATATGCTACACAGCTAGAGCAGTACAAAGATGCCCGAGTTAGGACTCTCAGGGTGTATTGTCATTACTCAAAATTTAGAAACAATCTCACAAGTTCCATGTCAGCTCCTCAGCAGGAGTTGTTTAAGAGCCAGGTCACAAGAGGTACCATCACTAAGAGGAGGAAGTGCTGTCTCCTGGCCCAGAGGGGTAGCAATAAGATGCCTTACTCTCAGCACAAGTCATTACACATCCTTCACTGTAATGCCATCTCGTTGCATTTTGCAATGTTCCCGCTTCTCACATGTTCATGAACTTGACTTCCATTCACTCTTAGAAGCTTCCATGGTTTCTAGCCTTGATACACTTAGCAGAGCTGGCTGGTCTAGAGGGGAGACCTGTTTACTTTCAAAATAACAAAGTGGACTTTGTCCCAGAGAATGGAATTGGGTTTACCAGTATCACCAAGACCCTTCTAGTAATGCAAGGGATAGGTCTGGCCAAATTCTTATCTTACACAACATGGGATGGAACCCATCTCCGATCGAAACAGCAAAGGTACCTCGCACAAGGCAGATGATGAGAGTCAGAAGCACCACAGAAAAGTGACAAAGTCTTCTTCTCTTCATCTATCATACTGAGAAGGACAGTCTAGGCAAAGAACTTGGGAAAAGTGTCCACCTAGAGTGAGCACTCCCACCATAATTCAGACAGAACTTTTCTGGTCTGGTCTGCTAGCTGCAAAATGATTGAATCATTAAGCAGGCTTTGTTTCTTTCCAACTCATGCTGTGTAAGGTCCATTGGGAGCCACTTGGTACAGGACGGCTCAACTACAATTAGGTTTAGCTGCAAGTGTATAAAATCCAAGTTAGCAATAGCTTCAATAAACTAAAGACACATTTTTCTTGTCTAAACCAAAGCAGTCCAGGACTGATCTTGCTCCCCAGGAGGACAAGAATCCAGGCTCTCTTTTTGCTCCATCATGATCTCCCTCATGGTTCAATATGTCTGCTCTATAACCAATCACTATTTAAATTTCAGTCAACAGGAGAGAGATAAGCCAGAAGAAGGGACAAAAATTGCATGTTAGCGTTTTTACAAAGAAATTTCCTGGATCCTGCCCATGTCCCCTACTTAATCTTCTTTAGTTGCCAGATAGTGTAATGAATATCTGGTCCAATGGAGCCTACACACAAACACACACATAATCACAGTCTAGGTCTTGGACTCCAGTGCAGGCGGAGTGGGTAGTGTCCTCTCTTACTGAGAGCACTGCCATGGCCAAACTTCCTCTCTTGGTGCCAGACATCTGCCAGCTTCCCTAGAGACTGTACTGAGGTTAGTGCTCTCTCTCTCCCTCTCTCTCTCTCTCTCTCTCTCTCTCTCGTCTCATAAAATAGACTTGCTTGCATCTCAAAATTGATTTGGGATCATTAAAGAAACATAATCTGAATATTTTTGTGAGACTATTACCTTATCTCTCTAAAAGTAATATTAATATTTTTAATATTACTATCATACTCTTAAAATATAATCCTTATCATCTCGAAACTAGGACAGGAACCCAAGATACTCAGACCACAAACCCTTGGTACTGATTTACTCTTTCAGACGCAGACTTTCTGTAGAAAACCTAATGGCGTTGATTCCCCACCTCCTTCTTGAATGCCAGTCTGGAGGAGGAAGAGGGGCCCAGAGTGCTCTGCCCCTCTGTGTCACTCTGGAATAAAAAACAAAGATTCTCCTGTGTGGTTGGGCCTGGTGGGTGCTCCAGGATGGAGTGTTTCTTCAGCAGATAAGTACTGTTTAAAATTGGCACAACAACTATAGCCAAACAGCCAACTCAGGGCTCAGTTCTGCCACTTACAGAGTGTGTGATCAGGGATGAACAACTCTCCCCCTCAGGTGAGTAGGATTCGACATTATGTGTCATATCCCCATCTCACAGGTGGTTTGTGAGATGAAATGATTTCATAGGTGTAAAATGATTAGCAACAGGTACCCAGGGGATAATGATGTGCTTAGTAAATGTTATTGCCATCATCCATTAAACATCAGAGGCTGCCTCTACATGAAAAAGTGAGATAGAAAATATTTTTGCCCTTTTATAGATAATTAAATGAGTTCACTCAACAAATATTCATTGACAAACAAATATTCATTATCTAGAGAGGTAGGTAAAAGTGCGACGGAAGGTAAGAGGGAGAGAAGGCAGGTGGACAAGCAGAGCGGGTAGCAGACAGCCTCTGAGCATGTGCTCAGGGACCTGCAGCCATCACTGAGAAGAAGGAGACAAGCCCCTTGAATTTTTATGTATTTCTGATCCCTCAGGGAGGCTATTCTCTGCAACTAATGGCTGTATGTGCATCCAGGCTGGGAGCAGGTGTTAACCTACACAAACTAGTTAATAGCCATTAACAGCACTTAAAAATCCAATAAACCGATAAAGGATGCGCTAACCATTCACAGCAGAACCAGAATTCTGTGAGGCCCTTCTCGTGTGGCAGCAAACCTAATAACTGTCACACAGACATTTCTGCCCAAGCCTGTGTTCTAGGCACGGTGTCAGCACTAGAGATAAAAGGACTGGTGAGCTCTGGTCATGGCCCCAGAAGCCTGTGGTGTGGACGGCAAAGCTGTCCGGAACTGCCCACATACGTGTGACAACAACTGTGTGAGGAAGATGAGCGAAGCTCCATGGGCGAGTTCATGGGCTGTTTTCTGCTTGAAATGGGACCTTTAAGTGTCATATATCGTCCAAGTGCAAAGAGAATTCACCAGCAACCCAGCAGTGATGGCACAAAACAAATGAACACAATTAACAGCAAAGGAATATGTTTCCTTAAAAAAAAAAAACTTGTAAAAACTTCAGGAAAAATTATAGAGTGTATGCTCTTTCTTCGGCCTGGCTCCAAACACATTGTGGATAAATTATAACTATTTTCTAAACATTCTACACTGAATTCAAACAAAGATTTTGAATTTCTTCAGGTGCCAGGACATAACAAAACAAATGAAAAGTGACAAAGTTAGATCTTAAAGATGATGCCACTGCAGCCCAAGGAAGTGGGTTGGGGGTGTCTGAGAAGATCTGAGAAGTCTGAGGGGATAAGAAACATGGCCTTGAGGCAGACCCTGGAAGGGATGTTTGCTTTGAGAAGAAGGAATCTAGGAAAAAAAAAAAAAAAACACTATAATTGTCCATGGCATTGGATGGACAGAACTATATGTCTGTGCCATGTGTGAGTTACAGGCCCCTGGTATACTATTCCATGCACTGTGCCACAATGCCAACCACAGAGAAATAGTTCTAAGCAAGTAAAACCCTTTGGACACCTGGTAGAACCAAGCAAGAACCACTCGGTAGGGATGCTTCCATATTCCAGGGATCAAAGATTCCCACAGGAGACAATACAGTCCACACCAAAGATAAACTTCCAACCAAAAATGAAAAGCCATAGTAAGAAACTATCTCCATAGTAAGAAACTATCTCCTGTAAGGGAGACCCAATAGACACAACAAAATAATAAACAGAATATCTGAAGACACCTTTTAAAAACCAACAGAACAATACAGAAAAATTGTACATGCCAACTTTACATAGTTGAATAAGCAAACATATTTAGTCTGACCTGATGCAGGAAGGCCTTCACCCAAAGACCATTCTCCCACTGGCATTTGAATTTCAACTTTTAGCAAATCATTTCTTTATATGAAACATTTTCTTCTTTCAGCTGTCCATTTAAAACATGCAAATACTCCTTGGAGAATTACTACAAGTTTGCCTTTCTCAGATGTCTGTGTTTATTGGAATAGTCTGTGGAACTCTTTCAAAATGAGCTCTACCCAGTGAGATTAGGATTTAAGTGGATTTAGCATGGGACCCAGGAATCTGTTTATGAACTAGTGTCCCAAGTGATTTCCCTAGTGGCTCAGGAAGGGAGTACAGTGAGGATGGGTTTGAACTGCCGACCAAGTAGTCCACTGTGGAAACTGTTTAAGAGGCTGGGAACCACCATGGTTTGGGAACCTTTAGTTAAGAACTCTATTTTTTTTAATTAAAATAAGTTTATATAAAACTATATTAGTCCATAGATATTCTTCTACATATTCACCTTTTAAGTCATATTGACTTCTTATCTTTTATTTAAGGCTAGATTTAGCATACTATATGACCATTGGGAGTAGAAGTCAAAAGAAAGGAGGAAGAGAGAAAGGGAAAGTTGTTAAGTCAAAAACTAAGGAGTAAGAACAAAAAAGCATATTATCTTTATTATATCTGCCTCAAATCCAGCTTGAAGTGTCAGAGACATTTACCATTTGCCAACTATCCACGTGCTTTACCAAACCTCCTTGTAGTGGGTGTGGCCATGTGGCTAGTTCTGGCAGTGAGCAGAAGTAACATATGCCACTTACAGACCCCTTAAGAGCTGTGTGCCACCTCTGGCATTTCATTTCTCTCCCCTAAGCATGAAGGTCAATTGCCCAGGAGGCTCACCTGACCCCATCAGGCTCTCATGAGCCATAAATAAAGTTTTGTGGTATTTAGTGGCTGATATTGAAGAGAGGGGCTGTTTGTTCCCACAGCCTAGCTTAGCCTCATACACTAGTCTATAAGAAAGGGAACTAGGCAAAATCTTGCTCTGAAAAATGGCCTCCCATGCCTAACCTAGCAGTTATAGAGAACAGTTATTGTCTGGCATTCTCTTTGGCTATTTATTTTCTGTGACTGCTCCCAACATCTTTAAATTGCTAAAGATGAATAAAGAGCCCAATAAACTCCAGGACACTACTTACTCATTTTCTTTACTTAATGCTTTAGGCAGAGTTCCATGAGCTATAAGTGTGTGTGTGTGTGTGTGTGTGTGTGTGTGTGTGTGTGTGTGTGTTAAGATGTTATTTTTAGGAAGCAAAAGATCCTGATATTTCTGACCCATGCCTGGCAAGAATAATACAGGCACTTATTGGCAACGTGCACATTTTACTAACTTTTAGAGTTAGTTTCCTCTTGGTGTAAAGAGAACAGCAAAATCAAGCAGATGTTCCGGCCACTCTGCAGCTGTGCGATTTACAATGTGACACCAAATTTATGAAATCAGCTGGGGGACCCCATGGCATCCTAAGGTTTCAGGGAGGGGAATTCATGGGTTTGAGTCAATCCAGGTTCCATGTTGTCAAGTGCTCTGCAATGGGAAGTTGCTGTGAGGTTCCCAAAGGACAGCTGTGGAAGCCAGGGGAGGGCAAAGAATGAGCATAAAGCAACGTGCTCCCTTCCTTGACAGGACCAATGGGAGAGTCAGGAGGAGGAAGCATGGAGAGCAACCCCAAGAAGGAAGAAAAAAAAAAACTATTTTTCAAGCTGATCGTTTCCCCTAAGTTTGCTTCACAACTCCCACTCCAGCATGGGGAGGATTCCGGAACCATTTCCACCACCACAGTGAAGGAACACCTGCCCGGGTTCGTGCAGAAGTCCGTACCATTCCTTCCGCACGCTTCCTCCTCTCACTGTGCTCACAATAAAAAATGGGGTCTCTGTGGGCTGCAAAGAGGTCTGGTTTGGAGATCAGCGAGCTAAAGAAAACCAAATAAAGTTTGACAACATCAGGGTTGAGAAGCCTGTCCTGAGGCAACACACTTAGTAATTTGTAATAAAGTTGCACTGCAGGAACTTGCAGACACCATCTTAGCAATCTATTGTTTCTGCTTCTAGGTGGAGTGCATGATAATTGCATTTTAAAAGATTTCTTTGCGCTTCTCTCTTGCCTTTAAAAGTATTACCAAATCATTTGAAGTTTGCCAGCCACCTGCACGGTAAAACAAAAACAAAACTCGTGCGACCCTAGGCATTGCCATATTTGTTGAATACCTGAATGTATGAATGATCAATAGTAGAAGGTAACAGGGGCACGATGGGAAATGCAGTTTTTATACATGTTAAGGTTTACATGTTAATTGAAACACTGTATCTTAGAGTAACAGATTTGACTACTTTGAAATTTTAAATTCTGTGTCACAAAGGACACCACAAATAAAATTGAAAGACAAGCAACACATTGGAGGAAAGTATATACAATGTCCTAAATAACAGATTATTATCCAAAATAGATAGATTTCCTAAAAATCTAAGAGGTTCATGTCTCAATAGTTAAATGAGCAAAGGCTATGAACAGGCAATTTGCAGAATTACAAATATCAACAAACAGATGGTGAAATATCAATAAAAATATACTGACTTATTAATAATAAAAGAAAAGCATATGAGTAACCAGATACCAATTTTTGCCAATCAGCTTGTCAAAAAAAATATCAATGATCTCAAATGCTGAAAATGCTATAAAGAAACAAGCAATTCCATGTAGAAGTATATTTTAATGGCTTTTGTGTATAGGGGTAAGCAATTTGGCAAGAGTTATCCCATTTTTTAATGTGTCTACACTTTCAGCAGTTTCATTGCACCGACCTATCCTAGAGACAGACACAGTGCCCAAAGAGCATGAATAAGGGGTTCTTAGCTGCTTTGTTTGTCACAGTGAAAACTAGAGACAGTTCAAATATTCATCTATAGATGAGTGATTATGCATATTATCATATACCCATATAATTTATATAAATTTTAAACTGTTATTTTTAAAACAATGTAGTAGATTTTTATATGCTGATATGGGAAAAACTACAAATCAAAAAGCAAGTCAATTGACAAACTATTAAACACGTGAGCTCATTAAATTACATGGAAAGGAGACTAGAAAAACATCTACCAAACTGTTAACATTGGTTTCTTTGGGGGTGGGTGATGGTTATTGGAAAGATGGAGGGGTTACTCTTAGGTTTTATTTCAATCATTTCTATATCTTCTTTACTACAAGGAATTTTAGGAGACCAGAAAATGATGAACTATAAAGCAAGAGAATTTGTTTGATTTTGTTGCTTAGAGACTCAGAACAGTGCAATAGTTAAGATCGGGGCTCTAGAATCACACTGTCCAGTTTCAAACCCTGTCAACCCTGCTCTACTTAATAGTGTGTGAATTTGGGGCAAGATTCTTACTCTCTTGGACCTCTGAGTCCTCATCTTTAAAGTGGGATTAGTAGATTCTGCTTGTAAGTGATACCATACAGTATTTGTCCTTCTCTGTCTGACATATCTCATAAATACTGTATGATATCACTTATATGTAGAATCTGAAGAGCCAAACTCATAAAAACAGAGACTAGAATTTTGATTACCAGAGGATGGGGTGGGGAAATTGGGGAGATGTTGTTTAGGTACCACCTCACTCCTGCCAGAATGGCTACCATCAATAAATCAACAAACAACAAGCGCTGGCCAGGGTGTGAAGAAAAAGGAACCCTATTACACCGCTGGTGGGAACACAGACTGGTGCAGCCACTATGGAAAACAGTGTGTAGTTTCCTCAAAAAATTAAAAATGGAACTTCCATTTGACCCAGTGATCCCACTTCTAGGATACATCCTAAGAATCCAGAAACACCAATCAGAAAGGATATATGCACCCCTATGTTCATAGCAGCACTATTTACAATAGCTAAGATCTAGAAACAGCCCAAGTTCCCATCAGCAGATGAGTGGATAAAAAGCTGTGGTACATTTTCACAATGGAATGTTATGTAGCTGTAAAAAAAAAGAAGATTATTACCCTTTGAGATAGCATGGATGGACCTGGACAGTATTATGCTAAGCGAAATAAGCCAGTCAGAGAAAGACAAATACCACATGATCTCACTTATATGTGGAATCTAATGAACAAAATAAACTGATGAATAAAATAGAACTAGAGGCATGGAAACATGGAACAGACTAACGAATCTCAGAAGGAAGTGGAGAGGGGGGAGTGGAGAGAGATTAACCAAAGAAAATATGCACATATGCATGGCCCATGGACACAGACAACAGGGTGGTGAGGCCTGGGGCGGGGCAGGAACTGGGTGGAGGGAGGCATAGTGGGGGGAGAGGTGGACATCTGTAATATTCTCAACAATAAAAGTTTTTTTAAAAAAAGATAGTGACAATTCCCTCCCCCAAAAAAAGAGTACAAATTTGCCAACAATATGTATTATAAACATTACAGCTGCTAAGAAACTAGATCTTAATTTTTGCCACCACAAAAGGAGATGATAATGTGATGTAAAGAGAAGTTAGCTAATGCGACAGTGGTAATCACATTGCAATATATAAATATATCAAAGCAACAAGTTGTACACCTTCAACTTACACAAGGTTATCTGTCTATTATATCTCAGTAAAAACAAATTTTATAAGTTAATAAGGTGGAAGTGGTAGTGTTCCATACATATTAGTGTTTTTATTAATATTGCTTTGAGTGGCAGCAAATTAGGTGATATTTCCTTCTCTCAGGATCCAATTACACTAATTATTTTAGCAATAAATAATATTTACATAATTAAATATTATACATTTTGATTGTCATTAATATTTAGAATAAACATATGCATGGAATAATTAATCCTGTTTATAGAACAAAAACCAATGTTATTAATTGACACTATAGTAGTAGTGGTTGTTAAAGTTGTAAGATAACCAAAAGAAGAATTAAAAAGAGTAACTAATTTAAAAATGAAAAGAGAGGACTTACATTCATTGATTCAGGTTGATTCAGCCAAAGTATTTCTTAATGGAGAATACTAGATCTTATCTAAAGTTGATAAGTCAAAAAACAGAGGTCCATGAATTTCATTCAATGTATGGAGCTGACATCAGAAGCCTACAAAAGAAATAATTTAAAGAATTTTCTCCAAGTAGAAAGCATAAGCATCAGGCAGGCTTTTATTTTGTCATTGGTCTCTCCTCATACAATTTGTTTTCATGACACTTGAATAATAGGAGGCCCTTGCCATAGCTGAGGCACAGTGCATGCGTGGTGTGTGTGACTGCACACAAATTTATTAGGAAGAGAGTCGTACCTAAAAACTTGATAGCAACTGTCACTGGGAAAGGAAAGTATGTGGCTGAGGGACAGGAAGAAGATGAGTAACTTTTGCTGAATTCCTTTTGTATCTTTTAAATTTTGTGCAATGTGCATGTAGGACCTACCCCGCTCCAAAGAATAATTTTATAAAGACTCCGCCTTTCTGAAACATAGCCCTCAACTTCAAATGTAAGTGTTGCTAGGGCTTACACCACTCTCTCAAGTTCCTGCGCCCATACTCACTGTTGCTCCTCCCATTTAAAGAGACATTGAGAGGAAACACCTCTCTTCTTGGGCCAGACATTGTCTTATATCTACCTAATGTCGTCTTGGGCCATGAGAGGCAAACCTGATGACTTTGCCAGCATGTTTAGAAGAGTGACAAGTAAAAAGATCTTAGATCCTTGTTGATATCATTAAGCTGCCAAAACAACCCCAAAACCATCCGACTCCAGACTTCATTTCATAAGAAAATGAATTTTCCCTCATTGTTCAGCGGGTGTTTTGCCCGGGAGCACTGGGACCAGTGTGCCCGGGTGCAGGCTATACAGGAGTATATGATTTGCATAGAATTTGAAAACAATAAAACCAACTAAAAGTCAATCTGCTTTTTATTATCATAATGCACTTGTAATTCTAAACCACACCAGTAATAAAGTACCCCCCTTGTCCAGGTCCACCACTCCCATCGTTCCCCAATCTTGGTGCCCAACTAATATTTTGTAACTTATAGCCAAGAATCTCATAACGGATACACATGCCCCAGCACCCATCACTGGGTCTTTTTATAAAGTCTTTATAAACATTTTGGTGAAATGTTGAAGAACCCATGATCCACATGTATGCACACGAGCACACATATGAACCCATGCAGTAGTGAGTCATGTTATAATTGCATTCTACTGGCTTAAGAAAATAAAGAGTATTCTTAGGTTTCTGCCACTTGACATTTCTTAAACCCACAGTGGAATCATGAGGCCTCCACCCTATTGTGACCTCACATAGCTTTACAGCTTCTTCCCAAGGAATGGCTGTGTTTGCCAGGGTGGTCCTGGAAAAGGGTGCATTGAGCTGAAGCAAAAAGGAGAAGAGTCAAAATAAACTGAAAACAACTCACTTGAATTAATTCAAAAAATGCACAATGTCCCCAAATAAGAAACTTAGCCCAATCTAGAAAAATGTAGGCAAATCACCCGGGATCAGAACCATATGAAGTGATGGTGTGTCATGGGTTTTGGAAGGTCCTACACAGAATACCTCCCTCCTGCTGGCTCTGTTCTGAGACCCTAAACCATTTAATCAGGACTACGATTTAACACATCCTAGAGTAATTTTTTTATTTTTTAAAAGTGTGTGTACAGAATGTAAATATCAAGCTTTAATTTTTACTAAGGTTCATTCTTAGTTGCATTTCACTACACTATAAAACCACACACACATGTACTCAGGCACACACATTCACATATATGCAATACCTGAACATTAAACACATACATTGACAAATAAACACATAACTGTACAGACATGCACACCAATGATCATATGTGTGCAAACACACAGTATACATAAACAGACACACAGGGGCAAAGGCACTTCATACACAAGCAATGCACATACACACTTATACATGAACACAAAGACACAGGCATGCACAGATACACAAGACAAATACATGCTCATATGACATCCCTCAACTCCTGGACGTCCAAATATTTTTGTTTAACAATATAGCAGAGTTATTATGAGAGGCTCAAAATTCAGACCAACTGGTTTGAAACCTGGCCCAACTCTTTCTAGCTATGTGATCATAGACAAGTTATTTATTTTCTCTGAACCAACCTTAGTTCTGTAATATTAAATGAGAATAGCAAAAATCCCTCTGATAGAATTGTAGGGATTAAACAAGGTGATGTTTTTAAACATTCAGCACAATTCCTGTTACTATGCACTGAATATATGTTGTTATTATTGGTATCATCACCACCATCATCATCATCATTGTCATTCTCTACTCTCAATCACATTTGGCAACCACATACCATAGTAAAAAGCCAGACCTGAGACAGTGCCTGTGGTAACCTGGTTCATGAGGTAAAGAGAACCAAAAGGTTTGTGTGGCCCCATCTACCAAAAGTAGGTAAGGGCACACTAGCCCACTGGTAGACTCCTGCTGCTGCCCCCAAACCCTGCCCCTGCCTGCCCTGCCTCCTACCTGCTTGGACACAAGCACCAGCAGAGGCACTACTGTGGCTGGGCCTGGGGTCTGGACGGCATGGCTCCTGTCCATAGGCCCACCTCCCTGCACGTGGAGTCTGTTAAGAGCATTCTCAGGAATCAGAGCCACCAATTCTCACTTTGAAAAGTGGGCATTGCTTGAACTGGAAGGTTAGATTAGTGCTAAGCTCAAAGTCTTTGGAGCTCTAACAGGGGTAGCCAGGCAAGAAGAGGTGTGGGGGACATGTCATCCTGAGGCCTGACATTCCAGAGGAAGATGTGAGGAAGATGTAGATGCCAGCAGAAGAAGTACGTCCCAGACTCCAGCAGGGTTCACACCAGGGAAAGGAATCAAGGGAATGAGAGAGGACATGGTGAAAGTCAAGACAGACAGTGATGATGGGAAAGGGGAACAAGGATATTTCATGGTACTATCTTACAGCTGGCCCATTATTCTCTGCCAACTACTTTCAAAAGAGCATTCTCTCTCTCTCTCTCTCTCTCTCTCTCTCTCTCTCTCTCTCTCTCTCCCCTCCCACAGACACCCCTCAAGGGCACATTCAAAAAGTTGCTATATTTTCTTATTACTTCATGAAATAAAATTAAAAATAAGTTAAAGAAATATGACAGTGGAGTGAATGGAAGCTACACAGACCATCTCCCAGGACGAAACTGTATTTACAACTAAAATAAAGACAAATCGTCAGGACAAACCAACAGAAAAACAACTAGAGGGGACCCGTATAACCAGGGACAGAAAAAGGACACTAAATCGAGCCTGGTAGAAACTGCAGAGGCACGAGAGGGTGGGCTGGGAACCCACAGACAGCAACTGTTTTAGCTGTGAGCAGCTCCCTCAGGGTTAAAATCCCAAGCCGGCTCCACAGCTCAGAGGGCCAGGCCAGAGCACTAAATTAGCTATAGCCATTCACCTTGGGCTCTGACAGAGGGAGAGCACATTAGACTGGAACTGTGTGGAGACTCAGGAGCTTGGAGAGCTGGGAAAGCAATGGGAGTTTTGTGCTGAATCACTCCCTCATAGGACAGTAGCCATCTTACTCAAAAAGCCCCTTCCCAGAGACCCTGGGAGAAGCAACAGCCCCTCCTTCAGGAATTAACACTACCTGGCCAGGCCAGAGAAATGCAAATTGAGGGTCATTAACAGCCAGCAAGCATCTGCTCCACCTGCTGGAAATCCTCTTACAGTGAACACCTGAGGGAGTTTTTCATTCAACTGAGGGCTACAACCCAAGGCTCATCAAGTAACTGAGACTAATAGCCTTCAGGCAAAAAGCTAGAGGATAATGAACATTTCCTGGGCTTCCAAATCCACCCAGAAAAGTAAGACTTGACAGTGTTGTTTAACATGAGTCCTCCCACACTCATCCAAACCCAGTAGAGGGAGCCACAATCAGCGGAACACCAACACCCACAGGGAAAATTTGGCAGGCTCCAAAACCCTCTGAGACAGCCAAAATGGTGAAACAAAGAAACAAATACCAAATGAAAGAACAAGAGAACTCTACCGAAGAAGAGATCAATGACATGCAGTTAAGCAATTTATCAAAGGTAGAGTTCAGAGTGGTGATAATGAGGAAGCTCAACAGCATGAGTAAAGAGCTCAACAGCATGAGTAAAGATATAGAAACATTGAAAACCAACCAATTGGACATGAAGAATAACATAGCAGAAATAAAGAACATATTGGAAGGAATAACCAGCAGAGTAGAGGAAGCAGAAGACCAGATCAGTGAATTAGAAGACAGGGTATAAAAAAAATCACCCAATCAGAGAACCAAAAAGAAAAAAACAATTAAAAAACAAGAAGACAGCTTAAGAGAACTGTGGGACAATATGAAATGTAACAACAGCCACATTATAGGAGTTCCAGAAGGAGAAGAAAATGGGCAAGGGTTAGAGAATATATTTGAAGAAAGAATGACAGAAAACTTCCCTAGCTTGATGAAGGAAAAAGGCATACAGTACAAGGAGCACAGAGAGCCCCATGTAAGAAGAATTCAAACAGGCCCACACCAAGACACATAATAATTAAAATGCCAAAAATCAAAGACAAAGAGAGAATTCCAAAGGCAGCAAGAAATAAGCAACAAGTTACCTACAAAGGAACCCCCATAAGGCTATGAGCTGACTTCTCAACAGAAACACTACAGGCCAGAAGGGGGTGGCATAAAATAATCAAGGTAATGAAAAACAAGAATCAGAATCCAAGACTATATCCAGCAAGGCTATCATTCAAAATAGAAGTGAAATAAAGAGCTTCCCAGACAAAAAAAAAAAAAAAAAAAAAAAAAGGCTAAGGGAATATATTAGCACCAAACGAGCACTGCAAGAAATGTTAAAAGGACTGCTGTAATTAGTAGAAGAAATAGGAAGAAAAACATAATCACAATAAACAAAAATGGCAATAAATAAGTTCATATCAATAATAAACTTAAATGTAAATGGATTGAACACTCTAATCAAAAGATACAGAGCAGCTGATTGGATAAGAAAGCATGACTCATATATATGTTGTTTACAAGAGACCCACCTCACACAAAAGACTCACATAGCTTGAAAGTGAAGGGATGAAAAAAATCTTCCAAGCAAACAGAAGGAAAAAAGAGCTGGGGTAGCAATACTCATTTCCAATAAAATAGACTTCAAAATGAAGGTCATCACTAGAGACAAAGAAGGCCACTACATAATAATGAAAGGATCTATCCAATAGGAAGATATAACCTTGGTCAACATATATGCACCCAATATAGCAGCACCAAAATATATTTTAAAACTTCTGGAAGACTTCAAAGGAGAAATCAACAGCAATACAATCATAGCAGGGGACTTGAAGACCCCCCTGACATCACTGGATAGATCCTCTAGACAAAAAATTAACAAGGAAACAGAGACTCTAAATGATGCACTAGATCAAATGGATTTAATTGATATCTACAGAGAATTACACTCCAAAACTGCAGAATTCACATTCTTCTCAAGTGCACATGAGACATTCTCAAAGATAGACCACATGTTAGGATACAAACAAAGTCTCTACAAGTTCAAGAAGATTGACATCATATCAAGCATCTTCTCAGATCACAATGGCATGAAAATAGAAATCAATTACAACAAAAACATTTAAACCCATGGAGGCTAAATAGCATGTTATTAAACAATGAATGGGTTACTAAGGAGATCAAGGAAGAAATTAAAAATTTCCTGGAAACCAATGAAAATGAACACACAACAAAAATCTATGGGATGCAGCAAAAGCAGTCCTGAGAGGGAAGTTCATAGCACTACAGGTCTACCTCAGGAAATAAGAAAAATTTCTAATTGACTATCTAACCTCACAACTTAAAGAACTACAGAGCAAAAAAGAAAAAAAAAGAAAAACCCAGAGCAAGTAGAAGGAAAGAAATAGTAAAGATCAGAGCAGAAATAAATGACATAGAGACTAAAAAAACAATTCCAAAGATCAATGAAATAAAGAACTGGTTCTTTGAAAAGATAAACAAGATTGATGGACCCTTAGCTAGACTCACCAGGAAACAAAGAGAGAGGACCCAAATAAACAAAATCAGAAATGAAAGAGAGGTAACAACTGACACCACAGAAATACAAAGGATCGTTAACAAATCTATGAACAATTATACACCAACAAATTGGACAATCTAGGCAAGATGAACAAATTTCTAGAAACACAGTCTCCCAAAACTGAACCAAGAAGAGAGAGAAAACTTGAACAGACCAATAACAACTAAGGAAATTGAAGATGTAATCAAGACTCTCCCAGCAAACAAAAGCCCAGGCCCCGACAGCTTCACAGGGGAGTTTTACCAAACATTCAAAGAAGAACTAACACCCATTCTCCTCAAACTATTCAAAAAAATTCAAGAAGAAGGAAGACTTCCAAACTCATTTTATGAGGCCAGCATAATTCTAATTCCAAAACCAGATAAAGACACTACAAAGAAAGAAACTACAGGCCAATATCCCTGATGAACATAGATGCCAAAATCCTAAACAAAATATTAGCAAATCACACCCAGCAAAACATTAAAAAAATTATTCACCATGACCAAGTGGGATTCATTCCAGGAATGCAAGGCTGGTATAATATTCACAAATCGATAAATGTGATACACTACAAAAAGAAAATGAAAAATAAAAACCATATGATCATATCAATAGCTGCTGGAAACACATCCAAAAAATCCAGCACCCATTTCTGATAAAAATGCTTAGCAATGTGGGAATAGAGGGATCATATCTAGAAATAATAAAGACCATATATGAAAAACCTACAGCCAATATCATACTCAATGGGCAAAAACTAAAAGTATTTCCCTTAAGAACAGGAACAAGACAGGGATGACCCCTTTCACCGTTCTTATTTAACATAGTACTGGAAGTCTTAGCCACAGCAATTGGACATGAAGAAAAATAAAAGGGATCCAAATTGGAAAGGAGGAAGTGAAACTGTCATTATTTGCAGATGACATGATATTGTACATAGAAAACCCTAAAGACTCCATCAAAAATCTGTTAGATTTAATAAAGGAATTTGGCAAAATAGCAGGATACAAAATTAACATCAAGAAATTGACGGCATTCTTATACACTAATAATGAACTCACAAAACAAGAAACTGAAAAACAATCCCATTTACCACTGCAGCAAAAAAATTAAAATATCTAGGAATAAACTTAACCAAAGAAGTAAAGGAGCTATTTGCAGAATATTAATTATGCTCAATTAACATTTGACAAAGGTGGCAAGATCATACAGTAGAGTAAAGACAACCTCTTTAATAAATTGTGTTGGGAAAATTGGGCAGCTACATGCAAAAAAATGAAACTAGACCACCAACTTACACCATACACAAGAATAAACTCAAAATGGATAAAAGACTTAAATGTGACTGGTGAATTCATCAAAATCCTAGAAGAAAATGTAGGCAACAAAATTTCAGACATCACACGCAGCAGAATTTTCACTGATACAATGCCTAAGGCAAGAGAAACAAAGGAAAATATTAATACATGGGACTACATCAAGCTAAAAAGCTTCTGCACAGCAAAAGAAACAACCATCAAAATGGAAAAAGAACCCACTATATGGGAGAGCATAATTGCCAATGATACATCAGATAAGGGGTTAATTTCCAACATGTATACAGTACTCATACAACTCAACAAAAGGAAAACAAAGAATTTAATCTAAAAATGGGCAGAGGACCTAAACAGACACCTCTCCAAACAGGATATACAAATGGCCAAGAGATATATGAAAAAATGCTCAATATCACTAATCATCAGAGAGATGCAAATTAAAACAACTATGAGGTATCACCTCACACCTGCTAGAATGGCTGCCATCAACAAATCATCAAACAGCAAGTGCTGGCCAGGATCTGGAGAAAAGGGGACTCTAGTAGTACACGGCTGGTGGGAATGCAAACTGGTGCAGCCACTATGAAAAACCATATGGTGTTTCCTCAAAAAATTAAAAATTGAACTGCCATTTGACCCAGTGATCCCACTTCTAGGAATATATCCTAAGAAGCCTAAAACACCAATCAGAAAGAATATATGCACCCCTATGTTCATAGCAGCGCTATTTACAATAGCTAAGATCTGGAAACAGCCCAGGTGTCTATCAGTAGATAAGTGGATAAAAAAGCTGTGGTACATATACACAATGGAACACTATGCCGCTGTAAGAAAGAGAGATCTCGTATCCTTTGAGACGACATGGAAGGACCTGGACAACATTATGCTAAGCGAAATAAGCCAATCAGAGAAAGACAAATACCACATGATCTCACTATGTGTGGAATATAATGAACAAAATAAACTGATGAACAAAATAGACCCAGAGACATAGAAAGGAGTTCGGTTCAGATTGACAAACCTCAGAGGAGGGGGGTGGGGGAAGAGGGATGAGATAAACCAAAGAATTACCCGAGGACATTTTTTCATTTTTTGTTCAGATAGAGTGGGAGGGAGAGAGAGGGAAAGAGAGAGAGAGAGAAACATCGATGTGAAAGTGACACATCGAGTGGCTGCCACCCACACGACCAACCAGGGCCAGGGACAAACTGCAACCGAAGTACATGCCCTTAGCGGGAACCGAACCCGGGTCTCTCTGGACCACAGGTCGACGCTCTAACCGCTGAGCCAAACCGGCCAGGGCAAACCAAAGAATTTATGTGCACATATGCGTAATCAATGGACATAGACAACAATGCTGGGGGTGGGGGGCATCGGGAGGAGGATGCCTAGGGGGGAAAAGGAGAAACCTCTCTAACAAAAATAAATTAATAAAAATTGCAACAATAATAAACCATAAAGAATGGTTTATTATTAACTGAGCCCAAACATCTGCACTTTAAGCGAGATCTACAATAAACAGTCTGATGCTATCCTGCCCTGCAGGACTGCTGTTTTGTCTAAAAGTGCAGAGACATACACCAAAAATAATAAATAAATTAAATAAACAACAAAATAAAATTCAGAACAAATCTGCTCCATTTGGCCTCCTGAAGGGCAATAAACATTGTGGTCATTTAACAATTGCCTTAATGCTTTCACTTTATCCAAAACTTGCTGACTTTCCTGTTTAACAAGTATGGATAAAATGTTGAAGCACAAAAGCAAAGCAGTTTTAAATGGAGATAACGGATGTAGGTTTTTCGCCAGGGCACAGCTTCGTTGGGGCCTCCCAGGAAAAGACATGAGGAAGTCTGACTGACAACAAGCCCACGAGAGAGGCTGGTTTTTGTGTCCAGGGAATGATGGGTGCCCCCAAACAAAGGCAAATTGGAGATCATCTTTACTGGTAGTTTTATACTGTAAGAAAAATAAGCAAACATGGAGTTTGGGGGCCATCTATGAACTTGGCTGTGGATTCATTTATATTTTCTCCTATGGTTTGCCCTTATAAGCTCAGCTTCATTACCCCAACAACAAGATTTTTGTAGTAACTATGTATCATGCCAGGTGGCTTGAAATATCAGGAGATCACTGTGTAAAGTATATGATTGTCTAACCACTATGCTCTACATTTGAAACTAATACAAAATAGTGTTGAATGTAAACTGATCAAAAAATAAATAAAATAAAAGAGATTAGTGTTTCCTTGTGGCATCCACAAAGGCCTTGGGTGATAGCTACACCATTAAGAACTAGAAATGCCTCCCTTTGTCTGTCAGCAGTCATGAAAAAAGTGCTCTATATCTCGTCTGGTGAAACTCACATGACTAGTACGGCCAAGGCTGTCTCAGCCAGGCTAGGCAAAACTGGGCACAGACCCCTTGCAAACTGCTTTGCTGTGATAGGCTTAGCCAGGCCCCGGTAAGCCAGCAGGAAAGCTGGTTCTCCAATGAGAATCAGCTAAAGCCCTCAACAAGGGTGTAAAAGAAAGACTATGGAGCTACTAACACCAAAAGTAGAAGAATTCAATATTTAGCTTTAAAATTTAAATGGTAGTCTTGATATGATATAAAGAATGGTGCTTCAACTCTGTGGTCTTCCTCCCAAAATCCACAATCCTAGGCTATGAGAAAAACATCAGACAAACCTAAACTGAGTGACACTCTACAAGATACCTGACCAGTGCTTCTCAATGTTGTCAAGGTCAAGAAAACAAAGGAAGCTGAGAAACTGCACAGGCCACAGAAGCCTAAGGAGATGTGACAACTAAACGTAATGTGGTATGCTGGGTGGGATTCTGGGTGGTGTCCTGGGTGGGATCCTGGGTAGTGTCCTGCATGGTGTCCTGGGTGGGATCCTGGATGGAGTCCTGGGTGGAGTCCTGGGTGGGATCCTGGGACAGTAAAAAGACATTGGGGGGAAACTGGTAAAATTTGAATAAAGTAAGTTTCAAGTAAAATTCTAAAAACTAGTTACCTACCAATTTGGTTCCTTAGTTATGACAGATGTTGTCAAGAGGGAAATCTGAATGAGGGGTATTTGAAAACTCTCTCTACTATCTTTACAGGTTTTCTATAAATCTAAAACTATTCTAAAATAAAAAGTCACTTTTTAAAGTTCAGTAGTAGTAACTGAGAAGAGGTCAAATTTAGTTAAAAAATAACTACCAACATGTCCCTATGTGCTTGTGATAGTTTACGTATTACTCTTTTTGTTTTAAATCATCACCCGAGGATATTTTTTCCATTGATTTTTAGAGGGAGTGGAAGGGAGGCAGGGAGAGACAGACAGAGAGAGAGAGAGAGAGAGAGAGAGAGAGAGAGAGAGCGGGCTCAGTTGCCTACTGCACACGCCCCAACTGGGGCCAGGGATCAAACCTGCAACCCTTTGGTGCACAGGCCAACACTCTAACCACTGAACCACACTGGCAGGGCACATATTACTCTCAGTTGCATTATTACTATTAAAGCATACTGCATACTAGTTTAGCACTAGAAAATAGTATTAAAAATCCATTTCTATAAACAAAGTCCAATTGACTGAAAAGTGTGGTGTTTAGCAGTTGATCCCATTTCCATGCCTGTGGGGTGCCCAGCTGTCTGGACCACATAATCCAGGTCCCATCATCCATTCCCTTGGTAGTAACTCCCCAGAGTCTTAGCATAGTATTCAGGAGAAAACCATGAGCTCAGGCTTGTGACATATACATGACTCACTCACTCATTCTTTTTTTTTTTTAATCCTCACCTGAGGACATTTTTGCATTTATCTCCAGATAGAGCAGGAGAGAGGGAGGAAGAGAGAGAGAGAAACATCAACGTGAGAGACACACATCGAGTGGTTGCCACCCACATGACCCCAACCGCAGCCGGGGACAAACTGCAACCGAGGTACATGCCCTTAGCGGGAACTGAACCGGGACTCTCTGGTCCGCCAGCAGATGCTCTAACCGCTGAGCCAAACCGGCCAGGGCCATTCATTCTTTATTTCCCCCCTTCATTCATTCATTTGCTTACTTCATTCATAAAACATTCAAAAACATGTAAGTGGCCACTACACGCCCGGCAGTATGCTAGACCCTGGTCCCTGCACTAACAGTGCTAATAATCGGTTGTAGCACAGTAACTATGACCATTGCCTTGAGCCTGGGTTCAAATCTTGGCTTTTGCCACTTGGTAGTTTTACGACCTTGAACAAACTATATGAATCTTTAAGAAGGCTTCCTTATTTATAAAGTGGAAATAATAGCAACAGGACTTTCCTTAAGTTAATTTTTGTGAGTTCATGCATGCGACACGTTGAGCACACCCATCATCACTATTATTATTTATGAACATTAAAAGCTCTGAGCACTTGCATAGAAGAATAAATGGAGTACAATAAAACAAATCATTTTTTCTGCCACTTCCAGGCTGGGTAATCTTAGGACACAGGTAACCACATTGGGACTCGGTTTTCTTGTTGGAAAAATAGGGAAACATTTCCTACATTAGGTTTTGAGGAAAATGAAAAGAAATAAGACGTGTAACAAACTCCCATGGTGCCCAGCAGGTGACAGATTCTCAGCCACTGGGAGCTGTTACTCCTTAAACACCATGGTGAGCGTAACAGTTACAGGACAAGATGCCAAGGGCTTGTCCTGTGTGCGAGAGGGAGTCTGGCCAGGGACGATAAGAAGATGATTACAGTAAGAAACGACCTGAGTAGGCATTTTTAGTTTCCCACATGGTGGAGATGAAAGGTTGTTGAAGAACACAACCCAACACAAACCCAACTTTCCAGGCTGCCTGAATGACCCGAATTATCTTCCTGGCATTTGTGTTGCTTCAGCTCCTTCACCTGACAGCCAAGGCCCAGCACCATCTCCCCGCAAATGGCCTCCCCAGTCCAGCTGTCCTCTCTGCACCGAGACTGCCAGCAAACCCGGCTGCCCCCATTTCTCTCACCCCATGTTGCCTCTGTGTGCCTGGGACTCCCCGCCCTAACTCACGGCCCCAAGTACACGTTCAGTGCTGCCGCGTCTGCTCGGCTGGGTTTCATTACCACCTGTTAAAGGAAGATTGTCCTGATCCCCCCACTGAAATCAACCTCCCTCGCTCTCTAGTCTTCTGTCTTGCTCTCTTTTCTCTGTTCTTCCCTGAAAGCACACTGGCCCCTGGTTTTGGACCTTGCACTACCTGAGACCTGCCTGGGGGGCACGCTTCATTTCCAGCCTCCTCTCTGCCATCCAAAGCTCCAGTGACGCCTTTCCACACAGGCCCTCACTCCCTCCTCAAATATTCACTGAACGTTCTGGACTAGAAAGATCCTCCATGACAGCTGGCCTACACATCAACTGTAAGATCTGATGCAATGACTCAGAAAACTCCAAATATTTACTCTAGAGGGAAAGCGGTAACACAGATGGATTTGGGGCAACTGTTTGGTTGCCCTGCGCAGCCTTCGGGGCAGCACAGCCTCAGAAGGAAGCAAGGCTGGGGCACGGGGGCGGCAGGAGGACTCGGGCAGGACCATGCCAGCTCTCTGAACCCAGGCCAGCAGCTCCAGTGGAGAATGAATAAATCAAGCCTGGAATCGACGCAAACATCAAGGATGACTGTGACGCATTTCCACTGCCCTTCCTTAACGTTACTTGGGGCAAAGAGAATTGTTCAGATGAAGTTGAGCCCTCAGTCTCCCTATGACATCGTAATGTCTCTGTCCTGGGTTTCTGAGAGGGAGCTCCCAAATCCCTTCTAACTTCCCGAGTGATCAGGGTGCTAAGAACATCTTTGGTTCCAATATTGGGTCTTTGACGTTGGTTTCTGACACAAAACTTCTAAAACCCTTCCAATTTCTTGGGTGATGGGAGTGCCTTTTGTTCTAGTGAGGTGAGTCCGGGATGGCTCCTGGATGAGGGCTGGTCATCAGAAAGACCAAACATGGTTAGAAGCTTGAAACTTTCAGCCCCACCCCTCCCATCCTCCTGAGAGGGGAGAGGGGCTGGAGACGGAGTTAATAATCAATCCTACCTGATGAAGCCTCCATAAAACATCTCGAAACTACAGGTTGGGAGAGCTTCTGGCTTGGTGAACACGTGGACACACGTGGATGTGGGGACAGGGTGACACGCCAGAGGAAGCCCCTATGAATTGTTTCATCTGGCTGTTCATTGGTGTCCTTTATAACATCTTTTATAATACATGTAAGTTTTGTGAGCCATTCTAGCACATTATCAAACCTGAGGAGAGGGTCGTGGGAACCCCCCACTTAGAAGCAGTGGTCAGGAGTGGCAGTGACAACCTGAGACTTGCAGTTGGCATCTGAAGTGGGGGTACTCTTGAGGGACTGAGCCCTTAACCTGTGTGCTAACTCCAGACAGTCAGTGTCAGAATTGAGTTAACTAGTGCCCAGGCAGTGTCTACAGAGAACTGAGAACGGCTTGTTGTGGAAAAAGTGACGCATTTGGTGTCAGAAGTATTCTGAGAGCAAAACAAAGTATTTTTGTCTTTTACTCCTGAAATCTGCCAACCTCTCTCATTGTGAGGAAGACTTCTAACAGGAAGGAAGGAAGGAAGGAAGGAAGGAAGGAAGGAAGGAAGGAAGGAAGGAAGGAAGGAAGGAAGGAGGGAGGGAGGGGAGGAAGGAGGGAAGGAAGGAGGGAAGGAAGGAAGGAAGGAAGGAAGGAAGGAAGGAAGGAAGGAAGGAAGGAAGGAAGGAAGGAAGGAGGGAGGGAGGGAGGGAGGGAAGGAAGGAAGGAAGGAAGGAAGGAAGGAAGGAAGGAAGGAAGGAAGGAAGGAGAGAGAGACGGAGAATTTGGGTAACAATGTGCACTTATAATCACCACTTCTTGAATTCTGGTCTGTTTTGTCCATCATTTGCTGGGTTACAACAGCTACACATTTTCAACTGGACTATAAAGATACATACATCCAGCTAAAACTGATGTTCTTCAAGTAAGGAAACTGACACCCTCTAGCTGTGAAGTTAAACGCTCAATTCTGACGGTTCTAAAAGGCCGGGTCGGAGCCCTGTAGGACCCTGGTTTGCGGCCTGGCGTGGCTTTAGAAAAATATTTCACCTTCAGACCTAACCCAGGTGACAGGGCGAGAGCCCCGCTTAGATGAAGGCCACAGTGTGAGCAACGTGACGGGCGGGAGAGGGCTCCACGGAGGCTTCAGAATCAAAGAAAGAAAGAAAAACATAGTTTCAGTCTCTCAAAACTCAGTCTAGTTTGACATAATGTTTTCCCCTTCATTTAATCCCTTATTTTATTTCAAAGGAAACTTAATCTAAACAGTGTGTTATTGTAATTAAGTAAAGGACTCAGCGATACAAACACCAACATTCTTGTTTGAAAGAACATCTTTCCTGGCTTCCAGGGCTGCCAGGGGATTTGGAGAAGAGCGGTGGCCGCCTGGAGCCGAGCGCTTCCCAGCCGAGTGCGAGCATCAACGGGGATTCGTCATCCGAGCGTGCGGTGCGGCCTGCGGTGGAGGACACGCGCTCTGCTCACCCTCCTGGTCTGAGCACACGCGCAGAGGGAGCGGGACCTCGCGGGATCACGCAGGCCCGTGGTTCTTCACGCGCGGGCCACAGCACAGCGCCTCGCGCTGCCTCCGGACGGGCCCACGCAGTTCGCAAACCCCCGCGCAGTAAACGCCGCATGAGACACCTTCTGGGAGCTCAGCTGTGTTCGTTTATCGCCAGCGATGCTTCATCCCAGCCTCTGACAACCAAAAGGGTCGGTTGCGGGCTGTTCTTCTGGGGAAATGTGAAGTTGTACATGGAAACAGAACACAATGAGGAGGCTCGAAGATAACTGGAAAACAATGAAGACATCTCACCGGCAAAGGACTGAATAACCGCCGGGGAGAAAACCAGACAAATTCCTCTCCCGGACACCAGGAAATGCTGATGATTTTCTGGGTAATGCAACGGGGTCGTTTGCTGTAGGCTCAACAAGGGCCAAGAATCCACACGTGTGGTCTGGTTCCAATTATGTGTGGAGTCTAACGGGTCAGCCCCAGACGAGGCCCCACCCAAACGCTGTCAGCAGTGAGGCGGAAGGAAACTTGGAGAGAGAGAAGGGTGCTGAGACCACAGGGGCTGTGCGGGAAAACCAGCCCCGTTCCCTTTCCTACCTGGATGGAGCGCATCCTCTTCCGGACAGACCACGTCATTCCCCACACACCTGGGGCCAGCACCGTTTCATTTCAGCTCTGTGCTGAAGACTTAGGAATGCTGGAAGCCCACTCTAGGGCAGAGGACAAGTGTCTTCCCCCATCGCTCCTCGCTAGTCAGGGAGAGCGTGGAAGTGGGGTGCCCGCCTCTTACCTGGGATCTCAAAAGCCATATCCCAGAAAGACTGTTCAGGGTCATGGGCAAGAACGCCAGGAAGCAAAGTCATCGGTCAAAAGCAGCATGTGGAACTGAAATGAGGGCAGGTGAAACAACCATTTCCGAGGAGGGAGAAGAGATGTGGGCAGATCAGTAGGACCTGAGTAAAATCTGAATGCTGATGGCCAAAACATGGGTGTTAGTGGATGAAGAGGACTCAGCCGAAAGGGCTGTGTAGGCACAAGCATTCTCACGTGTTCAACCTATAACAACAAAAATAATTGGTGACATTTATTAAGCACTTACTATGTGCCAGGCATTTCTAAGGGCTTTATGCGTATTGTCCCGTTTAATCCTCACAACATAGCTCCCTGGCGTAGGTATAATAATCATCGTCCCCCTTTTTCAGGTGAGGAAATCAAGACACAGACAGGTTGAGTAATTTGCTAAGTCACCCTGCTAGCAAGCAGAAGAGCTCAGATTCAAACCCAGAAAGTTTGACTCCATAGCCCATGGGCTTAATCAACAAGCTGGTGGGCTCTTTCGGGTGAACTGCCCAGCAAGAATCTTTATCTTTGTATCACTCGCAGGATATTCAGAGGCTCAGACAACACTCCCACACTGTGGCAGGATTACGTTAGAGGTGGGGTAGCGTCCAATCCTGAGGACAGAACTCACCGCCTCTTCCCAGCATCGTGACTCCAGAGCCTAAACACAAGCCAAGCCCGGGAGCAGGGACACCAGAGGGTTTCCATTCCCAAGAATACAAACCTGCAACCGTGGGTGGGAAAAGGCCCACGTTCCCTCTCGGACCCTGAAGACCATGAGGCAATCTCCTCTTATTACATACTGTTCAGTGAAACCTAGTTTTAGAGTCAGTATTAACCAGCAATGCTTTCAGAGGAAAGTCCAATGGAAGAGTAATTTAAGGCATTAACTAAAAGATAAGTGGAAAAGTTGAGCATGAAAGCAAAGACATCTCATAAAATGCTTGATTAGAAAAGTATTTTAAACATTGTAAATATTAACACTTGGAACATCCCAAATATTTGCATCACTTGATTCCAAGAGGACTCTTAAACAAGGGGGTTTCAAATTGTCAGAGGCTATAAATAGCCTTGGGTGTGGTTTTCCATGTGCTTGTTTTTGCGCAGAGTTCAGGAGGTGTCTGGCAAACCCGAAATGAGCCATACTTTCCCTCAATGAATGTACCAGGAGTTGCCCTCATTTCTGATCTAACTCCTCACTCCTGCCTGTTGAGTACACTGAATACCTCCTCTCCATCCAAGTACGTACTGAGCCCCACTGGGCACTGTATTAAGGGTCAGGGCTACAGAGGGGCCACGCACAAAGCCCTCCCCCATGGAGCTTGCATTCGAGTGGGCAAGGCAGACAGTAAACAAGTGAACATTTGTGGCTTGTGGTTAACAGCATGAGGGAAATACACAGGAGTGTCTGATAGATAATAACAGAAAGAAAGGCTGCTTCAGGATGGATGGCTGAGAAGAAAGTAATAAGCAAGGAGGCTTGAAAAAGGAACATTAAATAATGGAATAATTTTTTTTTAAATGCTCAACTTTCAGTGCTGATTTAGGTCAAGCACATATTTTTACCTGTACTGCCCAGAGAGCCCAGGCTTGGATTTGCATGTGAAGCTATGATCTTCCGCTTACCAATCTTCAAATAAAATATGACTCTGACCTAAAGCTTAGACCTCCTGTCTGAATACAGATAGGAGCAATTTCCTATGCTGAACATGGTTTAAAGGTCATCCATTGTTTGGTTGATTATGTGTTCTTACATTGTTGCACTGTAAAAACCAGCAGGACATGTGTTTGGAGTTATCAGAGAATTTGAATCCTGACAGCTTCCACCTCTGCTACACGTAGATCCGAGGTCTCTCAGACGGAAGTAACTCTCTTCGACGTTTTCCAAAGCTACATCAACTGCTTCAGGCAAGTTGGACAATGCGCAAGACCAATGGAGATGCTTCAGTGAGGAAAAGCACACGGGGGTGGTACGCCCAGAAGACTGAACCCGAGCCTGCACACCCGAGCAGGAGCGCCCTGGTGGGTGCTGTTCATGTACAATAGAAATCTTACCTTCGTCCTCAAACATAAACGAACCATGGCCCTGGCTGGTTTGGCTCAGCGGTTAGAGCATCGGCCCTTGGACCAATGAGTCTCGGGTTCGATTCTGGTCAAGGGCACGTACCTCGGTTGCAGTTCGTCCCCGGCCCTGGTCGGGTCGTGCGGGAGTCAACCAGTCGATGTGTCTCTATCATATCAATGTTTCTCTCTGTCTCTCTCTCTCTCTCCCTCCCTCCCACTCTATCTAATGATAAATAGAAAAATATCCTCAGGTGAGGAATAAAAAAATGAAAAAATAGATAAAGCAATCATGAGGCAGTACAATGTGAACGGCTCCAAAATTGCAGGTCTAATGTGCATGCTTAGAAACCCAGCACGTGTCGGTAAAGAGCATGGTTTGCTGAGGTCACATGTGAGAAAAAGTCGTGTTGCTTGTTGCTTTAGAGTAGTGATTCACAGAAGACCCTCCTTGGAGCAGTCACAGAAGATGATGAAGAGCCGGGGGTCCTGGAATGCTCCTGGAGATTCATTCCCCACACATGCGATCACATTAAAAGCCCGACAGTAAAGAAACCTGTTAAACCTGGCATTTCCCCAAATAAACTGACTGTGGAACCTTTTCCTTTGTAACATCCTATTGTCATCTATCATTTTTGGCTGCCAAGCACGTGAAGCAGCTTCCCATGTTTGGGGAATTCCCAACTGTGTGAGTCTTCCTGGGAGGCAAAGCCCAACTCTCACCACAGGAGGTGAAGGCAGGCTGTCACCCCGCCTCTCTTCCTGGGAACGAGGGTATCCCATCAGGGCCAGGCCGGTCAGGGCCAGTTGGCTGCTCCCTCCTGGAACTTTGACTCTGAAGTAATCAGGCCACAGAGAAGCAGGAGCATCAGGGACTCATTCCGGTGGCTGTGCCAGGCACGAGCTGTAGAGTTCTGAGCCATCGGTGGGGCAAAAAAAGTGTTGTGACTACAAGTGGTGGCAGGTGTCCCCACTGGCTGCCCCCCTGGCCTGGTTTTGGCTGTGATAACGGCCTTCTCCCTTGGCTCCTGACCATTTTCTCAACCTGTTCTCATGTCATCACGACTGTGAATTCAAGTACTCTTCTTCTCCGTTTTAAGTCACTCGGGGTCAGATTCTGTTGCCTGTAAATAGAACTTTGCTATTATTTGTCTTTTAACATCTGGCAGGACTGGTGTTTGGCAGAAGTACTTTTGGACATGCTACATTCTCAGGCTCTGCGACCCACCTAGCAAGTTGGATACTGTGGTGAGAGGACAGTGAATCGGTGTGCCTCTACTACCCTGGTGACCAGACATTAATACAGCTTCCAAAAGAGATTTGCTGCTGAGTATGCAGTTTATGAAAAAAAAAAAAAGTTTCGGAAAGAATTTCATCTCTGATCTCACCTCCAGATCATTTCATAGGTCTCTTGTAGGCTCCAGCTCACTTCTGATTTGAACATGAACCCTCCTCCCTGACCCTCCCCCACACTACAATCATTTAGTATTAACCATTTTTTGTGCTTAAATATAATCTACCTGCTATCTTAGTGCTAGTGTGAGTTTTTTTCTGATTATGTAGGCTGCAAATCTAAAAAAGGATAATTGTGCAAAACAGATGTTTTGGTCAACAGAAGATTTTAAGCTATTGAATTTTTTTAAATGCTAAAATTCAAAACAAAACATGTCAGACAAAGTTGTCTGGGAACAAGACGCAAGTTCAAATGGACCACCCGAGTAGCAGCAGGAATTGGAATCCTCAATGTCTGACAAAGGGCTGAGGGATATAAGCATACAGGTACATATGAACGTTAGCACTTGAGATGTTATTTTTTTCCTCCCTTCTTGCTTGGTGAAAACAGTCTTATATAATATATGCCTACCTAATAATGTCTTATGATGATGGTAAACTTGACGTATTTCTCTCCACTGTGGGTGATTTCTGGACCTCTGTGTCAAATACCCCATCATCAAATCTGATAACTTTCTATATTGTTAATTTTGTCATCTTGATCTAGTATGTCACTTGTGATAATGGATTCATAATGGATGAAATGGGATTTCCTGCTTGTTACCAAGGAAAACCTTGATTTCTGAGCATAGCCCCAATTATCAACACGTATTTGGTAATGTCAGTTTATCCACCTGTCCCCCTAGCCCTCAGAGGAGCAGGGTGGGGTGGGGGGATGGGAAGAGATTAACCAAAGAGTATATATGCATATGTGCATAGCCAATGGACACAAACAATAGTGTGGGGAAGGCCTGGGGTAGGGCAGGGGCTGGGTGGAGGGGTGCAAAGTAGGCAGGGAAAATGGGGGCCATCTGCAATACTGTCAACAATAAAAAATATATAAATAATAAAAATGTTTGGTTAATAAAAAAAAAAAATGGGAAGTTCTATACTGTGCCTTTGCAAAAACTTTGACTAACACAAAAGAATTCTAGCAAATTCTTAATTTTTTTACTTTGCATTCAAAATATTCATCTTATTTAGAGAGATGATACTTTGAGATATTATCTAGAATGTTTTTTCCTCTTTATCATCCCTCCTTGAGCTGCAAACAGATACCTGTGTTGTTGTTTTTTTCAGGGATGGTGGAAGGAGGGTTTAGAGAGTCAGAAAGAAAACAGAACAAAGGCACACTTTTCTAAAGTGTAAAGCTCAGGCTAGGGTTTCAGGTATTTTAAAAAGAGAATTAAAAAGTAGATAATGAGTCAGAACTGAGGTCTTTTCCCTTTCAACCACCCACCACAGATCTGATGAGCACAAGGCCACAGCTCTGTAGGCCACCAGGAAGAGGTGGCGAGTCTAAGGACCAGGTGACACAAGGCGCATCTCAGGGATGTCGGTAGAACATCATCAGATAGAGAACAAGGAGCGGGCGGATCACATCTGAGTAAACAACCCTCTCCCTAAAGCTTAACACCAGCCTGAGGGACAATGCAGTTTATAAAAGAGGGGGTAAGGTCCCAAATATAGCTTAAACCTGATTGAGATATTATGAAAGTTGACTGACTTTACCGAAAAGCAACAAGATCCCATTTTCTGGAAAAAATGGAAGCTCAAAGTCAGAAATAAAATTTTCTTACCGAGAGAAATTACTCAACACATCTGAACTTGAGAATTGTGACGTTTGTACCCATTTTACTTGGATTTGCTGAAAGGACCTGGGTCTGAGTGCAGTCCAAGCAGGACTAGCCTTCCTAATCAATCTAAACTTCTCAGTCTTCAGAGATTGTGGAATTGGGCAAAGAAGAGGGATGGGGAAAGATGTGGAACAAGGCAGCACCTGGAAAAGTTATGAGAAGTCCAAGTCGGAAATGAGGGAAGAAAGGAAACGGGAAGAATGCAAAGAAGAATGCATCATCATCTGTCTTCTCTGAAGTCCCAGCGGGGACAGATTCCCTCGCTCATCACTTGTGCAGGCGCTGGGGCAGCACAGGAGAGAAGGTCAGGAGGTGGGGGGACTGGAGAGAGGGCTGCAGCGGTGTGGGAGAGCTGGCCTGCATGCAGCCTTTGCAGCAAGCATCCAGCTTGGAAATAGTGACTGAGAAATCCCTGAGGAAAACATTTTCAAGTATCATAGTGTAAGATATATCCATGGTGAGTTGTGTAATGAAACTAACCTCAATGCTGCTGCTTTGTTTTGGAGTTGAGAGGGTGATATTATCATCACCCTGGATCAGAAGTCTGATAGCTCATTCATTTCTGGTATTCTGGCCCAATTCCAGTACAGGTAATTAATTATACTTACCTAACTCCCTCTGGAACATCTATAAATTATGTTTTTCATCCTTTCTGGCCCCTGGTTATTCCCTATTCTAAATCTCTGGGTCCCACAGGGATGGTAAACCATGGTATGCTAATATGTATCATCTACCTTGAGATCACTGAATGAGAAGTGCTATAAAAATGCAAATTGATCTTAGCAAGAGCAGGCCAGCTTTTCTTACCCGTAAAGCCATCCCAGTTGCTTCCCTTTATTGATATATAGGTGTCCCCTTCTTATTTGCAAGTTCTTCACATTTATCTTGATTTTTTCCTGCTTGCCTCGCTGTAAGAACCTCAAGAATAAGGAGTATGTCTTCTCTTTCTTTGGTAGCTTTCAGCAAATAGTAAATATGCTACAGAGCTTGGTGATGGATTACTTAATCCCATGTTCACAAAGCCACAGCAGAGTCTTACCTCCTAAGGGCTGTCATAAACTCATACCCCAGAACCCTCCTCACCAATCCTTCTTGCCCATCTATCTAAACTAAAATAGCTATTAAAAAATTTTTCTGTCTATCTGACATAGACAAAACTATACAGTAAAGAGGAACATATGAAAGGGTGGGTGGATAACATGAGCAGAATAAGGAAGGGAGCGCCTGTAACAGGGTGGCACTTAGTACTCAAAGCATGTCTGAACGTGTGCTTCCACCAGTGAATGAATGGAGCCATCCATCAGTCAAGGCAGGTGTTAGGGCCCTTTATGGCTGCGGTGGCAGAAGCCCAGTTAGATCTAGAGTCTAAAGGGAAATGTGTTGGGCCTTAATTCCAGGATCCAGGGAAAGCCACACCCCCAGGTTGCACTCAGGGCAGGTGTTTGCAGCTGGGCCTCAGGAGCAAAGGGAAACAAGCACACTCTGACCATCTCCCAGCTCTGTGTCCACCACTCTGACCATCTCCCAGCTCTGTCACCACCACACAGCAGCTCCATTGTCCCCCTTTTTGTGACTCTCTAGACAAGGTGTCCAACAGCTCTCAAATGTTATCCCTAGACTTCATTCACCACTTGGAGAGAGAGTGATCCTAAAATGAGCCCTAAGTCCAAATGACCTACGAAGGTCCTCCTTGGCCCAGCTAGAGTCAGGTATCCAGCCAGGACCATAGGACATCATTACCCAGAAAATGTGAAAGAGGGAGACAGAGTGGAGATGTCACTGTGTGTGCAATCCCCATGGTCACAGATTGACTTGAGGAGTAAGCAGAGATCTAGGAATGGATGAAACAAAGGCTGCAGACTAGGTAGGGTTGAGTGTGTTTTAGCCTACTATTCTGGTCATGTCAGATGGAATAAAGAATGTCAATGGCTAGAACTGTCTCTGTCACCTCTATGAAGCTACCAGCTTGCCAGATGGGGAACACTGAGACTCAGCCCACTCCCCAGCTAAGGTGACTGACAGCCTCAGGGGACGCTGGAGACCCTCCAGCACTCACCTAAGGGGCCTTCCCAGATACTTGGGGTTTCCACGCATGCCCATAAAAGCTCCCCTACCAGGTCTTATGCTCCTCAATGTGCAGAGATATTGGGAAAAGAGATGGTGGGTCAAGGAGAGAGGCCACAGCAGATGCAGAGACATGGATGGGGAGGCCAGCAGAGGTGGGTGGCGTGTAGGCCTGGAAGACAGAGAGGGTGGACTGGCTGCTGGCCCAGGAACAGATCACCTCTTTAGGATCTCTTTAGCCCTGCGACTCCCAAACCTTTCCAGAACCTCCAAGTCCAGGCCCCAAGGCAGGCCACACCACCATGAGGGAGGTAGTGAGGCAACCAGGAAGGATCTGAACTTTTGTCCTGCACTTGGCAGGTCACTTTTTACATCCTTAACTTCAGCTTCCTCTTTGTGAAATTAAAGACTGTCCTATGTGTTTGCCATGGTTTCTTCTCTCTCCACAGTTACAGCGTCTATCCCTGTGATAACAGCTGACCCTGGCGGGTGGAAAGCGTAATAAATTAGCAGGTAACACTGCAGCCAGCAGCCAGCAAGGTGGGAGGCAATCTTTTAGAAATCTCTCGAAGTTGCATTAAAATCTGTTGCGCTTGCCTCTTTAGCAAATTCTGACCAGATTTCCTCATCAGCCCATAGCTGACTTTCTCACTCTGGTGAGAGTCAAGAATTTGGAGGCCTTTACACAGACACTGCAATGATTTTGGTTTCACGAGCTGAAGTATAAAAGGCCCGGGTCCCGGGGTGGTGAACTGGGCTTTTCCAGGCAGCGTTTCAAACCCGCGCTGTGCTGCGTGGATTCAGTTACTGCAGTTATGATTTCATTAGCTTCTCTGATAAATAATGCAACGACTTTAATGATGCATTTCCCCTTTGGAAAAAAAACAACCCACAATGGAAACTCTATTTCATAAAGCAAGGAAGAACGATAACTTCTGTTTAATTTTTATTACTTTTAAATTAATCTGTAAGGTTTTAAGAAGTGAAAACCACCTCCTGGGTGGGGGGAGGGACAGAAAAAAGGTGAGCCTGTGCGAAAGGTGCAGTTGTTTCTGGGTGAGTGCAGAGTAGATATAGGTCAGGAACCAGCATGGAAGCCCACCTTCCTCAACTGAGCCCTTTCTAGATCACAAAAGGAGCGTGGTCCTGCCAAATTAAAACCCTCCATAACAATAAAACCTGATTTAATGCTGTCATTATTTTTCCATTAAATCTGAATATCATCTAATGCATGGATGTTATTTTAAACCTCCCACACTAATGCAAATCCAGCATCACTTGTAAATCACACCTAAACGTCC
This sequence comes from Tadarida brasiliensis, assembly GCA_030848825.1. Taxonomy (NCBI): domain Eukaryota; kingdom Metazoa; phylum Chordata; class Mammalia; order Chiroptera; family Molossidae; genus Tadarida; species Tadarida brasiliensis. The sequence goes on from CM061269.1 coordinate 37,740,686, forward strand.
CATCAGTTGTCATCACTGCTGTTGAAAATCACAATACGTCTTCCCCAAGGACGCCATCCCCTCGACCCCCGACTCCAGAGATGGGGGAAAGAATAGAGGAGACGTATTTTAATTTCAAACACAGAGCTGCTTACTGAAGTGTAGAGGTTGGGTCAGTCACATCCTGGAGGTCTCAGCTTAATTTGGTCCGACATGTAATCCTTGTTTCTCCAGGCCACATTAGGCTAAAAAATATAATCCACGGCTTGGGTTAGGAACAACCTGGAAAAGAGAAACCCCTCTATGTACTTAAGCCAGAGGGGATTTCATGCTGGGAACTGGTGACACAGGAGATGGAAGTGGATGGAAATTCTGAGGAGACAGTGGTGCAACCCAGAGACTGACAACCACAGGTCACTGTTGCCACACCTTGGCTGGAGAGACAGAGGGGAGCCGAAGTGGCACCAGGACCCAGGGGGCAGGGATGCTGGGAGGATTCCGGAACCACACAGGGGATTTGGGGCCACAGACCCAGAGGAGACATTATCAGTGCTGCGTGACCCAGTGTGACAGCTCTTTTAATCAGCCCTGAATGACGAGGCCTCCGTGCACTACAGTTCCTTCAACCCAGGGTCTGGCGTGGTGGGTGCCATGGCGATTCCCCAGCACTTAGCCCCTCCTCTGTGGAGAAGCCATGGGGACTGGGAGGGAGTTCCTCGACCCTGGCTCCAAGCTCGGGTTTCAGCTGGTTCTGCCTAAGCCCCACAACCTCGGGGACTGGTCAGGGATGGGCACACGGTGCAGGCATGGCCAGTCAGAGCATACATCACCCTCATCACAGCGATCGATTCAGGGAGAACCAGTGTCCTAAGAGGGCATTTGTCCTGCCATCAGAGGAAAGAAAAACTGGATGCGGAAACGTGGCCCTGAACTGATGGTGGAGAACTGAGGCTGCCAGCCTGGGAATGAAGCAGCCACCCAGAGGGCAACACGGAGCGAGCCACAGAGAAACCACACCACAGCTGGGATGATGGCATGAGCCTGGAGAACAAACAACGCCTCCCCCACACTCTCACAACTTTACGGTTACATGAGACAGCACATTCCCTTATGGTTTAAACCATTTGAGTTTTCTGTTGCAATAAGAATCCTAACTGATAGAACCAGTTGCTTCTTCAAAGGTTTGGCACATGGTAGATGTTAATAAACAACTGCTTGCTATTGTTTTCTTATATAACTATTGAGAGATTTATACCAAGCTTTGAGGGACCTGGAATGGGGATCCCCAGCTCTCCTAGCATGACATTGTTTTATACCTGATTCTCAACATTTATAACCCACACTAAACCTGTCTCCAAGGTAAGTCATGCATCTCTACCATTCCTCTCAACCTCAGGGTGATTTATATGCCCTCACTGTTTATGTTCTATTATCAAACTTCACAGACCAGACATCATTATCAGTGTTTTACCCAATCATTATGTGTTTATATTGACTTATATTTACCAGTTTATATGTTTTCCCTTCCTTCCTGGATCTCAGATCTTCCACCTGGGATCACTGTCATTTTCCATTACAGAAATATCCAATAGACATTTCCAAATTACAGTTTTTGTTTGTCTGAAAATATCTTTAACTTCAAAAGACAATTTTATTAGATATAGAATAGTGAATACATATTCCCTAGATATAGATTTAACACTTACAAATATTATTCTATGATCTTTTGGTTTCTATTGACGCTATTATGAAGTCAGCTGTAAGTCTAATTGTCATTCTTTTGTAACTGATTTGTCTCTGCTCTCTACCTTCTTTTGAGAGATATATATATCTCAAATATATATATATATTTGGTTGTGGTGTCCTGTGATTTTACTACGTTGTTTTTAGATATGGATTTTTCTTTATTTATCCCATCTGGGATTTATAGTGCTTCCTAAAACTGAGAATTCGTATTTTTTGATTCTTGAAATACTAAGCCATTTTTGGCTTTGAAGGTTGCTTCTCCCTCATGCACTCTCAACACTTTTGAATTCCCGTTAAACACATAATGTAGGGGAAAAGTAGGTTTACAGTTGTTCATATGAAAAATAATGCAATAATCAATAATTTATAATATCAGAATGAGCTCCGTGTTTCACGTATGCACAACTGTAAACCTACTTTTGACCCACCCTGTAAAACCTGGTTCAAGTTTTCAACCCTTTTGTCTTTTTTTTTTTCTTTTTGCTGTGTTCTATAGAATTCCTTCAGCTCTATCTCTGTTCACTTATTCTCTCTTCAGCTGCATCTCATCTGATGTTTAAACCATCCAATGCCTCTTAAATATCAACTGTAATATTTTTTTCACTCTTGGGAGTTTCATTTGGCTCATTTTAATATCTGTTTAGTGAATTTAATAGTCTCTTTTTCTATAATCGCATTTCATTCCTTTTTCTTAAATTTTTTTGTTTTCTCTCTGACCTTATACTCTACTTCTCCTACTTGACTCTCCCTCACCATCCTGATTTCCCTTCTATGCCAAGCACACTCCCATCTCTTGTCTGAATGACCTCTCTGTAGAATGCTTACACCTGACTCGAAGAAATGCAAATACTTCTTCACCTTCTTATACATGCTCCTTATACCCATTCTCTGCTTTAATTTTCCCTGTAGCACCTTTTACTTTCAAAGACTATATTGTTGATATATCTATTTTTAATGTAAATGTTTAAAGACAGAGCTATTTTCTGCTTTTTTAAGTATTGTATCTTCAATATCTAAAGTAGTATCTAACACTCAGGGGACACAAAAAGTATTTGTGAATAAATATTAAATATACTTATTTTATCTGTTGTGTCCAATAATCTTGCTTCCCACTTTTATTCATGATGCTTTCTTTCCCTGGGCTCAAGCACCTTGGATTTATATATGTGAATTCTTGGTGACCTGGGTCAAAGCTATGTTAGCCCAGAGATGTACATTTGCTTCTGCCAGGCATCATGGACTATAATACACTTGTGGCCTTGGCGTAAATAATTTATCGTTTGAAGTTTTTCCGACTGCATACCAACATAGTAGTTAGATATATAAGTAAAAAACTATCAGAAATGCAAATAATGAGATACTTTAATTCACCTCTTTTATGGCACATCTTGAAGGCAAAAAATAAGTGAGCATAAAAAATAATGAGTCGTATGTAAGAACTTACATCCCTGAATAGAAAATTATGTTTATTTGTATGTCTAAAATAAATCAAATTCTAGGCCACAAAGGAAACCTTTATAAATTTTAAAAAGTAAGAGCTTTTGAGGTCACATGCTCAATTATGCGTTTAATAATAATATTAAAAATAATAACAATCTCAACTACCTGTAATTAAGAAACATTCATATCCAATCCTTGTTTCAATGATGAATTAAAACTGAAATTTCAAATGATCCAGAAGGCCATTAAAATGAGGCTACTTAATAACAAAATCTGTGGGACACTTGGAAAAAATTATAGTTTTAAATGGCTTCAGAGTCTAAAACTAAAGATTCTTAGGGTTCATCTTAATAAATTAGAAAAAAGAGCAGTTCAGTTAACTAGATCTAGAAAGAAAATATATAAGAGAGGAGAAAAGATAAATAAAACCGAAGTCTCATTTTTTTGAAGAGAGCAATAGAAAAGATAAGCCCTTGTCAGCCTGATCAGGGTAAGAGTAAAAACAAAAATATTTCAAATCAGGAATGAGAAATGAGACAACCACAGATACTGCAGAGACCAAAATAATCACAAGAGAATGTTCTGTGCAAATTGATGGCAATGAATTTGAAAACTTAGATAAAATGCATAATTTCCTGCAAAATTTCAATAGAAAACTTGATTAAAGCAGTTATAACAGAGGAACTAGGGAATGTGATTTAAGGTCCTATTTCAGAATGCAACTTTCAACACAAGCACAGCAACTTCTAGGGCCATAAAATGCACAAATGTTTCAGGGCAATTTCAAGTAAACAGCCCCAAAAGAACACTGACCCAAATACTCTTCTCTTAAACACTGTGTAAATCCAAAATTAGGGTAATCGGGCCCAGGATTACACATCACATTGAATCTTACTGGGAGCCCTGGAACCAGAGCTAGCTTAGAGGCAGATTAACTGAAAGATGCTGAGAAGATAACAACGTATGAGAATGTTGAGTCCCTTTGGAATCCGTAAGCTGGACAGGTTATAATAAACTTCAGGTAAATACAGGAGGCTGGGACCTCTGGGTTGCAGCGCCTCACTTGGAAATTCCAGCAGTGTCTCAAAATGTATAAGTTGTCAAATCCAGCCTTGTCAAAATCTACATTCCTGAGCTCTCGTTGGTATTGGCCGTTTCTTGGGAAAGTGTCAACATCGTGTTCACACGATTACGGTTCAGATGGAAACATTTAAAAACTTGTGAAAAGGAGCAATTAATGATAATGCAGTCTCCAAGGTCAGAGTCATGCATTTCAATAAAAGTTTACCTCCTTCCAAAGCAAAAAGTGACATTGAACCTCAATTTCTGATGGCAGAGTGAACAAAATAAATTAGCCAGCATATTAATCAGGCTGGGCTGCAGGGATTATGTGTTATGGGGGAATTCTTTTTCTTAACTGTAGTCTCACCATTGAACCATGAAAATTGTATTATTGTGTTTTGCACAGGGTGATACCCTGAAGCAGAGACTCTGGCTAAGCTGTGCTTTGAGTCCTGACCCACAAAAACTGTGAGATAAAAAATATATGTGTCAGTTTAAGCTTCTAAATGTGGGATGATTTGTTATGCAGCAATAAAAAACTAATACACACCCTCTAACTCTCTCCTCACACTTCTCTTTGCCTATACAGCCTCCCACCCACTCCCACCCATCCTCCACATGGATAATTCCTACCCACCTTTTAAGGCTCAATTTGAACATCATCTCTTTCAAGAACCCTTCCCTTAACTCTCCTCCCCACACCCTCCTTAGGCTCCATAATGCCTGTAGACATCTATTATTACACATGTATATTATACATACATTTGCAACACCATCTTATTCGTCTGCTTCTTTGACTGGGTACACCTTGGAATCAAGGGGCTATGTTTTAGTTGTATTTACATTTTCAATGCCAAGCATGATGCCTGAAATACAATAAACACTCAATGAATGTTTGTGTGGCAGGTGTGCATCTAAGTCCAAAAATTCCTTGTTTTGAATAAATCAATATAATAGCAACTTCAAGCTTCCCCCTTCTTCAGGATGGTAGGAAACCTCCCCTCAGTCCTTCCTTAGCTTTCCTTCTCCCTTCCTGAATTCAGGTCATATCAAAAACCCAAGATTTTACACTCTGCCAAGGCATTATGGATCGGAGGCTCCGTCACTTGTCTGCATGGGTTGCCGCTAAGATATTCACTGTCTCTGTTTACAGCCTCTTCTGGTACTTCTGCACCAGGCTTGGACATAGGAATTCGATGTATCACCCAACTGTTTCACTCTGGAGACTTGTCACATCCTGGGAGCCCTTACAGAGAGCAGAATCTGGATCCCCACTGCTGTGGGCGCTCTCTCGCTCTCTCTCTCTCTCTCTCTCTCTCTCTCTCTCTCTCCTCTTCCTCCCTCCAGCCAAGGGCCATCTCCTTCTCTTCTGGGGGTGGGAAGGTTTCTCCAAGACACTCTGTCTAAATTACCACGTTCAGTGTTTTGCCTCCTCTGCAAACACTCTAACCTCTAATATGCCAAAGGCTTAGACTTTTGACAACAAAAGCCAGAAATCCTTGCTGGCTTCCAGTGCTTCCAGCACTAAGGGAAATCTTCTCTGAGACAATAGCCAGGACCTGCTCTGACGAGAGAAAAGCGAAGGAGGGAAATCACATGCCTTCGCATCTCAATGTATTAACCAGTTTCACTTGGGAGATGAATGTGTTTGTTAATTGATTGCTCAAATTAGAGAAGAAATAATAATAATGCAAGGGTATCTAGGCAGAGGGAGTTTAAGTAACCAATAAAGTGTTAATCATCCATCCTTAATGAATCGTTAGTAGTAAACAGGTCAAGTCCTTGGATATATTTAAACTCCTGTATTCCAAATCTGTTTCTAAAGCTACTGCTGACTGATTTAAACTTAACCTTCCATGGGACACTTTTGATAAGCCCGCTTGATTTTAGTACACGTGGGGTGGACGTGATGCCATCTTTCCATCCCAAGAGTCTCATCTCAAGGGCCTCCTTTCTCCTAGCCCTGGGGGACCACTCAGCCTAGGCTCCGACAGATCCCAGAAGTAGGGAGCAGTTACCATCCCAGGGCAACCTTCTGCCACTCAGTCATAGGAGTTGGTGGACAAATGTCTCAGGCTCTTGACATTCAGAAGGACCATGCTGAGGTGCCTCTGCAGAGTTCCTCAGAGGTCCCCGAGCTGAGCATCAGTTGCCCACAATGGCACGTTCTCTTTTGGCTTTTTCTCCTCCATGTCACTCCTCTTTCCCACACTCCGGCATCTAAGAATCACCCCCAAATTAACTACCTGTCTCAGGCTCTTCTTTTAGGGGAAACCAACTAAGACAACCCTCTCCGTAGGACACCTTTTCTGGAGGAGGTGCTAATGAGGAGTGACCAACCCAAGGAGTAAGTTCTAGTCTGCACAAAGGGATGGGAGGTGGGGTGGGAAGAGATAACCAAACGAAGGAAATTAGACAATCTGCCGCAGAGCCATCCCAGTGTGGGGCTGTACACTGGCCCGTGAGGATTCATCTGCCTGTCTGGACCAAGTTCAAGAGGAGGAACACACAGCATCCAGGATCACGGTATCGACAGATCATTGGCCGTTTGCGAGCTCAGGCTCTGACAGCACTGCTTGAGCAAAGCAACGCTGACACACCAGCCACGCTGACCTCACCCTCGGCCTCTCAAAGTGGGGCAGCAAGAGGAGAGGAGTGCTTAGGCAGCTCTCTGGGAGGAGGAACGACGCCAGCACAAACTGAGAGGTGTCAGCAATGGGCTGCTGGGAAAGATTAGAGCGTCTAGAGCAAGTCAATGAGGTCACAGTCAAGGAAAGGGAGCGAGAGGGAGGAATGAGGTCAGGCATTCCCAGAGCCCTCCAGAGTGCTCAGCACTCCGGCTTATGTAACTTGGGTTTCCTCAGCCACACCTGTCCAGGGTTAAATGTGGGCACATATTGTTTCAAAATGTAGGCTTTTTTTTATTATTCAAAATGTAGGTTATTTTTATTATTCAGGTATGGTGAGGCCAACATATTAGGAGAAGACTGACCTGCCATTGAAAGGACAGCTTGCTATTCATAGTTCCCAGGAGTAGGGGGCACACACAGGGCCACGTGGGAAACAGTCGGGAGGCAGAGGGAGTGCGGGGAGATGGTGAGCGAGAGCCTTCATTGTGGCTTCCACGGGAAAGAAGGACTGAAGCAGGGTGAGCAGGTGTACCCAGAATACTTTCAGTGGGACCTGGGGTATAGGAGTGTCCTAGTTGTCTGGTACCCGGCCCTGGGGCAGGGGGATAGTTGGCTTTAGCTGAGAAGCCTGTGAGAGCCTGATGCAGAAGGCAGTTGGAGTCTGGGCTCAGGTTGGCTGGTTTGCATAGAAAAGGCACTCTCCAGGATGAGTTGTTTGCTGTCTCTGGGAATGAGCTAACCCAGGGAGGGGCAGTCTCTTTCAGTGTCAGCAAAGCCTCAAGATGTCAGTGCAGCTGAGTAAAAACATATGCTCAACACACGTACTGAGAAAGAATCTGCATTTCACCTGCTCTTGCCCGACCTACTACTTCAGGAGCGCCAGTCCTACGGTCTTTCCCGTTTCTCTGGCATGCCCGGGGGGTTAAACACGTGCTTGGCCACAAGTCCAGGCATTCACCACATAAAAATCGTCATTTTCTTCCTCTCTCGCTCTAATTATGTGACTCTAAAAGCCTGCAAAGCTACAGGAAGACACAGGCACCACATTTGCCCCTCGCTCTGGAGTCTGCTGTCAGGCTGCCTCCCATCAGGCGTCGTAGCAGGTTCTGCTAGGTATCAATGCTTCTGCTGAGCGTCGCCATCTCCGGCACACTCACTAGGCTTCACTGTCTCCATCAGAGACGAACTACTTCTGCCCCCTCCTTGAGGAGTAACACTACCCATGGGAGAAACCATGGGCACCTCTGCTGGAGACCAGCAGCCCCACACAGCACCATTTCCAGGCTCCGTGGTGTACTACTATCCTCAAGGCACCAAGGTTTGGTGGTGTCCAGGTCAAAGGAGAAAGCATTCTTTCTCCATTCATTGTTTTACATTTAGTTGAGGTATGAGAAAAAGCACAGTGGCCGATACATATTAAGCTTTCAGTTTAAGCCAAGCTGCTGGTCACACAATAATGCAGGTGGCCTCTAGAAGCTACAGAAGGCGAGAAAATGAATTCTCCCCTAAAGCTTCCAGAAAATATGCAGCCCTCCTGGCACCTTAATTTTAGATCAATGAGACCCATTGCAGACTCCTGACCTTCAGAACTGTAAGACAATAAATGTGTGTTGTTTTAAACTAAGTCTGTGGTGATTTGTTACAGTAGACAAAAGGAAAAAGTAACACAGCCAAGTTCTGGTCCACACGCTTTACACGCATGGTCTCACTTAATCCGCCCAGGGACACGATGAGCAGCACCACTTCGTAAGTGAAGAAACTGAGTCATGGCAAGATTGTGTCAACAGCCCCACAGGCCTTGAGCAGAGGAACCAGGCTCCACACTCAGGCCACGTTAATTCGGAGTCATGGGCTTAGTCACTACATGGCACGGCCTCCTGGCCACGCGTGGGGTTGTGCCCAGTGTTTTGCCGTATTTTCGGTGAAATGGTGGCAGCTGGCATATGACAGACATGCACCTTTGTGCCTCACCAAGCCAGGGTAATATTCAGGGAATCCAGTCTTTCTCGGCTTCTCCTGGCCTGTAAATTCCCATCTCCAGCCCTGTCCAGACAGAGCTCCACAGAAAACAGGCTGCCATTGCCATCCCTTCCCTCAGCTTCACCCATCTTACCTGGACCAATCACGTGCAAGCATGTGTTGCTCTTTATTGAAGAATCTAGCAGATCTCACAGTGGGAAGAACAAACATTGGAATTTTATTGCTATTATTTTGGAACCCCCCAGGGGAAGGCCTTCCAGCCTGAGAGCTTCTAAAGGAAGGTCCCCAAGGCTGGCACTTCTTTTCTGACTTCTGGCCAACCCCCCCCATTCTCTTGTGAAGTCCCCTTCCAAGTCCCCTCCAAGTCTAAGACCCAGTCCCTTGGGATTCTCCACCCCTCCTCTGTCCTTCTTGCTACCATCTTGCAAACTGGGAATTGATGGGGCCCTTCTCTGCTCTATCACTGAATCTGGAGAGGACATCTGTGAGTTTAGGCCACAGGCTCAGGACAAAAGTAGTGCTTGCTGAATTTTAGTTCCATCTCACACCAGTGAAGGCTGTTTCTGATTTCCTCACTTGCTCAGCTCACTGAGGGGAGCATAACTGTTCTCAGATTCAGCACTGTGTCGCCTGATAAGAGGAGAGCTCATTGCCCTAACAGCAGGGCTCTGACTACTTGTGAATAAACAACTGTACCATCCTTGGGCTGAGGACCAGTTGGCGCTGTCCCAGGTCACACTTAGAAGAACCACCAGATCAGCTGCAATGGGTCTCCCTTGACGCCTGGAGAAGTGATGCTGGCTCTGATTCTTCAGGAGAGCAGCAGGCACGGTGCCATACTTCCTAACTCATCCTTCCTCCAGCTTCTACCTCCAGACTGGCCAGGAGTCAACCGGGCCACAAACATCAGGCTGCTCTTAGACTGGTCCCAAGTTCTGGGCCTGACTGTCTGCCTGATTCCTCCTGACTTTGGCCTGCCTTCTCTCCAGGGATGCAAACAGATGACCAGAGGCTTTGAGTCCATGAGTAAATCTTTGAATTTCCTTGCAAAGGTCTTGAACCCTACATTTCTTGGAAGGTAGAAAAATGAAACTTTTGTTGTGATTATTGCTGCATTGGTGACTATTGTTTTTATCTGTGCTGATGATTGTCTGGGACTCTGCTCCCAGGGATACTGAAGTTCCTACACTAAGCAGTCCTGAGATGTGTGTGTGTGTGTGTGTGTGTGTGTGTCTATATGTAAACTGTCTCCACTGTTCTAAGAATTCTGTATCAGTCTTAATATTAGCCATTTGTCTAGACCATCCAAATGGGAATCTGAAGCCCCATCAGGGCCTCTCACCTGCCCACTTGCTCCTTCAGGCAGCAGAGCCGTTGTCCTAACCATGGCTTTTTGGGTTCTATAGAAATACCTTTGGAGCCCTGGGATGAGGAGGAGGAGAGCAGTAGCTCTCTTTAGCTCAAAGACAATAGCCTGAGCTTGAGGCCACATGAGTTGACCACATAGCCTTTTCATCCACCACGGCGTCTTTCTCCCCAGGGGTCCTCAGGTTCTCCCAATGGGCCTCCTCCCTGAAAATTATCCAGCCATCTCCTACCCACCAGCTCTGACCTATACTCCCCAGCAGGGAAAGGGAAGACTGAGTGAGGGTCAGTTCCTGATCAGGGACATGAGATCCAGAAGATGTGTCCCCCATCATCGTCCCGGAACCCCTTGTGACTGCATGTGGGGTCCACCCAGACAATCCAAGATAATGACCCCATCTCAAGATTGTTAACTGAATCATATCTTCCCAGACCCTTTTTCCACATCAAGGTAACATTCTCAGGATTCCAAGGACCAGAATCTGGAAGGGTTTGGGGGCCATTATTCAGCCTGCCACAGAGACATCCCCATTTCCCTCTCAGGCCTGGATAGGGGATCAGATTCTGGCTAATAAAGGGAAGGATTTAAACCCAAGTCTTTGAGCCCCTAAAGCCCAAGCTTTCCCTAAGCCATCACATTGGGTCTCATGAAGTAGTAGTGGACTTCTGAAATTAGGGGGTTACAAATTTACCCAGGATCTCCAAGATTAAAATAGATTCCTGAGCTCCAGAGCCACTTAGTGACAAGTGCCTCCTGCCTACGCCAAGGGTGACAGGGACACCAGCAGTCCCTCCTTTGGCTGCAGCCCTCTGCCAGCTCCTGAGAGGCAGGCTCTCATTCCAGACCTCTGATGGTCAGAGGGAGTGAGGATGGGCAGGAGGGGTGTTTGGGTGGTCAGCAGAGTTTCACCACGGCTTCATGAACACAACTGATATCAGTTATCTACAAAGAGTGGGTCAGGAGCATCGTTTATGAAGGCAGAAGAGCATACTCACTGTATTATAAAAATGCCTGTGTTGGCTAAATGCTAAGTCAAATAATACCACAGCCATGGGTCTGCCCTTTTTGTGTGTCATCACATATAAATCCAAATTGCATGAATTTCACATGCATTCGGCGTATCGTTTAAGTTTTTCCCAGAGAGGCAGTCTCATGCCATCTGTGTGAGCAAAGCAAATGCGAGCGGTGTCTACCACACAATCTCCTGGAATTCCCAGCAAATAACAATTCACATGTATTTCAGGACCTTCTTCCTGCTGTTTTTGTTGTGCGCAAAAACACAGCTTGACTTATCAACGCTATTTACCTAAGATGACTCTCCAAGCACCGCAGGGAAATGTTGGCACCGATATTCCATTTTGAGGGCTGTTTTCTCTTTTCATCAGACAGGTGTACTTAGCTTTACAAGAGATGCATTCCTAAAGAGTTGGCTATACTGTAAATTTTGGAGAGCAAATCTTGTTTTAACATTGATTTCCATTATGTCAGAGACATTCCCCCTAATCTTTTGCTCTGACTGCTTAGTTGTGATGACTGTGCAGGCCAGGAGAGAGGCAAGAGTGAGCATCTTAAGGGCCACCTGCCTACCTTGAAAGGACAGTCTAACAGGAAACTTCAAGCTGCAGAATGCTTCTGATTTTGTCTCATGAAATAACCCACGGTCCATTCCAACTCTTAAAATCTCCAACCCCTCAGCTACCATAAACTTGACGGTATACTGCCTCCTTTCCAAGAGAGTTAAGGATGCATTCAAGGCCATAGTTAGTGGCACAGTCGTAACTAGAACCAGGTTCTTGAGTTCTAATTATATGTTCCAACCATTATTAAATTGGCAGCCACTGCTATAATCATTAAGGTAACAGCCTTCCCTCTAAAGAAATAACAAAAAGTCATTATATGTCTCTTTATAGTCTTTAATATACTCCATGGAAGAATACAAAAATAAACAAGGACTCTGCTGTATCAGCCATCAACACATTTTGCGAAATGTCCAAAATCCAACAAACACTGGAAAAATCATAAAATCAGAATGTTGTAGGTGAGAGATCATCTAGTTAAGTGGTTTTGAACATTTTGAAGCCTTGTGGCTCTTTCTTTCTTTCTTTCTTTCTAAAAAATTTTTTAATTGATTGATAATAGAGAGAGAGAGGAAGGGAGAGGGAGAGATAGAAACATCCATGAGAGAGAACATCGATTGGTTGCCTCCTGCATGCCCCCAACTAGGGATCAGACCCACAACCTGGGCATGTGCCCTGACCGGGAATCGAACCAGTGACCTCTTGGTGCATGGGTCAATGCTCAACCACTGAGCCACACCGGCCAGGTGGTCTTTCTTTAAATAAATGCATTTAGGAAATCCCAGTAGGTAAAAAAGTTGACAGATAAAAGTGGACCTGTTCCATTTGGGGTGGGTGGAAGATGCTAGAAGGTCCCTCTTCCTCTTCCTGTGTCCACTTCTAACAGCCACTGAGCAGACTCCCAGATCCTGAGTTTAAAGCCATCAGTGCTAGCTCACCCCAGTCTCTCTGAACCCCTGAGAAGGGACTGGACTTATCCAAGGTCATTCGGGTCAATGTTGGCATAACCAAGACCAGAGCCCAGGATCTGAGTCCCTCACCCACACTCTTTTCGATGTCGCCACTGCATGCTTTTTTGACTTGGTCTTTAGGGAACCGTGAATATTTTTGCAGCAGGCAAGTGTGTGTGTCTTTTCAGCCCCTTCACATGGACAGCAGTAAAGGGAGGCAGGATGGCCAGCAGGGAGGATGAGCGGAGCAGAGCCTCAGCCAACTCAGTGGAGCAGGCCTAATTTCGGAGGATCTGACAATTCCCAGCTACGTGATCAGGGCTGCATTGAGATAAATGGAGAAGAAAACAGCTCTCTGATCTACTTGGGGTAGCACTTGAAACTGCTCAGCAAGAAGCATTTCCCAAGATATCAAAAGCCCGCGTTCCTGAGACTGCTGTGAGTTGGCAATGCACATCTGTGTCCCCAGGCCTGCTGTTTGCAGTTGTTTTTATAGCATAACAGCAGGGCTCCCACAGCGCTGGAGCCCGGAATCAGAGGGGACCCGCAGGCTTCCATGCTGCAGTGGCTTTTATACATTATGTGTTTCTCTGAGACTTTCCCCTAATGTAACCAACAACCTCCAGCTGCCATTTCGACTTTATGGGGGTCCCCAGATCTCAGCAGAGAGAAAGGAAAGCCCTGGAAACCCCGGCTTTGAAACAGCTCTCTTAGCCTAGGAGACCAATGACGCAGAACAACCCTTGATGACTGCGCAGAGTGGGCTAGACAGAGGAAACAGGGTGGTACATAGGGCCCCCCTTAATCTTGCAGGGGACTTTGTGTATCTGTGGATGCATATCCCTGTCCAGTGGCCAGACCAAGGTCATTGAAGATCATGGTCCTAAATCAAGGGGGTTTCACCCCCCCCCCAAATCACTAGCCAGGTTTCACATTTGCAGCTACACGCCATCTCGTTGTTCAGATTTCCTCTCCTCCTCAATAAATTATATTATCCAAATTTACTCTCTGCAGACACTAAACTAATGACTCCTCTTCTCTAAATGGTTTCTTTTCGTTGCCATTAAGGGCTGGTTTAAAACTCGGAAGCTTTGTTTGAATTACCATCAAACCAAGTCGTCTACAGTCATAAGGAACTGACAGTTTTCCATTTATGGATTAGACACTGGGATTTTTCTAGCTTTTAACAGCTTTTCAATCTAACTTGTCATTCCAATTTTCTCCCCCTTCCAACATGACAGCTCAAACTGGACATAGACTGTGCACTTATAGCTGCCCTTCCAGAAACCCTGAGCACCTAAGAGCTTGTGAGATTATTGGCTTGTTGGTGTGTTTGTTTTTCTAGTAAATTCTTTTCAAAATTCCAGTAAATTGGTTAAGTTCATGTCTTAAAGAGAAAAAAAGTCAATGTCCTTAATTGCTCTCTCATCTTCTAGGGTGTCCTCCTATGGAAATGGACATCGTCAGACTTGGCCAAGGGTCCAGCATCATCTGCCTTCCTCAGATGTTTCAAATGTACTCACTCCCTTTTGTCAGCAACCTTATGGAGTCTGACTTCATTCAGCAGGCAATGACCCAGGCCCACGATGCCACAGGCGGACCCTGCCCCATCGAGATGCACCCATGCTCACTCATCATTCAGTTCCAGGTTCTTCTCTTCTTAAAAAGTTGCCCCCCAAAGAAACAAATCACAGCGGTCATCTCTAATCGGTGGGATTTGGGGAGATTTTCATTTTCTTCTCCCTTATATTTTTCTAATTCTAATCATGTCCTTCCCATGGAATAAAGGAACAGCATATTGTGCTTACCATTGTGATAATCGTCCCCCTGTTCTTTATTCTAATTTTATCACCCTCTTATACATCTCTAAGCAATAAATTTTTTAGTTTTGCTTGTTTTGAAATTTTATATAAAAACAATCATACATTTTAAAAAGTTTATTAAAGGACAAAAATGTGATGATGCGGAAGGAAGCTGTCTAGAACTACCCTGTCCAATATAATAACCACATGTGGCTGTTGAGTACTTGAAATATGACCAGTCCAAACTGAGATGAGCTGGAAGTAAAAAATGCACACCAGATTTTGGAGACCCACTTTAATATGAAGAAAGGAATGTGAAATACCACATTAATACTTTTTATATTGATTACTTGTTGAAATGTTAACATTTTAGACATATTGTTTTAATAAAATATATTATCAAAATTAACTTCACCTATTTCTTTTTATTTTTTAAATGTGGCTACTAAGAAATTTTAAGTTACACATGTGGCTTGCATTACATTTCTATTGGATGGTGCTGGTCTACCAGCTGTCTGAATCCCTGACACTCAATCACTAAAATTCTAGCCCTGGCTGGTTTGGCTCAGTGGTTAGAGCATCGGCCTATGGACCAATGAGTCTCGGGTTTGATTCTGGTCAAGGGCACATACCTCAGTTGCAGTTCATCCCCTACCCTGCTCAGGGTCGTGCGGAGGCAGACACTTGATGTGTCTCTCTCACGTCAATGTCTCTGTCTCTCTCTCCCTCCCTCCCTCCCACTCTATCTGAAGATAAATGGAAAAATATCCTCGGGTGAGGATTAAAAAAAACTACAATTCTAAACAATGTTTAGATACTGATTCCAGACCTGTCATTTTGCTGTTATTGTTTTTCTTGTTGACTTCCCCTTAGTCTAAATCCTTATATTAATATTCCACCTGCACCCATTTCTCTTCTACGACTCCCCTACTCGGCAACCAAAATAAACATTGTACCAATTTCTCAATGCCCTCAACCAATGGTCAGTGTTCTTGTCCTCCTTTGACTTTCCCTTCTTTTCCTCGTACCTCTACTTCTCCTGTCCCCACCGCTAGCACCCTGCTCCTACCCCCTCACCCCATTCCTTCATCGAAGACATCCATGGCTTTGACTTACCTATGACAGACCGTGGTGTCACTCACAGCCAAGTCACCATTGCAAGACCTTTTACTTTCCATCCAGTAAAAAGCTTTACATCTTTTTTAAAAATAACCATCTTTTCTGCTCTATAGGTGACTCTTTGAGGAGACGGGATCCATCTTGGTCCCCCGAAGTCTATGATTGATATACAGAAAGAAGCATTGGATTTGGAACCTGAAGACTTCTCTGTGGTTATGCTTGTGGTTTTAAACAACTTGCTTCTCCCAGCAGCAGATTTCTCATCTGTGAAGGAAAACTTTTGTACCCAGTGGTTTCCAAGCTTCCCTCAATGATTACGTTCTATCAGCAAGAAGTTGATTGTTTGGTGGCTTTTATCTCAGTCTCAGTTTTCTCATCAGCCAAACCAGAACAATAGCAATACTTACCCTGTGTACAATGCTAAGCATACGGCAGGATACTTTTTATTTTAGACAAGCCTTGCTGGTTTGTGCAAAGACCAGTAACAGCCCCCTTGAGGGCATATTGTGCTCATTTTAATGTATACCTAAACACAGTAGTTATTACTTCAGAAAACTGTGCTGAATTTATTTTTAGTTCCTTGGATCAGACTTTCCATTTCCTCTCATCCCGGCTGGTTTGGAACAGTTTCCACTGGCAGCTTGGATGGTGGACTCGTGGCCCATGCAGGAATCTTTGCAGCTCACCCTGAAGACACTGCCTCAACTTCTTCATTCCTCAGTCATGGAGCCGTCTCATCCCCCGAAATAGTTTCCCAGCCCATCAGAAACCCTACAACAGCACTGTCAAACCTGGCCACCATCCGCCACATGTGGCTGGTGAGCACTGGAAGTGTGGCCGGCCCAAATGAGGTGTGATGGAACTGTCAAAAACACCCAGGTGTCAAAGAATAAATGCAAAAGGGAATGTAATCTATCTCATTAAATGTTTTATATTAATTACATGTTGACTGATAATATTTCAGATATATTAGGAGAGTAAAAAGATATTAAAATGTATTTCACCTGTTTATTTTCCTGTTTTAATGTGGCTACCAGAACAGTTTAAATCACACATGCAGTTTGCATTACAGTCGTCCCTCGCCACTTGGTGATTCACGGCTTCA
Organism: Tadarida brasiliensis; assembly: GCA_030848825.1. NCBI lineage: Eukaryota > Metazoa > Chordata > Mammalia > Chiroptera > Molossidae > Tadarida > Tadarida brasiliensis. The sequence continues at coordinate 37,757,442 of CM061269.1, forward strand.
CTCTACCGTGGTTTTTTCAAATATATTCATTAAAAACTTGATGGAGACAGTGAAAATGATACAGCGCGCGCTCAGTTGTCTGAGTCAAGTATACACCCCTGTATTAAAATTAAAATTACTGTACGTATGGACTGTAGGCCTATGTATTCGAGCACCCCAGGAATCCTTCAACGCCAGGTGCAACCGCTAGAGCCTGGAACGGATTCACCGCGATAGACGAGGGACGACTGCACATTCCTACTGGATAGCGGGGCATTGGCGATGGACAGCTCCCGCTGCGCGCTGCGCCGGGGTGAGGTCAGAACCTTCCTTTCAAACCACGGCTCTCGGCAAGTGGAACAAACGGACAGCTTGGGTGCCAGAATAAAGCGGCTTTCATTTCTTCTCGCATCGTCCTTTAACTTGCTCAGGAGGGCTAGCTTTTCCCCTGCCCCTGGATGAAAGCTTGACTTTTTCTTCACTGTTAGGGAACAGAAAATCTAAGAGTGCTGTAAGTGTGGCGAAACACAGTTTTGATTTGTACTTAGAACTTCAAACACATACTAGTTAAAGCTTCCAACTTCAATCAAAGTTTCAGGAACTCACCTTTCCTTAGGTAGATCTGTTGCTTAAAGAAACAAAACAACAACAAACAAAAAAACAGCCATGGCCAGTGTGGCTCAGCTGGTTGAGTGTAGTCCCAAGCACCCAGAGGTCACAGGTTTGATTCCTGGTCAGGGCACATGCCCAGGTTTTGGGCTCATTCCCCAGTAGGGGGTGTACAGGAGGCAGCCAATTGATGTTTCTCTCTCTCCCTCTCCCTTTCTCTCTCTCTAAAATCAATAAAAACATATTTTTTAAAAAATAAAAAACAGCTGCTGTCAGTGGAGGGGCAGGGCGGCACATTTCCCCTTCGTCCCCGTCTCTCTGCCCCTAACTTGTTATCCAGGTTTCTGACCCTCCAGTGTTGGAGAGCAGGGAGGAAGGTGAGGTGTGGTCCTGCTGAGAGCAGGCTGTGGACTCTCTGGGACCTGCCAGTGTTTCCAGCTGGCTCTTCCTCTCAGAGAGATTCCACGAGGTCTTTTGAAACCTTCCCTGTTGCTGAGGACCACTCACCCCAAATTCCCTTTGTGGGGGTGATGTGTTCTCCTGTGACTTTTGCTTACACTTTCTGCAGCCAGAGGAACCCAGTAACACTTCTAACTTCTCTCTGATGAGACTGCTTCACTCTTTTCTTAAAAGCAGCGCTTATTAATGTACAACAATCACAAGAGCAGAAGTCATAAGTACATCTTGAAATGCCTCTGAGCAAGCGTGTGTGACCACCACCTGACTCAACAAATAGTCTGTTCACTTTTGGAACGGTCTTTCTTGAACAAGGTGTAAAATGCCAGCCCTTTCTCTGGTCCAGCTGCATCTGGTCCCGGGGATGCTCATGACCCTTTACCCCCACAAGTCCTGAAAGGACGTGTCCAGGGCAGGAGCAGCCTCTGCCGCTCCATTCCCACCACCAAAGCAGGGAGCAAGTTTTGTGTTTCTTCAAGTACAAGTCAGACATTTTCTACCCAGCCGCTGGAAACTGACCACAAGCTCACTGAGTGGACTCATTGTCCTTCCACTTGTTTGAGGGTGAGGAAGAGGCATCTTGCACCGCTTTTTGGGGGGATAGCACTGGGTCTCATAGGATACCAATGATTCTTCAGAATCCCTTCATCACCACTCCATGTAGGAGACGGGACGTTCTAACTGATTCTCAGCTACCTGGTGTGAATATGTGCAACTTGACCTGGTGCTTCACTTGGTGTCTTCTATTTGTCATCTTAGGGCTTCATCAAAACATTCATTTTAATGTCATGGAACCCAGTCAACTTCTCTTCTCCATTCTCCCCTCCAATTATTATTTTAAAAATTGGGGAGGGGGAATAATGTCTGCCCAAGTGCTATATATAATTCAAGGCTATGAAAAATTAGCTTCTACCTTCCTACCAAGTTCTGCTTGCTGTGGGAGATTCAAATGGACTCATCCATGAGGTCAATTCTCCCACCTGTAGCCGCTCATAGTACAGGACAGTAGCCCAAGAGAGGTTGATGGAAGATGGCTCTTTGGGTCAAATCCAAGGTCTGCCATTTATTAGCCTCTTGGAGCCCTGGTTTCCCCAAATGCAATGATATTCCTCGCTTTGCAGGGTGGGGAAAATGAGGTGAAATCATGGTGGGTACTTAATGAATGGGTGACCTGTGTAACTTTCCAGGATTTTTCTGGCTTACAACATAGTGTCGGTTTTCTTGTCTCTTCTTCCAAATCCCCTCTTAGGGTACTTATTTGTCACATGATTTTTCATACCTATCTCCCATTAAAAACCTTCTCCTGGATCTAAAGAAGAGAGGGAAGAATCTAAAGCAAGAAATAAGGAAAACTAGCCCAAAAATGATATTCATTTTTGTATCCATCAGAGAGCTGGGAAGACCCTGAAATCTCTGGTCCTGACCATGGTTATGATACGTGTCAAGTTCTCTGTTTTATGTGAATGAATATCAATGCTCCTAATTTTCAGATTACCTTTTTCTTCACCAAATATGCATTTTTTCCCAAGCAGATTCATTCACTATCCTGTCCCTAAAAGGACTGATACATGGGTATAGTTTACACAGCACTTTCAACTTGCAAGTTTGTTTTTAGGACTGATTCCCCATCGGTGTTGTTTGTCAGTTTCTTTGTTGTTGTTTTTTTAAGCAAAATGAAATGTCTCACAGTCATCTGACTCTACCATTGACTTACATGTTTCTCTAAGGATTGCTGCCACCCTCAACTTCTTGGGGCTGCTTCTCAGACAGGGCACCTGCAGCAGAAGAGCTGAGCAGACAATGAAGAGGCCATTTTGGAGCAGACGGGACACAGTGCTCGGCGTCTGGTACAAGTCAGGGAATGTGTTATCAGCCTGCCCAGTCTACTCCAGAATCCCACACAAGTGTTCTGAAGCTTAGGCCTGGATAATCCCATTGTAATAGGAAAAACGGTGGCTGTGCTTGGTTTATTAACACTGCTCAGTGCAAATACCTACTTTGGACAACTCTACACAGGGAAACTCTGTCCTCAGCCATGGACTCTGGCCAGAGATCATGCAACGTGTATGGTTAGTTAAAAAAGAGACCAGGACAAAAAGAACTAAAGGGTCACATGACCCATCCTCTTGCTTGGGAAAATAACTCAGTACCAGTCCCACTGACAGTGGGGCTCCTCGGGAGGGGACCGTCCCACGCTGTGCGGCTGGTCCTGCATGGGTCTTTCAACCATGTGCACACACCTGGCTACTGGGTTTCATCAGATGCCCCACCAGGAATATGAAAGGCCAGAAATATAATAGAAACCAGAGTTCCTGCAGTTAAGGGGGAGAATGATGTTGGAAAAGCAGTGCAGAGTTGCTTCTGGTCCTGGCCAGTGGCTCACCGTGTTGCATAGAAAAGGGAAATGTCTGTTGTGATTTGTAAGACATAAAACAGGAGTAATAAAACCTGGAATCAGCACCAAAGGACCCATTGTTATAAAATACTACAAAATACCCCTGTTCCTTCTTGCAGTTTATAGAAGCTCCCAGTGGGTGCTGCAGTCTGGTCCTTTGATTTCTGTTGTTTGGATGCAGATTCTAGACTCCCACGTGTTGACTGGGGGGGGGGGGGCAAGGAAGGTCACCTTGCTGCATCCTTGCCCTTTGTAACAGTGAGATGGAAAGACTATGCTCACCTTTACAAGCCAAAAACACCTTTGGAAATGTCTTCTTCCCACTCTGACTTCATTTGTCTAAACCAGGTTGTGGTACATGAGGAGACACAGGCAACGGATTCTCTCACAAAACAGAAGACCCTTCCAGAATAAATAAATACACACACACACACACACACACACACACACACACACACTAGCCTTGGTGTGAAACACCTAGGGCAGGAGCGAACATTTCCACGCCCAGCCACCATCTGAGTAAAAGTAATTTTTTAATTAAAACAAACCCCATTTCATACTTCATGCAATGAAGTAATAGCAGATCCTTGTGGAAACTGCGTGACACACAGCAACACATGTGAAATGAGGGTAAAAGGAAAGATTAAATGAAAATACATATTTGAGCTGGTTATTAGGAACAATAACATTTCCAGAAATGGGTCACTTGGGGAAACAGTTGATTTGGCTGGGGATAACAGCGCCTCTTAGGTGTGCCCTGAGAAGACGCCATCAGAGCTTAATTTTAAATCTGAGGATTGTAATAAGAACTCGGTTATTTAAAGTCACTGCCAAAGAGAAGGGAGCGAGCGTAAGCCAGCCCCCGGAGAATGACTTGTAAAATGTTCCTGTTACCCTTGGGTTCAGAAGGAGGGGCAGAGAGTAGTCAAATACGCTAAAGCTAATTTCTACTTGTCTTTTCTAAATGCTCTAGCTATGGGAACCCTCTGTTTATACAGTCCTCTGCCAGAGAGGGTGCAACAACAATTCGTCTCTGAGATCAGCATCCATGCATGGGGCAGAAAGGAGAGAAAGGACTCCTGTCCCAGCTCCGCAGAGCACTCTCTGCCAGCTAAGGAGTTCCAGTGAGATGTTTGTAATCGACACTTTGGGTCCTAGTTTTCCCGTGTATAGACTAATTTTATATTGCTGGACACTCACTGTGTTTTTTCCTGACTGATATTGTTTCTGTGGAAGAATGACTACACAATAGACAACACAATTCTCTTGTTGTCTAAGCTGGAGTCTAATGTTTGAAAGGCTGCTGTCCCTTCCTTAGCTAACTAAAACACAGTGTTGATACTGAAATTTGGTGTTCTATGAATAGTGTGCTCAAAAGGGTATATTTGAACTGTGCAAAGGGTAGGAATAGGATGGTCAGATGGGGATTGGGTGCATTTCCTGAGACTGTGCAGGGAAGGACACCCAGGGCAGTACAGCCTCCTGTAGGTAGTACTAGAAGATTAAGAATTTGGAACTAACAGCCCTTTACATATACACTTGAGATCAAGAGAAGGCTAATAAAGGAATGATTTTACTCTTTGTGTCAGAATCATCTAGGGTCTTTATTTTACATATTATCATAAGGTCTACAAATAAATAACGTCAGGTGTAGGCTTCCCATAGATTAAAATTGACTGTATTAATCTCCCTTTGAAGCATCATTATATTTCTCTGGAACACAAAAGCAAATGCTATCAGTCACAAAAGTATGAAATTTCAAGGTCAATTGATGTGGTGTCACTCAAGGCTTCCTACATACCAAATAAAAATCCCATTCCTTTGTGTGTGTCTTGCTCTCTTGCTCCTCTTGCCTGACTACAACTCAATGACCTTCAAACACAATCTATTGCTGCAGTTACTTTCATCTTTACCTGAGTGAGGCAGAATCAATGCGCTTGACCAGCAATTCCAATTAAGCCACTATAGACAATCCTGCTGAATCTGCAAGCTTTGGATTTATATTGAATTAATGAAAGCTGAAAGGGGTTCCCATATTACAGCCACACTTAATGCATCCTTGTCAAAAAGAAATGTAATTACAATATTGTACGTACATAGTAGGTTGATCAACTGACACAAGGTGACAACCATGAATTGATCATGTGGGAGTGTCAATAAAAACCTCAGTAGCTAGTATAAAATGTGCCACTTTTAGATTATTTAATTCCCTAGAGCTTGGATGGTTCAGATGATTGGTAAGAGCTATACTTTTAGAGGCACTCATTTTCAGGTCAGTGGTTTAAATAGGCCGGTGGGTAGCATCCAAGGCGACTGCTCTATATCAATTTTTATCATTTAGGCAAAACTCAGGTCTTAGTCTAACAATTTATTTTCATGTGGATAAATCCAAGAAAAATATTTTTAAAATATTTACAGTTAATCTTAAGAGTAAAAACAAAAATCTTTTCTGAAAACCAAAAAGCAAGAGAATTGGTAAGATGAAGTAAGCAAAGCAACATGTACATCTACCGTCTGGGGATTTTTATGATTTAAGCATTAAACACACCTTAAAGCATTAGCTCTGTTGATCAACTGTAATATAGTTTTTGGCTTTCTAGAGTTAACTAGAAGGGAGAAATTCTAAGCTTTAAAGTGGTAAATATAAAAAAAGAGGTGCTTCTGGTTACTTAAGGACTTTGACCAGTTAATCTACATAATAATGTTGACATGATGGTTGGCAAACTCCAAAACTTAAAAACAGAAAGTTATCCAGGATAAAGAGACTTTGCGTAATGATAAAGGGATCATTTCTCCAAGAAGACATCACAGTCTTTAATGTGTATACATCTAACAACAGAGCACCACAATATATGAGGCAAAAACTGATGAAACTACAAGGAGAAACAGACAAATCCACTTATCCACTTGGAAACTTCAACATCCCTCTTTCAATAATCAATAGATCAAGCAGGCAGAAAATCAGTAAGGATATAGTTGACCTGAAGAGTACCATCAATCAACTGGTTCTAATTGACAGTATAAAACATTTCACCCAATAACAACAGAATACATATTCTCAAGCTCACAGGGAACATCTGCCAAAATAGAGCACATTCTGGGCCATAAAAAACTCTTGAGCAAATTTGAAAGAATAGAAATCATACAAAGTATATTCCTAGGCCATAATGAAATGAAACTGAAATCAATAACAAAAGATAGCTGGAAATCATCTTTAAAAATTAAATATTTGGAAATTAAACACTATTAAATAACACGTGAGTCAAAGAAGAAATATCTGGTGATGGAAGGAGACTTACTGGGGTAGTAAACAGACCATGCAATATACAGATGATGTACTGCAGAACTGTGTACCTGAAACCTACATAATTGTATTAACCAATGTCACCCCAATAAATTCAATTAAAAAAACATTTATTAAAAAAAAGACTGTGTCAACAAGCACCAAAAATTAGCTGAATAATATGTTACCTCTACCGAGCTGCACAAAATAACTAACTCATTTCACAAGAAAAAAAGATCCAAATTCTAATTTTACTCTTTTTGTATATTATTCATCTAACAATTTATAGTAAAGGACTTATTGATATACTTTTATATGTATTCATTCCCACATACATATACAAGTATATGAACATACAAATAGGTATTAATTTGAAGCCTTTAACTATAGTTTTAAAATACAATTAACTCAGTAAAAATTAAAACAATGTATATATTAAAGTAAATTTACCATCTGAATAAACTGTAACTTTCTTAATTAAAAAAAGAAGAAGAAATCTCAAGAGATATTTTTAAATACTTTAAACTAAATGAAAATTAAAATACAATTTACAAAGTTTTAGGTATGCAGCAAAAGCAGTGCTTATAAGGAAATTTATAGCATTAAATGAATCTACTTAAAAAAGAAGATCTAAAATCAATTAGCTAAGTTTCTCCTTAATGAACTATCTTAATAAATTAGAGTAGAAAATAAAGAAACTGAAAACAAAAAAAAAACAATTGAGAAAATCAGCAAAATCAAAAGCAGTTTTTTGAAATGATCAATAAAATCAATAAATCTCTCACCAGGTTAACCAAGTAAAAAGAGAGACACAGAGGGAAAAATTACTAATATAAAAAATGGAGAAGAGATCATCACTATTGATTATAGGGGCATTAAAAGAATATTATGAACAACCTTTTGTTTGTAGATTGGTGACTTAGATGAAATGAACCAATTCCTTAAAAGATGCAAAGCAACAGAACTCAAGTAAAAAGTTGACAATCCAAATAGGCTTACTTCTATTAAAGAGATTGACTCAATAATTAATAAGTTTACAAAACAGAAATCACCAGACACAGATGGGTTCACTGGTGAACTCTACGAAACATTTAAAAAAGACATCATCATACCAATTCCCTATAATCTCTGTCAAAAAATAGAAACCTCATTCTATATTATCCTAATATCAAAGCCAGACACAGACATTACAAGAAAACTATAGAGCAATATCTCTCATGAACATACATGTAAAATCAATGAAATATTAGTAAATTAAGTCCAACAATATGTACAAAGAATTATACACAATGAGTGAGTGAGATTCACTCCAGGTTTGCAAGGTTGACTCAACATGAAAATCATTTAATGTAACCTACTACATCAACAGGCTAAAGGGAAAAAAAATCATATTATGTCAACTGATGAAGAAAAACAAAGATTTGACAAAATCCAACACTCCATGATAAAAACTCTCTGCAAACTAGTAATAAAGAACTTCTTCTACTTGACAAAAAACATCTACAAAAACCTACAGCTCATATCGTACTTAATGGTAAGAAATTGATGCTTTGCCACTTAGACGGAAAACAAGGCAAAAAGGTCCCCTCTCACCACTGTCTTCACCTCAACATCATACTGGAAGTCTTAGCTTGTACAAAAGACAAGAAAAGGACATGAAAGGTCTGCAGGTTGAGGAAAAAGAAATGAAGATGTCCTTGCTCATAGATTACATGAATGCATGTATAGAAAATTCAAAGGGGAACAAAAAGAAATGTCTAAGTATAAATCTAACAAAATATGTACAAGACCCATAAACATAAAACTAAAAAAACTTTGATCAAAGAAATCAAAGAAGATTTAAATAAAGGAGGAATATTCTGTGTTCCTTTGTTTGTTTGTTTGTTTGTTTGTTAGTCCTCACCAGGCGATATTTTTCCATTGATTTTTAGATAGAGTGGAAGGAAGGGAGGGAGGGAGGGACAGAGAGAGAGAAAGAGACACATATCGATATGAGAGACACATCGATATGTCGCCTCCCGCACAGCCCCAGGGTCGGGGATCAAACCTGCAACCCGGGTAAGTGCCAAACCTACAACCCTTCAGTTCATAGGCTGACACTCTAACCACTGAGCCAAACTGACCAGGGCAATGTTCTGTGTTCCTTGACTGAAAGACTTCATATGTCATTTCTTCCCAACTTGATCTATAATTTCAATCAGAATCTCAGACAGCTACATTATGAATGTCAAAAATTTGTTTAAAGTTTATATGGAAAGGCAAAAAACAAAAAGAATAGACAACACGATACTAATAACAATGTCAGAAGACTGACAAACTTCAAAATATACTGTAAAGCTAAAATAATTAAGGCAGTGTTGTTATTGGTGAAAGAATAGACACATAGATGAATGGATCCGAATATAGAGTCTAGAAATACACCCACACAAATATAGTCAACTGATTTTGCCAAAGGAGAAAAATATCAACAGGGAAAAGATAGTTTTTTCAATAAAAAATACTAGAAAAACTGTATTTCTGTATGCAAAAAACACACAAAATTTAGACACAGACCTTACACCTTTCACAAGAATTGATTCAAACTGGATCATAAACATAAATATAAAATATAATACTATAAAACTTCTAGAAGAAAATGTAGGTGACCTTGGGTTGGTAATGAGTTTTTGCTTACAACATCAAAGGCATAGTCCATGAAAGAAAAAATTGATGTTAGACTTTATTAAAACTAAAAACATCTGATCTTCAAAAGACACTGTTAAAAGAAGTAAAAGATAAGGAAGAAAGTATTTCCAGCCCTCGTCGGTTTGGCTCAGTGGGTAGAGCATCAGCCCTGGGACCAAGGGGTCTCAGGTTTGATTCTCAGTCAAAGGCACATACCTGGGTTGCAGGTTCGATCCCTGGCCCATTCAGGTTGTGCAGGAGGCAACCAATTGATGTGTGTCTCTCTCTACCATGTTTCTTTCCACTCTATCTAAAAATCAATGGAAAAATATCCTCAGGTGAGGATTAACCAAAAAACAAAGGTATTTCCGTAACATATATCTGATAAAAGACTTGTATACAAGATATACAAAGAACTCTTAAAATTCAACAATAAGGATACAAACAACCCAATTTAAAAATGGGCAAAAAAAAGCCCTGGCCGGTTTGGCTCAGCTGTTAGAGCATCGGTCTGTGGTCCAGAGAGACCCAGGTTCCGTTCCTGCTAAGGGCATGTACCTCGGTTGCAGTTTGTCCCCGGCCCTGGTTGGGTCGTGTGGGCAGCCACTCGATGTGTCCCTTTCACATCGCTGTTTCTCTCTCTCTCTCTTCCCTGTCTCTCCCTCCCACTCTATCTGAACAAAAAATGGAAAAATGTCCTCGAGTGAGGATTAAAAAAAAAAATGGGCAAAAAAAATCCAAACAGACATTTTATAAAAAGAAGATACACAGATAGCAAATAAGCATTTGAAAACATGCTAATTATTATTTTCATCAAGGAATTGCAAATTGAAACAACAAGATATCACTATATACCTATCAGAATGACTAAAATCCAAAACCTGACAATACCAAATGCTGGTGAAGATGTAGAGCAACGATTCTCATTCATTGTTGCTGGTAATTCAAAATGGTACAATCATTTTGAGAGACAGTTTAGCATTTTTTTACAGAGTTAAATATAACTTTACCATACAATCCAGCCAATTATACTCTTAGGCATTTACCAAAATTAGTAGAAAACATGTCCATACAAAAACTTGAAAGCAAATATTTATAATGGCTTTATTCATAAGTGCCCAAACTGGGAAGCAACCACGATGTCTTCAATAGGTAAATGGATAAACAAACATGTACATCCATACAATGGAATATTATTCAGCACTAAAAAGAAATGGGTTATTAAGCCATGGAAAGACACAAAGGAACCCTCAATGCATATTGCTAAGTGAAAAAAAGCCAGTCTAAAAAGGCTATCATGATTCCAACTATATGACATTCTGGAAAAAGCAAAACTATAGATAGGGTACAACATCAGTGGCTGTCAGGGATTGGAGGGAGGGATGGGAGGGAGCATCCAATATTGTTAGGGCAGTGAAACTATTCTGTATAATACTGCAGTGGTGGATACATGACATTATACATTTATCAAAACCCACAGAATGTACAACACAAAGAGTGAACACTAATGTAAATTATGAACTTTAAATAATAAGAGTATATGCATATTGATTCATCAATTGCAACAAATGTACCAGTCTAATACAAGATGCTACTAATAGGGGAAACTATGAGTGGGGGAGAGAGTGAGAACAGGGGGACTCAGTACCATCTGCTTGACTTATCTGTAAACCTAAAACTGCTCTAGAAAATAAAATCTATTAATTTATAAAGTAAAATTTAAAACAATTTAATATTCTGCAAGTCCCAAACAGGGTAAAAAAAAAAAACACAAATCCGCACATAAACACATCAGAGTGAAATCACCAAACTTAAATATTTTTTTAACCTTAGAAGCTTCAAAAAATTAAAAATAATCTTTAAAAAATGAGACTGACTTTAGGGTTCTCATCAGCAACCACAGATAACAGAAAACAGTTGAGTAATATAACAAAAGATCTGAAGGCAAATACCTGTCAAACTATGATTCAACAAAAGGGAAGATAAAGTAATAACATTTTCCGTAATATGAAGACCACGGGAATTCACTACTCATGGACCTAAGGTGAAAGATCACTAAAGAATAACTCAGCAAAAAGGAACTTGAACTGAGAAAAAAATGTGGATACAAGAAGCATTCTTGATGAAATACACACCTATACGTAAGATATATTTGTAATTCTAACTAATGATGATGATAATTGCAGGTAGGGTATTAAAAACAACTTGGAACTAAAAAAATATGAGAAAAAAATAACATGGAAGGGGAGAACTTAGATTAAAGCGTCAGACTTTTGTATTCTTAAGATCAAGATATTGATTAATCTTAGACTTCTGAAGTGAGGAATACAGGTTAGATCTTTTAAGTTAATTACTAAAGAATAAAAATAAAATATATAACTTCCTAAGTTATACAATGGAGAAAGTTAATTAAAAACAATAGACAAGTGATTGTCCAAAATGGATGCTATCAGAAACCCCAAAATTTTAACTTCATATTGTCCATTTTTTCTAAAGCATTTTGTACCAATGCTATAACCGTATTGCTATCTAACTGATTCGTTGGGAAAAGCACACACAAAAATTGTACAGGTGTCAAGAATGTTGATTTATTAGTAGGAAGAGTGAATAAGTAAAAACAAACACACTTTTCTTTTGAAAAGCTTTCGTCTTAACTATATATTCTGCCAAGTGTTAATCCAGACATTTCTTAAAGAATATAATTTATTGGTGAAGGCATGAACTCTAGAATCAAACATAACTGGTTTTGACTCCTGTTTCTATCATCCAGTACTTATGTAGCTTTGGGCAGTCTCTTTAAGACTTTGTTTGATCATCTGTACAATGAAGGAAATATATACAACCTTGTAGATTTGCTATGAGTTTCAAATAAGAAAATATACATAATAGAAACTCAATGAATGTTTGTTCCCTTCCCCCTGTGACAAATTATTAGTTATTCCCCAATATTCATCCTCCCCTTTCTCCTCAGTAATAGAATCCCTAAAAGTGAGCTGGACATCTAGAATACAACTATTACTTTCAGCTTTTTTTGCAGCTGAGTGTATTTAAATTCTGGTCAATGAAATGCAATTGGAAGAAATGTGAACAAATTTTGGCAAGTGCATTTAAAGGAATGGGTATGCCTATCTTCTCCACCTTCTCCTTCCTAACGGCTGGAAAGGAGACAGAACCGCTGGAGAGGAAACAGTCACCTTAGACCACAGGATGACCTTGGGAATGGAAGCCTATACAGGTGTAAAGCAGTAAGGTAGAAAGAGCCTGCATCAATGACAATGTTGGATGTCATCCTAGGCCTGGACTTAGATGAGAAAAAAATAAACTTTTATCTTGTCTAAGCCATCATCATGTGACTCAGATAAATATTAACCACTTGCAACCAAATCTAATCTAATTAGATACCCATTAATCTTTGTTCTTTCAAATACACGTTTTACTCTTTTATTGTATATTTCTTATAAAAAGCTTTAAAATCACTATAGAACAAAATGGAGGTCATAATTAGTTAAATCATCTTTATCCAAATAAGAACAAGGTACCTTACAAATATGCCTAATTTTTTCAAACATGTTGCTGTTTAATGTCTTTGAACCTAGTATTTATTTTCACATTTGTACTTCCCTTCCTTTTTCTTTCAATACAATTGTATGATAACCTGAAGTTTCAGGCCCTGTGCAAGGCAGCATGATCAATGTAATGAGAAGGAAGAAGTATCTTTCCCTCGCGTGCTCACAGACGGGAGTAAAAGACTCAGCTAATGCAAACCACCATCCCACACGCGGCCGGGCACAGATGTGTGTTGTGGGAAACCCCTGGTGCTGTGGGAACACTAATTATTCATGATGTCAGAACAGGCTTTGTTAAAAAAATAAAATAAAATAAATTAGATGAGAGAGGAGCTAGGTCTTTAAAAAGAGTAATAATTCACCAGGAAGAAACAGAAAGGAAGGGTAACCTAGGGAAAAGGAATCATTTAATCTGACAAGGTGCTCTGAGAAAGAGAAAATTCCCTTCGAGTTGACCCAGAAGTGTGTGAGAGCACACGTCACTGCACATCATAGGACAGCAATGAAGAACGTTGGGCTAAAGTCGGTTGAATTGAATATATGGCAATACTTAAAAGAATTACAAAGGTTGTCTCAATATGGAAAATACTAGTGATATACTTTCTAAGTGAAAATAGCAGAATTTTGGATTAAAACTTCAGTGTAGCCCTGGCTGGTTTGGCTCAGAGGTTAGAGCGTTGGCTTGCGGTCCAGAGAGACCCAGGTTCGGTTCCCGCTAAGGGCACGTACCTCGGTTGCAATTTGTCCCCGGCCCTGGCTGGGTTGTGCGGGTGGCAGCCACTCGATGTGTCCCTTTCACGTCGATGTTTCTCTCTCTCTCTCTCTTCCTCTCTCTCCCTCCCACTCTATCTGAACAAAAAACAAAACAAAACAAAATAAAAAACTTCAGTGTAATAACTCCAGTGTGTTTGTAATTGCATGCATGAGTGAGTGTATCTCTGAAAGGAGAGAACTTCCTTCAGATTAGGCGTCAGAGTTTAATCATGTGCTCACAGTTGTCCATGTCTGCTGATTGGAAGCCTTTCCCACACACTCACTTTTGGCTCCCAAAGTATCCAACTTTGTTTCTCTTCCACTACTCACATCCTTCCTGTGCCAGGCTCACCCACGATATATGCACATTACAATACAGCTCCTGGCCCTGCAACGTCGAGTCAGACACAAGATCGGACAGCAGAGAGAGATTTCTGGATGTAACTTCTACAGAAGTGACTGTGGACCATTTCAGCATACCTCATCTAACCCCAGCTCAATGCATCCACACATCAACTTCTCTTCGCCAAATCCCAAAAGTTCCTACCACCACCTGATGTGAGAGGAAGCATGATGGATGGAAGGAAGTCTGAGAGGAAAAAGGCAGTAGCCTTAAGAATTTCAGTTAATTAATTGATCGCATTTTTGAAAAGTTTACAAAAACATGTGCCTGTGTTAACACATTGCTAGGGCTCCCCAGACCTTAGAAGGGTTGGTTTTTGTTGTTTTGTTGTTGTTGTTGTTGTTGTTTTTGTTCGGTTTGGTTTTTTGCAAATGAGAAACTCGGAAGTTAAAGCTTATTACCTTCACAGGAAATATGCTTCTCTACTTTGTTTAAAAACAAAACAAACAGGAAAACGAATGCACAGAAAAATACCCCCAAAATATTGACAATGTTTGTATTTAGGTGTTATAACAATGGGTGGATTTTTTTTCTGACTACTTTTCTACATTATCAAAAAAAAATTTTTAATAACCATATTTTCCTTTAACATGAAATTAGTTTAAGTGATATTTATTCTAGCTTTGGCTGTTCTTTCCACTGTAATATTTTGATTTATTTTTTATCCAGATAAGGATTATGAAAGATGTTTTAGCTCCCAAGGAACTTTAGTCCTTTGATAAGATCTTTCTATCTTGGTGAAGTGTTCATTCACAAGTTATGACTCAACCAGAAACACTATGTAGATGCATATGTAAAGTTGCAATGCTAACAACTTCAGTGATAACCAATAATATACAACAACAAAGGCAGGACTTAGCTGGTAGATTTCCATAATTCTTACCAATTATGAAGCAAACATAAATGTGAAACGTTCTACTCCTCTGGCATATGTGTGAGATGTTTTACAAGAAGCAAAAGTGCTCTCAAATTTTTATTTAGTGAAACATAGTCATATTCATGTTCAACTACATTCACCACAGTGTTCACAGATAAATCCAAGAAAAATTTTGTTCAATATTAGAATAAATTTTATTTTATGTTTTCTATCTAACGCATGTTGCTTTAACAGTGGAAGCGTGATGTACATTCCTATCATGAATACAATAAAACCCACGAGAGTCTACATATGGTCATCATTAATCGGTGGGTTTAGAGCAAATTTCTCAAACTCATATTCCACAGAACGTCCTTTCAAAAGGTATTTATAATGGAGTTTCCTCAAAAAATTAAAAATGGAACCGCCATTTGACCCTGTGATCCCACTTCTAGGAATGTATCCTAAGAAGCCTGAAACACCAATTAGAAAGAATATTTGCATCCTTGTGTTCATAGCAGCATTATTTACAATAGCTAAGATTTGGAAACAGCCCAAGTGCCCAACAGTAGATGAGTGGATAAAAAAGCTGAGGTACATTTACACAATGGAATACTATACAGCTGTAAAAAAAGAAGGCTCCTTTACCCTTTGAGACAGCACGGAGGGACCTGGAGAGTACTATGCTAAGTGAAATAAGCCAATCAGAGAAAGACTAGTATCACATGATCTCACTTATATGTGGAATCTAATGAACAAAATAAACTGATGAACAAAATAGATCCAGAGACATGGAAGCAGGGAACAGACTGACAAATCTCAGAGGGAAGGAGGGGGGCAGGAAGAGATTAACCAAAGAACTTATATGCACAGATGCCTAACCAATGGACACAGACAATAGTGCCATGAAGGTCTGGGTGGGGGATGGGAGCAAGGTGGAGGGGGTCAGTGGGGGAAAAGGGGGGACATCTGTAATACTCTCAACAATAAAGATAATTTTTTAATGGTATTTATATATATGGTATTACAAAATTCTTGTCAAAACATTTGGTAAACATGGAGTTAAACAAATGGTGTGTGTGTGTAATTTTTTAAGTTTTTTTAACTACCAGACTACTCACTTTAATGGTTAACTAAGTATTATAAACTAAATAAGTGAAAATAGAGTATGGTATGTTTTCCAAACTTATTTGATAGTGGAATAATCAAATTTTTTTCTTTCTAGAGCTATTAAAGCTTCTACATAAACATTTTAAAAACCACCACTTGGGAAAATGTTGACTTGGATTCTGATATTTGTTCCAATATGTGTGTTCTATGGAGTGTGGTACTGGAATTGATGAAAATGTGTCTCATTTGTCAACACTGAAAACTAGACAAAACATTACTATTGGGGAATTGGTTTCCCTTTGCTTAAAGGCAAATTCCATATTTCTAGTGTTAGCATAATTCAGTCTGGAACATTGCAACACAGGGAAAAAAACAACCACCTCAAGGGAGTCACTGTGCAAACCTGTTTAAAAGGCGGGGGGAGCAAAACATTTATTTAAATATTCAAGATAAAATTGTAAAAGCTGAGTTCATACATGTATTCAGTTACATATCTACAAGTTATCTACCTGTTTCAAGTAAAGAACAAATCATTCAGAAAGAAAGCATGAGTGGGGAAAAGGATTTCACATTTATTGTGACCCAAGATTTTGCTAGTGACGTAAAACTCAGTGGAGTAAATGATGTGTTCCAAGTCGCCTCGTTGTTAAGTAACACAAAATGCTCTCAACAACAAGGTAATGTTCAGGAAAATGTTATGACATTCCCAAATTTAAAAAAGTAACATTTGTTATTTCACCATAAATTCCAAAAGAATACATTGATAAGTGACAGTCGCCATAAAGTCCAGAGTCTTCTACCAGATTACAACAATGAGTGTGATATCAGATGTATGAGCCATAAAAGTGGAATATACTTGATTGACAAACCAGTTCTTAAAAGGCAAACAAATACCAGGTGGAGGTAAGATAACTAAAAAGCCGAGATCACGAAAATTCCAGTGAGAAAAGGACACTGCACTTCAGAAAGATGGAAAGCACGCAAATGCCCACAACAAAGTCTTTAGAAAACACTCACAGTTCTCTAAGTGCAAGTCAGATGTCCTCTTCAAGTCGTATCCCCCGAGTCGGAGCCGCTCGTCTTCACAGTTCGCAGATGAAAGAGTGTACGGACTGGCTTTGTCACCGGCCCTCAGATCTGCCCTCCTGCAGCTGCTGACAGCACACACTGTCCACACTCAGCGCAAGACTCCACGTGTGTGGCTGTTTGCCTGCTGGATGCGTCTTTGGACTGGACTTTGAAAATACAGTCTCAAAATCATCACTAATAATTGAAATACAAATATGTGTGGCCTATTTTATATGATACTCATACAATGTGGTGTGCTGGGGACAATTTTATAGGTGTCTCTTCCCAACTCCATGTTCAGTAACATCAATGTAGTGATAGCTTAAAGTCTGCCATAGTGGAAGTATTTACACTACAGAAATTGGCAAATACTATAAATCAAGGCTTTTTCTTCCCAGAAAGCCAATTGTTAGATACTTCCCAGCATACTTCTGTTATTATCTATTAGTGTTATGCAATTCTCTTGATTATTGATTGTTATTATTAGCTTCCATTAAAACACTGAGGTTATTCTGATGCTTTTACCAAGACTCACATTTAGGATATAACAAAGGGATAAAAGATCTGGGCTTCCTCCAGAGTCCTGCCAGTATAATCTAATGCAAGAAATATCAAACTCCTGTGACCAGACCCCGGTGCCGGGGAATCCTAGTAGTCCATGCACGAGAACAGGAAAGACTTTGTATTGATGTATAGCAACCAGGCTTTGGGTAAGAATTCCTACAGTGCCATCAGCAAGTTCTAACAATGTGTTAATTATAGTTTCTAAGCACTAACGATTAGTAGCCCTTAATAATTCACTTAATAAGTTTACTGGCAAACAGAGCCACCACGTAGGGGATTCTGATTAAGCACTGCACAAAGGCACCTGCTGAAGGGGTGAGTGGGGGCGGGGGACTGGGCGGGGACTGAAAACAATCTGCCCTTCACCTGGAAGCCACGGGGCTGCAGCCACCTGGGCATATAGTTTTTACAAAGGTGTGGTATGTGCTAAGAACTACCCTGATGGCCCTCAGTCATGGGTAAAAATAAGAGTGTAGAATTGCGAGTCATTCACATATAAGAAAAACAAACAACAACAAAAGACTTGCCCTTTTCAATCAGACGGTTCCTCCTGGGACTATTTAGGATATCTTAAGAATTATATCAGTGAATTCCAACCAGGAAAGCTCTGTGACTTCACGTTCTGACACACCTCTGCTATTTCAAATACACGACAGTGATAATTTTTTTGTTTGAGTAAAACAAAGAAGTCACAGCCAGTTTCCAACACAGGACACGCGTGTCTGTGGACCAGAAACAGAAGAGGAGTATAACTGATGAGCAGAGGACTGGGCAAGACGGGGAGAGAGATGGATAGATAGACAGAGAGATGGACCAAGGGGTAGACAGATGTGCGGATAGAGATGGCACAAAAGGTAAGACCAAAACTCTAGACAAAATAACAAGATGGGTTGACAGCCACTGAGTAGTTCCAGGACACAGAGGTTCATGTCACCTCTGGCGAGGGGAGAGAAATACAACAGAACTTGCTGCGTTGTTAGAAAGCTGTATTGTTAACTATGTATTCTAAAATGTGTTAAGGGTAACCACTGAAAAAGGGAAATGCAATTGTTACCTTCCAAACCAGCAGAGAAGTCAAGGGGAATATACAAAAGTTTATCAGCCCATGAGATGTAGGGAAGAGAAAAAAGGAACAAAGGAAAAGTGTGAATGAGTATGAAATAAAGTGGCAAAAGTAAGTCTAGCCTCAGCAGCGCTCACAATGAAACTCGCTATTAAAAGATAGCAATTGTCTGAATACATTATAGATAAAACATCTGTTCTGTTTACAAAAAGAATACCTGAAACAAAATTACACAGAAAGGCATAAAATTAGCTTATAGAAAGAAAAAATACATGTTATAATATAATATACATAAATAAAATATAGGGTGTCCCCAAAAACAATATACACAACTTTGAATAATTATAAAGCCAGTGCTTATTAAAATACATTTCATTTTCAGCCCTGGCCAGTTTGGCTCAGCGGTAGAGTGTCAGACCACAGACCAATGAGTCTCAGGTTCAATTCCAGCCAAGGGCACATACCTCAGTTGCGGTTCATCCCCAGTCCTGGTCAGGGTCGTGTGGGAGGCAACCATTTGATGTGTCCCTCTCATGTCAATGTTTCTCTCTCTCTCTCCCTTTCTCTCTCTCTCTCTCACTCTCACTCTATCTGAGGATGAATAGAAAAATATCCTCAGATGAGGATTAAAAATATATATATATACACATTTCATTTTCAAAGTGTAATAGAATCTACAGACACCCTATATACATTTTTTGGGACACCCTGTATATAATATATTTTTCTTTCTATCACTTCATTTTACATATATCTACCTATCACCAGGTAGGTAAGTCGGTAAGATAGGTAGATAGATAGATAGATAGATAGATAGATAGATAGATAGATAGATAGATAGATAATCAGACAAATATCTAGCCATAACAAAGCTGGTGTCCCAATATTTACATTAGATAAATAGAAGCTAAGGGAAAAACATTAAAAGAGACAATTTAGAACCCCACATAATAGTGAATTGAACAATCTATCAGAAAATATAAAAATCATGAATTAGTAGCAACTAACAGTAGGGCCAAAAATATACACATCAAGCAAAACTAACAGAACAACAAAAAGAATTTAGCAAATATGTAATCACGGTGGGCAATTTTAACATCTTCTAACGGAAACTGATCAATAAAGCAGACCAAAGGTTAGTGAAGACATAGAAGATTTAAACAACCAAGGTAACAAGCTTTATCTAATGAATATATGTAACCCTGCACTAGCAGAGAATATCCGATCTTTACAAGTAAACATGGAATATTTATAGAAACAGACCATGTACTAGGTCACAGAGGAGGCCTCAACGAGTCTAAAAATACTAGCTATCACACAGGCCATGTTCTCCAATAAAGCAATTAATAGAGAGAAATAAGACAATAAATTTTAAAAGAAGAATCACTGCCTGAGTAAGGACAAATGGGCCATGAACTCTGAGAGAGATACATTTAAATCCCAGGTCTAATATACGCCTGCTGAGTGTCCTTGGTCAAGGCACTTCACCTTTTTGGGCCTTGGTTTCTTCACATGTCATATGACTACAGTAATGGCTCTCTCACAAAATTCTCATGCAGATTAAACGAGGAAGGATCTTAAAAAGCACCTAGCACAGTCCCTTGCAAAAACTGAAATGCTAATTTCACTCCTTTCGCATAATATGTGTTCAATAAACATCGATTGACTCAATAGCTGATAAATGAATGTCAAGTCGAGATAAAAATACAGTCTCTTGCAAGCAGAATTTAGAATAGAATTTAGTGAATCAACAAGTCTTATTTTAAACAGAGACAAGAAAAACATGGCACATTCTATGTTTTTAATTATCCTCTGATTTGAAAAGAAGGAAAAGATTTTGTCAGGGCCATTGGAAAATCTGATGCCATATCCTGTTTGTCCCTCTCATGTTAATTATTATAATCGGTTCAGATCAGGAGGTCACTTTGTCCCAATAAGAAAGGCTTCACTTGAGCAAGACAAGAAGCTTGGCGGGCAGTGTCTGGTCTCTTAAGGTCTGCAGTGCAGAGAAGAGCAAGCTGTAGGCAGCAGTTATCAGAAGGGACCCAACTAAATCAGTGAGAGTAAGTCCACTACATAGGAAAGAACGTCCGGACAACAGGGTTGTATTGTCCACTCTATTACATCAGGCAGGGGTGTGGCTCTCCTGCCACATCTGACACCTACGCAGTCTGTGCAGCAAGCGGAGAGCCACCCAACGTGATGCCACAGGAGTTCATGACGTGGGGGCAGAGTCTCCATCACGCTCAAGGGTTTGGTCAAAAGAGAAAACCTCCCGATCTTGGAGAAAGGTAGCACAGGTGACTAAGCTACAGGAACAGGACGGGCCAGTCCGGAGTTCGGCTCTGCCGGTGGGAAAACAGCGTGTGGTTCATGGGCGATCCTTGGTCCTTGACCTCATTTTTACCTGAAAAGTACATCTTGGTTTTTCTAGACCATTAAAAATACTAAATATTTCCAAAGCTCCGGAACATATGGATGGATTAGTGGAAAAATAATTGGGCTAGCTAGATCAGTCCTTTATGTCATATACCAAATAAATTTCAAGTAGATTAAACGTTTTATGGTAAAATGAATATAGGGAAATGGTTTTGTCATCTTAATGTGGAGACCTTCATAAGGCGGAGATCAAATGCAAAACTTAAAGGGAAAGGCTGACATGCTCTAAATGTTGGTGTGGTTAGAAAAATCATAAATAAAGTCGAAGACAAATAACAAACAGGAAAAACAGCTTTAACATCTATGGCAAAGACTGATAGTTCCTGCCTTAGTGTTCATGTCTTTAATACATAGAAAGCACTTAGAGCCAAAAATAAAAGTAAAATGGAAAATGGGTGTGATCAGTCACCTCCCAAAGGAACATACAAGTGACTAGTAAACAGACCTAAGAAAAATGCAACTTCAGTAGGAAACAAGGAAATACAAATTAAAACAATGTTATTTCATTGCTTTATTTTTTTTAATTTATCACAATTAGCAAAAATTCAAGTGAATATGCTCTGTGACTGAACCCATTGTTGACGACTGTGTGGGCAAACACTCTCTTACTAGACTGATGAGAGTAAAAGAATGAACAATTTTTAAGGGGGTGAGAGGAGGGAGAGAGAGGGATGGAAATTGATATGATACATTAAAATCCTGAAAACCAGACATATTCTTTGATGAAAGAATTTCATTTCTAGGAATTTATTCTAAGGAAATAATCAAACAGAAGTACGTATATGTGCCTGTAATCACCCCAGGCTTGTTTATAATAGCAATAAATCAAACAACGCAAGTGTTATTCAATTGTGGAACTTTTAAGTAAATTGTGAAACATAAAATAAAACACTTTGTAATGATTAAAAATGAAGATATAGAATTGATCTATTGACACGGGGAAATGTCCACATTATATTAAGTGGACAATGCAGGTAAACAGGATCTGTATAGCTGATCCATTTCCCACAGACTCGTATGTAGATCTGTAGATATGTATATGCCTATGAATGCACAAGGGAAAGTCCAAGAGAACGACAGGGAAGTTTTCATAGGTGTTTTCGCTCAGTGGCAGGACTATAGGAAATGTTTACTTTCTTCTTTACTTTTTCCTGATTATTGAAGTTCTGTTTACAATGTACAATTTTTATTTTAAGGATCATTAAAATCATGAGATAATTGGTACTAAGGAGAATGAAAAAAAAGAAGAAAGCCATAGTTTAGCCAGGCAAAGAAATCCCAGGTTTGAAAACTTCTGGATTTTGCTGCAGAATTTATTCAACCCATGAGCTTTCTTTAACATCTTCTTAGGGTATCTCACGGTAGGTAGCTCAAGAACTTTTTTCCCTTTTTCTTTCCGAGCAGACATCTCCTTCAATCCCACTGGCAATTATTACGGCACCGTGAGCATCACTGTTCTGCCTGTCAGAAAGTGCTCTGGGGCCTGTCCTGCAGGCAGGTGGGGAAAGAAGCCCAGAGAAGCTTCACCCTTTGGCTACTTTCTCTAGGAAAGATCCACGGTATGAGGTGAATCACAGATGCCGAAGCCAGATTTCCGTGTGTTCAAATCCTGGCTCTGTCACCATAGCTGCATCACTTCAGGCAAGTTATGTTGCCTCGAATATGTCCATTTCCTGATCTGTAAAGTAAACATGATGAAAATAGTTCCTGCCTTAGTAGCTTGTTGTCAGGGATGAGTATCTGTAAGGCACTTAAAACAGTGCCTGGCGCCTGGTTTGTTGTTATGTTAGTATGCTCCACATGGCTTGTAGTCTCTCTGCTTCCAGAAGCAAGGATTGCATCAAGGTTTAGCAATGACCACCTCCACCTCGTAGCTTAGAATTCCTGAAGAGGCCTGCTCGAAGGAATATGCTCAAGGCGGTTGCTCCCGGTTCCCACCTCTCCTCCTCTCAGCTATCTGGGTTGTTAAATAACATGCACGTGACAATGTTATCGGTGGAAGTGGAGTTCTTGGGGTGCTGCAAAGAAAAGAATATCCTGAGGCCCTCACAGGAGGATGGGGGAAAGCTTTATTGATGATATAAAATTAAGGGGGTTTCACTCCAAGATCCTATCTCTGTCTGTCTCGCCAGGGAAGAAGTCCAATTTTGTCTTCAGCAGGGCCAGAATGAAGGCCACTGCCCAGAATTTCTGTCCCATATTAAAGAACAGTCCAGCCCTGGCCGGTTTTGCTCAGTGGTTAGAGAGTCGGCCCACGGACCAGAGAGTCCTGGGTTCGGTTCCCACTAAGGGCATGTACCTCGGTTGCGGTTCCCCCGGCCCCAGTTGGGGTTGTGTGGGTGGCAACCAGTCAATGTGTCTCTCTCAGATTGATGTCTTTCTCTCTCTCTCTTCCTCCCTCTCTCCCTCCCACTCTATCTGAAGATAAATGCAAGAATGTCCTCGGGTGAGGATAAAAAAACAAAAACTAAAGTCCAGTCCAGTCCAGCATATGGCTAGCTTAGCTTGTGTTCCCAGCTGCAGTCCATTGCGTGTGGGGTTCACATGGCCATGGCCCATGCAGCTGCTTCAGTCCACATGGCCATGGAGAGAGAATGGGCAAACACACGGGTGAATACGGATCATGGAGCAAGAAAGCAAGAGGGAACAAGAGCACAAGAGAGGGAACTCT
This sequence comes from Tadarida brasiliensis, assembly GCA_030848825.1. Classification (NCBI taxonomy): domain Eukaryota; kingdom Metazoa; phylum Chordata; class Mammalia; order Chiroptera; family Molossidae; genus Tadarida; species Tadarida brasiliensis. The sequence continues at coordinate 37,781,321 of CM061269.1, forward strand.
TTGTCTGCGGATTTTAACTTTCCAAGATTTTGTGCACCTGCAGTGGCTTCACCCTCCTAGTCAATCCATTGTTTACCAAGCCGATAGGCAAGCACCTTCCTTACGTCACCCCATCTTCACTGTGCATGCATCTGTCTCCCCCTTTGTTCTATCCCTTCCCCCAGTGATCTGCAGGGAATGGACCAGTGGTTCCCTGGAGAGCATGAAGCTATAGCTTCCTGGTGACACTGCTCAGATGACCATACTTATAATCCTTGGCTTCTCCTTTGCTCTCTTCCTATTATTAATATTTTTTTAAAAAGTTAATTATGATGATAACAACAAAGTTGATGAATTAGTGGAGTCAGAACTCAAACCCACCTCCAATCTTCATTTGCCTCCCCTATACCCACCATTTACTGTCTACTCTTGATAACTTGTAAAGAGGTAAACATATATTTATATTACTAGGCTAACTGGGTCAACAGAGATGAAAATGAATGTTTCCATTGGCTTCTAGCATACATCTGGTCCTGTGATCATTTTTGCTCTTGTGGCACCCTAATTTGTTATCTTGCAGAAGGTATACTTGTAGAATTACTAGACAAAGATATTTGCCCTCCAAAAAGATGACAAAAGATGATAAGAAGTGAATCTGCAAAAAGGGCCAAATTTTCTTTCAAAAATAAAAGCATCCCTGTACATGCTGCCTGAATTTCCCAGAAATTTCAGGAACATGAAGGATGTAACCACTGATCTTTTATCATCATTGTCCATCTATCCTCTCCAGGGAACATCTTGACTGGCACCCCTTATCATCCTATTTCAGAAATATTGACCCCAAATATTTTGCATATTTGTGGCTTGGGCTTCAAAACAGATTTTGATTCATATTTCACTTTTTTTTAATTAGTACAACTTGTTGATTATTGGGGAGGGGGGGATCTAGTTTGCCTCAATTATACTGACACCCGACAGTGTTTATGGACACTTGTTCTATCATATAGTGATCAAAGCTTCTGAAACAGAAATCAGGACATGAGGTAGGACAATCAGGAGTATATTTAAGAGGATAGAATAGTTAGCAAACCAGAAAATCCAGACCATATACATGCCATTAACTACATATAATGAAAGATACATATAAATAATGTATGAATATGTGGGATGGCTATTGTCTTTCAACTGGCCAATGTACATGAACACTTTTGGAAAGGTCAACTAATTGAGAGGCACAATTCATTCTGCTTTCTTTCCAATTGCGCATTTGATTGATGTCAACTGTCTTTATTAGGTCAGCTAATCTGACAAAATGATAGATTATCCTTATATTTACTCTTCTCTAAGAAAAATGTAAAATTATTCTTTAAAATTATTTAAATCACTAAAAGACTTGCAAGAACTATTACATAAATAATCTATTAGTTTGACAATTAAGATTAGAGGAACATTGCATTAATTTACTAATTGTTGATGGATAAAATCATGCTGAACTGTGGACATATTTTAAAATTATATACATATTTTAATAGAAAATAAATGTCATGGCTCATTTCTCTAAACAGGATTGTGTATTTGCAAAAGAGCAGGAGAGCCCTGTATAGATGTGGGCTAGGGAACAATAGCTTAAGTACCTACATCATAGGGCGGTTCTGTGGGTTCATTTAGTTTATATTTGTAATGTGCTTAAAACATGCCTGGCACACGGTAAATGCTATATAAACACTGAGCAGTGTTGGCTTTAAGATGGAATTAACTTTTCTTTTCAAAAAATTTTTGAAAAGCCTGTCAGGGGTTTTAGCTAAAATTTATTTTTGATATGAGGTATTTTTTTACTTTTTAAATGTAAAATCTGTGAATTAATTGTCATGGATTAAAACTCACAACCTATTGGTAGTTATTTATGGGATTATTTTTCCTGCACCTGTGTGGGTGATGGAACCAAACCTTTGGAACCAAGCCTTTGCCTCAACATGATCTGCAGCTTCCTCTTCTTCTGGCCAATATGACCCGTCAGGACATGACAAATATGCATACACAGCTATATGATGTTCCTAAATAAGGGTTCTGAGCAAACATGACAACCATGTGAAACCTTGAATACATAAAACATGTTAAATAAGTTTGGCTAATTACAATACAAACAGGCTCTCCACTGTACTGAATAATTTATCCTCCCAGATGGTCTGAATAAAATTCAATGGAAATTAAGGGAAAACAAGGTATGTCCTTAGATATTCAGGGAACTGAGGTGAATGGGGTGACAGGGAGAGTATAGTCCGCACATTTCATGCTGGGGGAGAACTTTAGAGCCTGTCTGATAAGCTAGCAGGGCATGGCCTTCCAGAAAAGTCCATTTCATGAGGGCCTAAAAAGTTGTGTAGGAAAGGACTCTTAAGAAAGAGGCATTGAGCTAGCAGAAAAGCCTAGCATTGTGTTACAAGAAGTGTCTCCAAACTTGAATGTGTCTGAATTTTGTGTGAATGTGTGGGTGAGGAGGGGTAGTCAAAAAATGTGAACACTGCAAATGCCATTTCCCCAAACACTCTAAGACACCGAGACATGCAATGCACAACTTTGATTCTCTTTTAACAAATGTGACATAAAGAAGTCTTGTGTCCTCTCCCACTTCTCCACAGAATACCATCTAGCTGGAAGCTTGAGTTGTCTGTTTCAGGAGGAGAGGTAACTTCTGGCAGAAGCAGGTAGGAGCCAGGGGGCAGCCTGTGATATGCAGGGGCAGCAGGGTTAGCTGGAGCAGGCAGAAGATCCAAGGAGTGACTGTGCCAAGCAAAGGGACTCAGAAGAACATAATCCATGAAGACACAAGAGTCAGAAGCCAGAAGTACTATCAGGGGATGAAGATCCTGCCTCACCCAGAAGAGCAGGAGCCAGTAGAGCAGGAGCCAGTAGAGGGGTTAAACAGCAGACTTGAGCAGGCAGAAGAAAGAAGTAGTCAACTTGAAGACAGGACAGTTACTATGATCAAGTCTGAGGAGCAGAGAAAAAAAAAAAAAAGATGAAAAAAGTAAACATGCTCATGTAACACAAAAAACACAACATAACCTGCTCTCACATTTAAAGATGTGCATACAAATATTTTATGCAATACATGTGTTTTCAAAAATAAATAGATTTTCAAAGATGAAATCACCAGAGGAGTCACTTTTTTACAGAACCTGTTGAATATAATGAATAACTTTCCACAAATATATTTATCCAGTGCCTACTATGTCAGATATTCTGTGTGTTTGGGATGCAAAGGTGAACACAATAAGGAGATCAAATTCTAGCAAGTGGGTCAAGGCGGTGTCATGAGTGTACAACCTGGACAGTAGCACACTGCACTCAATTTAATGCTCTACTGTCATTATCTTGAGGATCTTAATGATTTTTAACAAGAGCCCAGCATTCTCATTTTTCACTGGGTCCCACAAGTTATGTAGCCAGTGCTGAGTGGCACACAGGTAAATAATAAAGAGTGATGGTGCTAAGACAGATATAAACAATGGGGGCAGAGCAGGGTGCCTGATCTGCCCAAGGGAAAGGGCTGGGTGACGAAAAGGGTAGGACTAGAGGTCAGGCACTATTTCCTACAGCAAGTCACTGCTGAAGAGCAATAGAACTTATCTGGAACTCTGTTCAGTTCTCTTTATCTTAAAAATTCATACAATGATAGCTTTTTTTTTTTTTTAAGTAAAACATCCATTTATATGCATAGGCATATTATAGTTGAGAAAAATTATCCATAACTTGAAAATAAGGTCTTAGGGTCATTCTAGAGCATTTCCTAATAAGCCTATTTAAGGGTCATTTGACTAAGTCTCTAAACCAGGGGTCAGAAAATATTTTCTGTCAAGGACCAAATAGTAAACATTTTCAGCTTTGTAGGCCATATTATCTCTATTGCAGCTACTCAATCTGCCTCAGTAGTGTGAAACAGCCACAGGTGATGCCAAATGAAAGGCCGTGGCTGGGATCCTGGGCTCCACAGAACACCCCATAAGCAGTTTGCCAACCTTGGGCTAGGGCATATAACTTTGACTCCCCATTTACTAGGTAAAGTCCCAGACTGGGTAAAGTTCGACATTAACTTGTACATTGATAAATGACAGTTTCTGTCTGGTAGAGACCATAACCTCATAATTTACAGCTTATTACTCTGCAGGAAATTCACCAGTTTTGTATTAATTTTCTATGATCCTAACCCAGTGATCTTTTTTTCCCACTCATTACATATGTATGTGTGTATGTACATATGTATGTTATAGATATGGATATATAAATATCAATATAGATATCAGTTTCTCATATCTGCCTCTGTTTCTGCTCTGTCAACCTGCTGGTACCCTCATTAATTAGTTAAAGCTTTTACATTGCTTACTATATATTTTTACGGATAGTGTGTCTTTAACTTTTTAAATATTGTGTTTTGTCAACAAACATGAAGACAAGCTTAGACAGATACGGAATGGATGAAGAGTTTTGACAGGCAATGCCACCACTATGAATCTCCCTAAAGTAACTACCTCGTGCCTCAGTCAACCTGAATGAATCTTCAATCCAGAAATATCACAATCTGCCTTATTTGTGCATGCAAACCAGCTACAGGAAAGCGATCTGAAGAAGATGCTTTTTTTGAAAATCCAATGTTAAGTGGTCATCATTTAAATATCAACCAGGAGGGGAGCTTTCATATGAGGAAGGGTTAGGACACTCAGATCTCCCTGCTTCTGGCCCCCTCCCTGCAAGGTACTGCCCCTCCATTCATCCCAGCCTCCCTCCTCTAAGCCAGGAAGCTGGGCAGCCAACAGCTCCCATCCCTTGCCCCAAATGCCACAGATTCCTTTCTCCTTAATTCCACTAAGATGTAGTTAGAATTGTTCAAGGTTACGCTAAAACCAGAGAAAACAAAACCTACAAGCTGGTCACCTGCAGGGGACGCTGCCACAGTTCCACAGTTGGGTGTTGCTGACCCCTCCTCAGGCTGTGGTCCACACGCTGTGGGTGGTGGGCTCAGAAACAGGTACAAAGTGCCAGAAGCAAAAGATGGCAGTGGAGGCAATGGCCACACTGGGCCGTCTACAAGCCCTGCTCTTGATGACTCAGAGAAAAGTGCAGTGTGTGGACTTTAAAACAAGTATTTACTTAAGCTAGGGGTGTAAGCTACTTTGGGCAATAGAGGCAGAGTCGGGAATATAAAGGAGCTGAGAAGAGGACCCGTGACTGACAGCTTCCCAAACTCCTTCCATTACTCTTCCATTAGCCACTAAGTACACTCGTTTGCATTTGAATTCTATGACAAAAGAGGAATCTAATAGTAAATGAACTGGAAGGAAAGAATCTAAACAATTTTTTGCAGCATATTCGTAAATTGCCTTCATTTTATATTGTCACCATAGCTTTCTGGGCTGATTGTTTAAAACCAATAAGAAAACAAAAATAAATGAAAATAGAAAATATTTTTTTTGAGGGACAGAGGCATATTTTTGTTTAATGTCACACATGGTACTTTCTATGCAGATCTGTGTACATCAAAAAGCCATAATGTCTTGCCCAGCCAGTGTGGCTCAGTGGTTGATCATCGACCCATGCACTAAGAGGTCGCTGATTCAATTTCCAGTCAGGGCACATGCCCAGATTGTGGGCCAGATCCCCAGTGGGGGACAGGCAGGAGGCAGCCAATCTATGTTCTCTCTCATCGATGTTTCTTTCTCTCTCTCCCTCTCTCTTCCTCTCTCTCTCTAGGGGGAAAAAAAAAAGTCATAATGTCTTAATCATTGCCCTTTCCCTTTAAATCTCCCTCCCCAAAACCATCTCCCAACCATACAGTGAGACTGTGGGTTCTTCATTATTTTGTTCCAGATTTGTTACAACCCAGCTTACTTGCCCTACTTAAAATGCTTCTTGCGGGGTGTTTCTACAAGCTTATCTACAAACGTTCCTCTTAAACTAACAGTATGCCAGTTGAGAATTTAGCATTGGTGACAAAAGACAGTTGAAAATGCAAAACTGAGGTATTGTACTGGGGGGGGGGGGGTGGCTGTATACACCTAACCTGATGGTTTGTTAAAAGCTCTTTGTCACCCTGGCTGGTTTGGCTCAGTGGTTGGAGCGTTGGCCCATGGACCAAAGAGTCGTGGGTTTGATTCCAGTCAAAGGCATGTACCTTGGTTGCAGTTCAGGCCCCCGTATGGGAGGCAACCAATCAATGTGTCTCTCTCACGTCAGTGTTTTTGTTTTGTTTTTCTCTCTCTCTCTCTCTCTCCCACTCTGTCTAAAGATAAATGGGGAAAAAAAAGTATCCTCCAATGAGGATTTTTTTTAAAGCTATTTGTTTCTGATATAATGATATTTTTTGTAATAGATGATGCATTAGAAAGGTATACATTTTGAAATGTATTTATGTATATGTGTGTATATATATATATATTTATTTACATTATATATTGTGTGTATATAAGATTCAGTCCGCTATAACACACTGTTTGTTTTTCACAATCTCAGTGCTGCCCACTGCTCTCAGCCAATGAGCTAACATTATACAGATCCTTCTGACATTCTTGGCCAGTGGTTGTTAGTGTCTCATACTGTGAGTTCTCTCAGCAGTGAGCACACTCTCTTGCTATCCAGAGCTGTGTGTTTTATCGTGTATGTTGTTTACTTTCCTATGTGTACTTTTCTTTCATTTATTTATATTCTGGTGAGCAATTTCTATCCACTCTAGCTGATAAAAATTGTGTAACTCACTCAAGATGTGAAAATGCAAATTTTATGACAACTCCCAGAGTCTTCAAGAGAACATTGGAAAACAGGGTTCCAAGACCCATCAAGGTCTTATCAAGACTTCTCTTATCAAGCCAAAACAGGTTTAACATCTATTATAACAGCAAAGTTGCAAAAGCCTAAAAGCAGACATGCATTCATTCCCGAGCCAGATACAGTACTCAGTCCTGGATCAAAATAGGAATAAGTTCTTCTAGCTCGGGAACTACAAAGAAAAGTAGCTGCATAATTGCCAACTACAATTCTAATTTAGGACACTGCAAGCATGAAATCACCGAAATTTCTCTTGATCAGCTCAGTCTGACTACCAAACCCTCACAATCCACACGTGTTTGCTCTGTGATTGCAACCACACAACTCATGTACGTGATCCTGGGTGATATCTTTTGGGCATGATTTGTACACTGGGCTCACTCACTGAGTTAATCAAAACTTGTGTTTCCTTATTTTCTCGATTTCATTCAACTTGGATTTCAGAGCATGACTTCACTTTAGATATGTGCACATGCTAGCAAACCACCAAATCCAAAGAAGTAAATATCACTTTTCCCCTTTCTAACTGCTTATCTAGCATCTTTCTCTTTTTGCATTAAGTATAATTTATACAGAACATATATAAGTATTAAAAATGCACACAAAAATACTTGATAAAGAACTATTATTATATTACAGCAAAAGAAAAAGAAGGGCAAGGGGCAGGGAAGAGAAGGAGAAGAGGGGAAAATGCTGCTGGGGGAGTCACCACCTCTGCTCTGCTCTTAGGAAATGGTACTGGGTGCTAGGCACATTTGTTATTTAAGCCCTTTGCAATGTCTAAAACATTAATGTGGTCTATTAGATGAAAAGTCATTTCAAATGTAAAATTTCCAATTAGAGGATTTTTTTTTCCTTTTTAATAAAAGTAATAATAAAGAACCTTTATTATAATCGACAAAAGTTTTGTCCCTTTTGATGAAGAAAACAAGACAATAAACACTTTTCATTTGCTTCTAGATGGGAACAGGTCAGCCAACATAGCCTGGCTACTATAAACTTGAGTGGCCTGTTTGTTTAGCCTCTCAAGGTCATTAACAGCTTCCCCTTTGACAAAGCCTTTTCTCTGACCACACCTTGTGGTTCTCCTCTGAAACTGCCAACACTTCTTGAATCTCCCTTCTCCATAGCCGTCCCTGACCCTGCAATATTTCAGTTTCCTTCCAACATCTCTGTCTGCTCCTTCTCAGGTATTCTTCCTGAGATCCCCTTCTTCTACTAGCATCTTAAATCCAGATGCCCCCTGAAAGATAGTGTGTTTATGGCCTGATCATTCACCCCACCCTGTGTTCATATTCTTTACCATGTGTCTTTGAAATTCCTTCCAGTGAAAAGGGGACATGTATTTCCTGATCCTCAGTTTGGGTCCAGCCATGTGACTTGTTTGGACAAATGGAAGCTTAGCGAACATGACATGATCAAATGTTCCCTTGGGTGATTGGCCTTGTTCTCTTGTGCCTCTGCTGGTGCCATGGGAAGAACGTGCTCAGGCTAGCCCACTGCTCCCAGAAGAGTCAACCTGCTAGTGCCAAGAGAAAAATGAGAGACTGGAAGTAGAGGTCAGCTAGGGTCAGCTGACTGCAGGTTGTGGAGAATAACTGATTGCCATCTTGGCCACTGGGTCTTGGGATGGTTTGTTATACAGCACTGTTGGGAGCATGGTTCACTGAGAGACTCCCTGAAATCCTGTTGTCTTCCCTTACCAAATTTGGCTTATTCCTGATAGCCTAGGGGCTAAGCTGATTTATCATCTGATAGTAATAAATGATCATAAGTAAATAAGAATAAATAATACATGACACATAATATGTATACACATACAATAATAAATAATATAATTATTAATAAGCAAAAATAAATGATAGAATAAATAATAGTAAATAAATAAGAGCTACCAATTTTAAAGCTCCTGCTATGTTTCCAGGGTCCTGCTAAGAACTTTACATGTGTTATGTCGTGATCTTTCAGAAAGACAAGATATGATTATGCCCAATTATAAAAGTGTAAACTGAGGTTCAGGGAGGTAAAGTGACTTGCCATGCCCTCAAACTAAGGAAATGGTACCCAGCATTTATACCAGATCTGTCTGTTTTCCACACAGCAGTGCAAACTCTGAACACCACTCATTCCCTGAATTCAACCAAAGCAGCTTTACCTTTATCTCCATTCTATGTTGGCATTTCACATGCATTATTTTCCTTAACCTAAGTGTCGCCCTGCCCCTACACTGCCTTGCTCTCTCAGGTCTTATGAGCTCTCCCCAAAAGCCAACCATAGACTGAGAGGACAATGAAAGAGAGACAACACCTTGAGCAAAAGGCCCTGCCCCCAGACTTGACTCATACCTGCACAACCCCTACCTACCTAACAAGCATGACTGATCTCATAGCAGCCTTAGGTTATGGAAGGATGTTATGGAACTTCAGAAAGGGAAGCCTCTTGGTCCCCAGTATCAGAAGATTCACTCTTTTGGGTTTCCAACAACTTTGTCCACCTCACCACTCCCCCAAGCCAACACAATGCAGCCCCAAGAAGGATACCCTGCACTACGATTTCTCCAGTGGGGGAAAAGAGAGAATGAGGTGGGCATGCTGCCTCCCCAGCATTTCAGGGCTCTGCCCAGGAGACATACTTCTGTCTTGCCTCCTGCAGAACACTGGGGCAATTGGCAAGCTAGACCACCTGGGACAGCTAGGAACCAGAAAATGAGCAACGACAAAAGAAAATCGGGAAAACTCAAATACATGAAAATTAAACCACACATTCTTGAATAACCATTGGTCAAAGAATAAATGCAAAGAGAAATTAGAAAATCTCTCAAGACAAATGAAAATGAAAACACAGCATACCCAAACTTATGAGATACAGCAAAAGCAGTACTAAAAAGGAAGGTTATAGTGATAAATGTCTTCATTTAAAAAGAAGAAAAATCTCAAATAAACAACCTAACTTTACACCTCAAGAAAGCGGAAAAAGAAGAACAAAATAAGCCCAAAGTTATCAGAAGAAAGGATAATAAAGATTAGAGCAAAAATATTAAAAATGAAATAGAAATTAGAAAAACAATAGAAAATTTTGATAAAACTAGAAGATTTTTTAAAACATAAACAAAATCAACAAATCCTTAGCTAGACTAAGAAAAAAAAGAAAGAGAAAGAAGGCTCAAGTAAATAAAATCCAAAAGGAAAGAAGAGACATTATAACTGATGCCACAGAACTAAAAAAGATTGTAAGAGACTGCTATGAACAATTATGCGAAGATAAATTAAACAACTTAGAAGAAATGGATATATTCTTAGAAACATACAACTTACCAAGACTGAATCAAGAAGAATAAGCCTAAACAGACCAATAACAAATAAGACTAATTCTACCGGTGAATTCTACCATACATAAGTGCATTGCTTTCCTATTGGTACTATAATAAATTACTGCCAATTTAGGAGCTTACAACAACACAAATTTATCTAATGGTTTTGAAGGTCAAAAGTCTAAAGTGAGTCTTACAGGATGTAATGGATTGATTGAATTATGTCCCCATAAAAAGAAATGTTGAAGTCCTAACTCCCAGTAACTTAGAATGTGATCATATTTGGAAATGGGGTCTTTATAGAGGTAATCAAATTGGAATGAGTCATTAGGGTAGACCCTAATCAATATGATTATGTCCTCATAAAAAGGGGAAGTGTAGATATAGACAGATATGCACCAAAAAAAGACCATGTGATGACACATCGGAAGAAGGTGGCCATGTGACGGAAAGGATGCAACTACAACCCAAGGAATGCCGTGAATTGCTGACAAACACCAGCAGCTGGGAGAGGCAAGGAAGGATTCTCTCCTGAAGCTGTCAGTGAGAGCACGGCCTGGCTCACACCCTAATTCTCTACTTCCAGCCTCCAGAACTGTGAAACAATACCTTTCTGTTGTTTTAAGTCACCCAGTTTGTTAAGTTTTGTTATAGCAGCTCTAGGAAACCAATACATGGGGCTCAAATTATGGTGTCAGTACTGCTGCATTTCTTCTGCAGAGAATTCATCTCTTTCCTTTTCCAGCTTCTAGAGGCTTCCTGCATTCCTTGGCTCATGGCCACATCACTCAGACCTCTGCTTTCGTTATCACATCTCTTTCTCTTACTCTCCTGCCTCCCTCTTACAAGGACTCTGTGATTACTTTGGATCTATCTGGATAACCCAGGATCCTTAACTTGAAATCACTTCTGCAAAATTCTTTTGCCATATTTCTAGTTCTAGTAACATACTTACTGATTCTGGGGATTAGAAAATGAACATATGGGACCATCACTCTGCCTACCACAGGAGGTGATCCCAGGAAGCAGGAATGGAAGAGAGGGTAGTGAGACAGGAAGAAAGAAAGCCAATAGAAGAGTGTATCAGCAAAGCCATAACTGGAAGCAACAGGGCATCAACTCTGCCAGGATCTCCTCATTCACCTACCAAATGCCCCCAGAGTTGCCTATCTAAATAATGGACATCTGGAGCACTTATTCCTGGCCTCTTCCCCTGTTTGATTGAAGGCTGTAAGGAAGCACTGGCTTCCTCTCATTTCCAGGCTGTGTCCTCATGCTGGCTGAGCAGATTGCCATGACATCAGAAAGAGCCCAGGTCATGGGCTTAAGGTGGGACTTTTTTTTAGCTTATCCAGAACTATTCACTGAAACTACAGATGGAATCAGAGATGGACCAAGGGAATGGGATGCAGGACAAAATAGTGATCTACTATAAAGTCAGTGCTTAATACTGCTTGCCAAAAATCCATATACTATCCAGCACACATATCCCTGGCAACTGCTTTGAATTTGAGATTAAATTTTAAGTAACAGTCCTAGGTTATTTCTAATTGGCTATCCCAAAACTATGTGATTCTGTTCAAAAATTAGGCTTATAGAGTTGTTACCTAACATGACTGTCTTGTTGAAGGCACAAGGCAAGTCTTGCCAAGTGGCTAGGGGACAAGATTGCTCTTAAGAGGATGGATATTACCTGATGAAGGAGCAAACAGGTCAGAAAACAGGGTTTTCTATGACAGGGAAAGGGTCAAAGGAAGGAACAGTGGCTCTCAGACACTGGCAAATGGAAAGGAATTTGGCAGGTAGACCAGAAGGTCGTTCTAATGAAAATTACATGGTGGTGAGAAGTGCATTTCACTTCATACAAAATCCTGGCTTATTGACACTCTGTAAGGAATTCAGTCTAAGCAAAACTAAGTTTCAAATCCAGATTCCCTAAGTACAAGTCCCATCCTCTTTTCCCTATTTCAGAATGAGTCTTTTCACCTGCCAGTGAGAGCTCAGAGGAGAATGCTTAGGTTTTTCAAAGATAAGTAGGCAGTGTCCAGCCTTCTACTGTCTGCTATTGGCAGGGGAAGGGAAGAGCAGGTTTCCAGCTGTTCCAAGGGTCCTGCAAGGAGGGGAAGGCCCCTAAGGGAGATTCAGGCACCCAGTGACCAGGAGTAGAGCATGGACAGATGAGCCAAAGAAGTGCTAGATTATTCTGGGGGCTTAACGTTGCCAGGTATCATGCCCTTGCCGCAGGTCCTCTCTGATGCAGGGTCCTGGTGAATGAGCTCTCTAAGATGCCACTGGACTGGTCAATCCATTCTCCACAGAGAGAGCCTCTCTGTCTCCCTCCTCCAGGTTTGGTGACAATCTGTGGAGGTTGTTCCACTCAGAAGCTGTGATCCTCTTTTCTCCCAACTCCACCCAAAAAATCCACAGCTATTTATGATTCTGGGTGTGTCCAGAACAGAAGCTCCTGAACTTTTTGCTTATACCTTGGATGTTTTGACAACCTCTTCTGCCAGCTAGTTTATCACAGAGTTTCACTGCACTGTTTGCTCCCATATTGCTTAACAACTTCCCTCTCACCAAAACCTTGGGTGTTTTGAATGAGTCATGAAGCCAAAGCATTCAAATCAAACACTGCAGCAGCTTCTCCACTCAGCCCTTCCTCTCTGCTGAGTTCTCTTAGTGCTGTTTCCATGACTTCCCTTCTTGTATTTCCAGAGAAGCATTAACTCATCTTTTGGTGCAAATTGAATATTCCCAGTCTCCAGTGGTGAGCAGGACTTTCTATTTCATACAAAATCCTGGTTTATCGAAATTTTGTAAAGGATTCTTTTTCAGTCTAAGAAGAGTTGTTGTGCCCCATCAATTTCTCTCCAGCCATTAGCACTTGTTCAGTCTTATAGAAACAAATTGAAAGAAAATATCCTTCCCCAAGATGTCTGTTGTTCTTAAGCAGAATGGAAGGTAGTTTTGGACCACACCACTCTGTGTCAAGATCATCTTACGGATGACTCTTATCATCCATCTTCCAATTCAGATGTCACTTCCCTCAGAGCCCTTCCCTGACCACCAATGTAACCACCCAGTCACTCCTTATCACATTGCCCTGTTTCAGTTTCTTCATAACATCCATCAAGTTCTGAAATTGAACCCATGTGTTACTTAGTGAGGTTTTTGGTTGTTTGTTTTTGTTTTGTCATTCTCTATCTTGCATGGAACACAAATTCCATGAGAACAGAGACCCTGGCTCTTATCACTAGTTGCGGGAGTCACCGAAACTGGTCCCAAATTTCCAGTTTCCTTCCTTTCCCATGTGTAGGCATACATATCTCCAGCTGAAGTTTGGTATAGCCAGGTAATTTATTTTAACCAACGAAATGTGAACCACAGTACTCAATGTCACTTCCAGGAGGAAGATTTATGAATTAGTGTGCAACTTTTCACATAAAGATGAAATGGTTATAGAAGCATGTGTCAAAATGGGACCTCCATCAGCCTAGGTTACTGGCTGACAACGATAAACATATCTCTCTGCTGACTCTCACTGGACTTGTAGTGTGATTGAGAAATAAACCTTTGCTGTTTTTGGTTTTGAACAAAAATCTATTTTGTTCATCAGCTTATTTTGTTCTTTATATTCCACTAATAAGTGAGATCATGTGATACTTGTCTTTCTCTGACTGGATTATTTCATTTAGCATAATACTCTCCAGGCCCTATTGTCTAGTATGATGTAGAGGAAAGAACAAAGGATTTTCATCCAGACACTCCTGGGTTAGAATCCTAGCCCTGTGATTATTAGTTACATGACTTGTGCAAGTTATTCAAACTTGCTGTGCCTCAGTTTCCTCAACTGCAAAGGGAGGAAAAGTATACCTGATGCCTCACACTGCTGCTGAGACAGTTTCATATACAGTAGCTCTCCCTTATCCACAGGGGATATGTTCCAAGACCCCCAGTGGATACCTAAAACCGCAGATAGTTCTACAACCTATATATACATATCGTTTTCTCCTATACATTCATACCTACCATAAAGTTTAATTTGTAAATTAAGCACAGTGAGAGATTAACAATAATAACTAATAATAAAAAAGAACAATTGAAACAATATAATAAAAATTATGTGAATGTGTTCTCTCTCTCTAAATACCTTGTACTGCACATACAGCATGGATACACAGGGCACAGGGATGATTCACGTCCCCGGGTGGAATAGAGTGAGATGGTGAGAGATTCCATCATGCTACTTAGAGCATCACACAATTTAAAATGTATAAATTGTTTATTTCTGGAATTTTCCATTTAATATTTTTGGAGCACAGTTGATCATAGGTAACTGAAACAGCAGAAAGAGAACCATGTTAAGGGGGGATTTCTGTATATAAAATTCTCTCATAAGTCTTAACATAAGGCAGACACTCTCTAAACATCAACTGCCATTTCCCCCTCCTCACCCCTCAGCTTCCCATCCCTTTTACACCAAGAGAGTTTGCCATATACAATCGAAAACTGCCTTTTCTCAGCTATATACTTCTGAGAAGTAAGGAGCTATGGCTGTTCTCTAGAGGAATAAAAGCTTTGGCCCTCTCTGAAAGATTGGAGACCATTAGTACATCATATACTATAGTTATACACAGTCAAGGCATTCTGTAATTACCATTATCATCATAGCTAACATTTTCTGAGAGTTGGTGACAAGAATTGTTTTAAAGTATCCTATACCTAACTTTTCACTTAATACTCACACCAACCCTATGAGATCTGTATTATTATTATTTCCATTTTACAGATGAGAAATTAAAATTTAAAAGTCATACAGCTAGAGTCAGGTGGAAAGGTAATCTGACTCCAGAGCCCTACTCCCAATGACTATGCTAAACCTGGTGTACCTGCAACATCCTAGAGACCAGGGGAGATGTCTCTTTAGTGAGTCACAGAAACGTTAAGATCTGGATCAAGTAACTAGCTTGGGCCTGCGATGTCTAGCTACTCCATAACTCTGCCACTGGCCACAAACAAAGCATTGAAGTGTCTTTCACATTTGTCCAGAAAATCAAATAAGGTGGAACATAAGCACATCTTCTGAGAATCAGAAAAATAAGTTAGAGGAGAAAGAAAACACTGGGTTGGAGCTTGAACTCAGTCTTCTGGGGCTAGACTGTAGTTATCTTAGAATTTAGAAAACTATACCTTTGAACTTGGGTTCTGTTACATAATTCATATTTTCCAAGATAATGTCTTCTTGTCTTTTGTTCTTTAATAAAGTTTGTTTAAAAAATGTTGACCTGTCTTGGCTACAGCGGGAACCAGCCAGACCTTGAAAGAGGGAATATGATTCCGTGCAGGCTGAGTGTGGTGGTGGCAGTAGGAGCAGGAATGGGAGAAGCGAAGGTGGGGAGCAAACATCGGCTGCCCATACGCCACTACTTTTCTGGGAAGAACCTTTCCGAAGTCCTTCTCAAC
Source organism: Tadarida brasiliensis (assembly GCA_030848825.1). NCBI lineage: Eukaryota > Metazoa > Chordata > Mammalia > Chiroptera > Molossidae > Tadarida > Tadarida brasiliensis. The sequence continues at coordinate 37,796,892 of CM061269.1, forward strand.
AGAAACTGAGGCCCAATGGGTGACGATGGGAGATGGCTTATTTGAACAAGGGGTTGTTTCCTTATAACCTGTTGCAGTTCATGGACATTCTCCTCTTAGTGGATCTGTTCAATGATGCTCTCCATAAGCCCATGTCATTTCTGGCTAATGCTTGTACCAGCAGCATCTAAAGTTTGTTGGTAACATAGGTATGAAAATAACCACTGGCCAGCAGCTCTACCCAAGTAACACAATGCTGACAAGTAAAAACGACATCTGGTTTCCTTTAGTGGATTTCCAAAGTGCTTCCCTGAAAGATTGAGTAATTAGGTAAAAAATTGTAAAGGCTATAAACCAATATCGATTTAAGACTGTACTAAAGAATAAAAAGAATTTATTTGAGCAAAAGGAGCTGCAGCCCGGGAGACACAGATTTGGGGGGCAACCTAAATTGTGTTCCTCTGAGACAAAAGGGAGGCGACCTTTTCTAGTGAAAGTTCCCCCCAGGCTCCCAGTTAGGTCCATTTTATGTAAATGAAATATCCAAATGTATACATTTTTTATTGGTCCAAATCACACAGTCCTGATTGGTCAGCATTGTGCCCCCTGATTGGTTGTTATGGAGAGTTCTGACTGGATGGGGCATGTCTCCATCCATTGGTCAGAAAACAAAACCAGAAACTCCCTTCTCACGTTGACTCTGAGGGCATAAACAAGCATGGCATAGTGGAGGGAGCCGAGAGTTCAGTCTGAGGTTCTTCTCCGTGTACAGGGTACCGAAGAGTTCCTGTCAGCAAATGGCCGCCAAACTTATTATTTATAAAATTTGGGCCCTGGATTGACCACGGGGTGTCCATCTTAGCAGGTAAATTCTGGGCTTCATATCAAATGAATCTTTTTCTCAGAGTCCACAAGGCTATCTAATTATTTCAGTGGTATGCATTTCGGGGTTACTCCACCATGAATTACAAACCCTTCAAAGACTAAGGACAGGAAGCATAAAGACTCATAGACACACTCTAACACATAGCCCAAGAAACAATGACCTTTCTGTAGTTCCTTTGGTGACACCTTGAATCACTCCCTGACTTCACATTCTCTCAGCAAATTATGACCATGGGCTGCACTGTGGGCTCTTACATATATTTGCCAGGAGTCATGCAAATTCTCCCTTGCTAGCTGTTTGCACTGTTTTTGGTGTGAACCCTATTGTAAATTAAAGATGGCCACACATTCTTTACTCTTCTTGCCACTGAGAGATGGAGTCCAATTCTCCTCCCTTTAAATCTGGGCTGATCCTAATGACTTGTTTGACAAACAGGATGTGGTGAAAGTTATGTTCTGGGAACTGAGACTAGATTATAAAATGTTTTGCAATCTCCACCCAGATGTCTTGGAATAAACTCTCGGGAGCCCTATGCCACCATGCAAAAATGGCTGACTACCCTGAAGCTGCCTTGCTAAAAAGACCATTGAACCCTGCCTTCTAGGCATGAATGCCAGGGTGAGTGACTTGTGAGTGAAGCTTTCTTGGAGCCTCCAGACCAGCCCATCACCAGCTGAATACCACCAAGTAACCTCATTAGACTGGGACATGGAAGTGAAGAATCACTTGGCCATACCCTGCCTTAATTCCTGACCCACAGAATCATGCAGTATGTCATAAAATAGTTGCCACTTAAGCTATTAAGTTTGGGATGGTTCATTACATAGCAATAAATAACCAGAGAAGCTATCTAACCACTATACATTTCTAGAAATGAGTAGATTTCATTTTATTTTATTTTTATTTGAACTGTTGTTTCCCCACACTCAGCGTCATTCTTACCTACCAATACCTTTCCGTGAGTCAAAGATCAATCTAACTAAGGTTTCTGGAATAAGTGTATTTTAATCCACCTCTTCCTCTAGGTAGAGTCTTCATTTTATAGTGAATAAATTACTTCAGGTATCAAAAAAAATTCTGATTTAATTTGCCAATTTTTTATATATTTTAGAGATGATTGATGTATAAATGTTATGGGTTTAATATTTCTAGTACAATCTTTACAATGACTTACTACAAATAAAAATGTGGCTTCTATATATGTTCCACTTCACTCATATTATTTGGGACCATATGAAATCCAAGTCTGATGGCTGACCACAATACAATAAAGTTAGAAATTAATAACCAAAATATAGCACATGTGGCCAAAGTAATATCTGCTTTGGGGAATTTAATAAGATTTCCCTTGGGCCTAATATTTAGACCACTACTCAGCACATTGTAAGAACACAATAAATGTTAGTTACTATTGGTATTAAAGACATATATAATTTTCAAGCCCAGTTTTAGCTCAGCAGGAGATAACTACTGCCACTCCACTGAGTTCAAAATCTCATAGACAAAATATCAAGTAATGTGATGTTTCCTAAGTCTGTGCACACTCATCAAAAAATGGGTAACATGCCCTGGACAGTTTTGCTCAGTGGTTAGAACATTGGCCTGCAGATCAAAGAGTCACCAGTTCAATTCCTGGTCAAGGGCATGTACCTGGGTTGCAGGTTTGATCCCTGGCCCTGGTCAGGGTCATGCAGGAGGCAACTAATCTATGTGTCTCTCCCACATCGATGTTTCTCTCCCTCTCCCCTCCCCCCTCCCACTCCATCTAAAAATCAATGGAAAAGTATCCTCGGGTGAGGATTAGAAAAAAAAAATGGGTAACATTTCTGCTAGACATTTTGAAATATTATAAATAGTATGGGTATCTCCTTATAAGCCCCAACTAGGAGTCACTAGTGTAGACTCAGTCCTTTATTTACAAATGAGGAAAGAAAGCAAGTTCCAAAGAGGAGTTATCAATTTGCCCTGGACCACACTGCTGAACCCAGAGCCCATGACTCAACTTTCTGTCCAGGACTCTGTCCATTCATGCTACCTCTCGTGAAACAACCAGAATGAGGCTATTGTTTAGAAAACAGGGAAGAGGGATCTGTTCCTCCTGAACTCTGCTGTTTTGTCTTAGAGATGATGGCAGATATCAAAATAGACTTTGGACTTGACTTTTACAATGTATCGAGATCTAGAATTCGGGATATATAACTTAGGAGCTACAGGAACCCTCTACAGGATTTCTTCCAGCTGTGCCCTTAGACATCCAGAAAACACTTGCAGCCTGGGTCTCCTATGAACACCTTCTATTTCAGGAAAAGGAAATATCAACTGGCATCTTATATAGGTCATCTCTGAGGCCCCAGATTTAGGCACCATAGCAGTGTATTTCCATCCTCTATTTACACACAGTGCCCTAAAGCGTCAAGATTTATAATCGTGTTATTGTGCACTCAAATGATATATGCCCAGACTTGTGGCGAGGTTTTTCTCCCTAAATCATCCCTCAGATAAAAGACACTATTATAGTCTTTTATTCTAGTCCTTATAAACTCTCCCATATTAAATATATATATATCTAATGAGATACCACATCACTGCCTAATAGAAAGGCTAAAATAGAAAAGAATGATAACACTACTTGTTGGTGAGAATGTGGAGAAACTAGACCTCTCATACATTGTTGGTGGGGATGTAAAATGGTGTAACTACATTTAGAAAACAATTTGGTATGTTCTTATGAGGTTAAACAGGTCCCTACCATATAGTCCAACCATGCCACTCTTAAGTGTTTTCTCAGGAAAAAATTTTTAAATATATGGTGACATGAGGACTTTTACAGGGATTGTCAAAACAGCATTATTCATAACCCCCCAAATTGGAAACAATGCAAACATCCATTAAAAAACTAAATAGATAAACACATTTCAGTTGATCCATATCATGTGTACTGTTAAGTGCTGATAGACACAGCATGTACTAGACTTCAAAATCACCGTGTTGAGAGGGAGAAGCCAGACACTAAGAAAACATTCTATAGGATCCCATTTGTGTTATTCTAGAAAAGTAAAAGCTAATGTGTAGTGGCAGAAAGCAAACAGGGACCCAGAATGGATGGATTGACCATAAAAGGGATGGAGGCCCCAACCAGTGTGGCTCAGTGGACTGAGCATCGTCCCATGGACTGAGAGGTCTCGGTTCGATTCCCGGTCAGGGCACATGCCTGTGTTGCAGGCTCAGTCCCCAGTAGGGGGCGTGCAGGAGGCAGCCGATTGATGTTTCTTTCTCTCATGGATGTTTCTATCTCTCTCTCCCTTCCTCTCTCTCTAAAAAAAAAAAAAAAAAAAAAAAATCAATAAAATCATAAAATAAATAAAAGGGATGGAGGGAACTTCTGGGGATGATAAAATGTTTCTATTTCTTGATTGTGTCAGTGGCTATATTATATAGTGTACACATTTGTCAAAGCTCACCAAATTGTACACTTAAAATGTTTGCACTTTATTTTATAGAAAGCATACCTCAATAAAGGTAATTTTAAAAATGCTATAAGGGACCATGTTGTAGTGATCATAAATATATACCATAAAGATTAATAGAAAAACGTTTTAATGTTATGAAAAAGTGCTTTTGGTTTAGGATAAAAATTACCTCTGGTAACATTATAGATGAATTCCAAAAGTTCTTTCACTGAATAACTTTAATACAAATGACTATACTGTATTATAAAAAAAAAAACAAAACTGTTAGTGAACCCACAAAAATGGCTATGTTAAGAACAAAAGCATTAATGTAAAGACCTTGAATAAACATAAATGGGAAAATGTTTCTAAATTAATATACAATTCTTAACATGTGATGTAAAAATTTCATTGAATTAGTCAGAATCATAGCAGAAAACAGAAACTACTTGCATACTTAAACCAGAGGCCCTTTGATACTGGGATCTGATTACACAGTGAAGTAAGACCAGGCCGAAGGAGACGATGAGGCAGAAAGAACGTGGACGTACAACACGGAGTTGAATTGTTCGCTTTTTCCCTGTCGCTGAATAACATCACTAGGCCCACAGAGTGGCCTCAGCCCTTAGACTGGGAACAGAAAAACAATTATTCTAATGGCCTTGTTCATAGCATGTTACCACCCCCAACCCACAGAAAGAGGAGGAATCCAAAGATAAACGTGGGGACTGCAGGGGCCCAAGGCCAGAGTAGACGGTCATGCCTCGTGGCGACTGCCGCCCTCTGTCCTCAGCCTCTCCCATCCGCACTCCACGCCCCAGGTCTCCTGATTTTCAAAGACTGAACAGAGTTGAACTCCAGAAACCAGCTGTACCTCGGTACACACAGGCTGGCTGTCACCAGAACTGGAGCCTAGGGGTGTGGTTCAAGCGGTCGATAGCAACTTAAAAAGAGGAGATTGCATATAGAACTTCAGATTTCCAACTTCGTCCGTCCACCAATTCAGAAGATCTGGAAAGACACAGCCACAGTCTGCGGGGCTGAGAAGCATCCGCCCCTTTCACACAGGGAATGCCTTCCTTTGCCTCTCTCCCCATCACTCTCAACTGCTGCCTTCCTCCTGCTTTGTACCATCATATGACCTTTGCCCCCTCTCCCGGCCCCTGGATTTCCCCTGCTGCATGGCTTTGGACATCCTCTATAACCGGAAATTTTGAGGAGGACAGGTGAGGAATGTATGGATTGCTCTGTTACTGGCAGAATGAGCTCTTAGCAAACATCTAAATGGTGGATGCCAGCCTGTCCGTCCTTCCACCCATCCCTTCCCAGCAGTTAACACTGCTCACTTTCTAGCCAACAGCGAGTGAGGGGTAGAGCTGGCATCAAAGCCCTGTGATGATCTGACCACGAGGGGCTGCTCTGGGCTCATAACGAAAAGCCCAGTGTGAGACAACGTCCTGCTGACCAGGGGCCTGCCCAAGCCGCTCTTCGCCCACTCCTTCGGTGCTGCTGGACGTGGCTTGCAGAAGTGTGGCGGGGGACCTGGCCAATCTCATAATGCTGCTGAGAAGAACATTTAAGAAACATTTTATGAAATCTTCTAAATATATATAGCACTGCAAAATAACTAAAAATGATTCCTAATGCCAGCATGTAAGGTCCATTGTTTGTTTGTTTGTGGATGTTGAATACACATGCTTTCTGAGACTAAGGAAACAAATGAGTGGAGTACCCTTGCTAATGTTGCATGCTTAGCATTTCATGTCCCTCTTATCATCAGAGCGTAAGTGGGGATCTGAGTGGCTCTCATATACCTTCCAGAGGGGTTGTTATGGGGTCACATGGACCCATACATGTCTGATAGATTTACATCAAACACCTCTTGTGGGAAAATTACATTAACTAAAATGAGGTGAATTAGGTCCTGGTTTAAACATTACCTACTAAACAAAATCTATTACACTGTCAAAGACACTGAATTGTTTAATTCAACATTTAAAATGCGAGGCATTAATGTTGATGGAAGAGTTACGCACATTGTACATTTATCACCCTAAAGACAGAGATAGGAGAATGTCTAAACCATTAGCCACATAATAGCTTCAAATGTTTTATTCTGATAACCTTAAATTGGTTAAATTATGAAAGTACAACTAAGAATAATTCTCCCTGCGGTTGTCAACTAGGTGCAGAAACCCTAAGAAGCAGAGAGTGTGGCTCAGTAATTATCAGCGTACAGCCTGAATCGCTCTACATAGTGATGGATGCACCAGTATTGTCCTTCTAATAATGTGTCATAAAATATCAAGGAAAATTTGTAGCAATGAGCCAAAAATTTTTTTTAAGGTCCTAATCCAAACTTCTGCCCATCTAAAGCAGGAAGTGAAGATGCTCCACAAATGATTTTTTTTTTTGCTTATATTAACATGAATGGCATTAAACTCTTTACTTATTTTCTAAGTCACTTACGAAAGTATTCTGTAAACCCTAGATTTTAAAATGATTTCGCATCTGTAAATTCCAGTAAATAAGCCAGGATTGTTAAATTGATCAAAGCTAGTCTATTCCCAACATACATTTCTTTGGATCATTACTTCCAAAGCTCTCCCTTCAAGGTCTATCATGCTTATCATTCTTTTATTCCATAGCAACTACTCCAGGTCAAATTCAAAGAGTGGCCATTCAGTCATCCTTGCTGAGTGAATGAATACATGAATGAATGGCCGACCTCACGAAGTCCTGAACAAGATCCAGCAGTTCCACCAACTTCCCAGACTTTCTCTGTTTACATTTCTCCTGCAGACTGACTGAGTTAATCTTGCCCCAAACATCACTTTCCATGCATCAGCCTCTTGCCCAAGCACTAGCAGCTCTAAGGCAATTGAGTTAACAATGAGACCTTGACTCACTCAGTTCCAGCTGGCTGGACTTGGCCCCTTTGCTCACACTGGTCCCCTTCCTGGGAACAAGCTGCCTGCTAAGTTTCTGAAAGATCGTGGGGCTTCCCAACATCTCAGAACACAAATGCAGCTTGGACCACCCCCAGGACACCAGCCCCTCGTTCCAAAGGCCAACAGTGAGGTCGTGAAACAGACCAATGGCAACATGCTGACATGTGACTGAGGCAGATGCATCGATGTGCTCTGAGGATTTGTTAGGGAAAAATATTTATCCAAGTGCTTCTCAAACTTTCATAAGCACCAGAATTGCCTGGAGGTCTGGGAATCTGCATTTCTAACAAGCTCCCAGGCAGCACTGCCCATGGAGCACACTTTGGGTACCAGGATTCCAGAGAAGAGTTGCCAAACTTGGCTGCACGTTGGAATTACCTGGAGCATTTTACCAAAACTGATGCCTGAGACCAGTGCCAAGGATTCTGATTTAGCTGGTCCTGGGTGCGGCCCGGGCATGAAGATTTTTAAAGTTCCTCTGAAAATTCTAGTGTGCAACCAAAGTCGAGAACCACAGCCTTAGACCAGTGCTTCTCAAACATTGTTGAAATTTTTTTTCCCCCTTGAGGAAACTTTTGAGACATTTTCTCCTAAATATCCCTCATAAAATTTTAATATCACAGATATACTATGTATCAGTTTATGCATTGTTATGCATACCTGTGTTTATAAATAAATATAGGATTCTTTGTTTCCCAAGAATCAATTGTCACACGTGAGGGGTGGTCTCACACCCACTGAGAATGTATGCTTGAGACTACACCTGAAGGCCTGGCTTTGTCCAAGTATCCACATGTCAGTCTCCAACATGCATTTCCAAGCAGAGGCTGTAGATAGATACAAAGGGCCAGGCTGGACAGAGACCACAGGAAGGTGATCAGACCCATGCCCCGCCCCCCTTCCTCAGCCATGGCTGGCTTCGTGGACTGCAATTCCTTCGTGCTTTCTGTCTGCTCATTACCCTAAAGCCACAGAGGACAGTGAATGTCCTGCCTAATTCAAAGAAGTAAGCTCTGTAAGCTCTGGTGCTTGCCAGTAGGATTGCCCCTGCTTGTGCTCCCAGGCCCCGCCTCCCTCTATACTGCCTGAGAGCAACCAACATCCGCCTGGAAACCAACGGGCTCTGCATCACTGTGCTAAGTAAACTGCTTACAGGACTTTTTACTGTGTGTGCTAATTCCTAACACTCACTTGGGTTGCACCATAGTGAGTGTAAATTGTGTAGGAGGTGGGGTTGCGGCTATCAAGGTGAACCGTCGGAGCATTCTAAAGTAGAGAAAGGTGGGCCCTAGGCCGGGGGCGGAGTCCTGGCTAGGGAAAGGCCCAGGGAAATGTGCTAACAAAGGGGGAGGAATGGGTTCCAGACGGGGGAGGAAGAAGAAACTGACGTGATGGAGTGTCTACTTGGTGCCAGGGGCTATGAACATTATTTCCTTTCATGCTCCATGGTGAGCCTAAGAGGTGAGTGCCATGCTCCCATCGTACAGACCAGAGCCCTGAGACTCCGAACTTCCCAAGGTCTACCCCTCGCAAGCGGGTGGGAGGGGGAAGCCTGCCTTCAAATCCTTGTCTGTCTGGCTCCAGTTCAGTGCTATTTCTGGTCTGTCATGCTGCCCTCCCAGCCTCATGATAAAAACACAACAATAAGCCACTGGAATCACCAAGGGGGCCCTCCGCACTTTAAACCAGGAGGATCAGGGTGCCTTTGCCACGACAGCAGGAACTCAGGGTCTGGCAGCAGCTCCAGAACACGAACCAGAGGCTGAGGTGAACATTCAAAGTCGGCAAGGGGCATCTGCAGCCTCCACAGAGCATGGATTCAAGGGTCTGACCCCCAGGGAGGCACCAGAGTCACAGAACCAAGGCACAGACAGAGGGTGGAGAGTGACAAGGAGGCTGACCCACATCTAGCCTAAACTAGTAGGAAACGGAGGCCCCAGTCGCCTGAGGACACAGACACCAGAAACTGTGGGGGAGGGGGAGGTAAGGTGGTGATGGTGGTAAGAATTCCAAGAAGTGGGAAAGGACTGGGACATGGATGGCCCCAGAAGAAAAGTCACTTACTTGCCTCCCAAAGTTAGGGCTCTGGACCAACAATTCCTGCTCTGCCTGGGCCCTTTGGCCTGCAATGCAGGGAGTAGAGGGAAGAAAACCAAGAACTGAGCAAACCCCTGGGAGTCTAGAAAATGAGAGTCACGCCCTGGCAGGTTTGGCTCAGCGGTTAGAGCATCGGCCCGCGGTCCAGAGAGACCCGGGTTTGGTTCCTGCTAAGGGCACGTACCTCGGTTGCAGTTTGTCCCCGGCCCCAGTTGGGGTCATGTGGGTGGCAGCCAGTCGATGTGTCTCTCTCACATCAATGTTTCTCTCTCTCTCTTCCTCCCTCTCTCCCTCCTGCTCCATCTCAGAATAAATGCAAAAATGTCCTTGGGTGAGGATAAAATAAAAAAAAGAACTACCATGTAAAAGTTATCTCTGAAGAATTGGTTCAGATTATTGCCATCGTATTTTTAAATGGCTAGACAGACTAAGAGCAGATGTATTTCCAATGCCTCCCAGAGCCAGGTGAATGGCACCTGCGGACCAGGTGGGACCAGCCCTGTTGACAGGAACAAGGGAGAAAGCTTGTGTCCCGTCCTCACCTTGCTACACTGATCATGTTCCTAAATTCCTTTAGCTCCACAAACTAACCAGCTGATTTCCACTCAGCCTGTTTACTAAAATATTGAATAAGAATTGGCAGTGGCGGGTAATGCTGGCCTGGCAGGAGGGTCCCCAAATGGTGTTTTGACAAGAACAGTTCGAGGGGCCCCTCTGAACTGGCATCACTGAGTTTGCATTCCCAGGAGTCACGAAGCAGAAATAGTTTGATTACTCGCTGAGTATTTACCCAAACACAATTCTGCTTGATAGGCAGATTTCTTTCAAGAGGCAAACTTTCCTTTGAATCCCTCCCTGAAGCTGACGGGAGCCTATCTGCACATTCTGTTGGACAATCTGCCAGCAGAGACCGCCTCTGTTTGGCGTGAGGAATGTCATGCAGTCAGATCGAATCTGGGGGCGCTGCTCACCGAGAGCCTGTGTCCCGGCAACCAAGATCAAGATCAACGATGTCCGGGCAGATCGAGATAGTAGCGAGCATCTAGAGTATTTCCTAAAGAGAGAGAGGAAGGGAGGGTGGGAAGAACGAAAGAAATCAGAAGGAAGTCCAACACATTCTTACTAGTCTGAACCAGCAGACATTCCTCAGATTCACCACTCCATAAATCCACTGAGTAATTGTGCAAATTCCTTGGATAGCTGTCAGATATTCTTCACCTCCCCTCACTCCCATCTCTTACAGAAAAGATCTTGAAGTTAAAAGTGCAGTATAGAACACTACCATTTTCTGTAAAAGAGTTGGGCATAAATTTGTATAGTACTTGCTTGTGTTTCCATGGATACCCATGTAACCAATCTGCAAGTGCACACAAGTAACAGTAACAGTGGTTACCCTGGGGTGGGATGCAGGGCAACTAGGTGTGGGGTGGGGTGAGACAGGAGTGGAAGGGAGAGTCTTCCTTGGGTACCTTTTTATACCTTTTGATATTTGAAACATATGAACTTGTTGCCTATCTAAAACATGAAATGACAAAATAATGGGAATGTGAAAAAACAAAGTATTTAAATGGCAGCCCACAGAAGCCCCATGCTAACATCAGATTGGGAAAGAAGGAGGGAGAAGGGGGACCCACCCAGCACTCCCGCCTTCCCTCCACTCTTACCCCTGCCTTTCCCCTTCCCTTCCAATCACACCTGGGGTTTGATCCTGCAAACTGCTGAGACCTCTCAGGGCTCAGCGGAGGAGAGAATGTGACCACCACCTGGTCTTTGAAGGAATAACAGGAAAGCCCCAAACCTGAAACTTAAACGTTTCGATCAGAGATCAGGACGAGAAGCACTTGGCAGGGAGACGTGCGGGAAGATGTGTGGAATGCAGCGGTGAAGAGGGCTGCTCTCCTCCAGAAACAAAGGCGCTGCTTCTCCGAGAGCCTGGGTTTCCTCTTCTGTGGAGCTGGCACGGTGAACAGCCAAAGATGGGGTGCAGAGACAGCCTCCTGCACAGAGCCTGGAGGAGGGACGGAGCTCAGGGTGTCTGCAGCCCTTGGCCTGCAACTGCACCCTGTGACCACTGCTCAAAGCTGCCTTCGATTCTGAGCAGCACCAAGGCATGGAGGGAAAGAACCACGGCCACAAGACAAGACTGCAGCTAACTCCGACAGTCTGAGACCATGAGCCCTGCTCTTCAGAGGCAGCGCAATGAGAGTGAAAACACCTGACTTTGAAACCAAAAGCACAGGTTTCACTCCCAACTCCTTCTACTGAGCCTTCGGACAAACTGCCTAATCTCCCTGGCCCCCAGTTTCTTCATCCGCTTTTGGATGACCCCAGGTTCAACTTCACAGGATTGTATGTGTGTGATACAGCACCTCCTTGGCACCCCCAAAAGGGAACTGTTCATTGAAGTGAGAACCTAGAAGTGATGGTAACAGACCAGGATCCAGATGAGAAATTTCTCTCACCCAATATTTTGTCATTGTCACTCTTATTAATTTTGCATTTAGTTCTTTGCCTTAACAGGAAAACTATGATTTGTTGTTGTTTGTTTTAGGCATAATATTTGCACTAGTCCTGGAAAGAATGCCAGCAGGCCACTGTGGAATGCATCTTGCTCACTTGGCCATGGTGAGACTAGGATTAACCATCAACATTATCACTCCAAATCCTGGGGGTCTGGAGACACCCTTCACAGAGAGCCTCGTAACCTGACATCTGGAGCAGATCGTTTTTTATTTCCCTTCTCCACAGATTAAAGTTACTTTCAGTTATACTCATGTGGTATGAGCAAAGTCACTATTTTTTATGCCTTTGTTCTTCAGTTGTAAAACAATTAAAATTTTTAAAAGAAAAAAGTTCTATTTTAAGGATGTTCGAAATTTAGTAAAATGTTTCATTTATGAAGTAATATTTGCACTTATCAAACAAAAATGTTACACTTTGCAGCTACTGTTTTAAATTTTAAACACAAAGTTGCCAGGTTGTCACAGAGGGTAGCAGAATTTTTTAAAAACTCAGGTTCTGCATCTTCATCTTTTTATTCACTAGGCTGTCATTGTATATTTCAAATCTGCTATTTAAACACAGAATAAGGCAGTATCATGAGGGTCGGAGACACATACTGTGCCCAAAGCGAGCTTGAACAGTTCCAGACCATTCATTGCACATTTTCTCTCAAAACAAATGTGTAGCTGAGTTCACGCACATCAGAGTCCAGTCCATAACAGGGAGTTCTCCAAATTAACTTTCATGTGGAATATAGTTTTTATCAAGGAATAAGAAAAAGAAGTATGCTAATTTAAGATGACATATGTATTAGTAAACCTCAACAGTAATTTTAATAATCATTTAGAATATAGCCAACAAAAAGATTTTTTTGGATAGGAGTATTTCATCACTGACATGGTTTAGAATTGCCCACCTATGGTGATAATAAAAAGTGAATCAACTTGTAGTTGGTTGTACTGTTTTTAAATTCTTTATGGACATTGCCTACACCCAGAACAGAGCACTCTCACCCACGCACCCTGCACCTGGGCCCCTCGCTCACCCATCAGTCCAGCTGCGATGGTTCCCAGCTCCCAACCTGAGCATATTTAAAGTAAGGATTCACGTTAATCCAAAAAGCACCTGGTGACGAAGCGATTCTTTTCATATATCAGGCCGTATATTGGTCTTGGGATTGATTTACATGCAATCTAGGATGTTTCTGTTGAAATTTGAAACAAGAGGATGTTGCCAGGGGAAAGCTGGCTGGTTGGCTGGCAGCAGAGGGCCTCACTTGAGATGGCATTAGGTGGATGAGTTTATTGTGGCTCGAGTTTGTTTCACAGCCTGGGAGGTCTAGAAACGGGCTTTTGCACTACACCCAAAGGAAGTCAGATGCTTCCATGTCCAAACCGATTCATTGATACAGAACGGTCAATGCATTCGTTACAATGGGGAGCATGGCATTCCCATGACCAGAAAGCTAACTCCCCTGTCTGGCTCTTCCCTTGTGCCGGACCTTTGTCACACTTTCTATATTTGGAGACTTTGCCCTGCGTGAGTGGCATCTGCCAAGGTAGAGTCAGAGTCTGCTTTCCCAGATTCCCTGGAAGCTGAGGTGAAACCATGTGACCAAGACTTTTCTAACCCAACACACCCACATGAGAGTTTGAGCTCGGATTGTGTAGAATCTGATTTGTTTGATGAGGGCATTGAAGGTGTCTTTAAGGCATCGGTGGACACTGATTGGGCTCTGCTTTCCAGCATCATCAGGGCACTCTCCCAAAGCTTGACCAGTGGGGTCATCCCTGAAGCCATCACCATAAGCTCTGCTTTAGGCTGCAGAGCACTGACCTTTTCAGACAGTATGTGAGCTATCCAAGGCTCTGTAATACATTTAATTTCGGCTTAATTTAGCTGGGATGGGTTTTGTTATTTCAAGTATCCCAGGAAGCCATATTACTAATTAGAAGTTTGTATGTAGAGTATATCATATAGATAAATAGTACTAAGGGATAGTTAATGCAAGCCAAGGTAATAACATTTATAAGAGAGCAACTTTCTATGATTTCACTCTGTCCCCAGACAGGTGTCCCACCCCAGATAATGATGGGCTTGCATTGGCAGAGTTGGCCGCTCTTAAATTCACTCTGTATATGGTAATAAATACGTTCTTTCTTGTACTATATTAACATCACTAGTTAAATCACAAGTCAAAGAGCTGTCCCCATTCACTGACACCTCCTACTTAACTTTATTTAAGTAGTCCAATTTATTTCTACTTAATTCGGCAACCTTATTTCTAGACTCCCATGGGTCAACGCCTCCTGTTTAATTTTATCTAATTAGTCTAATTAGTACTATTTAATTAATTCACCTTATTTCTAGGTTATTGGTAGACATCTCACTGGTACAGTCATATACCACCTACAGTTGGCATACGTTTTTGGAGTCTTTTTTTCCCAATATTTCTGATGAGAAGATGGAATCATTGCTGTGTGAAGTAAGAACACCACCAAAGCAATCAAATTTCCCCATACTCATTCTCTACCAAATTTTACTGCAAGCTGTTTAGTATTATAGGAAATCTCTCCATTGGAACACTTTAAAGGCTGTCATTTTGTTTCAAAGCAGCAGAGCAAACCACAGAGCAAGTGTAAGTCTTTATGACGGTGGATAACAGTTACTCATCACTTCCAAAATTGTTATGACATATACCTAAACAGAGACGTTCTGCTGAGAAAAAGAGCTCACAATTGGTCAATCAACACCTAAAACTCTGGGGTGATTTTCAGGCAGCCCTGGCAAAGGCAGAGGGATGAGCAAGGTGCCCCTTGAATTCCACAGATTCCAAAATTCTAGAATTCTGTCACTCTTAGGAGATCTCTAGAAGCTTGAATGTTTTATTTTGCTGTCTTATGAAAGTAATTGCCAGGCAACATAATTGTTGGCCATGTAGACTACTAATTTTCTAATACAGCTTTTCTGCCAGCATTGTTTTGTTTATGGTATTGTTTGTCTTTTTTTCTAGTTTAGCTTCACAAGGTGAATGAACACTGACTTAGAAAAATGCTTTTGAGAAATTCACTATATTCAGATTTGTCAGCTGTCAAAAGTTTTCCCTGGGGTTTAAAATTTCCTGCTTTATTTTTGACAAGAAAATGTTCACTAAGTCATTTAAATCATATGCTAGGAACAAGCCGGGATTTTAAAGGGGATATCCTATACTAGGCCAAGATGGAACTTCCTTTGAAAAGAGAAAAGCAATGTACATAGACTGGAAAAGAGTTCTTGTTGTCGTTGCTCCTAAGAATAAAATTTTGAATGAAAATTAAATGTTCATTCAATTTTGACAAAGCAAAATGCTAAAATATAAAGTTTTCTGGCCATTACTTTTTCCTAATCTAGATTTAGAGACAGATCGACTTAAAATTTTAAACTCTTAACACTGTAAGCTAGCAGCCCCAGGACCCTGAAGAAGACGGTGGTGCAACCCACTGGTACCATCACAGAAGCATGTTGTAGCTAGAATGTCCCCATGGCCAACATCTGGTCCAGTGTTAACCAAACTTCAGTTACTCACCTACTGCTTTGCCATTTTTGTCGTATTCTGCACTGTCTGTATTAGTAATTACTTTCTCTTTTATAATATCTTTCTTTTTGCTTATGTAAATTTGGCTTTGCCTTAGCATTGATATCCATGAAGTCAAGGATTTGATAAAGATTAATTAGGCTCACCAATTTAATTTCCTCTTCTTTTTTTAAAATTTCCTCTTCTTGGTGACACAGGAAGACTACCTCTCTCAACCTCCCTGCGTTAGGTTGGCCCCATGTGACTGGATTCTGACCAGTGCAACCTGGGCGGAAGTGATACACTCACGAGACTCATCCCTAAAACATCTTGCATGTTTTTCCTTGCTCTGATTCTGTCATCGGTGTGAATGTCATCTGTCTGTCAACTGTGTGAGCATTCATTCCCTAGCTGTTAGAGGAGTGTTGGCCCGAAGAGTGCCCAGATCTGCATCAGACTTTACATGAACAGCAAAAGATAATTTATTATGTTAAGCCATTGAGATTTTTGTGGCTATGTCTGAGGGTCCCCAATATCACCCTCAGATTCAGTGATTCACTTGAAGGCCTCACAGAACTTAGAAAGCTATATACTACTCACAATGATAGTTTATTACAGTGAAGAGATGATGGTTAAAATCAGCCAAGGTAAAGGCACACAGGACAGGGTCCAGGAGAGACCAGGCACAAGCATCCATTTGTCCTCTCCCAGTTGAGTCCTGTGGATAACACCTAATTCTCCCAGCAATGATTTGTAACAACATGAGTAAAGTATTGCCAACCAGGGAAATTCACCCAAGTCTTGGTATCCAAGGTTTTTATTGGGGGTCAATCACATAGGCATGGTTGATCACCCTTGTGGCTGACCTTAGTTCCCTCCAAAGGTCAAACTGATACTATATGGGGACCAAGACCCCAACCATAAATCACACTGTTAACATAAAGTATCTGACATGGCCCAAGGCCTCAGGTAAGCAAAGCCACTCTTAAAAGCAGATGTTCCAAGGGTTCAGAGGTTATCTCCCAGGAGCAGGGCAAGGGCCAAACCTTTCTGTGGAATGGTTAGAGTTTGGACCACCCAGACCTGCTGAGTTAATCCTTTACCACATAGTAGCCTATTTGTTACACAGCATGGCTTCACCTACCCTGACTAACATAATGTGTAAATTATATGTTTGTCTAATACACATAAAAATATCCAAATGAGAAAGGAAATGTGTCCTTATGTACTTTCTAAAATCATGTTGTGTGCAATCAGTAGTACACATATCATGCTGTGGGAAACATTGATCTGCTCCAACCATTCATTTTAAAATCTGTGAAAGGTAAAGAGCCCCAGTCCACTGTTGAGCTTCCTCCATTGGCTTAGAAGGGTGCATTGTTAGAGGGGCTTGGGTCTGAGGCAACAAATGCATAGGTAAGTTCTTCAGCAGCTTCTCTAGGCAATTGTCCAAGGACTATGATAGGACATTCCCAAGAGCTTTCAGCATTGGCTCCCACCAATCTCTGGTCTCTGGATCATTTAGATAAACTTGGTATATACTACCCTAAAGAAGATTTATTACAAGGGTTGTGATGGTTAATTTTATGTGTCAACTTGACTGGGCCACAGAGTGCCCAGATATTTGGTCAAACATTATTTCCAGGTATGTCTGGGAGGGTGTTTCTAGGTGAGATTAACATTTGAATAGGTAGGCTGTGTAAACCAGCTTGCCTCCCCAATGTGGAGGAGTATGACCCAATCTGCTGAAGACCTGAATAGAATGAAAGGCTGAGTAAGAAAGAATTGTTTCTCGCTGTCTGCCTGACTGTCTTTGAGCTGAGACATCTGTCTTCCTTTGCCTTTGGACTCACACTCCAAGTGCAACTTACGCCATCAGCTCTCCTGGTCCTCAGGCCCACAGACAGACTAGAACTACACCATCAGCTCTCCTGAGTCTCCAGCGTACTGATGGCAGAGCTTGCAATTCTCATTCTCCACAATCACGTGAACCAAATCTTGAATATATATCTTTCAATGCTCAGTTTTTCTCTCTCTCCCTCTCTCCCTCTCTCTCTCTCTCTCTCTCTCTCCCCCTCTCTCTCTCCCTCCACTTATTTCTGAAATCTACTTCATTACAATCTATTTTATGCAGATATATGTCTTACTTTCTGTTTCTTTACAACATTCTAGGCTGAGAGGAATACAAGGGCAGGGTCCTGAGGCCATGGCTATGGCTTAATCTGAGGTGACCTAACAAACCTAGAGTCCGTAACCACCTGACTTACTCCGTTTCTGCGTCTTATAATTAAAATCAAGAGAGAAAAATGAGATTGGTCCAGCTTGGTCTTACTGGCTCTGGCTACAGGGTGGCAGGAAGGTGGTCAAATGAGATGGAGCCCCTGGGGTGGGGGAGGCTGGGCAGAAGGGGAGGAGATGTGGGTAAGTATATCTAGTGCAATAGAGAACCGTAAAATGATAGAACAAGGCTGGAAACCCATCCTCCAAGTAAACTACAGATATTCCAGAAGAAGAAGCTGGCCCTTCACTCGAAATTTTCATTTTATCTGAACTAATCTTTTCTTCAAAGGGTCAATCCAATTACTTAGAACAAATACCAGTGGCTCTCTGGTATGCCCATCTGTCCTCAGAGGAGATATCTGAGAGGGGGTGGGGGGAGGATGTGAAAGGAGAAGCGGTCTCGGTTTCCTGGGAGGTCCAAATGACTGTTCCACGTGCACCGCAGTTTCGGATTACAGTTCAATGGGCCCTGGATGCGATTAGTTCATGAAGACCGCTGGGGGACGCCTGGTCTTCCCACTTCTCTGCATCCGGGAGGCCTGTGAAGAACTATTAGACTTCTGCTACGGATTTTTTCTTAAAGCCATTTTCATTTTTTAAAAGCCAAATGTATATCAATTTGACCAATGAGCAACAGCATCAGGCATTTGTTTCTGTTTTTTAACTCTAGCTTGCTCCATTTCAGAGTTCCCCGAGGAGGAGGATAAATGTATTCACTCTCTCCTGGGAGCCAGTAGGATACAGGTCCACAATTTCTCATCCGAAATTATGAAAGCCTAAAGTTCTGGGAATCAAACATTTCATAAGATAGGTGCAACACCATTTGGCAAAGAAAAAATGAGGCTATTTATACTTTTTATGTACCCTATTTAGTTTCGATGTTGATGTTTCACTGCTAAAATATTAATGGGTTTGATTACAGGGTGCTGCCCTGGACCCCACTGGGAATATCAAGTGATACATGGGCTATGCACCATCTCCCTGTTCTATATCCTACCGAGTTTCACAGTACATCTGGCTCTAAACCTTTGGAATCGGGGACTTGTTTAATAGGACGAACAGAAAACAGACCTGAATTTGAATCCCCTCTCTCGTTGTGTAGTAAATGGCTTAACAACCTGGAGGTAACAGTCGTAATTACCTCAAGGGGGCTACTTGGAATTTAAATGAGACAAATCACATAAGGAGTTTGACACCCTCCCTGGCACTGGTCCACGCACAACAAAGGGTCCTTTTCTTCTCCTCTCTTTGCGTAGAACCCAGGCTCAGTACTGTGAAATTCAACACAGAATGTAGAGAAAGACAAATTCATTCCCAGGAAAAGGAGACCACCTAAGCAGAGACCAAGAGGATAATTTATCAGAAATGTCATCTTGCTGTCATTGATTAGGTTCCCAAATGTGGCTGCAAATGAAGACCAATAATCACAAAGATCAACTCTCGTGTGTATCTCTTCATGCTTCTCTCGGATTGATTTTTTTTTTATGGCCTATTAACCAATTCTAGCAATTGGTACAATTATGTGGGCAGGTAGGTAATTTCCTTTCTCTACTGGCTCTGTCATCCTAGTAAGCGATTGGTTGTAAACAATGCCAGCATTATTGACCACTTCAACTTCGAGAATCCCACACTTTGCTTTATTATTTGCTCCCCTTTTGAGAAGGATTCTTTACTTAAAGGCTGTTCACCACACTCCAGTCAACCGCAAAGGCCATAAAGCATCGAGATATTTTTTCTTAATGTAAAATCTATGCACATGGCAAGCACAGAAACGTGTATATGGGTAATTAATTTTGCTTAAACCTTAGAAGAAAGTCAGGAAGCAATTGTATACAGAATTTTCACTTCAATTTTAACAATATTTTTAATAACTTGAAGTTGCCAAAAGGAGTCTTTATGCTTTTATTTTTCTCAAATACAAACTAGGAGTGATTACCAGTTTCTTTTAGTAGTTCAAAAACCATATGAGGCATCCTCTCCAATACCCAGAAAGAATGCTAAAATCCATCAGCCATGCCTTCTATTGGCACTAAATTGGGAAATGTCAGCCTATATGCCATAATTTTACATATTCCGCTTCATCTTTTCCAAGCATTTCTTTCCATTCATCTATTTACTTATCCATCATCCATTCATCCACTGAGAGCCTTTTCTCTGTCACGCAGTGAACTAACCTGGGAGTGCAAAGCTGAGTAAGACACGGCCCCCAGTTGGTAATACAGATGTGCTTATCTTTTAAGATTTCATAATTAACTAAAAGAATATTTCTTGTTATAATAAAGACCTCATCATCATCACTGGAGCTCAAACCTTGCCCCTAAAGGAGGGTGAGAGTTGGCCCCTGGAGGTCCTTGTGTTACTGAGAGAGCTGGCATAGGTGCGGTCTATGGCCTTGGAAGAAGAAGGTGAAACACAATGACTTCTGCATAATGAAGGGATGAGAAACATGAGGTGTCCCCGAGAAACTAAAGAAAACGGAGGTTGGCACCAGCAAAACTGAGCTCTGATGGAAGGAATTGCTGGGAACTGGATTAGCCAATGGGTATGTGAGGGGCGGTGGGGGTTCGAGGAAGGCAGTCACAACCTCTAGAGTCAGAGAAGGCCTCACAGAGAAAGTGACACTTGATCAAAGGTTTGAAGACGTTCCAGTTACTATTGTTGCATAATAAGGCACCCTAAAACTTAGTGGCCTAAAACAATAATTATTTAATTATTGCTCACAGTGTGTGTATGTCAGGAATTCAGGAAGAACTTGGTAGGTGGCTTTGGCTCAGGATCAGATGGTAGCTGGAGCAGGAACAGTGCAGGTTGTGGGGAAAGGAACTGCGAGCAGCCAGAAAATGAACCAGCACCTCTTCCCCCCTCCCCCGCATTGTAGTCTCGGGCCTTCTCCATGTGGCCTCTCCACTGGGGTAGCTTGAGCTTCCTCATAGCATGGCAGCTACAGGGCAGTTGGACTATTTATAAGGTGGTTCCGGGCCCCAGAATTAGTCTATTGCTCTAGTGCACAAAAATGTAAGGAGCATTGCTTTTTATTACCTAATCTTGAAATCATGCTGAATCACTTTCACTGCATTCTACTAGTTGTAGGGAGTCATAAGCTTGCCTAGATTAAAGGGAAGGAAATTTAGACCTCACTGCATGAGGGGGAAGTGGCAAGGTACCAAAGAGAAAGTGGAACAAAAGCTATTACTGTGGCCACCTTTGGAAAATGCAATCCATCACAGAGTGATAGAGGCCAGGCATTGGGAAATCTGGCCCTACCTGAATACCTGAGTGCTAACTGCTCCTGTAATCAGCCAAAATCCCTCCCCTAGTCCCATAGAATGAGAAATTGGAGAGCACCTCTTCTCAGTATGCACCTTCAACAGGCTGCCTCACCTCCCACCACCTCTGAGTCTTCACTGCCCACTTGTAGTCCAAATTCTGCTCACCTTCCCCCACTGTCCTGAGGATGACATTGATGACCCTTTGTAACTGTCCTAGGACTGCCATACAAAAAACACAAACTGAGTGGCTTAAGCAATAAAAATGTATTCTCTCACAGTCTGGAGGTCATAAGTCTGAAACCAAGGTGAAGATAGGGCCACACTCCCACTGAAACTCCTAGGAAAGAATTCATCCATGCCTCTTCCTAGCATATAGTGGTTGCTGGAAATCCTTGACATTTCAACTTGCAGTTGCATCCCTCCATCTCTACCTCTGTTATCATATGGTCCTCATTCCTATTTTCACAAAGACACCAGTCACTGAATTACAGCCCACATTAATCCAGTACGATCCTTAATCTGATGGTATCTGCAAAGACCCCATTTCCAAATAAGGTCACATTCACAGGTACCAGGGACTAGGACTTGAACATATCTTTTGAAGACACACCATTCAACCCACAACACTTGCCAGTGGGCCATTAAAGCTGTACAGTCCCTCAAGGTTTAAGGGCTACTATTCCTTCCCAGCTTCAGCCTCTTCATCGCTTCAAAGCAAAACCACCACCTCCCACTCCGAGGACATCTCTCTTTATTGGGACTCTTTTAGACACACACAGTTTGGTAAGAACTTCATGAGTCTCTCTGCCATGGTCTCTGCTCTATTCAAACCCTCTCCTCCAGCATTAATGTGTGGATTCACACATGTACACATGCACACCCTTGACAAAGCCACCTGATTCCTGACCACAGAGAATGGTGTTCAGAGCCACAGAAAGGGGATTGATTTTCTCATCTCTTGGCTCTTTATTAGTGCCCATAATCACTTTTCTCCTGGTGGCCTCCTTTACCTAGTTTTCTTTGGAATGAGATTTGTTAGCAGGATCCCAATTCTTTTCATTGGTGCTCGTGAAATCCAACAGAGCTCTCTGGAACCCCAGCTCATCAGACTTTTTTTTTTTTTAATTTTAGGACTATCAGTCTAGAAGGTCCTTCATGAATCCAGAGATGTGCTATGTAGACCTCTTCTTAACAGCCCTCTTTAATTTCAATAAAGAGGTAGGTATTTGTCACTGAAAGACTAACCTCCATTCTACAGGTTCAACCTGAGAGACAAATGAAGCTACAAACCCAGTTTGTGGGAGCCCCTGCGTTAATGAACATGAGACTCTCTACATTGTGAGAGACTAGTCTTTAAAGGCCGCGTTCTGACCCTTATCTGTGGGTCTCTGCCTGTCCCTTGTCTTATTCTGTTCTGAGACATGGATAAAATAAAAAATCATCCACATGTCAAACTTGTTCACAATCATAATCAAACCACATGGTCCCCCAAGAATGGAGTCAGCGAATCTTTTTTTTTTTTTAGTCTTCACCCGAGGATATGTTTTTATTAATTTTTAGAGAGGGAGGAAAGGATATGAGAGAGAAACCAATCGGTTGCCTCCCCTGACTGGGGATTGAGCTCAAACCCCTTTGGCCTATGGGACAATGCTCCAACCAACTGAGCCACCCAGTCACCATTTCTTTTTTTCTTTTTTTAATTTTTTTCTTTATTGATTTTAGAGAGTGCGAGAGAGAGAGAGAAACATCGATGAGCGAGAACATCGATGGCCATCTCCTGCATGCCCCCCACTGGGGATTGGGCCCACAACCTGGGCATGTGCCCTGACCGGGAATCGAACTACCAACCTCTTGGTGCATGAGTCGATGCTCAATCACTGAACCATGCAGGCCAGGCTCACCATTTCTTTTTAATTAGACCTCATTATATATATAGAGAGAGTGTGTGTGTATGTGTGTGTTTACATTCATACACAGATTGACCAATTTCCTGAAATAAATTTATTACTGCACATTTTTATTGCTAAAAACAGGCATTGTTAGCTTAAGTAGGATTCCATGACTTAATTTTATATATCAATACAAAAAAAAAAAAAAAAAAACAACAACTCTGACCTAAAAGCAAGAAGTGAAAAATCAAATGTACTTGTAGAACTTATTTTATTTTCGCTCACAGGTACAAATGATTTTATTACAGATTGATGTTTAAAAGATGGCCTTGTTAACCATAGCTCTAATTAAATTGCTCAGCATATTTTCTTGGTACAGAGCACAGGGTCTGTGTTTAGCCTGTGACATCACACTGCCCTTCAAGGATGCTAAAATATTGGAGTTTATAGAGCTAGATGCTGCCTGATCACTCCACTTCTTCCCCAGAAATACAGGGGAGGAAAAACTAACAGGTGCTTTGTGCATAGCAAATCATCTCTTCAAAACATACTTACGAATCAGGAATTTCCTCCCCATTGTAGAGACAAGGACACTGAGGTTCTGAGAGATGAGGCAAGTTACCCAGCGCCACATGACTGCTGCATAAATGGCAGAGCCAGGAAATAAAATCTAGAGGTCGACCCGCGTCCAGAGCTCACGCATTTTTACCTCAGCTGGACCTGCTTCATCAGTTTGTATGACACAGCACCACAGTGTTCGAGCACCAGAGGGTGCTTTCCCTCAGACACGGCTACACACTTCCTCCTGCAAGCTCTTGACCCCTACATCTCTCTCCCAGGAAAAATAATTATGGAGAGACAATGCCCAGCTTTGAGTTAATGTGGGATACTCGTGATCAACAGTGGAAATTTTAGGTATGTCTCTCACAAAAACATACATTTCCAGAGCTGCCCCAGGAAATGCAACATTTACAAGAGTGTCCCAGACTGGCTACTATACTCCACACTGTGCACCGGTCTGTGCTGTATCCAGAGCCACCCTTTTCCAGATTTGCACTTCGAGAAAATAAATCCTAATTTCACTGGCTTTGTGACACGCATGCCACATCATGTAACCCAAGGCCTCCTATATCATTTGGCTACTATATACAACTCAAGGTCACTCACTTTGTCAAAATAAGTCATTCCTTTGAAAGGAACCGCAACAATTTTTTTTAAATAACAGGGAACCTTTTTTTTTTTTTCCATGACTCCTTATCCAACCAGGGATATCTATTTTAAACAGCCACTCAAAACGTATTAATAATAAAGGCCAGCAAATGCGCTTTCTCTGACTTTATGATCTGAAAAGCCCCCAGTTAATGGCAGTCACCAATTTTCAGCCTTCCTTTCTGATAGACAGTGAAACGGACCATAAAGGGCTAAGCCTGGCCTGTCTGATTTATTATTACCATTGTATACTGTCAATTACTCGTAAGCGCCGCAAATGCTGAAACATTACATGAATGGAGCACTATACTAAATTATAGATGGCCAGTATGGAGAAGCATAATATATGAGGTCCCATCAGCACAATGTAGAGAGCAGCCCTTCAAATAAAAATCTCTGTTTTAATGAGCACCAAAGGCCCATCCACATTAAGCATATGAACTCGAGAAAAATAAATCAGAGGATCACAATTTACGATCTAAAAGGGGTGCATCAAGTTTGGGAGGAGACTAATTGCTCAGTTAAGAAGGCAAAGCAGTTCAGCATGTTAATAGCACAAAATACCACACAATACCTAGCCAAGCAGCCTCAAGTCTTTGTACTCATCTAAAAGCACAGTAGCAATAGAATATAAATATATACATAAGGAACGAGTAAGCTACACACACACACACACACACACACACACATACACACACACACACACACATATATATATATATATATGGACCAAGTAGTGTCTTGGGTGGATTCCCTAAGGCACAAGACTAAATTATTTCTCTAACCTGGAGTGGAATGAGGGAGGAGTGGGGGTGGGACCATCAGGAAGGCAATTCTGGGACCTCTTTGCACTGTGTGTATAAATCATTAAACAGCAGACAAATGATTTAACACAAATACAAACAGGAGTTTCCAGAGATTTAAATTTCCCTTCCCACAAATGAGTCAGAATAAAAGTGAGCTGGCCACACCATCATTTCATCAAATGCCAGGAAATATAATGTCAGTACAAAACACACCACGTATGAATGGGTATGACTGTTTAAAACCATCCATGCCCCATGAAGTTCCTCCATGCAGGATCTTTCCCAAGCAGACACGTGAAGTCAGTTCTTCTCTAACACACACACGGGCTCCCCGAAAGCCAGCCTCATGAGCTGAGCTCACCCTGAGGCAGTTTAAAACATTTTAGAGAAAAGTGTAGGTGGAAGATTACCAACTGTGCTTTCTCAGGAAGGACTGTCCTTTATTCTGAGATTATGCCCTTTCAATAACTGATGTAAAAATTCTATTTCTTTCAAAAATGATCACAATCATTTTGTAGTTGCCGAGGTCCTTTCAATCCAATGTCCTTAATTTGGCAAAATAAAAAGTTAACAACTTTATGTTGAACCCAATTTTTTTACCTATAAAATCCAAAAATCTAAAAATTATTTTCTTATACTTTCAGGTAGCCCAACTTTATATATCAACATATCCAGGTAAGAATCAAGGAATGCCTACTTTGCTTATGTTGGTGCTTGAATGGGATTGGAGGAGAGAACCGTACAGTATGACCTAACTCAGAGGGCTGATCCTGGCTTCCAATGAAAGGAAGCAAGTAAATGAGAGCCTCTCAAGCACTCGCTCTAAAGCAACGTTTAATCATCTGGCATGCTACGGTGGCCTGCCCTTTGTTTTCCACCTTGCCTTGATATCTCAGACATGCTGAGGATTTTTCTCACACCCTGGACTGGTAGTTCTGTAACCTCCTCAATTTAATTTCTGCAATGAACCCTACTTGCACTTGTGTGATGGAACTGCCCTTTCCTTTGATCCCGCAGCAAGGCCAGGGAATCCCAGAAACTGAAAAGCGAGGATTAGACCTGGCATTATGCTAGGAGGGGCCATGTGTCTCTCATGCTCAGATCTACTGCATGGTGAAATAGCTGATTATTTTTAGAAATGTAAGGATGGTCAAAGGAAAAAATTAAAAACAAACAGAAAGATGAAATAAAAGGAATCTTCAAACCAGGGGCATAACCCATGCTAGGGGTCAGGAAACTTCAAAATCACATTGAGAATGCACCTGTCTTTATTCAGGCCATTGCTCTGCCTGGACGCCTTCCCTCCCCGATCTGATTCCGTAAGTTCAAATCTTTCATTCTCCAAGGCTCTGTTAAAAAACCATTTCTTCCTTTTTTTTTTTAAATTGAATGTATTGGGGTAACATTGGTTAATAAAATTATATAGGTTTAAGGTGTACAATTCTATAATACATCATCTGCATATTGTATTGTGCGTTTACCACCCCAAGTCAAGTCTCCTTCCATCATCATTTATCCCCCCTTTACCCTCTCCTACCTCCCCCTCACCCCATTTCGCTCTGGTAATCACCATATTGTTGTCTATGAGGGGTTTATTTTGCTTAATCCCTTCACCTATTTTACCCAGCCCCCCCTAACTCCCTCCTGTCTGGCAGCTATGAGTCTGTTTCTATATTGTTTGTTAGTTTATTTTGTTCATTAGATTCCACATATAAGTGAAATCATATGGTATTTGTCTTTCTCTGACTGGCTTATTTGACTTACCAACTCCAGGTCCATCTTGCTATCACAAAAGCTAAGAGTTCCTATTTTAGGGCTGAGTATTCCATTCTGTAGATGTACCACAACTTTTCTATCCACTCATCTACTAATTGGGCACTTGGTCAATAATCATCAGAGAAATGTAAATTAAAACCACAATGAGATATTACCTCACACCTGTCAGAATGGCCGCCATCAATAAATCACAAACAACAAGTGTTGGTGAGGATGTGGAGAAAAGGGAACCGGTGTGCACTGTTGGTGGGAACGCAGACTGGTGCAGCCACTGTGGAAAGCAGTATGGAGTTACCTCAAAAAATTAAAAATGGAACTGCCTATGACCCAGAGATTCCACTTCTGGGAATTTATCCAAAGAAATCCGAAACACTAATTTGAAAGAATATATTCACTCCTATGTTCATTGTAGCACTATTTACAATAGCCAAGACTTGGAAGAAACCATTTCTTATAATAAGCCTTCCTGCCCCTGGGTGATAAATTCTCTCTCCCTCCTCAGCACAACCACAGCACTATAACTGTAGCTCTAAGAGTAATGCCTATCATTTTCTACTTTGTGTGGTAGATTTTAGGATATGAACACTATTTCTCTTACCATTTTGAAGAATCATGAGAGCAGATTCATGTCCCGATCATCTCTGTATACAATTGATGGTCCACAATTAGCTCCTGGATGAAAAAACAAATGAATGAATGAATATAAAATGGCATATATTCACTTCAGACTTCCTGCAATTCCACACAGGCCTCTCTGCCACTCAGGATCAAACAAGTCTTTAAAATACCAAGGATCAGGAAAGCAGTCTCTAGACACAGTGTGGAATTCAGCCATAACATTCAGTGTTCTTAATTCCATGCTTCTTCGACTGGGGAGGCAAACACAACTCTCTAAGTTTTGATGATGATCATGAGTGACAGTTAACAAGAATTCCACCTTTGGTTTCTAGAGTCACTTCTGGATTTTCCAACAATTTTCAGCAAAAATCATTTAATTTGATTCTCACAACTACCCTGCCATGGGAGTGACAGAACAATACAGGAATATCCTCCCCATGGAGCAGATGGCCAAACTGAGATCCTAAGAGATGCTGGCGCTCATCCCAAATTATACAAATGGCCGGTGGTAAAGCAAGTTTCAAATCTGGCTCAGTCCTGTGGCTGAGAACACACACCCAGACACGTTCACTTGCTGGGGTCCAGGAGTGGGGTAGGGTTCACAAGATGAAGGAAGCAATTGGAGGAAATGGCCTTTAAGAGAAGAAGATGATCTACATGAAATGAATAAGAGCTGACTGCGTACATTCTCCCAAGGAAACACCAAACCTCGATGACACACCCATCTTTGTAAGGAACACAGGTGGTGCCTTTGAAGACCTTGGCATGTCCATACAAGTGTTGATCCACAGGTACCAAGGTATTTAAATATATGAGGTCCAACTTTGGTGTAGTAGTTCATTCATTTACACAACAAGCATGAGTTAGTTGGGGGCTTATTTTACAAAGGGCTGAAGAGATAAGTCCTGATAAATCTGATTTCAAAGACTGCAAACTCTAATAGAGAGACCTTAACAATTTATAAGAGAAGGAAACAGAGCTTTCAAGAGTAAACTTCTCCCAATACTACATTGTAGAACCTGGATCGGAATGGCTGCTCTGACTCTCCAGTCCTTGGTTGACTCTCTGCTTTTACAGGAAGTGGGAAAGGAGGCAGGGTGAGGTTGACTTAGTCCCATGTTAGGGTATTGGCAGAGAAAAGCTAGAATTTATGAGAGCTAAATCTTACATCTGTGTTTTAGCCATTAGACAAGTCTCTCTCCTTGGACAGCAATGACATTACTTTCCTTCCCTTTACTCCAAAAAGGCAAGAAGTTCACAGTCTATCCCAGCTGGAGCACCCTGGACCGGTGCAGCACCCCTGGCTGTGTGCTCCTGGGGCTGGCCCTCCAGACCAGATCTTCCAAACCAGAACCATACAAGTTCTCCCTAATAGACAGTTGCTCCTTTGCCTCAATTCAAATTATTAATTGTCTTTGATCACATGTTATGTGGTGAGAAAATACATTTTGAAAAAAGCATGCTCTGTTAGCAAATAGCAAAGTTGCCCAATTCACAAATAATAATCTATATTTCACTGTGTATCAGAAAGCTCTTCACCTGACTTTAGATTTTAAAATGTAGACAAACTATTTTTTTTATTGATTTTAGAGAGAGCAAGGAAGAGAGAGAGGAACATAGATGTGAGAGAGAAACATCAACCAGTTGCCTCCCACCAGGGATGGCAACATACAACCTGGGCATGTGCCCTGACCTGGAATTGAACCTGCCACCTTTTGGTGTACAGGATGACGTTCCAACCAACTGAGCTACACCGGCCAGGGCCAAACTATTTTTCTGTGTTTCCCTGTGTCTTTCCCACCATTGCATCCCTCACACCTAGCACAGTGATTGGCATGTAGCAGAGGCCCCAAAAAATACTTGTTGGATATTTTGGTGCACACATGTGCTTGAATGAAAGGCTGCTGTGTGACCTGCCACCCTTGCAATACTTACTCCTCCTGGAAAGGCTCACCTGATTCCCAGGGTGATTCCCTAGGTTTCGGAGGGCAGGGGGCGGAGGGAGGGGAATGCCGGACTCTTTGTGATCCCAGCAGTTCCAATGGCAACGCACCTGAATGTTGGACATCTACAAATACTTCAGCATGCCATCTCACACTGATGAGCACATTTGTATGCAGCCACTTTCTTTAAGAGACATCTAGGCAACTGGCCCTGGCTGGTTTGGCTCAGAGGTTAGAGCATCAGCCCGCGGACTGGAGAGACCCGGGTTCGGTTCCCGTTAAGGGCACGTACCTCGGTTGCAGTTTGTCCCCAGCCCCAGTTGGGTGTATGGGTGGCAACCAGTTGATGTGTCTCTCTCACATCAATGTTTCTCTCTCTCTCCTCCTCCCTCTCTCCCTCCCCACTCTGTCTGAAGATAAATGCAAAAATGTCCTGGGTGAGGATAAAAAAAAGAGATATCTAGGCAATTGAACCAACTACAGCAGCCACACACAGGCTGACCTCAGGACGCCCGATACTGGGCAGCTTGCAGCAAGCTGCTGCTTCGAGGCTCCATCTGGGAAAAGCAGCACATTTTCTGCAAAACCACCAGGACCGTTCTGCCTATGACAGGGAACGGTGACAAGGAGGAAGGCGCATAGAGTCACCTCCTTTATGCCAGTCATACCACTGGGTGCTTTACCTGCATCATCTCATTAGAAACTGGTGTTGTTACACCCATATTAGAAACGAGAAAACTGAGGCTTTGAGAGGTCAGGTAGCTGACTTAAGTTTACTCAACTCAAAAGGAGCAGAGCTATGAGGCAAACTCAGGTTTGTTTGAAGCCAAACCCCATGTTCTCTGCACCACTCCACTCCGTTTGCTGGAAGGGCACCAGAGGCCACGTACCATTCGTCCTGCTCTTTGAGGGCAGCGCTGTGCCTGTGGGTGAGCACGTGGTGCTCCTGTTCCGGCAGCACCTGCTGACCCGGGGAGTGTGTCTAGTGAAACGGGCCCCATCGGAGGCACCAGGAGTCACGGCGGTGGCATCCCTTCAATGTGCACATTTGCTCCATCCCCTCCCCTTTCCTTAATCTCTTTATTCTTCCTCTGACTTTCTGCCCCTTCTGCCTATATCTTGGGCTTGCAATGACAGACCCGTGACCCTCAAAGCTATAACATGTGCCAAGCCCTGGCACTAAACAGTTTCGTTTAATTAGGTGCTAGGATGGCCAAGTTGACTGCTGACATCATTTCTCAGAATCTGGCTGTAATGCCTCAGGACACGGTCCTGGACAGGGTCCAGAACCAGGAACTGGCCTTGCCCACTAAGGAGCGAGGCTCCGGTGGGGCAGGACCCCCCCAGGTGCTGGAAGTCCATCTGGAAAGCTGCGTGTGCTGTCTGCGGGCAGAGCAGTCGAGACCTGATAGAGCAGGCAGCCCCAGGTGGTTCTAAGGAAGGGAAAGGTGTCCTGATGATGCAAGCAGAGGACAGTGGTGGGAAATTGGATAGCAGACCGTGCTTGGAGACCAACCAGGAGTCAAGCTCAGGAATGTCGGTCAGCAGGCCCGATGGTGAAAGCCAAGACCTCGGGTCCTAGAGGGCTTGGCAGGAGCGGGCAGAACAGCCCAGCTGTCAAAGGGCTGGAAGCTGGGCAAGTTCATAAAACGTGGACTTGGGTGAGAGGTTCGGGCATTAAAACTAGAGCTCAGGATGGAGATCACATCTAGGGACAGAGGCTGTTAGGTTTTTCCCTCATATCCATCAATTCTCCAGTTTTCCAATACCATCTGGGCACCCTCTCATTCAATTCAGTTCTGACACTACCTGGAGTCGGCCCCAGACTCCGCCAGCTAAGGGCTCAGTCCCACAAGACTGCACTCCCTTTAGAACCAGCTGCAAGGATCAGGTCCCGGTTCCTCGAGCTTTGGTCTGATGTGGTTACCAAGCCAAGGGCTACCCCACGCCCACCCCCCCAGACTTGATGGTTTGCTAGAATGACTCACAGAACTCGGGGAAATGCTGTTCTCACTATTACCATTGTTTTAAAAAAAAAAGGAACAGGCCAAGTGGAGTCACTTTTGCTAAGCCTTTCACAAAACCAAAAGCTAATAACTAACCTAACTGCATGTTCAGCCTCTCCCAAGAGTGGAATTTTAAACCAGTTAGTCTGAAATTTCCTGATCAATACTAAAGAGGTAATCAGTGTGAAAAAAAATCCCTGCCATTTCCTTCCCCCAAAAAAATCACCTGGCCTAAAAATAATCTTTTATTTTCTTTTGCTAATATATCTTCTGCCACATACTTCTGCCTATAAAAAAAACTTTCGTTTTGGACAACACCCAGGAGTGAGAGCCCTTCTAGCTGCTAGAGGGAATGCTTCCCGATCCATGAATTGCTCAATAAAGCCAATTAGATCTTCAAATTTATTCACTTGAATTTTGTTATTTAACACAGTGTATTGCAAAAGATACAGCCCTGGCTACTGGGGCTCAGTTGGTTGAGCATCGTCCCGTGCACCAAAAGGTCACCGGTTCAATTCCTGGTCGGGGCACATGCCCGGGTTGTGGGTTTGATCCCAGGTTGGGGTGTGTATGGAAAGCAACCAATCAATGTTTCTCTCTCACATGGATGTTTCTCTCTCGCTCGCTCTCTCTCTCCCCCTCCTCCATTCTCTAAAATCTATAAAAACATATTTTGGAAAAAAAGATACAAATGAACAGCCCGATGAAGAGGTGCATAGAGCGAGGTCCAGTAGAGTGTGGAGCCAGGAGCCTCTGTCCCTGTGGCGTTGGAGTGTGCCTCCCTCCCAGCACATGGCTGTGTTCGCCAACTGGGAAGCTCCTGGAATCCCTTCATACAGGGTTTTGGTTTTTTTTAGAGGTTTTATTACATAGGCATGATTGCAGCCATTGGTGACTAACTCTTTCCCTCCCCAGAGGTTGGGAGGTGGGGCTGGAAGTTCCAGGCTTCTCACCGTGGCTGGCCTCTCTGGCAACCGGCCCCCATCCTGAAGCTAGCAGCCCTTGACCAGGAGCCACATCATTAACACACCAAAGACACTCTTGTCACTCGGGAGATTCCAGGGGTTTTAGGAGCTGTGTGTCAGAAACTGGGGACAAAGACCAAATATGTTTTTATTCTACCACAGAAGCAAGTGTTCAGCTATCAGAATAGAGGTCGGAGCCACACAGCTGCCAAGGATGGCTTACAGCTGCACCCTCCACGTGGGCACAGCCTCAGAAATCCCTCCAGGCGAGGGTCGGGGCCAGCTCCAGAGGAAAGGACAGAGTGCACCTACAGATGTGAGACCCAGAGGATGCGAAACCCAGAAGAGATGCCTGGGAAAGCCCTCAGCTGCTCAGATAGCTTCTGAGCTCCTGCAAAGTCGGGATGGTCGCCATGACTTCTCTGCTCGCCCAGATACGTTTTAAAAATCAACTTTAAAAAAAAAAAAAAAGTTGAACTGATAGAAACAGAAAATAGAATGAATGATGGTTGCCAGGGGCTGGGGGTTGGGGGAAACGAGGAGAGGTTGGTTAAAGGGTACAAACTCTCAGCTATAAGATGAATAATCCGACTAATGTATAACATGGTGACTATAGTTGGTAACATTGGATGGTATAATTGAAATGTGCTAAGAAAATAGAAATGAAATGTTCCCACAGATAAAAGAGTACACATGCGAGGTGATGGATTGTTAATTAATTAAGTGGGAGAATCTTTTCACAATGTATATGCATAGCAAATTATCACTTTGCCCACTTTAAATATCTTACGATTTTATTTGCCAATTACTCCTCAGTAAAGCTGAAAAATCACCAATAATTATTGAAATCCTTTAATTATGTGCTAGAATTATAGAAGATTAACTCTTAGAAGTAGTCCTTGCCTTCAAAGTTTTTTATCCTCGTCAAAAACACAAAGCTAACACAGACAACAGTGGGGAGGGTAGAGTGGGAAAGAGGGGGTCAGTGGGGGAAAAGGGGGGACATATGTAATACTTTCAACAATGAAGATAAATTTTTTAAAACACACAAAGCTAATATACATGAACTAGAGAAGTATAATATTTTAGTTCCAGAAGGAATCTTAGCGTTTACACTAGTTTCCTATTGCTGCTGTAATAAATTACCACAAACTTTGTGACTTAAAATAATACAAATTTGTTATCTTACAGTTCTGGAGGCCAGAAGTCTGTAACAGTTCTTGAGGGCTAACACCAAGGTGTCAGCACAGCTGTCTTTCTGGAGGCTCCCGGGGAGGACTCCTTCCTGGCCTTTTCCAGCTCCAAGGGGCCACCTGCACTCCTCGGCTCGGAGCCCCTTCTTCTGTCTGCAGAGGGCATCACCTCAACCTCTGCTTCCACCCTCACATCTCCTAGTTCTGATTCCGATCCTCCTACCTCCCCCGGAAGGCCCCTGCCCACACCATCCAGGACGGTGTGCTCCTCTAAGGATTCTGAACTCAATCACATCTGCAAAGTCCCTTTTGTCGTGTAAGGTAACATATTCACAGGTGCCGGGAGGACATGGACATCTCTGGGGGGCGGCCTTATTTTGCCTGTCACAGAGCTCTTCCAACAAAGCTGCCCTCCTTTTTGAGATGAAGACATTTAAGCACAGGGAGGTAAACGACATCAGTCTCAAGTTCAGGTTGTCACATGTGCTTCTGATCAACAGCTGTGGCTTGATTAATCCAAGCCTCCTAAGGAGTGAGTAATTTGCTAGAACGGCTCACAGAACCCAGAGAAAATGTTACTGACTAGATCACCAGTTCGTTATAAAAGGAAGTAACTCAGGAGTAGCCAGATAGAAGAGATGTATAGGACAACCTCATCTTCCTTATTTTTCTCAAGCATTGAATTTCATCCAATGTTTTTAAATTCTTTTTTTTTAAAGAATTACCTTTAAAGAAATGCCTTTCAGAGGAGTATACATTAGAAGCTTAAAGTAACTGCAGATACATGTACTCCGTCTCTCCCACCGCTCTCTGGGTCAGGGACTCCCACTGAGAAGCTTTGTGTGGGGAGGCGGGGAGAAAGCCATTCCCTGCTGGGGGTGGAGGCGAACAAGTCAGAAGATGGTGAGAACTTGGCCTTTGGCCCCTGAGTAGGAAAAAAAAATCCAGCACTCCGGCTCCATATGTTAAAAACCGCACAGAGTTTTACTTATTAACATTTCTCTTTGTCTCATAATATAAAAGTGACTAAACAAATTGCATGATGTTCACCTTGACCTTGGCGGTGTTTGTGCCATAGGAAAGGTTCCTTTTGCCTCCTCGAGGGTGGATTTCCAGTTTCCCGAGCGGTCGGCATTCCGCAGTCAGCCCTTTGGGTCCTTCACATCCTTTCCACTTGTTACAGAACATGGGACTCGTTGGGCCCCTGCGGTGCAGACACCCCTGAGAACTTCCTGGCAGTGGCATCCTCACTCAGATATAAAGAACTCCATTGCTTGTGCGTATGTTGATGCTCATTCTTCGAAGTCAATTGAAAAAAACTGGTTTTAAAAACAGAAAGACGCGTCCTTGAGTTTTGTGGTTTTTTCCTCACAAAAGACTCCCTGGGATTTTCAAGAGGCCATTATTACTATATTCTTAGTAAAGTCCTAGTGATCTACCATTTACTCCCGTTAAGGTAATGTTCTTCCATGACCAATCACAGTTAGGAGTTTGCTTTGAGATAGAATAAGAGGCTTCAATGATCACCATTGTAAATATTTGGCCAAGGTGACTTTTTCCATTAAACATAATTTTTAGAGGATGAATTGCCCAGGAAATAATGTATTTAAGGCACTGTAAACAAAATTTGTTCTTTATTCAGTGTTGCCTTTGCCCATTCAAAGAAAGATGTTCCTCCATCTAAACAGTGTCTTTCTACCAGAGCAAAGACAGAATATGACTAGGAAGAATTGGATCTTGGGTCCTACAACAGTGCTACAAAGTGTCCACTCACAAATCATACCTGGTCTGAGACAAGAAACTAGGAGAGAGTGGCTGAAAACTTGTACCACAACCTGACAGAACACCCAAGCATGTGGTCAGCAACTTCTCTGGTTGAACACGGCCAGCTTGTATGTCATTTCTCTTGTAAGAAGAGTCACCTGGGTTGTGAGCCACACAGTGGCACTCGTCTATGACGGATTGGAAATTTTTAAAGTAATTATAATAAAAGAAAAGAAATAAAAAGAACTGGGCCTTTGCCACAGATGACCAGCACAGGTCTGCAAAGCTGTTGGTTAGATGTCCACACTCTCATACAGTCTGGGGCTTCCAGAATTTCAAAATACCTGAGCTAAGCTTTCAGAGAAGTTCAAAAACAAAAAAAAAATAATTTGGTGAAACATTTATTCCCAGGGAAACTGAGAAGCTGAAAATTATAAAACCAAAAGAGTGAAAATTGTTGCCACAGAGTTTTCTTTATTTGTGTAATTGTTTAGGGAATCTAGACACACTATGTTTTTTTTTTTTTTAATATTTTTTATTGATTTTTTTAGAGAGAGAGGAAGTGAGAGATAGAAACATAGATGTGAGAGAGAAGCACCGATCGCTGCCTCCTGCACGCCCCCTACTGGGGAGGAGTCCGAAGCCCAGGCATGTGCCCTGACCCAGAATTGAACCCAGACCTCTCAGCCCATGGGACGATGCTCAACCCACTGAGCCACACCGGCCGGGCCACACTATGTATTTTTGTATTACATTGTATGTAAAATAAGGTAAGTGCAGGGCAAAACAATGTATTATTCCCAAAGGAACCATGGCTGCCTTGGTTATAACAGCATAAGGCTGGAAACAACCTAAAGGCCGTCAATAAGGCTGGTGAAATCAACTGCGACAACATCAGGCAGCCAAACGTTTTGCAGCTGTTAGAGAGACTGAGACATCTCTACATGTGTAGAAATGACAAGATTTCCAAGGCATGTTATTAAGTTTCTTAAATAATCAGGAGGGAAAACAGCATATATAGGATGACACTTTTTGTATAACAGTAAGAACAAACACATATGCTCATGTTTAAATGCACAGGTTACCCTGGGAAGGAGAGAGAAGCCTCCGGGGACATGAACTGGGTACCTGGTGGTTAAGGAGAGGAAAGTCGTCTTACTTTTCACCTTTGCCCTTTTGTATCTTCAGAATTTTGTACTCTGTGGAAGTAATATCTATTCTCAACAACATATTAAAATAATAATTAAAACTATCAAAAACAAAAATGAGAAATAAATTATTCATGTCAGCCATGCCCATAAACTGAAATGACATCTGCCTTAAATCTCCATCGCAGGGTCTGGCACGGTGCCCTCCATTCAATATTTGTTAAATTGTTGAACTAAAAGTAATAGCTCATACAGAATTTAACAACATCCACAAAAAGGATCATTCAATATTTATCACTTAAAGTTGATATGTTTTCAAGGAACTAAATCATTTTAGTCAAAATGAACAAACTGCATTATGGAAACAGTTTAAACCTCTAAAGCTGCTGAGAGACTCTGGAATCAACTTTAGACTCTAAAGCTCCCTACAATGGAATAAGTTACCCTGATAGATTTAATCAATAAATTAAGAAAATCATGTATTTATAATCACATCGTAATTGGACTAGTGAACATAGGAATTAGATGTCATCCATGGTCTGCTCTTCAATCTTTCATTAATTGGATATAATTCCACAGGAATTATGTGCCATGTTGGTTTAGATGGAATCTGGGAAAATCACATTGTTTTGGATGACAATGAAGATAACAGTAAGAAGTAAAGAAAATAATAGGAAATCAGTATTAGCAGCTTCCTGAGAGAAGTTCAGGACCATGGTATTCAGAATCCAAGACCAAAAAGAAATTAGCATTGAACCTGCTACAGGTAACAAAATACATATTATCCCAGGCTTGTTTCTCTATTTTTTTCCTCCAGGTACATAGCATGACACGTTTACTTACACAATAATCAATCATGACCTTACGATATTTGCGTTTGTTCTTTGTTAATTCTATTCCATTTTCTCACATCCCTCAAACAAGTTTGCATCCTCATTAGATATTCTCAAAATTCTCCTAAGTGGCTCAAGTTTTCTCCCAGCAAATTTGCTTATTTATCCATTTCGGGGACAGTAAAAGTGTTCAACAGAAGTCTCCGTGCACTTCCCCAACCCCGCCCCCAAATCCACATTCACTTCCCTCGATGAGGAAATAACAGGTCACTCTGAAAAGAATGAAGTGAGGGGTTATTTTAATTTTAAAAATTACTCCCCTTCACAGAAAGATGAGGTTTTAAAACAGATTAAACAAAACTAAGCACGTGATGCCAAGTCCAGCACAAACTCCTCAGGAGAAGCTCAAGATTTTAATGGAGAAAATTCACTCTTTATTCACAGAAACTCACTGGGCTCTCTCATTCTCATCTGGAAAGCCCTTCCAACATAGCAGAATCTTGCTCCAGGATCTCAAGGATTGTATCATCTGCCAAAGAAATATATACTAATCTGTTCAAGGCTCCGAATTCCCAGTGACCCAGGGAAGTGACAGAGATAAAGGAGAAAGAATTTATTTCAAACATAAAAAACAAAAAATCCCTGAGGTTTATATGCATGTAACCCATTCATAATATCAATGGCCAATACCCTCAAGAGAAAACCAGCCCCAGCGGCCGGGTGAGGGTGTTTGCCCCCATCACTTCCTACGTGCCTCTCCCATAGCTCAGCCTTTTGGATGCTCTTAATGAATGATCATTCTAACTTGATTTCATTTATATAAAGATACTTGGTGTATCAGTTAGCTATTGCTGTGTAACAAACTACCCTAAAACTTAGTGGCTTAAAACTACCCCAAAAATTCAGTGGCTTACAATAACATCACTTATCATTTAGCATGATTCTCCTGGTCAGCTGATCTCGGCTCATGCATTGGGGCTCAGTTTGGAGTGGGAGGGGCTGGCTGGTCTAGGACTCTTAGACGAGGTGGCCTAGCTCTCCTCCATGTGTCACTCACATTTCCCAGCAGGCAAGCTCAGGCTATTCATCACGGCGGCAATCTGAGCAAGGAAAAGAAGCACATAGCGTCCCTTCAGTCCTCTCCTTACGGTTTGTCCCATTGGCTAATGTTACATCACCAAGCCCAAAGTCTGAGTAGAAGGCCATTCCCAAAGGGCTTTGATACAGTAAGATACAAATCAATTTGGTCCATTTATACAATCAATCTACAATGCCTGGAGATAAACAACACAGAGTAGGGTGCTTAGAAAGCCCTCTAAATGACCCAGCCTTGAACCTTCTACTGCAATCACTTACTTCCACAGTCTGGGACAAGTTGCTGAGCTGGTCACCAAGCGAGAACTAGTGCCAGCCTCCCCTGGTTTAGGTGCAGCGTGATTGGCTAGGGGGACAGGAGGGATGACTTCCTGCTACATCAAGGGTGGTAACTAGAGTCCAGGGGCTAGACTCTTCCTCCCAGCAGTTGGGGAGAGATGTTCACTACTCAGTCTAGGAAGTAATGAGCCAAAGGGACAGGAAAGAT
This sequence comes from Tadarida brasiliensis, assembly GCA_030848825.1. Lineage (NCBI taxonomy): Eukaryota > Metazoa > Chordata > Mammalia > Chiroptera > Molossidae > Tadarida > Tadarida brasiliensis. The sequence goes on from CM061269.1 coordinate 37,835,590, forward strand.
ACACCCCAAAGGAAGAGAGCCAGGTGGTTGAGCTGGGAAGGGAGCAAGGAGGACAGCTTTGAGTTCTGTATAATGTGATGAAATTCAAAGTTCTTCTGATCCACAGCCAAGGAAACCTGTTAAGTTTCCCTGGCTGGGAGTGGCTGCAATGAATTGATTAAAAGCTTTACCACTAGAGGCTGTACCACGAAGGGGACAGAGAAGTTACGCTTAAGGAGCCAGTCACAGCGTCCCAAGCATGGGAGAACATTTCCCTGGTAATGATCAGAGCAGGGAAGAGGGGCTTGTGCAGCAAACGAAAGAGGTCAAGGCACAGTGACAGACACGTCCTGGCCGGGAGATGTAACAGCAGCACAGTAGAGGGGGGGATGGGATGAGGTGGCCAAGAGGAATGTGTGTGAGCACACATGAGATACCCCTGTAGGTTCCCTAAATGATACAGGCGGCATCTGGGGGCTGGGTTTCAGTAAGTTAGCTGGTGGGAGATAAACTAGACCAGTTCTTCTCAAATAGTCCGTGCAGAAGAATGAGTTTCTTAAATTTCCAAATTGTCGTGAACTCTGACTTTTATAAATACTATAAAAATAAATTACCCAAAAAATTGAACTTAAAAAAAATGCACAAACAGCCCTGGCCAGTTTGGCTCAGCGGTTAGAGCGTCGGCCCGTGGACCAGAGAGACCTGGGTTCAGTTCCCGCTAAGGGCACGTACCTCGGTTGAGGTTTGTCCCCAGCCCCAGTTGAGGTTGTGTGGGTGGCAGCCAATCGATGTGTCTCTCTCACATCGATGTTTCTCTCTCTCTCTTCCTCCCTCTCTCCCTCCCACTCTGTCTGGAGATAAATGCAAAAAATGTCCTCCGTGAGGATAAAAAAAAAAAAAATGCACAAACAAAACACAAAACCAACCATTTTATCACTAGATTCAACAGACATTAAGTTGCTCTGCCAAATTATCAGAGTTTCTAAACGCTTTCAGTTTCAGTGCTTATGTCATCAGCACTAGTAACAAACAACTAGCCAACTGGATGGGTCTGTGGACCACTCTCAGGGCGGCGCTGAGCTAGACAGCTGTCAGCTTCTGTTTGATGATATGAAAACAATAGATAGCAGCTTTGGGGCTCTGCTGTGTTCCAAGCTCTGCACTCAGTGCTTCACATTTATCTTTATTCTTTCAAAGGTATTATCCCCATTTTAAAGGTAAGGGAACGGAAGCCAGTGAGGCTAGAGACTTGCTCTAGAGCACAGAGGGAGTCGGTGATGAGGTGGGCCTTCCGTTTGCTGATGGCCTGCTCCACGGGGCTGAATCAAGGTGGCTATGAATTTAAGCACATACAATACTCTGCACTCTCTAAGACTCAAATAAGGGCAGGAGGTGTCCAGGAAAACCTTCAAAGTACCTGTGTATAAACTGCCTTTGACATCTACTCATTTTTGTAGCTGACATTTTTTTCCTCCCTAAATGCAAAGACTTGGATTTTTGCCAGATTCATTACAGTAAGCATCTCAGAAACACATTCTGCTCTCACTCTGCAGGGCAGTTTTGCCTCACAAAGGCAGACAAATGCCTCTGTTGCCCTCCAGTTTCAGGTCTTATGGCTGGAATGGGCTTTGTGGCCTTTGAACCAGATGGGATTCGACACAAAACCATCATATTAGGCTTTGCTCACAGCTGTGACAGGCTCCTGCCACACTTTGGAGTTTAATGGAGGCATTCTTGTCGTGTTCATTTTCATTTGTCTATTCAGCTAAGCAGGAGTAAGTTGGGTCTGATCAATTCAGCTCATCCTGTCTACAGACTTAATTTCCAGGAGGCAGGGCCTGGGATGTCTGGGCCTTGGCCTTCCCCAGGCAGGACCGTGGGTAGCAGAGCCCTCCTCCTTGGCCTGGCCACTGGGGTAATGATCGCAGAAGGCCTTCTTAGCACTGAGCCACGAGGAGAGTTCTGAGGGCTACAGCCCAATGCAAGATGAGGAAGTGGAGGCTGGAACCACAGATGGGTTGAGATGGACAAGAGAGGAGATGGTATCATATCCTCTATGAGGCTTTTCATGGCACCCCCATGCCAAGCGGACCCTTCCTCCTGTGTTACTACCACCGTCTCAGTGTATCACCATGTAGTTCTTCTCATAGTGTATGGCAATTGTGTATTTATATATTTGGCTTGCACGAGCCTTTTATGGCCAGGGACTTCTCACACACCTGTGTCCCCAGTACTTTGCCTGGCCAGCTACATGCATGAAAAAGTGGGCTCCAGTGAACCCGTGCCGGCTGAGTCCTCTGAACACTAACCAGGGAGATCTTCTCCTGGGCAAAGCAAGTGAGCGTGTTGAGGAAATCTAAATTTCATTTTAAGACCTAAAGTAGAAATCAAGAATTTAGAAAGCCTCTGACTCTACATGTCAAAGCAATCTTGCCCCAGGGTTTTTGTGTTTTTTTTCCCTCCTCACCCGAGGACATTTTTTGCATTTATCTACATGACTAGGATCCTCAGTAAATCCCATTTTCTGTTTAAGTTGATTTGAAGAGGGTCTCAGTTACTTTCAACCAAAGGGGATGTACACAAGTCAGGAGTTCGTCAACAAATCCGTGGGTGTGATCAAGGAGCAAAATCAAACAGGCTCTGGGTTCGTGGGAGTGTGTGCAGACTGTTTTGGAGAAAGAAGTAATCCCAATATCTGGAATTTTCACCAGAGACTTATTTCTGCATTATTCCAAGAGGACTGAGTTAATAGCATTGCAAAGACAACCTCCTCCAACAAGAGTCTTATGAGTAATATCAGTAATTAGTCTAGAAAATTATGTGTATGTTTAAATGTAAGTTTTACCAAAATATATCTGAAGTACCCAAAATAGATACCAGATTTTTTTTTCTTAACCTAATACTGAAATCATATGAAGTCATTAGTTGGACTTACTAAATCGTATTGCTTGAAGTTTTTTTCATAACTATTATTTCTGGCTCTTTTATTGTGATGGAGAAAACATCTCACCTACCTATAATTCTAGTTTATCTCATATCGAATGATAAAAGGCCAGTATGACTTGAACATTAGTCCAGCATGTATTAATATTTCACTATAGGTCAGCTTTACTTTTACCTACCTAGGCTAGAGGTAGGTCTTTTTTTTTTAACTGAGGTATAATTAACATATAACATTATGTTATTTTCAGGTGTACAACATAATGATTCGATATTTGTATATACTGTGAAAGGACCACAATAAGTCTAGTTAACATCTGTCATCATACAGTTACAATTTCTTTTTCTTGTGATAAGAACTTTTAAGATCTATTCTCTTATCAACTTTCAAATATGGAATACAGTATTATTAACTACAGATAGGTCTTGATGGCATCCATTTATCTGGTTGATAATATAACTGGAAATTTGTATCTTAGCACTTAAAAATGCTAAGTGTCTTTTTAGATCTCAATCTGCTTTTGATTTTCATTCTTGCTCTCTTTCCCGGACATTGGTGTTTCAGCTGGGATAGATTTGATTAGATGCTTCCTCCCATCTTTTGCTCACATGCTTTCCTCTAAGTGATGGCCACCCTGACCTCTCTAAAAGTCAAGATGAGCTCAATCTTCTAAGGGACCTCAGCTAAAAGTATGGATCTCTTAAGTCAGCAAAAAACTCATTCTCCCCCAAACTCCATATGGCTCTGCCCCATTAAGCCATTACTAGGCCATCTAGAGGTTGAATCCTTAGCATCCTTAAGTAGAATGTACATGTGAAAGGTAAGAAGAGGGAATTGATATTGATTCTTCCTATTCTATTTTATAACAGACTCCTGAGTTTGCAGAGACTGGCTTCTGTTCTGAAGACCACCAAATACACTCACTCCCAGAAAGTAGTATTACAGCCTAAGCATTATCTGTGTGCAGAGCAGCTCCTGACCTGTGCTATTAAGTGCAAATTAGAAAAGGTGCCACTGTGGGCAGACATGACCCTCGGGTGCTGAGCTTGGCAAGTGGCCCTGGGGCTGGGTTCCGACCTCCACTCACCCTCTCAGCCACCTTATGAAGTGGACGGACAGCACATAGGCAGTGACCCACCTTCATGGTTGAGAAGCCTTCTTTACCTATTTTTTCAACTATGTATTATATTTAGGAGAGGTGGTGTAATAAGTGTACAATTGCTGCTAACCTGTGTACTTTGGAAAACAAAAAAGTTATGAACTTTTGAGATCATCCATATTAAAGTTCTTTTCCAGCGGATACCTGGGCATAAACAGAGAAGAGAAAAAAGCAAGGAGCTGTATTATTAGCTATTCTCTTTTGGGTTTATACATACAGTAACATGCACAGAGTGCACTAACAGTAAATCGACACCTGGATGTTTTACGTGTGCATACACTCAATAACAGCAGCTCCGTTCGCGATACAGAACACTTCTAGCATCCCACAGGTTTCCTCTTGCCACTGCCCAGAATATCGCCCCTGCCCCACGACAGCCACTCTCAGACTTCCATCACCTTCGATTCGCTTTGCCTGTTCTTGGACTTGACGTAAATGGCTTCTTCCACTCAGTACGGTGTCTGGTGGGGGGGGTGGGGTCCTTCCACATTACAGTACATATCAGTAGCTTGATCTTTTTTGTTGATATGTAAAATTCCATCATATGATGATACCACAGTTTATTAACTCTCCTCTTGATGGAATTTGGGCTGTTTCTAATTTGGAGATATCATGAGTAAAAATTCAGTAGTCCTTTGAATGCTGGAACAGAAAATCATACTGCTTTTCTCTGGCTCGCAGCTGCCAGCCTTTCATTTACTGCATACCCCCACCCTTAGAAAAATATATTTTTACTCAATGTTATTCCACAAAAAAGTTTACATAATAAACTTATAATAAAATACAGAAAGAAACAAAGAAAATTAAAATAAGGATAAAATATCAATGCCTGGGCAGATAAGCAAAGTATGCGATCTGCCAGGTCATTTTTTTTAAACATATTTTTATTGGTTTTAGAGAGAGAGGAAGGGAGAGGGAGAGAGAGAGAAAAATATTGATCGGCTGGCTGCCTCCTGCATGCCCCACATTGGGGATCAAGCCTACAACACGGGCATGTGCCCTGACCGGGAATTGAACTGGGACCTCTCAGTCCATGAGACGTTGCTCAATCCACTGACCCACACTGGCTGAGCTGCCAGGTCTTTATAGTTGCAATAATTGGGTTACAAGTTCAACCTGAGCTTCCAGGAAGCCAAAATGAAAAGGGAAATATGGTACATTATATAATTTTTATAATAGGGAAAAAATCAGTTAGTTAGAGAAAGCAGAACTTCTATAGCCTCTAAGTTCCAAAAAAAAGTCACATGGAGTTTCATGTAGGAATTATCGAGCGATGTAATGAGTAATATCCTCAAGGCAGCTCTACAAGAAATACATGAACAGATTTTTAGATCCCTATTTCTTATAGTGCCCACAAGACATGACCCCAACCCAGCAGGTTATAAAATAGCATCATGTTTTATGTGCAGTGTATGTGGGTGTGTATTTTTAAAGAAGGAGAAGTATATTAGAATGCCATGTATCCTAAGTCATGGGTCAGCACACTAGAGACCTACTGACCAAACATGACCTGCCCCATTCTTCTAAACAGCTCTCTGGGAACAGCCACACCCATTTGCTTACATGATGCCTGTGGCAGCTTTTCTGTGGCAACAGCAGGGTCGAATGGTTGTGACATGGACCATCTGGCCCACAAAGCCTACAATACTTACTATCTGGCCCTTTACAGAAGAAGTGTGTCGACTCTGCCGTGAATCCGCAGTAAGATCAGATTGGAGGCGTTATGTTCTTCTTGGTAACCATCCGTGCCTTGGTTCCCGTCCTCTCCCTCAGTGCGGGAGGGACCTGTGACTTGCTTCCAGTCAATAGAACACAACAAAGTGAAGAGATGTGCAGATATAATTAAAGTGCTAATCTGTTGGTTTGCATTTCATCAAAAGAGAGATTATCCTGAAGAAAAAAAACTCATAGACACAGACAACACTACCAGAGGGAAAGGGGGCGGGGGAAGGTAGAAGAGGGTACGGCGGGGATAAATGGTGACGGAAGGAGACTTGACTTGGGGTGGTGAACACACAATACAATACACAGATGGTGTATTATAGTATTGTACCCCTGAAACCTATATAATCTCATTAACCAATGTTGCCCCAATAAATTGAATAAAAAGGTTAAAAAAAAAAGAGAGAGAAATAGAGAAATTTTCTTCTATGTGACTGTCTTTTCAAATCTGGCTCTTTGGTGTTTCTAATATACCCTCACTGTTTATATTTATCAATGAAACAGTTCTCCTCAGCAGCACTGAACATTTAAATCCTGCATTTTGCCCAGCCGGTGCGGCTCAGTGGATTGAGTGACGTCCCATGGACTGAGAGGTCCAGGTTCAATTCCCGGTCAGGGCACATGCCCCAGTTACAGGCTCGACCCGCAGTAGGGGGTGTGTAGGAGGCAGCCAATCAATGTTTCCCTCTCACCTTGATGTTTCTATCTCTCTCTTCCTTCCTCTCTCTCTAAAAAATCAATAAAAACATATAATAAATAAATAAATCCTGCATTTCAACAAAAACACGTCATTTTTAAAGAGATTTTCTTTTTTTTTTTCCCCTGCATGTAACATTTGAAATTAAATAAAAAACAATTCAATATGAGTTTTAAAAGAGAGAGTATCCTGGATGGGCCTGACTTAATCAGGTGAATATCATTAAAACAGGACTGGGCCCTCGCTGCCATCAGAGACTTCTCTCCTTCGCTGGCTTGAAGAAGCAGGTTGAATGCTCTTAGTGGGCCATGTGGCAGGGAGCTGTAGGCGGCCTCTAGGGGCTGAGGGCCTCGGTCCCAAAACCACAAGGAACCGAATTCAGCCAACAACCAAGGGAACTTAAAAGAGGACCCTGAGCATAGTGTAAAACTGCAGCCCCAGCCAACACCTTGATTGCAGCCTGGTGAGACCATAACGCAGAGAATCCATCGAAGCCACGCCTGGACTCCTGACCCATGGAAATAGTGAGATAAAAAAGACATGCTGTTTTAGCCCATAGGTTTGATAAGTTGCTACACAGCAAGTTAGTAAGCTGCTGCCCAATTTTTTATAAAATACACATATGGTTCAAACATGAGTGGCAACCATAATTTTTATAAAGAATTCTTATCGTTTAGAAGTGCACACTGAATCATCTAAGGATAAAATGGGATTTGCTTCAAAAAATGGGGAAGGGACAATGGACTGGCATAAGTGAGATAAGATTGGCCATGTGTTGATAATTCTTAAAGCTAATTGATAGATTCACGGGGATTTATTATACTACTCCTTCCACATTTGTATATGTTAGAAATGTTCCATAGTAAAACTTTTTTAATTAGACTTGTACATACAGAATTAACCAAAAGGATGTTTATAGTTTCTGATACAAGAAAACTAAACTATTTAAATGTCTACACAGGGAACTAGTTAAATTAATCACTATAGATGTTTATATGTATCTTCAAAACATTGCATAGAATAATGATGTTAACATATTTCTATGGTTTTATAATTTGATGTAAAATAAAATATTTGTAAGCAACAAAACAAAAAACCACAAAGCTTATGTATTGTTAAAAAGCTCATCTAAGTAAATTCTATTCTGTCAGACAGGGACCAAATCTAGTCTAAGTCCCTGGTGGCTCCCCTAGGGGTAAGGAGCATAGCGGAGGGCCCCACGGAGGGGAGAGCCTGTGGAACCACCCAGTGATCTCCCCTTCCGTCATTGATCCCTCCGTCTTCTACTGGATAACTTTCTGGTGGCCACATTGTATTGAGTCTCCAGTCCTAGACATACAGAGGTGGGAGAGATGGAGTAGAGGGTGGAGTCACACAAGGAATTCAAAGTCTTAGTGCATCTTGAATAAACATAATCATGATTTTCAAGAAAGATTTTGGCTATGACTTCCTTTAGTGATTCCAAATCTTTACTTCAGCCCATATGGCCTTAGATTCATATAACCACTTGAGAGACTTCTTCATTTTTCTAAAAACCAGAAGTTCCTCAGTATTGCCAGCTCCTATATCCCCCAGGTCCCTTTGTCAATAAAATTAAGGGACAAGCTTTACCCACACCAAAATGACTCTTAGACCCATTTTTAATGATCACTACTCCAGATCACTTTAGGGTGGAATGTTCAAGTCAGGGAGGATATGATCAATGTTCTGCGAAAATATGGGCAATCATAAAACACCAGAGATGAAAATGCTCTTATAAATCATTTAATTTTTTTATTTTATTTTACCAACCAAAGAGAGAGAGAGGGACCCAGAGCCAAAGACATAACACAACCATGACCAAGGTCACAAGGACTGGCAGAGTGCCTGAGAGTAGAACCCAGATATGCCACCTCTCAGACCAGTGCTTTCCAACAGTGCTGAGTTGCCCTCTCTGACTCAGTTCTTTTCAATCTTGATGAATAACCTACATTCAAGCTAATAGGTAGACTCACAGAGGAGTAGCACAAAACCTGAAATATTGGCGACCAATGAATGTAGGAGAGAGGGAGACAGGGAAGAACAGAGAGAAGAAGGAAAGAGAAAATGCAAATGGCCACTAAACAAACTAAAAGGTATTCAAACTCATTGGTCATCAGGGAACCAAATCAAAATCACAAAGACACCACTCCCCACCCACCAGGGCAGCTAAAATTTAAAAAGACTGACTATACCAAGTGTGGCACACATAAAGTACAAGGGAAACTCTCGTACACAGCTTGTAGGAGGTCAAGTATGGCACACTGCATGGTGCAACCATTGGAACACTGCTTAGCCGTCTCTACTAAACTTGTGTGTATGCCTACCTGCTAAGTCAGCAATTCCACTCCAAGGTATATTCCCAACAGAAATACAAATATATGTTTACCAAAAGAGATATACTAAAATCTCCATACAGCACTGTTTTTAATAGGCAAAGCAAGAAATTACCAAAATATCCATCAACAATAGATGGATAAATCATGGTGGTATATTCATATAATGGAATACAATGCAGAATTATGAATGAAGCATTTGCTATAGGCAACAACATGGATGAATCTCCAAAAAAAATATAGAGTGAAAGAAGCCAGTCACAAAATAATATATAGGGTGTCCCAAAAAAATGTATACACAACTTTGATCATTATAAAGCCAATATTTATTAAAATACATTTCATTTTTAAAATGTAATAGAACCTACAGACACCCTGTATACATTTTGGGGGGATACCCTATATAGTATCTCAATTTATATAAGGTTCAAAAGCAGGTAAAACTAATTAATGGTGTGAGAAGTCAGGATTGTTTTATTTGGGGGAGAGGAAAGTGGGAATGATTAGGGGTGATCATGAAGGGGTCTTTGGGGTGCTGGTAGAGAGCTATATCTTTATCTGAGTGGTAATTACACAGAAGTATTCACATTCTGATCAGTTATTGGGCTGAATACTTAAAATTTGTGCATTTTTCTAAACATATGCTATCTTTCAATAAAAGAGTTTGTCTATAAATACATATTTAAAAAGAAAGCAGGAGTTCTTTGGGTGGAATTCTAAAGCTCTTAGGATCCTTGATCAAGGCAACCCTCTTGAAATTCCTAACACCACTTAAGGACATTTATTCATTGTGATTTCAACATCAGCACCATTTCATAGTTATAAAAAGAGGTGTCTATTAGATAGCAATACCAAGTAAATATTATAGACATTATGTTAGATCACTAATAATCTCAAAATAACAGAAGGAGAAAAGGAACTCACATTATTAAACCACAGCTGTGTTGCCAGAGATGGGCTCTGTACCTTATTATATACGTTCTCTCCCATAATTCAGTAACTCCTTCACAATAGGTATTATTCCTAATCCCATTTTACAAATGGAAGAATTAAGACTCGGTGAACCTAAGCAATTTTCCCAAGGTTGCTTCGCTCCCCAAACCCAGAGTTGTTCCATCACACCCCACATGGCCCTGGGTTATTAGTGCTTTTGACTCTTACCAATAAAACAACTTCATAAAACTTGTGCCCTCATAAATATCTCATATAAACAAAGTAGCCTGAAGTGATTTCCTAGGAATATTATTGCATTACACTCTGTTGCCATTTACAGCCTAGAAAATGTCCCACAGCCTTTTCTCCTAATAAGAAAAAAATGTGGGTACAGGTTCCCTGGTTTCCAAATAACATTTAACTGCTCAGGACATAGCCAGAGTACAGTCACATCCCCCCACCCCAGAAGCCTTTCTTCTGCCACGGGGGAACTACCAAGGCCAAGGTGCTCTTTTAAAGCTTTTCTTCTTGTAGCTGTTTTATTATTCATATACTTTTAATAGCATCTCAATGATTGTTTTATAGGCCTACTATAGCTTAAGTTAATGCTAAAGACATTACAAGTAGCTCTCTTTTAAATTTTTAACCAGGATAAAAGTTTACCAAAAAGCACAGATGCTCCTGAAACAGTAAGATCTTGTACCCAAACAGAAATGGAGATAGTTTTACAGGGCGCCTTACAGCTTTTATGGGGCCCTGCCCATATTTGATGCCCATTAGAACCACAGAACTAAAGTCTTTGACTATCTACAGCCAAGTATGTGATCTTTCTGCCTTATAGGCCATTTTCAGGAAGCTTTACGGAAGAAGATTAAGAAAGAAAACATTCTATTTCTCTCCTTTTCATTAGACCAGAAAACCAAATGTTTCAACAGCTGGAGAGGGGAGGCACCCAACAGGAGAACGCTAGAAGGATCAACATCGTGCAACTATTGAACCAATCAACTTAAACTACCAAAGCTGATAGGCTAAGTTTAGAAGCGGTTAATGGTTGTCTTTTATTGAAGGGGAATGAGTTTTGTTAAATGTATCGATAGTGCTAACCTATTAATAATTGAAGCATAAATCTTTCCTGCCATCCCAGTAGACATACTCCATCATAGACACAATGATGAATTTAATGCTTCTGCTTTTATATATAGGAGCCAATAGTGGGATCCCTCCCAAATCTAGATGGTTGGGTTCCTGAAGAATCTTCCTGGTAGGAGAATTCCCAGCTGTAGAACAGTAACCTTACGAGAAAAGCAGGGTGGAGGGGAAAAGGTCCTGAGTGAACCTTTGACAAATATTTTTATATTTACTAATATACTATGATAAAGCCAGCACACTATAGTCAATGACATTTTTATATGTCTTAAATTAATAATAATGGCCTCTATACAATTAATCTTCATTGCCTATCTCTTGATTCCATGGATATTTATTAAGCTCTTCCCTCAAGTTTCAAAGGGATGTTAGTGAATTCATTTTATCTTTGCCAATAAACTACAGGCTAAGAGGCAGCTTTTTCTGTCTTTAGTTTTCCAGCCAAATGTCTTTGTACCATTCAAATTTTATAACTCAGAGCTGTGGCCACCCCCACCCCTACCCCACCCCCAACCCAAATGACTACCTATCTTGGTCCCAACAATGCAGGAATTTGTTTTCTTTTTTTTTTTTATCCTCACCCGAGGACATTTTTGCATTCATCTTCAGATAGAGTGGGAGGGAGAGAGGGAGAAAGAGAGAGAGAGAAACATCGATGTGAGAGAGACATATCGACTGGTTGCCATCCACACAACCCCAACCAGGGCTGGGGACAAACCGCAACCAACATATATGCCCTTAGCAGGAACCGAACCTGGGACTCTGGTCCGTGGGCAGACGCTCTAACTGCTGAGCCAAACTGGCCAGGGCCAGGATTTTTTTTTTTTTCAGTAGAAAACATCTTATGATACCTGAATTGACTTATGCATCACAGCTGAGAAAGTTGTTCATCATTCCTCCCCAATCCCAGAATGATGGCCCTGATGTCAGGAGACTCATTTCCCCTCCTGCCTCATCACCTTACACAGTAGTCCACCTTGGGATCTAGCTATCCTTTCCTTGCGTTTCCTTCTGCCTTGCTGCAAAGACTCTAGCTTTACTTGCTGTGATGGTTGGTCTTATGTGTCAATTTGGCTAGACTATAGTACCCAGTTATTCACTCAAACACTAATCTAGGAATTGCAGTGAAGGAATTTTGTAGGTGTGGTGAACATCTACAATCAGTTCACCTAAGGAAAGGAGATTACCCATGATAATGTGTGTGGGCCTCATCCAATCAGTTGAAGACCGTAAGAGTGAAAACTAAGGCTTCCTAGAGAGAACAAAATTCTGCCTCAAGACTCGCAGCGCCAGCTCCTGCCTGAGTTGGCAGCCTGCCAGCCTGGACTACAGATTTCAGATTTCAAACTTAGCAGCCCCCATCCCACAACTGTGTGAGCCAATTCCTTAAAATAAATCTGAAAGAGAAAGATGAGAGAAAGAGAGACTAGATAGATAATCAGTCCTATTTCTCTGGAAAGCCCTGACTGGTACACCTACCTTCCTACCTTCTCTGTCCCTGCTACTGCTAACTATCTAAAACAAGGGACTCATGAGTCATGCATCTTAGAAGTGGAATCTCACAATTATTCCACAGTCAATTTTATATACTGATATTGCATGGAAAGAGAACTTTAAGTTGTGTAGAGATTGCTATAATTTTCAAGCTGGCCTCTGACAAAGACTCTTTGCTTGACCAAACTATAGTCAGGCTCCTCAACCTTCTCCTAGGCCTATCTGCGTATGTCCTTATAAAATCTAGTTTTAGCAACAAACCTGCTAAGTCCATTTAACCAAACCCTTCATCCTCTGATCATCCCTCATATCTAATTGGGTTCCTCACCACCCATCGCCCCCAAGTGATGTCTAATCAACCTGGCCTATCTTCAGAAGAGCTCTCTTAGGTCAGTTTAACCAAAATCTCCCTTACCTCTGATGTTTCCTCTTAGTAACTTTCCATGCACTGATCCCCACACTGCTCCTTGGCCATCAGGCCCCACTTGCCCATATTGTACTCAAAGTTGAGCCCAATTTCTCTCCCCTACTGCAAAACCCCACTGTAGTGGTTCCTATCCCTATCGCTACAGTCCTGAATAAAGTCAGCCTTTCCATCTTTAACAAGTGTCAGTGAGTATTTTTTCTTTAACTCTTCCAACGAGAACAAATTGCCTCATTACTTGATTATACGCCAACATTGAGAAGACTTCTGTTACTCAGTTTAGAAAGCATGGCAGTTCAGCCAGTAACCTGTTTTCTCCCTGCAAAGCTGAGCACATCTGGGGACTCCAAAATAGCTTTCTCAACCCAAAAAACAGAGGGAAAGCCAGGCATGGCTCCAGGGCAGGCCTGACTGCACCCGAGCTGAGGCAGTACCTTGGGAGCCTCACCCCACACTCCTACATTTGCAACAAAACTAACTCCATACTCCTAATGACCTTCTGATTCCTGTTTTAGCCTAGGACCAGGTCAGACATGTGGGGCTTCTTCCCAGGAGAATGGCCAGTTGCCAAATACATCCCCAACTTGTTCTCAGAAATCTACATAACATGTGGCTGGGCAAGCAGAGGCCATATTTTCTTAGCTTTTGAAGGGGTAAATATATATATATAAATTTTTGAAATCTAAACCCCTACTCAGAAGTTAAAGTGTGTCCTATAGGGAAGAAAAGAAAATAACCCAGAAATCTCATAATGTTTCAGATTCAATCATTTGTCAAATAATTATTTCTATATTTCTAAGAAAGTCATTTCCTTCAGAATGCTTAAGGCTGCTAATTGAAAGAGAAGAGACAACATAAAACTTGGCTTATTTCCAATGGAAGAATGTCTACAAATAATCATTATTACCATGTCACTTGGATGGGTGGTTGTTGTTTTTGCCAATTACAGTTGACATACAATATTATATTAGTTTCAGGTGTACAACACAGTGATTAGATATTTACATAATTTATGAAGTGATCACCCTGATAAGTCTAGTATGGATGGGTGGTTATTCATTTGAAATATTTCTATCTCCCCAAAAAGAAATATTATTAATGAGATCACCCCACCACATAACTTGTCACCATTCACAACCAGAAACTGTCAGAATGTCCTTCATGGGAAGAACCCCTGACCAACCCCAGTTGACTAAAGGATCCTTTGTGAAACTGGCCAAATTGAATCCTGATGCCACTAATCAATAAATAATGAAGTGAAATTTTTAAAAGCTCCTCAGGTCATTGGTAAGAACAAAATATCACAGAGAGCCCAGCCAATGTGGCTCAGTGGTTGAACATTGACCCATGCACCAAGAGATCGCCGGTTCGATTCCCGGTCAGGGCACATGCCCAGGTTGGGGGCCAAATCTCCAGTGGGGGGCACGCTGGAGGCGGCCAATTGATGTTCTCTCTCATCAATGTTTCTATCTCTCTCTCCTTCTCCCTTCCTCTCTTTCTAAAAATCAATAAAGGAAAAAAAAATTTTTTTAAATATATATCACAGAGAAACAGGGCAGAGGTGAAGGTTTTATAACCTTTCAGTCCCCTGAGGAAAGGGATATCCATACCATTACCCCTTTACCACAGCCTCACAAGCACCAAAATGTTCAACACCATCCTACCTGACATCGCTGACCTCTGCGGGTCCTTGACAGGTGGCATTTCTTGGCCCATTGCTGATGTCATTGCTGGTGGATGAGGAGGGGAATCCTACCCCCCACCCTATTACTACTGTGGGTACCATAGGAAAAGAAAGCACGGGACTCCAAAAGATGCTGACCCGTGGAGTGCTGAGTCAGGTCTCGTGCTACATTTACCTCTGGCATTCGTAATTGAAGAATCTCAATTAGGAACAGCTGAAGAATCAGACTGGCTTGTGTGAGGCTGAAAAAACCACGAAGCGGGGATTAAATGCCACCTCGTGTTTGCAGAGCCTTGGGCTTCTGGCGGTGCTTGCAGAATGATTTATGTGAATAATGACTTCGAGTGAAATATTATGCTTTCTTACATAAACATGAATGAGTCAAGGTCCCCACCTCAGGGAGCTTATATCTGGTGGAGAAGACTGGCAAGTTCAGAGCAAAAAAAAAGGTGGTGGGTGAAATTTGCTTAATTGAGGAAGACAATCCTATAGAAACCCACAGGCGGAAACAATTCATTTTAACTAGGAAAATTGATATAGGCTGTCTAATAAATTAGTAGGAATTTGGGTGGTTTCTCCAAGATGCTCAAATGGACAGAAATTTAGGAGGTACTTGGAACTCATGGAAGAGAAAAATGGAGAAAAGTGACACAGAATGGAGAAAGGCCCCAGCAGCACGGCAGCTGGCAAACCGCCAGGAAAAGGATAAGTCGTTTTCTTGGCTTATCGACTGAGTTGTAGTCCCCTTCTGATTTCTTAGGTCTTCAGTAGAAATCCTTTAAAGAGTGCTTGGGGACACACAAAAAAAAGAAGGGGACTAGGTCAATGCTTGGGGTCAGCAAGACCAACAGGGCCTGTCCTCCTCCAGGATTTGTATGTCTTGGAAACTGAAAACTGCATCTGAAGGATTGTGCTTCAACATTAAAGAAACAGAGACCAGGGGACTTGGCAACATTTGGATTTAACACATAAAAATGGTAAAATAATACATTTTAAAACGACAGTGGGCGTGCAAAGGAAGGAACTGGTTTCACACTCTGTGGCACCGAGCTAGTCCGTTACCCAGCATTCTTGCTCTCGCGCCTTCCTGCTGTCACCTCACACTGTCGCCTCTGACCAGAGCACCTTCCGAAGGCTCCCCGCATGCTGCCTCCTTCTGCAAGACTTTCGGACCCTTTCAGGAAGACCTGGGCACGCCTCTGCTCCCACACACTCACCTCAAGCAATCCCATCACGCCACTGTCTGAGACATGCTTATGCACGGACATGCTTATTCCCAGGAGGGGGAGCTGTGTGTCTTTTTGTCTTTGTGACCTCAATGCCCAACACATTAGGCAGAACACAGTCGGTGCTTAATCAAAGTTTCTGTCAATAAAGGGGGGAAAGAGGGAGGTTTCAACCGGACTGTAAAGGATGGTTGTGATCTGATTACACACAGAAGAGGATCAAAGACATTCTGAGCAAGGAGAGCACAAGAAGGAGGGACACGAAAGGGACAGCCTGGTCAAACATCGGACCTGAACACATGCACCTACCGCTACTCTCTTCGGAAATGCCCCTGAAATGCAAGGGATTTTCTAAAGAGAACCATTTTAAACTACGAAGTCCAAGGGCAAATAGCATTACAATGTGAGAACATTTGGGGGAAATGGGAAAGAGGTGAGGAGTTAATGTAGCTGACTGAAAAGAATGACGACCAAGTGCCTAGAGACGGAGAAGTCGAAAAGCAGCAGAAACGCGCGCCTGGGAGAGAAACGTGCGTGTGGGCGGGAAACGCGCGCGTGGGAGAGAAACGCACGCGTGGGAGAGCCTGGATCCAAGGCCAGGCAAATAATGGGCCTGCAAACGGAGAGGTGAGTCAAGTCTGAATAGAAGCTTCCAGAGCCCCTAGACCCTTCCGCCACCCACTTGTATCAGGGCACCACCATGGCAGGTCACGAGAGAGGGTTGTTCTGTGGAGATCTGAACCGGATTCGCAGACTCTCCTTGGGCACATATATCCTTCTTTGACGTTCTCTGATATACTATGCATTAAATATACACGCACCATATACTTCCAGCCCCTTTGCAGGACCCTTCGACAACTCCGGCCCCAGATCCTAAGGCTTCCCTGGAGGCAAAGTCCAGTTCGGGGCCTGATCACGGTGGAACCCACTGGTTGGCAAGTGCACTCTGCACGAAGAACTTTTAATCACCTTTGTGGTGACTCATTATGAAAGACAATTTTTCGGAAGTTAATACTCTTACTTTGTTTCCCCTTTTAATACAATCTAATTTATGTACACCCTGCAGGTGCCTCTTGTTAGTTTTAAAATATAATTTAAAGACTATAGGCAGAGAAGATGTCTAGAGGAAACAAGAAAAGCCAAATCCAAAATGATTTATTGTGGGTCAGGCATCCCAGAGAGAAGCACAGAACTGGAGCAGGAGAAAGTTGGGTTTGTAATAGAAAATGATTTTAATCAAAAGTCGGAGTTTACTTTCTAAAGAAGCTGAAATAACCCTACAGAGACTATAAACGGACTTCTGGGTAATAATGCCAGACTTCGGCTGCATCAAACATGTGCCCTCTACTTTTTATTATTATTATTTTTTTTAATCCTCATCTGAGGACATTTTTGCATTTATCTTCAGAGAGAGCTGGAGGGAGAGAGGGAGGAAGAGAGAGAAACATCCATGTGAGAGAGACACATCAAGTGGTAGCCACCCACACAACCCCAACCAGGGCTGGGGACAAACTGCAACCGAGGTACCTGCCCCTAGTGGGAACCGAACCCAGGACTCTCTGATCCACAGGCCAATGCTCTAACCACTGAGCAAAACCGGCCAGGGCTCTACTCAATAAAATAAAATATAAAATCAAATTTAAATTTAAAAAATGTTTAATCAGCCCTGGCCTGTTTGGGTCAGCGGTTAGAGCATCCGCCCGTGGTCCAGAGAGACCCGGGTTCGGTTCCTGCTAAGGGCACATACTTCAGTTGCAGTTTGTCCCTGGCCCTGGTTGGGGTCGTGTGGGTGGCAGCCACTGGATGTATCTCTCTCGCATCAATGTTTCTCTCTCTCTCTTCCTCCCTCTCTCCCTCCTGCTCTGTCTGAAGATAAATGCAAAAATGTCCTCTGGTGAGGATAAAAAAAAAAAAATGTTTAATCAACAAAAAGTTTTACCCAAATTTGAATCAAAGAAAAGTACTTAAATTTCAAGAGTGGAAGCAAATGAAAGAAACAGAAGATTCTCAAAAGTCTTAGGGCGTCTCTGAGGATGATTGGGAAAAGATTCCCAGTTCTTTACTTCCTCCCTCTAGACTTTCACATGCTTGTCCTTTGCCATGTGATGTTGCTGACCACCCACTAGAGTTAGATTTGGCCAGGTGACTCATTGGGGTCCATAGGGTATGTTAGAGGTCATGATGCAAATAGAGGCTTTAAATGTGCTTGTGACGCAACTTGGTTACTAAGGCTGTTGTGACCCCACCAGGTGCCAGCTCCCTTCCATCTTGGTCAAAGTGGCCATATGAAGCATCCCTGAAACGGGCTGAAAGCCTGGAATTCTGCCAAGCACGGCCACACCCAGCTTACTTAGACAAACTAGAGATTACTTACAGATTCCTGAGCATGAAAATAAATATTGTCGTAAGCCACTGAGATTTGTGAGGTTGTTTATTGCACAGGGGGAAAAAAAACTATTACAGGCTCCTAACTTCATCTCTATCTCTTAGAAACCATACTAGGGGAAGAAGATGAGTATACAAAATTTTCAAATACACACTTATACCTGCCAATTTAGAGAGAAGCATATTGAGTAAGGAAAATGCAGGGAGGAAATTTTCAAGAGGAGAAGCATTTACCTGCCACTACAAGAAGTCAGGATCGCAAAAGAGGCAAGAAAACCATCAGGACTAAATTAGGGATCTCTAAAGCCTCAGGCTTCCATGCCCTTTGGGAGCAGAACAGACCCAGGCAGGGGAAACCCTGGTGTAGGACAAGCCAGGGGCCCCAAGTTTTCACACAGCCCAGCAGAATATTCCTGCAGCGCCCGGACCTCCAACCCCACAGGCACTGGTCATGTAAAAGTAACAAGAGTACGCAGAAAGCAGAATTCAGTCTTCAAAACTGGGATCCTAGAGAAAGACAAACCGGTCTTAGACAGAGTAGAGAGGTTGAGATAAGTCATGTATACTAGATCATATCGAAGAGAAAGTGGGCAGAGCCGTGCATGTCAAACTGGATCAGGATAAAAAGAAACGGCATGGCAGCTAAGTGCGTAAACACTAAAGCAGAAGAAACGATAAAAAGAAAGAGCGGGATAAAGAAAAGGAAGAAGGAAGAAAGGGAGAAGGAGAGGCAGATAAAAGACACAATGGAAAAGAAGGAAAGAAAATATAATCCAAGGAAGAAAAGACAAATTCCCTGTGAGTGCTTCTTGCTACAGAAGAATCTGAGAAAAACATAAAGTTAATACAGCAATAATTCAAAGTCGAAATAAATAAGTAATAGAGTGAAATGAAAGGAAGACTGTGGAACTAAAGAAACAAAATAGGGATCAATGCAACATTACTATAAAAATAATAAGCAGGAACGGTGAGAAGAAGAGAACAACAAAAGACAAATTACTGACAGAATAAAGGCTAAGTTAATCATAGTGCCGGGAGGAGAAAGTTTTTCTTTTTTTTTTTTAATCCTCACCCGAGGATATTTTTTCCATTTATCTTTAGATAGAGTGGAGGGGAGGGAGGGAGAGAGAGAGAGAGAGAAAGAGAGAAACATCTATGTGAGAGAGACTCCCACCAGGGCCGGGGATGAACCGCAACCAAGGTACGTGCCCTTGGCCGGAATCGAATCCATGACTCTTTGGTCCACGGGCTGATGCTCTAACCACTGAGCAAAACCAGCCAGGGCCAGAAAGTTTTTCTTGACCCTCTTAGGGTCCCTGGCTGGGTCTAAAAATTAAGCTGACAAAGACAGACTAACAGGACAAAAGCATACAATTTTCATTGAATTTTCACCTATACATGGGAGACTTCATAAGAGATTGAAGACATGAGGAAGTGACTAGAGCAGGAAACTTTTATACCTTAGAGATAAAGAAATTATACATTTGTGAAAATTTTACAAGACAAAGTGGTTTGGGCTAGAGGTGGTCGACCTAGGGCTAGATAGTCCTCGTTCTCACCTGGGAAGACAGGTTAGTTTAACAAGGTTTGTTTGCAGATTGTACTGGTGCTGGCTCTGGGCTGGTGAGAGTCCAGTGAAGGGAGAACACATTTCCTGCCTTTAGGCAGAAAAGGCGGAGCTTTTTCTGCATTTATTCCTTTTTAATTGCATTCAGCTCAAAATAATCTTTATGTCAAAGAGGCATATGTTGGGGTGACATATTCTGATTTCTTTCAATGAAGGAAATGAAAGCAAAGATATAAAAGCAATTGAGAGGATACACAGGAGCAAAGGCAATGTAACAAGATGAAGAACTCAACAGATAGAACTAAAAAGATAGTAAAAAACACAATAGAAGAAAATTATCATGACATAAAGAAGGAACTAAACCTGAAGACAAAAGGGCATGAAACTGATATAAGTGATTATATGACATATTCTCAAGAAGAGAACATTGTCTCCAAAAATAAAGATTATTTCAGTCCTGGCGCTGGGGTGGGAGGGGGTGAGGGGATACCCCTAAGGGATGAAAATGAAGCTGCACGCAGGCTTCCCAGAAACAATAGCCAATGTCAAAAGGCAAGGGAGCAAAGTCTACAAGGTTCTTAGGCAAAGAGATGGACACAACCAAATAACCCTCCAGCAAGAATATAAGACGGATGTTTTCCAACAGGAAAGAACAGAAGAACTGGAGCACCAGTATATCTGTGGAGGAAGGGAAAGTGGGATTCGGAACCACAAAATCCAATTAGTCAAAAGATGAATGGAGAAACTGTGATTTTAAAATTATATAACCCTTGATAGAAAGTGTGACCCAGAAATTTTACTAGACAAATAATCCTTCAAGGGTGAAGCTTGGGGGCGAATCAGGAAATAAAACTCTGATAAATCCTCCTTGGAAAAATTACTAGGCAATACATTCAACTCAGTAAGAAAGGAATCAAATTTTTAAAAAGAAATGGAGAAACTTTAATAAAAAATATTAGTGGTGGGCATTAACTCATCTATTTAAAAGACTAAAAGTCCCAGATAATTATAGTTACAGAAGAGAATGTAAATCACCAGCCTTGACAATCTAAAAACAATCAAACGAGTAATGAGAATTCAGAAGAGGCAGAAGTGGAAAATTGCATATTTCCTCATTCGTCCGAGTAGGAAGTCAACCAAAACTGGACTTGAAAGAGCAAAAGAACCCCCAACTTTTGTTATCATCCTTCTTCCCCTTCATTTTAGAGGAACTTTTTTAGGAACCATTATCACCCGTGGTGAAGAAATTTGTGACTCAAGTTCAACAATTCCTGTAGGCTCCTTTCAATTGACTTCTTCTGTTAAATTGAACAGAATGTTTTTTAAATATAGCTTTCATTTTTATAAAAGGGCTTTCATTTGTATAACATTAGTTCTCTCCTTTTTCCTCTATGGTTATATTCACAAAGATGCATGCAAGAAGGAATAAAAAAGATTTGGGAAATGATGTGCAACTAATGATCTAGGGTTACTCTAGAGCAAGGGTTAGCAAACTATAGCCCACCGGCCAGATCTGGCCCTGAATCAAGTTTTATCAGAACACAGTCACCTCTGGTCATTTGCATGTTGTCTATGGCTGCTTCCCTACTACCATGGCAGAACTCAGCTGTGGTGACAGAGAAAATTGGCCTCCAAAGGTGACAGTATTTACTGTCTAGACACTTGCAGAAAGTTCGGTGACTACTGCTCACAGATGGTGGGGTTTGGGGGTATGGTGTTTGGTTTTCACTTGCTTTTTTGTTATTTGTTATATTGCATAGGATTTTTCATGAGCATTGTAATTTTTAATAAAGGAATAAAACTACTTTTTGTATTTACAAAAGACTACCCTCCATTTATGGGTGGGATTTAGGCGTTTCTGGGGAGAAGACTCAACACAGAGCTGGCTGGTGACTGTGGAAATGTGGGCCAGCTGTCAGGCGCCCATCTGAAGAAGGCAGTTATGTCCCTGGTTTCGGCAAACAACTTGAGAACATCACCCAAATAAGAAGGTGGGTAGGAGAAGGCAGGGGAGGAGAAAATGTTTTTTTTTTTCCTATTTAGCATTTGCCAAAATCACAACCTTCAGTAAATATCACATAACTCATTAAAAAATTCCTCATTTACTGAAACTAAAATGGAAGTGGCCCAAGAATCAGAAGAAAAGAAAAGCTAATCATTCCTGCTCATGTGTCTAAAATCTCTTTCTCAACAGCATGCTCATCTTCTCGTGCCCAAATAAAGGCCTTTCTTCTCAAAGATTCAAATTATAAAATGTTTCAGAGTCCACACAACCCAGGAAAGGGTGGTCAGAGTCTGCGGAATACCATCTGATCCATTGGCGAGAGACCTTGGATGCCAACAGCTGTGAGGAGAAGCAGCTGCCCACACGTGCCCACCATGTTGAGCCTCTGACCTTCGGTCTCTGGGCCAGTTCTCTGCAAAGCTTTTCCACCAGGGAAACCTCCCTGACGATGTAAGCAGCCAAAGCCCTCCAGCCTGGGAGGAACGCCCGACCCTGTTCTGCGTATCACTTCACCAAGCATAAATTATTAACTAATTACAGAGCATTCCAAGGGCAGAGGTATCATTCCACAGGAGGAGCCATCAGCCATGAGAAAGAAGGAGAAAGATTGAGACCCATGAGTTAGAGGTTTCATGATTCAAAATGCTGTCTCTCTTGAAATAATTAATAATGTTGATTTTATTCCCTCACTGAATAAATGTGCTTATTCTAAGAACAGTAAATCTCCCCAAGTTCAATAGCAACCAGAATAAAAAGGCCTCCAGCAAAAATCTTCAGCTTGCTTCCCGATTAGAAAGCAGCTTTATTTTTTTTTAGGGAAAGGAAAAAAAATCTATATTAAAGACTATTTATACAAAAAAAAAAAAATCTATATTAAAGACTATTTTGCGAGGGTGCAGAGAAAAGGGGACCCTACCACACTGCTGGTGGGAATGCAGACTGGTGCAGCCACTATGGAAAACACTATGGTGTTACCTCAAAAAATTAAAAATAGAATTACCATTTGACCCAGTGATCCCACTTCTAGGAATATACCCTTAGAAGCCTGAAACACCAACCAGAAAGAATACATGTACCCCCATGTTCATAGCAGCACTATTTACAATAGCTAAGATCTGGAAACAGCCCAAGTGTCCATCAATAGATGAGTGGATAAAAAAGCTGTGGTACATATACACAATGGAGTACTATGCAGCTGTAAGAAAGAAAGATCTCTTATACTTTGAGACAACATGGAGGGACCTGGAAAGTATTATCCTAAGCGAAACAAGCCAAGCAGAGAAAGACAAATATCACATGATCTCACTTATTTCTGGAATATAATGAACTAAACAAACTGATGAACAAAACAGACCCAGAGTCATAGAAGTAGGGCACAGACTGACAATCCTCAGGGGGTGGGGGGGAATAAACCACAGAACTTATATGCATGTATGCATAACCAATGGACATAGACAACAAAGCTGGGGACATGGTGGAAGGGGTAGAGAGGAGGGAGTCAATGGGGGGGAAAGGAGAAACATCTGTAACAAAAATTAATTAATTTTTTAAAAAAAGACTATTTATACAAAAAAATAATGCTAACTGGCCTGGCCAGTGTGGTTCAGTGGGTTGAGCGTCGTCCCATGGACTGAGAGGTCCTGGTTCGATTCCTGGTCAGGGCACATGCCCGGTTTACTGGCTCAATCCCCAGTAGGGGGCGTGCAGGAGGCAGCCGATGGATGTTTCTCTCTCACATGGATGTTTCTATCTCTCTCCCCCTAGAAAAACAATAAAAAACATATTTTAAAAAATTCTAACTGATCAACTAACTGTAACTAAAAACAGAAACTGCAAAAATTTTTCTTCATACTTCTTTAGGTTTCTAACACAATCAAAAGGTTTAAAAATCAGTTTTTATAGGTAACACAAGTTGAAGTTGCCTAAGAAAAATGCTTATAAATTCTTACCATGAATCAAACAGCTAGAAGATATTTCTTCTGGAGATTTTACAACTTCGCTCAGATTTTACAGATCCTCCCTTCTGCATTAGCAGTGATGCGAATACTCAATAAAATCTAGCATGCTCTCCCAGATATACACAAATCCTCTGCTCTGTGTCACCTCCACCACCCATCCCAATCCCCCAAAATACCTCAGGAAAAGAAATAACCCAGACCAACATAACCACTCTTTTTTTAAAGAAGAGAGGAAATTCTTAGATATGCTTCAGAATCCCTCTACTGATCCACAAAATGCTGAGATCCAGTCAGGGAGGCCAGTCTAGCCACTAAGGCACTTGTCTTCACCTCCCCTGGGCAGGGCAGACATCAGCCAAGACATTAAGAGCAATTTGAAAACAAACAATTTGTGATTCTAGATCAGAAATCCGATCCCATTGCTAAAGCCCAGACACTGCATGTTCCATTAATCATTTAAGTCAAATTGAAATACCCCCAAAGAGAAACAGAACTAATTGAGAGTCTTGGGGGCTTCAAATTATAAGGAGGCTCTCTGTGTTTAACTTGATTCTTTGCATATCTAGACATCTTTCATTACATGCTGAACATTTTGAGTGATATGTTGTAGAGTCTCTACATTTTGTTGTATTCCTCTAAGAAGTGTAACATTTCGTCCTGATGAGCAGTTCAATTACTAACGGGTGATCCAGATCCTGCTGAGCCTTGGATTTTGGCTTTGTTAAGGCAGGTCTATTTCATTTTTCCTCTCAATCCTCTGGCATGTCCCTTATTCCTAGGACATGGTCCTTTCCTCCTGAGATGAGCCTTTCTGGGGTCTCAAATAAGTGCCAAGCTCCACTTGGGCTGGATCAGAACTCCCACATCTCCCTTCCTTTGCAACTTGTAAAATCAGTTCACCTCTCGGTCCCCTAGAAGTTGTTCTCCGTTGACTTTGCAAAGTCTCATTTAGTGCATATGCAGCTAAAGATTTGGCAAAGAACCTGAAGGAAATGCCTAAATGGATTTTGGGGGGCTATTTATCTTTCACTGCCTCCTTTCTGATGCCCAGTCCTGCAAGTTTCAGCAGACTTAGCAGCCCTGACCTTTATCTTTATTCCCTCCACCCAGCCAGACTGCCACTCTCTGCCTGGGCTCCGCTGCCCTGCAGTTAGAATGCCTTAGGTAAAAGCCAGCATGAAAGTGGACCCCCCCTTGTGTGCTTACCTGCTCTGGAGAACCACAGCCCTGTGACACCCACTCCCAATGCCTGAGAATAGTTGCTCGTATATTTTACCCAGTGTTACAGCTGTTAATGGTAGAAAAATAAACCTGTTACTCTGTCTTGGCAAGAACTGGAAGTCCTATGTATTTTTCTTTTTCCCCTGTGTATTTTAACATGTCAATAATTTTCATTATTCTAAAAATAACAAAGACCTCCAAGTTTAAGTCATCAACAGCCAGTCTAACATCAGCCCTGGGCTGGGAGTGAGGAGACCGGGTTACTCCACCAGTTCCATCACTGCCTAGTTGTCATTTAAGCTCCCTGAACCTGTTTTCAACGCTGTAAAACAAGCTATGCTACATGATCACGGATGTCTCTTTCAGCTCTAGCACATTATGACCCTTCTACTCTCATTATGAACATTGGGTTAATGAGATGGACTACTTCAGGAATCAAAGCAGCAGTTCTTTGCAAAGGGAAAGTGCTTTCTGAAGCTCTCGGTCCGCAAGAAACTCGTTGGGCCTCCAAGCCCTGCAGCTGTCCTCTCTCTGTTTGCACGTCGGTGCA
This sequence comes from Tadarida brasiliensis, assembly GCA_030848825.1. Taxonomy (NCBI): domain Eukaryota; kingdom Metazoa; phylum Chordata; class Mammalia; order Chiroptera; family Molossidae; genus Tadarida; species Tadarida brasiliensis. Next base: position 37,861,035 of record CM061269.1, read on the forward strand.
GGGAGGTCCAGGTCAATGCAGGGCGGGAGTCTGTGAGCACGGCACGGTGGGCCAAGTCAGACTTCAGAGACCGGCTGGCCCAACGTCCAAACTCCCTTGCAAAGAGGTCCTGTCATTTCATTTCTCTGAACCTATTCCTTCCTCTGCAAATGGCTAAAATGATGCTACCTTGCAGAGCTATCCTGGGAATTAAATGAGATCATGTATATTTGGGAGGGAAACCAGGGAAGGCTTTTTTTTTTCACGGATACATTCCCAATGACCTCTGAGAAATGGCAAGTCCCACGGTACGTCCCGGTGGCCTCCGCATGGGTCTCCGCCTCCGCCTCGCGTCACTGCGCCAGCTCCACACCCTATGCTCCTCGCACGCGGACCAGTGGTCAGCGCCACTCCGAAGTGGCTCCTTGTCACCTGTCCCCTTCCTTAGGAAGTCATCAGATTCTTTTTCACTTTAGATGAAAAAGAATAGGGAAGGTTTTGGTTAATTAACTATCTCAACAAGGGAATGAAATATATTTTTCAGATTTTGAGGACTGTGGAAGAGAAACATCTCAAACCTTGTCTCTTCAATCTCTCCACCTGCCTGCCCAAAATATTAATATTATCAGACTAAAGAGATCCTTTCAGCTCCTACAGAAGGTCCCCTCGGCCATTCAGGGAGCACAGGCCCCAGAGAATGGCTGAGAACTAAGAACTGCTCTAGAGAACCCACTGAGCCGCTGGACTGAGTGAGGCCCAGCGGGAGAAAACCCACCTTCCTTTGAAGGACACCAACTTCTTGTACTGGGTGATGCAACAGGTACCACAGTTAAATAGCTCAGGCACAATCTGTGTTTGGCAGCGCCCCCAAGTGGCAAGAAACAGCCACTACAAAGGACTGACCAACACTAGGATTTATCCCCACTTGAAAATGGAAGTTTGGAGAAATTTCCTTTTAGACAGCAAATATTTCCAAAGGTTCATGGATAATCCAGAAAGAAGAGGGGACCCCTGAGCCTATGTGTTTGTTCTACATCAGTTCACACCTATTACATACATGAAGAGCAGAACAATAAGTTATTATGAATAATTGTGAGCTGAATTAAATAAGGACAAAGAAATATATATGATAGGGGCAGATTAATTAGCCAAAATGATGTTCATTAAAATGTAAGCTTCATAAAGAGAGAATTTGTGTTTGTTCTGCCCACCGCTGTATCCCCGGCATTTAGAACGATGCCTCGCGTGGACAGCTTAGTAAGTATTTGTTGAATCAAATGTTAAATGAATTGGGGACAGGGAAGAACCTCTTGTAATGTGTCACATGGCTGTGTGCCCGTCCCTGTCCTGTACAACATGTTTACCAGCAGCTTGAGGAAAGACCTGGAAGGCTCGCTTACCAAATTCTCTGACAACACCAAGCTGGGGGAAATGCTGATATGCTGATGACCTGCATCCTGTTAGCAGATCTAAATACCAGGCTAGAAACCAACACGATGAAATGTAACTCACAAATTCCCACAAAGAGGCGGAAGAAAATCGGGTGTACAGTTTCAGGGTGGGAACGGCCTGGCTGCGGGCGGTCTCTAAGGACAAGACTTGAAAGCTTCAGTTGGAAGCAAGGCCTGTATTAGTGACATCTGACCTCCCAGAGCACTCATGCAGTGACAGGCGGCCGCACTGGAAGGGGGTCCAGGATGAAGATGAAATGGGGAGTAGTCGGATGGTGCCATGCATACATGTTCCCTTCATCTGGGGTCTCACATGGGTCATGTGGAGTGGGCCCAGAGAGGGTAAATGGATCAAAAGGATAAAATAATGAGGAAGAGTCTTGCAAATGTTATCATCTGAGGGACAAAAACAAACTGACAGGGGTTGGTCAGAGAGAAGAAAAGGCTCCTGGGGGACAAGACCGTTTTCTTCAAATATGTGTAGAATCGCCCTTGATTCTGTACACCCCAAAATAAAACTGGGGCTGAGAGAAATCACAGGGAGGCTTAAGGAGTGTTTCTCACAATCCAGACCTGTTCGGAAATGGAATCAGCTGTCGCGGGAAACTGTGGTTTCTTATCATTGGAAGGAAATAGATGAGATGAGAATGTGTATCTACCGCGTGCCTGCTGTACAAGCACTGGACTGGAGGGTTTATGTGAATCTCATTTCTTCTTCACACCCATCCTCTGAAACTGGCATTTATTATTCACGCAGAATCCTCACACCCAACACCATCCACCTTTAGGCAGGTGGTTAATTGATTTTTTTTTTTTAAGTTAAAGCTGGAACTCATTAAAGATGATACAAACGTGCCCTCAAATTTTAATTTTAACTTAATACATACGAGTGTTCTTCCATTCCCCAGCTGTGGTGTCGGCCCAAGGCCTTTCTCTGAGGAAATCTGCCGAGTGGATCCACCCGGTCTTTATTTCGTAAACTACTTCTGTGTATCAAGTATGATCACCAGTTTCCATTCCTTAGAAGCAGAGCAGAGAACTTAGACTCTCTGAAGAAGCAATCTGAGTTGAAGATATTTTTCAGGTTGTTATCATTGTCCCCAGGTGTTTAGCACCGTCTTCTCTATGCCTAATTCAAAGCTGGTTTTTACCATATGATCCAGCAATCCCACTTCTGGGCATATATCCAAAGGAAACGAAATCACTCCCCCGAAGAGATACCTGCACCTCTATGTTCCTGCAGCGTTATTCACTATAACCAGGACATGGAAACAAGCCGTGTCCCCCAACGGAAGAGTGGAGAAAGAAAATATGCTGTGTAATATACACAATGGAATGTTACTCGGCCATAGAAGAAGGCTATCCTGCCATTTGTGACCACATGGATGTAGCTCGAGGCTGTTACACTAAGTGAAAGACGTCAGACAGGGAAAAACAAATACTATGTGATCTCACTTATATGTAGGATCTTTAAAAAAAAGCTGAACTCACAGAAGCAGAGAGCAGAATGGAGGTTGCCAGGGTGGAAGCAATGGGAAGAATTTGGCCAAAGTGTGCAAACTTGCAGTTGTAACACAAACAAGTCCTGGGATGTAATGCGCAGCGTGGTGGCCACAGTTAATAGCACTGTATTGTGCGTTTGAAAGTTGCTAAGAGAGTTCTCTCCACAAAACAAAAAAAAGTGTAACTGTGAGTTGATGGGCGTGTTAACTACCTCATCGTAACAGTCATGTCACATATAGCGAAACATTACGTCATGCTCCTTAAACTTACACGGTGTAATACGTTAACTATATCTCAATAAAACTGGGGGAAGCGGGGGGAGGTTTTTTATCAACTCACTGTTCCAAGTCTTCACATTGCATTCAACCATTCAGAGAAAGGGGAAATAACTTCTTTGACACCCACATTCCCCCCATGTACATAGTGTTAGATTCGTGTATGTGGTGTCACGGCGAGAGGAGCGGGCACGGACTGGCTGGGGAGAGAACGTGACAGCCTGTGGAAGGCCTGCCTCTTGATCCTGGGTGTGGACACATGAGCGTCTCCAGCCGTGGACACCTGTCAGCTCACGGAGTGGGCAGAGAGTGGGCCAAGCTGGGAGATGGTTAAATGAAGATCTGCTAAGCAAGCTGCTTCTCTACCGTTCAATGCTCGAGTGTCCTGGCCTCAGAGAAGGAAAGTAATTCACTCAGAGTCAAATGTCTGGTGAGTGCCTCCATTCCAAATCTACACTCTCTCCACGGGGGACCCTGGAAGAGTTTGAGGAATCACTGAATGTACGCAGTCCAAGGCCCCTCCAACTCTGACCCTGTGAGAATTTCTATTTCGCTAGGGTTCTGTGTTTGCCTGGGGCTAGAAAGTTGTGCTGTATTTTAAATGCCCCATCAATGTGTCTCAACAACGGCATGTGTTAAAAGATAGGAGGAGAAAACATCAAAAGTCTAGACATCAAACTAAAGGTAAAAGGACATTTTTGAGACAATTGTGGAGAAATTTGAGTATGGACCAGGAATTAGATGATACCTAGAAGTTATTATTAACATGTAATAATAGCATAAAACCTATGAAGAAAATGCCCCATACAGGGCAGAAATGACTCAATAACTTGGATTTTGCTTGAAAATATCTTATGGAAGACAAAGACAAAACACACATATGCAAGCAGGTGAAACAACTAAAGCAACATTTTGGTAATTGTCGGATCTAGGTACTAAGGACTCGTCGTGCTGTTCTCTTTACTTCTGTGCTTGTTTACACTTTGGTCATAATAGAAGAACTCAAACCCTAAAGCCGAGATCCCCGTGGTCATGCGGTGAGGGCCATCACCCTGGTCAGTGGGAAAGCCTGGACTGGGGAAGAACAGCCCCGCCAGGCGTGGAATCTGCTTCCTGCCCCAAGAAGGCCCCACAGCACCTTGAGCAAATGAGTGCAGACAAATCTCAGCAGCTAAGGGAGCAGATTCCAGGGCATGCCCTTCGCACAGAGCCACCCCTTCCACTCACAGTTTCTCAGCGGAAGGGACCTACAAAAACATTCCCGGCCACTGGACTGGCCCCCAAGGGTTCTCCTGGGAGCTTATTAAACATGCAGAACCCTGGGCTCCAACCAGACCCATGGAACAGACTGAGGAGTGGGTGGGCTCTGGAATCTTTCTGTTTAGTTCATTTACCCGGGAAACCTGGGGCATCCCTGACCTGGGGTCCCTAGATCCTCTGGAGTGGATCAGCATCCCAATTCCACCAAAGAGGAACTTGGCCTAAAAGGGTTCTGCCACCTGCCAAAGGTCATCTCCCCCGCGACCTCCCCTCATTTTTCACCACCTTGCCCTCTGCAAGTCTTGTGCGGGAAAAGTTGCCTCCCTGCCAGACCCCTCAGAAAGAACAGGCCCTGGGGGCTCCAGCTGGCAGGTGGAAGAAAGAAGCCAAGCTCTTCATCAAAGCCAGTTGTTCTCTTAGGTTCTGGGGGATCGCACCGTCCCGGATGCCCTTGCCTGGCTGATGCAACCTCCCCACCCGTATGTCCCCGTTAAGCCCCCTGATTCTGTCTCTGTAATAATGACCCCCTGCCGCGGCTAAGGAGCTCTCAGCCCCGGGAGATGTTCTAATAGAAAAGACAGCGAGGAGACAGAGGATATCTGTTACAGCCGTTATTTTCCACTCAGGATCCTATTTTGCATCTTAACTTGAGGCCCATAAATTGAGCCTAGAGGGAGGGGTCCCGAAATCCGCAGTGGGAAGTTCATTAAAACCGAGAAGGGGTGCCTTGGGCCGAGCAAAGTGAAACACTGCCACCGCGTGGCCGCTCTAGGTCATCACAAGCTGCCGCCCCATTCCCCAGCTCTTTCACCAGGTTAAATACAGATGGCGCGGTGGAGCAGGTGGATGCACACAGCCCTTCCCTTCTTCTCCTTACGACTGTGCTCTTTGTAGTAATAGAAACACATCACCTGGTACAAAACTCACACGTTCCAAAGGCTCTGCAATAGGACGTGATCTCCCCACCCTGGCCCCAGAGGCATTGCTGAGGATTTCTTTCACAGCCTGCAGATGTGCTCTGAGCGCAGACACACATTCTCATCGTTTCTACACCAGTGACCGCACGCTTCCATGTGTGTTCGCTGCTGTATCCCTGATGCACTGGAGACACTCTGAAGAAATATAGGCCCTGTCCATGCCTTGTTTTTTCATCTTCTGTATCTCACACACAGTCAATTGATAAAATCTCATTTCTCACAAATACAGCAGGAGAAACTAGATGAGAGACATGACTTTAACCAAATGACCATTTCAGCCCACAAAAAATCAACTCAGACCACCCACAGTGGAATAACTTTCATAAATGCCCTACCTCAACCTTGTCATTTTACAGACGAGGAATCAAAGAGAGAGAAGGGGACTTTCCAAAGTCACACAGCAGTTGCCTTCAATTCAACCAAATGCTTAGTTGGGGGCCCATACATTGTCTTAAGCTATGCCTCCGTCTCACCAGCATTGTCCTCTGCTCCCTGTCCTCGGGACCCTGTTCCCAAGTGCTCGGTACGGACCTTCCTCCCACAGTTTTCCAGAAGTCTGGGCTGATTTCTCAGCATCCAAGGCCGGCTGCTAAGTGCTGCAACCCTAAGAACCCTTCCTGGTCCGCAACAGCCCTGAGTACCAGCCCATGCGGTGAGCCGGGACCAAATTAGCCTCAGCTGCCCTAATAGCCCAGATGGCCCTGCAGCGTGAGAAATTTAGGCTGGATGGACACAAAGAAGACCTTTTAATGGGCAAAATCATTACAATCCTGAATTGGGTGGCCAAGGAAATGAACAAGATCTCTTCCGAAGATTTTTACAATTGGATTAAGTTACAAAAGAATGCTATAGATGATCATGAATCTGGAACGTCATAAAACACAAGGGAGGACACATAATAAGAGAGTCTGAGGACTGCCATGCATTTGAAACTCTCTTTCCAACATGCGTTGACTGTATGCATTTTCCTATGAATATTTTATCAATTCATACAATGTGCATATATTCCACACCTATTTGGGTGAACTATATGTGCCGCACTTTACACTGCTTTTAACACAACGCTAACCCAAAGTTACCAGGCAAAATATTTACACTTCTGCTTCACGAAGAAAAGAACCCAAATATTAGTCGTTTTTTCCTAATTGATAGTTTCATAAATTATTGGGTGCATTGCAAGTTTCAACTTTTTAGCTTGTTATGTAATGGATCATTTTGAAATCAACCAAAGAATTATCCTTTTTTATGGTGTGAAAATGGAAGTAATGCTAGGTGGCATCTTTTGATTTTAAGGAATCAACCAAATCATTGTGTTTTCCAAAAAATGGAAAAGCCCAGACATGTACAAGGAAGAAATTTAGGATCAAGGGATGTTAGAGCTGGTATCTGAGAGATGAAACCCAGCACTACAACCTTTATTTATAAGATGGGGAAACTGAGACACGGGTCCCTGAAGTGACTTGTCCGTGCCCCTCATTCATGTCTTACAGCATCTCTAGGTTCTCAGTCTTTCTCAGTACCCACCTGGCTGTGAAAACCCAGGACATCACCTACTCTCTCTAAGCTTCAGTTTCCCCATCAGTAAAATGAGGAAGTTGGACAACAGGACATCTATGATGCAAAAATCCCCCCCCAAAAAAACCCTCCCATACTCATAAAACTAAACATTGAATACGCATGAATCAGTACACACGTATCTGCAACATCATCTGTAGAGCAGAAACTAGCCGCGGCCTCGCAGCATTCGTTGGCAGCAGGGACCCTCATCCACCATGCTGTTTCTCATCAGTCAGTCTGCAGCTGCAGCGCAATTTCCTCCACAGCTGTGCCTGGCCCCACACTCCTTCCCACCAGCAGGTCCGGGTTAGTGGGAAGGGGCACGGTTCTCTGCAGTGGGCTGAGTCATCCTTCCCCAGTAATTTGCTTCTGGAGATATTTTGGAAATACTTTCTGAAGCCCCTGAGGTCAAGCAGGGGGACTAACCCACCATGTGGATTCCAGCTGCTTCCATCAGAGGGGCAGAGAGATCCCACGGCCCACAGCCCATGAATGAACTCAAAGGTGCCAGCATGCCCCTGGGCAGGTCCTAGCTCCCACTGGGTCAGTGTTGTCTTTTCTCCTGTGACAGCCAGAGAGCTATGGGGGCCGTTTAACATCTGCCTAAGCCAGTCTGGCTGTGATATGGATACTTGGTAGGCTCACAAGGAGGGAACGGGGCGGGGGGTGGGGGGGGGCTGTTTTGCCAGCTTCCTGGCCTGCTACAGGTAAGCACACAGCCCCGAGGAACTCTGAGAGCCTGTCCCTGCTCACTCTCAGCATCTGGAGGGACCTCCTCCCAGCTCCACCCCCTCCCACCACCACTTCCTCCCAGGAATCCCCCGCCCCGCGCGCGCGCGGGCGCGCGCACACGCACACACACACACACACACACACGCACACACACCTTTCTCTTTCTCCCAGGTTTGACTACCAGCCCCATCTTCCGGTATTTTTGCTTGAATTGCCAATAAATAGTTGAGAGCCTTGAATGCCAGCTCCTGCTAACCGGTGCCAGAAGGACCCGGTTTATAGAAACGACTGGCAAAGACAGACGGAGCTGCAGGAGGAGCCACCTCTGTCACCAGGGCCAGGGCATCGCAGGCCTCGTGTCCCTGGGGAAACAGGTACTTCAGGGTACTGAGTCCTCCCCAAGGTCTGAAGGAGCCCATGGTGACGCCTGAGTGCACTGTGACCCCACTCAAAGCAGGAAGCAGGTCCCGGCTGCCTGTGGCCTTTTGCCATAAACGGGGTGGCCAGCCAGGAGGGGGAAATGGGAGGAAAGTGTACTGCCAACCTGGGCACGCGAGTGTGAGGGTGTGCAAGCAGCCCGGCTCAGCTCCAAGCCTGGGCCCTGGCTGGGGAGGGCATCTCACAGGGGAGGTGCCGACTGGGCGCTGCACGAAAGTGACTTCTGCTCCAAAGTTGCATGTCCCAGAGCTGCAGTCACCCTTTTTCAATGTATCCATCAGAAGGGGACACTTTGTCCCAAAATTTACACACAGAGGCCAGCAGTGGCCCTCACTCTGGAGCCCTCCTTCCCCACACCCAGCCGTGCCCCCCGAGTCCTCCCTGCCGCCCTCACTGAGCACTGTCTTTCTCTTTTTTTCTTTATTGACTGTATTGGGGTGACATTGGTTCACAAAACCATACAGGTTTCCAGTGTGCAACTCAACACAACATCGTCTGCACACTGCACCCTGTGCCCATCACCCCACGCAAAGCCTGGTTCCGTCCCAACCCCACTCCCCGTGGCCTTATGTGTGGAATCTAATGAACAAAATCAGCTGACGAACAAAACAGAAACAGAGGCATGGATACGTGGAACAGACTGACAGCTGTCAGAGGAGAGGAGGCTCGGGGGTCTGGATGAAAGAAGGTGAAGGAATTATGCAAAATACATATATAACACACAGATAGGACAACAGTGTGGTGACAGCCAGAGGGAAGGGGGCGGGGCACTGAGCGCCTGGGTCCCTTGCACGTGTGCAGGGCAAGGCCACCCCCCACCCTTCTTGCAGACCAGGCACAAGGAACTGGAGGGAAAGTACACAGACAGGAAGCCCTGCCCTTGAAGGATTTGTACACAGACCCACTGGGAAAAGGAAGTCCTGGTGAGGAGACCCGAAGCAGAACGGGAAAGGCTGGCAGAGGCAGCGGCTCAGTGGGACACGGTGGGGGATGGGAGGATGAGGAGAGAAGGAAAAAGACTGAGAGCAGAAGATGGGCCAGAAGATGCAGGGCCTGGAGTGCCAGGCTCAGAAAGGTGGCTCCAGTCAGCGAGCGGAAGTCAGCCTGCGATGAGGGGACAGAGAATGAGGGCTGGCTGTTAAGAGAGATGGAAAGGAAAGCTGTGAGGTTTGGAGGCGGAGTCAGCCTGAGGAGGGACGGAGGCTCAAAGCCTCACGGAAAACTGGGAGGACTTGAGCACACAGCATCGTAGTGTCACTCAAGAGGGTCCACACAGAAATGGTTAAGAACACCAGCCTACTGGCTCTGTGACCTTGGGTTTTTTGCTTGCCTACTCTGAGCCTCCATTTTCTCCTTAGAAAAAATGGAAGTTACAGTAATCTGTACTGTGATGGTTAATTTTACATGTCAACTCGACTGGGCCACAGGGTGCCCAAACATTTGGTCAAATGTTATGCTGGGTGTTTCCGCTATGGTGTGTTTGGATGAGATTAACATCTGAATAGGAAGAGTGAAGCAGATTGCCCTCCTTGAAGTGGGTGGGCCTCGTCCAATCAGTTGAAAGCCTGAACAGAACAAAAAGATGAACCCTTCCCTGAGTAAGAAAAAATTCTCCAGGAGAGACTGTCTTTGGACTTCCTGGGCACCATCAGCTTTCCTGGGCTCAAGCGTACCAGCCCACGCTACCGATCTGGGCCTTTCAGCCTCCATGATCCCATAGGCCAGCTTTTTATTAAAAGATCTCTTGGTTCTGCTTCCCTGGAGAACCCTGACAGACATGCATCCCTCGTGGCACTGTGCAAATTAAGCAAAGTGATACCTGCAAAGCACTTAGAGCAATGCCTAGCGCATACTAAGTATTCGTCCAAGGGCTATAGATATGTGTAATTTAAAATTGTTCTTCACCTGGGAAGGTCAGTCATCATTTGAAGACCCCTCATCAGGAATCCACACTCCAGAGGTGTTCAATTAGCAATAATCAGAAGACTGCAATCATAAATCCACTCTTAAAAACCGGGTATCAGCTCAGGAAGGTAGAGGGGAAATTCTTCATGTTTGATAGTATGCTGGAGCGTTTCCCAGTAAGCCTGCCTGGCCCTCGCCTGACACCGCATGGTCTGTCCTGTTGTATCTGGCTAGCACTGTACAGCAAGATTGCAGGTAGTTTTCAGCCCTGTACGGTTAGAAGTTAAACTGCAGAAATTGGTAAGTCGTTTTGACTGTCTGACCTGGTAGGAAAGTGACCCCCAAAGCTGCTGCAGTTTTCCTGTGCTGTAGAAAGTTGAAGCCGTGTGTCTGACCTGGGCACCCACTTCCCCAAGGACTCCACAACTCCCTCTCCTTTAAATGCTCCGCACCCACACTGTGGTCTCCCTGCTGGTTCCCTGGTTACAGAATTAAACCAGACCTTGAAGCCTGGCTGCTGTCTATTTGCAGGAGAATTGTGTTCTTCACACTCCAGAGGGAGCCACCTCTGCTCCAGGGGTTCACGATTCCACGCGAGATGTCTGACATCGTCTTCATGGGTGAAAAAATGTGCCCCAGAAATGCGATTGGCACAGTGTTTGTCAACTTGTTTTTTCTTTCCTCTATTATTTTCCCCCTTAAGGAGTCTTTTAGACATTTTTTCCCATGATCATCCCCCTCTCGTGAAACTTTAATACAACAGAAACACCGTATATGTGTTTATACCGTGGCCCTTTGGAGGGCACCAAACCACTGTAATCGCTAATGTTTTTCATACTGCCTTCAAGAAGCCATGCATCCTCAGTGGGAGTATATGGCCTACAAGGGGCATTTTAAGCTCTACCCTTTACCCATTTGATCTTGAGGAAGTGACTTCCTTTCTCACAGGGCAGTTGTGGAACATAGGAGCTGGGGGAACCACTCTTCCCAGACGTATCTGTCTGGACAAAGTAGTTAGACTCTGACCCTCTCCTCCGACACCATTCCATTCCCTGTCTATATGCACACCCATCCCTTCCAGCTTTAGTGTTTGGGGGGTTTTTTTTGGTTTTTTGGGGGGAGGGAGTATTTTTTGTTTTGGAGAAAGGAGGTTGTTTTTGTTTTTGTTGTTTGGTGGGGGTGGTCCTCGGGGTCACAATGCCTTAAAGCTCTCCTTTTACTTTTCCTATTAGAAGTACTGCTCACTATAAATTGCTTGTTGTTTGTTTCCATTTAACTCTATGCTCTTTACAAATGTGAAGCTGAGAGAGGACCCCAGCCGGCCTCTCCAGTTACCCCGCTTCTTGTGCACTCCCTGGAAGGCCCTCTGGGAGTGAGAACTTCTGTGGGGGACACTTTTCTGTCCCACAGAAGAACCCACCAGAAAGACTGGAAGACCTTCTCCTAAAATAACACTTCTATTTAATACTTCTACTAAAAGGATAATGGTAGTGATTGAAGTCACAGCTTCAAAGATAATCCTCATAGAACTTCGTCAAAGTTATTTAAAATCATGAGACTTGTGTCCTTAACAGGTAAAATGTTTTCTCACTCCAGATTCAGAGCCCCTGGCTTCACAGGGCTGGAAGAACGGGAGCCTTGCTGGGTCCCCATCCCCACCCTGTGGAGACCAGGTTAGGACAAGACTGGACGGTGACACCATCTCCGGAAGGCTCCTTGCCTGGAAATGGAGGGGCAAGCCCCGAAAAGGAGCCCGGGCCATGCCGCAGAACGAAGGAGGGCTGCCGCTCCTTTCTTATCCCCAGGACATCCAAGTTACGCCCCTTTCCTCAGTAGAGATTAAATCTCCAAAGTTTGGACAAGAAAGCAGGGCAAAAGTTTCCAACAGGCCATGAGTCAATCAATTATTCAACCAGAAGGGAGCAAGGGTGGGACAGGTATAGCCAGAGGGTGGTTTAAACGACACTGAAAAGGCAAAAGTGAAGAAAGTGTCTTTTCTTGACGTTTCAAGCTCACCCAAGGGGAGAAGGACAAAGAAGTCAGTTCTGGGTTCCTCAGACTTGTATGGCCCTGCACACCCAGGTATCTCCTAAATGCTTTGCCATCCATGTATGTCCTCCACATGACTGAACTGAAACCAGGTCAACTTAATACAGGGAATTTTCTTGAGCACGAAGTCTACCAGTAATCTGTACACATTTCCAGCACAAAGAGGGAGCTGAAACTGGGTTTCTACGATCAGTAGAATATTCCTCCTAAGCATGAGCCAAAGAAAATAAATAACGAGTGAAAACGTGCGCATACTGTCTGGTGTCCAGTGAAAAAAAACCTTCCTGATGTCCCAGAAAGAAACATTTTCTAAGGCATCCAGTGTAACAAAGTATTCCTGCCTATTTATTACACTCACAAAAATGCACGAAATTTGTCAGCACACTTTCCCGAAGGGAGCAGCACATTTGGTTAGCCTCCACCTACTGCCGCTGAAAATGTATGTTTTTCAGCTTAAGGCTTAAATACAGTCAATTCTTGTTATCCATGATCATCATGTTCTATAGGTTCACTGCAAAGCCTGAGTTAGCAAACATTAAATCATTGCTTCCACAGGAAATGTGAGTTTACGTTCCTGCAAACCTCAGATCACAACCTTTTGGTCAATTGTTCAATACATAACTTGGTTTTATATGTGTTTCTGTTTAAAGGTGCCTTATCTAACATATACTGTTGATTCATTCACCTCGAGTGCATAGCCAGCAGCACTGGAACTCATGCCCGAAGGCAGCTTATCTAACACACGTATCATTGCAGCCTTCTTGCCGTTAGGGTCACTAGCTGGCCATTTAGCACTATGCTTGAGGGCCATTTCAAAAAGTGAAATCACCGACAAAAATGCAAAGTGTGACACTAAATAGACCAGGAAAAGGACACCGTCTACAGAACGAGAGATGCAAGAAGATAGAGCGTCACTATGTTCGATCTCAGCTGGGAATGTGCGACTCCCATTTTTCCCCAACTGCACACGGCCACGGATGACCACGAAGGTGCCACGAGTACTGGGATCACAAATACATTTTCATGAAAAGGTGAATTCGCAAATCGGTGTTCTTGGCAGTGAAGAAGAGCAGAATGTGCCACTTTGGCACATTGATTATTTTGAATTAAAGGTACTTGAGAAACTGCCAATGCCAGAAGGACACTCTGACCCTCCTTTGTCCCCCTGAAAGCAGGAGGTGACTCTCCCTTGTGAAAGGTACCCTCCCTGTGCCGGGAGAGTAGAGGACATCCTGATCACCAGAGACAGAATATTTGGGGCCGAGAAGGCTGTATAAACAAACCTTGTTACTTCTTCACCCATCTACTACCCCAAGCCCAAACCCCTTTGTTCTGTCAGTTCCTCACAAATGTGCTGTTTCTTTGTCAAAGAACTTTCTGCTTCAATCACTTCTTTGAGTCTCATATTTGTATGGGGCTTTCAAGGTCCAAAATTAAAACAGTTTTTCTTCCATTAATCTGTCTTGTGTCAACTTAATTATTAGACCAACCAAAGAACCTAGAAGGGAAGAGAGAACATTTTTTCACCCCTACAGCAGCCAGTTTTGCCCGTGAGAAAGCTCTTCCTCCCCTGGTAGGTCACTGAGCTTGGGGGTGAAGAGTGGTCCCTGGAGCCTGACCTCTGAATCTGTACCCCAGACCGTCGTTTACAAGGCTAGGCTTTTGGCCACTCAGCCTCACTAAGCCTCAATGTCTTACCTTTAAAGTAGGGATGGTAAGAGCACTCACCTCATTGGGTTATTGCCACACTTGAGTGACACAGTAAGCTCAAAGCACTGAGCTCTGTGCTGGCGTGTTCGTTAGTCCTGGTAAGTGAGTATTACGTTGAGTTGAACAGAACACGTTTCCCACCATAGTCACACGGAAGGCAACGCATGAAATACGACTTTCCTTACGTTTTCAGAGCTGTGAGCTGCAGCACCAACACTGGCAGATAGAAAATAAAAGTGCTATGAAAAGGTTCATTTCAATAGGATTTACTTTTCAAGGGGATTTAACAGAAAAGGGAAAAGCCTGGATGCTGGGAAGCAGATCCTGGAGCTTGACCGAGACGTTCCGTGGCAGTTCTCCCGTGTGTCCCAGATCACAAGCTCTGCCTTGGCCAAGAGTCCACCTCTCTGTAAAGTGAGGCAGACTATTTCCTCAGTTTCCTCATCTGTAAAGTGACCATTTAATCAATGATCTCCAAAGACCAGCCCAGAGCAGTAAAGTTTCAGCCCAACCTGACTTATAACCCCATTTCTCCTTCTTTTACCCTTGTCTCTCCAAGATGCTCCAGCTAAAAGTTTTCCTAGTAATAAAAAAAATTTTTTTTTAATTTATAAGATGCTACTGTATCTTGAGTCTTTGTTTACTACAGTGGTTCTCAACCAGGGGTGATTTACCTCTGAAGGGGCATTTGACAATGTCTGGAGATATTGCTGGTTGTCGCAAGGTGGGACAGAGGAGGTATTACTGGCACCTAGAGGGTAGAGGCCAGGGATGCTGTTAACAGCAGACAATGCACAGGACAGCCCCACAACACAGAACTGTCCAGCCCAAAATGTCACGGATGCCAAAGCTGAGAAAACCTGGCTTCTCTTGAAAGTACCATTCCTGTGATGATGCTGTCCCTGGGATTGGAGATCTAGGGATGCGGGAGCAAAGGCACTACCTGCTTTGCGTGGTGTCTGGTCACTGCCTGTGACTTCCTGCCAACTCTGAGATGTGTGATATGTAGCATTATTGGCCTACTTGAACCCCCCACAAGGCTTAATCCTGCCCGAAACCTATGTTCCAATGACCAGACTTTTCCTACAGTAAGATCCAATTAAACTGTTTTCAAAACTAAAAACTAGAAACACCGTGTGGATTTGGTTAAGACAAAGACCTTCAGCCTCAGTGGAAATAATGACACAGGACTGCTTTATCCTGGTAAAGAAGTAGCAGCTGGTGGGGGGAGGAATGCTGGAAGCTGGAGTGACTTCAGTGTGAAGAACAGGTTTCGCTCCGTCTCACTGACCCTTTCAGCTTCTGGCAGGAGAGAGGCAAAGGAGCCATGCTTCCCATTTATAAGCACAAGAGAGCACTGTGTTCTCCTCGACAAGCCGTGCCCTCGGGAGAAACTATTTTACCAGAGCTTACCCTGCTAGGGGTAAGGGAAAGGGAAACACCCAACTCCAGCCCCTCTAGCCTTGCCTGTGGAGGAAAGGAAGTACGTAACCCCAGCTCATTCTAAGCATCCTGTCCCACCTAAGGAAAGGAGAACTGAGAAGCACCTGTGAAGTTTCAGTCTAGGGGCACAGGATCTCTTGGAGACTAAGACCTAATCAGAGGATCACAGAATTCTTCCCCTCCCCCCGCACCTTACCACCAAGTTACTAAAAGTCATGTATAAACAGTTCCTTTCACCCAGTACATCATGTCTGGCTATCAAGAAAAAACACAGTTTAAAGAAACAGAACATCCCTGGCCAGGTAGCTCAGGTGGTTCGAGCGTGAACCCTATAGGCCAAGGTTACAAGTTCGATCCCCAGTCAGGGTGTGTATGGGAGGCAACCAATGAATGTTTCTCACATCAACATTTCTCTCTCTCTCTCTCCCTTCCTCTCTCTCTAAAATCAATAAAACATATCCTCAAGTGAGGATAAAAAAAAAAAAAAACAGGAAGAAAGAAAACTTATATCCACAGAAAAACTTGCACACGGATGTTTATAGCAGTGTTATTGATCATTGCCAAAATTTGAAAGCAACCAAGATGTCCTTCAGTAGGACATAAGTAAACTATGAGACATCCAGACAGTAGAATATTATCCAGCACTGAAAAAAAAAAAAGATTAAGCCATGAAAAGGCATGGAAAAAACTTAAATGCATCTTACTGAGTGAAAGGAGCCAGTCTGGAGAAACCGCATACTGCATGATTTCAACTATACGACATTCTAGAAAAGGAAACACTATGGAGACAGAAGATCAGTAGTTGCCATGGGTTAGGGGGGAAGAAGGACTGAATACACAGGGCACAAAGGATTTTTAGGGCAGTGAAATTACTGTGTATGATGGCCTTATGTCCATATACATCTGTCCAAACCCGGAGAATGTTCACCACTAAGAGTGAACCCTAATGTAAACTATAGACTCTGGGTGATAATGATGTGTTATTGGAGGTCCGTGAATTGTAACAAACGTCCCACTTGGTGGGGGATGTTGATAATGGGGAGGCTGTGCTTCTGTAAGGACAGGGGGTGTATGGGCAATCTCTGTACCTTCCATTCAATTTTACTGTGAATCTAAAACCACTCTAAAAATAAAGTCTATTTTAAAAAAGAAAATTCAGCTCCTCCCCAGGATATTCAGACACTGTTACCCTGGGAGGCTCCCCCACCCCCAAACCCCCACCCAGCAACAGCCCCTGTTACAGCCATGTTTAGAAACCACTGGCTTATGTGCCATTTAATAGCTCTGTGACCCTGTGACCTGGGCAAATTCTTTCACCCCTGGTTTCAGTTTATTTCCCATTAAATGGGGATAATCACTTCCTCATGGGATTCCAGGGGGGATTAAATGAGGATTCAGTGTAGGGAAAGTACCTAATACTGTAATTCCTTTCCCAGTCCCTAAGGAATTTGGGTTTTGGTCTAAGAGCATTTAGGAACTCACTTAATAATTTTAAGGATGGGAATGACATGATTAGCTATGTTTGGAAAAATCACTGTTTGAAAAAAAACATCTAGTCAGCAATGTGGAGATGGATGGAGGGAGGAAGAGAAGGCAGACTGGAGGCCCTGGAAACGTTAGTTAACAGCTTCCTACAGGGCTCCAGGTGAGAGACAGTAAGATCTGAAATAGCGGGGTGGGGAAAAAGGGGTACATACATTCAAGAAGCAGTTAGGCCCCAGTCGGGGTGGCTCCGTAGATTGGGTGTGGTCCCATGCACCAAGGGGTTGTTGCCGGTTTGATTACTGGTCAGGGCACATTCCCGGATTGCAGACTCAATCCCCGGGGGGCGGGGGCAGAGGGTGCATGCAGGAGGCAGCCGATCACTGTTTCTCTCTCTCTCCCTTCCTCCCTCTAAAAATCAATTTAAAAAATATTTTGAAAAGAAGAAGTTAGAAGGTGGATTAGACAAGCTTTGGGGGTCAGAATCAGCCTTGACACTTGTCTTTCCTTCAGAGCCCACATCTGCTCCAACAGCAGGTCTCACTTCTCCACCACAAAGTAACCAGATCCTCCACCAGGGGTGGGGAACCTTTTTACTGCCAAGGTCCATTGAGGTATTTATAACATCATTCACGGCCATACAATTATCAACTTAAAAATTGGTCAGGCTCATTTGGTGAGGCGTGGGATGTTAGCTGGTATTGATTTCACAGGCCTTATACGGCCCGCGGGCCGGACGTTCCCCACCCCTGCTGGCCTCTCGAACCTATGCTGCTACTACGACCATCGACACTGCTCAGTCTCTAGTCCTGGACTGTTACAAAAGTCTTGGACTGTTACAAAAGGCTTCTAGGGCCCTTCCTGCTTCCAACCCCAATCCAGTTCCTAAAGAGCAGCTAGAGTAGGTCCCACCACATTGAATAAAATAAAATTCTTTAACCCGCCTCTAGGATCTGGCTGATTTTCTTTCCCACTTCATTGCTAATTTCCCCTCCCTCACTGTGCTCCAGTCTTTCTGTTTTCCACCAGCTAAGCTCAGGCCCACCTTAGAGTGTCTGCAACTAGCTGTGTCCTCTGCCTGGAATGTTCTCCCTGCCCTCCAATCTACCCACCTCCACCTCATCCCCTCCCCAACCTCCCCATTTCATCCCCTCCATATTTGCTGGCTGCCTCTTAATTCAGATCTGAGCTGCAATGTAACCTTTTCAGAGAGACTTTCCCTTCCTATTTCTATTTTATACCTAGCACTTATCATCACCTGCTATTTTTTCGTGTTCATGTATTGATTGATCATTGCATTGTCTAACTCTCCCTATTGAAATGTTACCTCTCCAAGAGCAGAAATTGTCTGTCTTATTCCCTGTACCTGACCTGTAATAGACATGCAATAAAGATGGTTGAATGAATGAAATAAAATTATGTGGGAGTGGAGGAGATATTTCCAAAATGCCTCTGGTGATCCCACCCCAACAATTACTACTTTCATAGTGCTTTGAACTCTTGTTCAGTGCTTAGTGTACTTTATTGCATTATATATTTTGTGCATCTGCCTTTCCCATTCCTTTTCAGGATAGGGACAATTGTCTTTATTTATCTTTGCATTCCCAACATGTTGCCCAACATCTGTCACGTGGTGGAGCTCAACGAGTATTTGTAAAATGAATGAATGAATGAATGAATGAATGAATGAATGAATGATGAATGAATTGTGGACCAAAAAGAAGCTATGGAAAGTAGCCTCATGGAGTGATCTGATCATAAATTCCTAAATGTCAGGTTGTGGTCGGTAACCGTGCCCTAGACATGTAACGTTTTTAGTAAAAAATGTATCTTTGCCTTAAGAAAGTCCTGTCCATTGTTTCTGTGCATCTACATTAACACACCTTTGAAATAACCACCCTGGAGAGAGCACATAATCTTGTTAACTATCCTATAATCCAATCCCCACCTTGCTTTCTCTCGCCTTCATGTAATCTTCCTTATGTTCGCTCTTTAGTTTCAAATGCACAAAAGAAACTGCAAAACTGTCATTCTCCAGAGCATTTGCCATTTTGCTTCCTGGCAATTGTCATCAGTTGTTGCTCAAATAAACTCTTACAAAAATTCTCTGCGGGTTGGGGCATTTCTTGTGTTGACAAATGAATGAATATTTCTAAATTGAGGATTTACTTTTTGTTGAGCCAACTTTTCTCATGTAGCAGCTTCCTGGGTTATTCCTCCTGGCATCGCTTTAAACTTTATCTCTTATCCTCACATTTGCATTTGAGACCTGTTCACATTCAACATTCAACTGTCTTCATACTGTACTAGAAAGGAGATGCCCTCTAACCCCTGCCCCCCAATTCCTTTCTCTCTTTCACCGAATAATTTCTCTGAATACTCTGACTTCCTCTCCTCCATTCTTGCCTAATTTTACCTCCCCAATGTTTCTCCAAGGATGGTTAGAATGAACTTAATTGTTAAAAATGCATGTTGCTATGTCCCTCCTTAGAACTAATGTATTGGACTCTCTGGAGTTGAGGTCAGGAAACATACATTTTTTTAAACTTTTCAGATGATTCTGAAGGAAACTGGAATGTCACTCCAAAATATGCCTCTTTGACATAAAAATTATTTTAAGCTCAAGGCAACTAAGAGCTGTAAGCACAGAAAAAAAATCATTTTCTGCTTAGGCAGGAAATAAATTCTCCTTTTGTAACAGTGGGGATTATAACCCACCCCACCATTCTTTGACATTGTTTCTATAAATGCTGACTCTGATTAATATGTACCTTATAGATAAACAGCATGTTTATATAAGAATCCTAGGAACTATCTTTAGAAGTTACAGACTCTGAACTTCAGTCATCCCGGTTCTGGAAGATTTGCTGACCTTCAACCATAGAACCAGGATGACGAAAACCAGGATGATGCACACCAGACCATCACTTGACCAGTTTGAGATCCTTATCAAAATGGACTGTGCTGGCCTGCACATAGAGAACTTTTCAACCCCTCCCCTTGATCTCTTCATTCTGCTTTGCTTTTCCCTCCTTATAAAAAACTCTACCTGCATTGAGATGTTGAGATGGGCTCTGTGACAAAAGTCCCCCATCTCCTCAGGTAACCTGCACTTGAATAAACCTCTTTCCTTTTTCACTAGCATCTGTCTCACAACTTTGGTTTTTGTGGCTGCAGGCAGCCGAATTTGGGTTTTGGTTACACTTTGACTGGAGACAGACTCTCATCAACCCAGAGAGAGCACCAGAGCATTCTGCAAACAAACTTTGATAAATTAACCCTTATCTTCCTAGTTAAGGAAGAGAAGGACTATCTAGCCCTAGGTGGGCCACCCCAAACCCAAAGCCCTTTGTCTTGTCAATTCTTCACAAACACATTGTTTCTTTGTCTGTAAGGTATAAAGGCTTCCTGCTCTGGTCACTCTCTCCTATCTTCATGCTCTTATGAAGGCTCCCATGTACATGTGAAAATTCAATAAAAATTGTATGCTTTTCTCCTATTAGTCTGTCTTTGTCAGTTTAATCTGCAGACTGAGCAAAGGTCCTAAGAGGATCAAGGAAAATTTTTCCTTCACTACAATTCTCAAGCACACAAACATTTAGGACTCCTAGGGAACTTTTTTAAATTTTTTGTTTATTTGTTTTTGTTAATCTTTACCCAAGGATATTTTTCCATTGAGTTTTAGATAGAGTGGAAGGGAGGGAAGGAGGGAGAGAGAGAGAAACATTGATGTGAGAGAGACACATCTACTGGTTGCCTCCAGCATGATCCCGACTGGGGCTGGGATAGAAACTGCAACCCAGGTATCTGCCCTTGACTGGGAAGCAAACCCACGACCCTTTGGTCCGAGGGCCAATGCTCTAACAATTGAGCCAAACCAACCAAGGTGATTTTTTATTTTTTTTAATAGTTATGTCCATATGAAAAATGTCCAAACCTGTAGAGAACTTTTATAAGAGTTTATTTGAGCCAAACTGATGACATATGCCAGGGAGCAAGATCTCAAATGTTTCCCAGAATAACAGTTTTAAAGTTTATTTTAAGTGTTTGAAATTAAGGAAGGAAGGTAAGAAAGACTAAAGTTGAGATTATGTGCTCTCTTGAGGGTTAATACCCCCTTCAAGAGGTATTATTTCTAACATTTCAAAGGTGTGTTAACCTAGTTGCACAAGAACAAGGGACAGGGTTGGCTTAAAACCTTTCACTAAAGAAGTTGTAGACCTGGGACATGACTACCCACCATGACCTGCCCAATTAGGAATTTATGATCAGATCACCACATGAGGTTACTTTTTCTTTAATACGTTTTTATTGATTTTAGAGAGAGAGGAAGGGAGAAGAAGAGAGAGATAGAAACATTGATGAGAGAGCAACATTGATCAGCTGCCTCCTGCACATCCCCTACTGGGGATTGAGCCCACAACCTGGGCATATGCCCTGACTGGGAATCAAGCCAGTGACTTCTTGGTGCATGGGACAACACTCAACCAACTGAGCCACAGCAGCTGGGCAGTTGCTTTCCACAGACCCTTTTTTCCCCATCCATAGTTAATATTCTTGCAATGCAAAAAATTCTAACATTGCAATAGCATTTTAGCAGCTTGCTATAGGTAATGATAGAATTCCTACTAATTAATAAAATGACTAACAGCCAATAGAAAAATGTGCAAGAGACATGAATAAGTCTTTCTCAGAATTGCCAACAAGCATATGAAAAGATGCATTATCTTCATAAAATGAACATTTGTGTCCATTTCTCTCCTAAATATATATATACACCCTAAGAATTCTTGCACTTGTGCACCAAAACATTTTCAAAAATGTTCTTAGCAGTGTTGTTCATGATATAAAGAACTGAAACAACTCAAATGTTTATCAACAGAATACTGAGAGTAACTGATGATAAACTGATGCAATGGAATACTGTACAACAATGAAAATAAGTAAACCTTAGCTATAAGCTTCAACATGAATAAATCTTGGGAAATAATATTAGGGAATGTAAGGGAAGAAAAATAATTTCCCCTCTACCCTTCTGAGTTGTTGGCTAGGCCACTCTGTAATAAAAGACAGATTGAAAAGAGGAAAACAAACAAAAGTTTAGTAACAGATATACCTCTCAGATACATGGGAGATACTCAGGGAAACTAACTAACTCTCCCGGAAATAGCCCAAGTGCCACCTTAAATACCATCTTCAGCTAAAGACAAAAGAAAAATGTTGGGAGAAGGAAGACAGTTATGGGAGAGTAACCAGGAAAAGCATGATAAACATGCATACATTCTTTATGCAGAATTTAAGTCAGTGATGTTTCCATTAACAAGAGTTTCTGGAGATTTAGAGTCATTCTTCTCTTTGGGGTACAGAGAGATAAACACCTTTACAAGGGGAGATTTCCCTTATACAGTCATGCGCCACTTAACAACCAGGATACATTCTGAGAAATGTGTCTGTATGTGATTTCATCCTTGTGTAAATACCATAGAGTGCACTTACACAAACCTAGATGATGTAGCCTACTATTGTATGTGCTATACTTTTCTACAACTGGCAGCACAGTAGGTTTCTTTACACCAGCATCAT
The DNA here is from genome assembly GCA_030848825.1 of Tadarida brasiliensis. NCBI lineage: Eukaryota > Metazoa > Chordata > Mammalia > Chiroptera > Molossidae > Tadarida > Tadarida brasiliensis. The sequence continues at coordinate 37,883,379 of CM061269.1, forward strand.
CACAAACATGTGAATAACGCATTGCATTATGACTTCAGATTTTATCATGGCTACAACATGTCAATGTAAGAAATGTTCAAACCTATAGAGAATTTTCATAGGAGTTTATTGGAGCCAAACTGACAACATATGCTGAAGAGCAAGATCTCAAATGCTCTCAAGAACAGCAGTTTTGCCCTAGCTTAGTGGTTGGAGCGTTGGCCCTCGCACCAAAAGGTTGCACGTTCGATCCCCAGCCCTGGTCAGGGCACGTGAGGGAGTCAACCAATCAATGTGTCTGTCTCACATTATATTTCTCTCCACCCCCCTCTCTCCTCTCTCTCCCTGTCTCTCCCCCTCCCCCATCCCTTCCACTCTGTCTAAAGTAAAAACCAATGGAAAAAATATCTTTGGGTGAGGATTAATATTTTTTTAAAAAAGCTGATGGACAAAATAGAACCAGAGCTATAGAAAGGAGTATGGTTCAGATTGACAAACCTCAGAGGAGGGGGGTATGGGGTGAGGGATGAGAGAAACTAAAGAACTTATATGCATGTACGCATAACCAATGGACACAGACAACAATGCTGGGGGGGGGGGATAGGGAGGAGGGTGTCTGCAGGGAAAAAGAAGAAACATCTGTAACAAAAATTAATTAATTAATAAAAAAATAAAATAAATTTTAAAAAAAAGAATAACAGTTTTGACCTGGCCAGTTGGCTCAGTTGATTGAGCATCATCCCATGTACCAAAAGGTACCAGTTTGATTCCTGGTCAGGGCACATGCCCAGATTTCAAGCTTGATCTCCAGTGGGAATGCAGGAAGCAGCAGATCAATCAATCTCTCTCTCTCTCTCTCTCTCTCTCTCTCTCTCTCTCTTCCTCTCTCTTCCTCTCTCTTCCTCTCTCTCTAAAAGCAATAAAAATATTTTTAATAACAGTTTTGCATGTCCTTTTATGCATTTGACATTAAGGAGGGAACATAAGAAAGATGACATGGAGGTGGGAGAAAGCCAGGCAGGGATTGCATAACAGGATATTTAATACGATTATGTGCTCTCTGGAGGGTGGCTTATTTCAAAGGTGTGTTAACCTAGATGCACAGAAACAATGGACAGGGCTTGTTTAAAGCAAGCAATTACGCACCTTGACTTACCCAGCTAGGAATTTATGATCAGATCACCAGGTGAGGTTAGTTTTCATAGAACCCCTTTTTTCATCCACAAATAAACTAGGCGATGGAGTTTTCAGCTCCATTATAATCTTACGAGACTACTGTCGTATATTCAGTTCGTCACTGACCTAAATGTCATTATTTGACACATGACTATAAGTGTAAATGTTTGTTACAGAAAGGTAACTTCTACTCTGTTTTCAGAGCTTCTCCTGTGTCTGTTGTTTCTCAAAAATAATCAGCTCAAAGAGGCCTATTTTGGGGTGACATATTCTGCTATACTTTGGGGGCTAAGAAAATTAACAGATTGCAAAAGAATACACACACATATATCTCATACCATGTTTTTTTTTAACTTTTCTTTATTGATTTAGAGAGAGAGGAAGTGAGAGGGAGAGAGAGATAGAAACATCGATGAGAGAGAACGTCGACTGGCCACCTCCTGCATGCTCCCCACTGGGGATCGGGCCCACAACCTGAGCATGTGCCCTGACCGGGAATCAAACTGGTGACCTCTTGGTGCATGGGTCGATGCTCAGCCACTGAGCCATACCAGCCGTTCTCTCATACTATATTTTTAAAGTTCATAAATAGCCCTGGCCGGTTTAGCTCAGCAGTTGGAGCGTTGGCCTGAGGACCAGAGAGTCCTGGGTTCGGTTCCCGCTAGGGGCACGTACCAAAAAAAATTAAAAAATAAAGTTCATAAATAAGCAAGACAAAAGAATATATCATCTAAGAGTACATGTGTATATGGAAAGTCCACAAAGGAAGGCAAAGAAACAACCTTGTAATAAATTTAGGACAAGGTTACCTTAAGGGATGGGGTGGGATGAGAGGCAGGGTAATGGAATAGAGAAATGTCCATACGGAACATCAGGAGTATCTTAATGCTGAGTAATTGGCTCGTAGGTGTTTGTTTTGTGTTAACTCTCATAACTTATGCATATATTTTATTTATTCTTTTGGTAGTGTAAAATATTTTATTATTTTCAAATGAGAATAAAGGATTAAAATGATTTAGAGTAGAAAACACATCTACCTTAGTCCCCAAAGGACACCACTGGGTGTTTCTGGTAAATCTTTCCAGACATTCTATGCATACAGTGGTGGGTAAAAGTAGGTTAACAATAATAATAATAAATACAATAATTGATAAATAAATAATAATACAAGAATAAACTTTCACATACTCACAGCTGTAAACCTACTTTTGCCCACCCCTGTATACTGTTGCAGATGTGTATACATTTGACCCTTGAACAAGCAAGAGTTAGGGGCACCAAGCCTCCACCACCAGTCAAAAATATGAGTATAACTTTTGACTCCCCAAAAACTTAACTACAGTTGTCCCTCAGTATCTCCATGGGATTGGTTCCAGAATCTCTCCCACCCCCTCACCCCCACACCACCCCACCAGGTTTGGATACCAAAATCCCCAGATGCTCAAGTCCCTTGTATACAATGGCACGGAACAAAGCATGAAGTCAGCCCTCCACATCTGCGAACTCCCACCTGGGAATCAAAAATACTGCTTTCCATCAGCAGGTGATTGAAACTGCAGATGCAAAACTCAGAGATTCAGAGGGCCAACTGTATATTTATTGAAAAAAAATTCATATATCAGTGAACCCACGCAGTTCAAACCCATTATTTGAGAGTCAGCTGTACACACCTTTTTATACAAACGGTCCCACAAAAACACACAGCATTCTGCATTCTGTTTTAGATTGTTGCATTATAATATATTAGACTGTCTCAGTCTATATCTTTCTCATTTTCCTATTAAGTTGTTGAGCTTTTCCTCATTTATTTGTAGGAACCCCTTTTAATTTTTTTAAATAGATCTTTTTCATAGGCAACTACATTTTCCTCAGTTTCTCTTTTATCTCTTGATTTTGTTTATAGTATTTTTCCATGCAAAAATTTTGTTTTAATATTGCAAATTTATCAAGTTTTTGTGGGTTTGTTTATGGTTTTCTTCATGTTTACAAAGGTCTTTGCCATTCTAAGACTTTTTTAATATTCCCACATTTTCTACTGATATTTTAATGAATTCATTTTTAATATTTAATATTTTTTATCCTTCTGCAATTTCTTTTGGTATTTAAAGTAAAATTGGGATACCATTTCTTTTTCTAGATGGCCAGGTGTTTTTCTAGCACTAGTCACTCAATAAGCCATATTTTCCCCACGGGTGTGCTATGCCAGCTTTTTCATGTGATAAATTCCTGTATGTATCTGGGTCTGATGGACTCATGCTTTCTTATCCGCTGGACCTCATCTGTTGTCAAAGGCAACCTGTGGCTTTGGAACACAGAGCAAAGAAAACCTGCCCATTTTGTTTCTCATTAGCTCCTTAATGGCATTGCTAAGACAGCTCGTTACACCTAGCTAGTTGCTAAGACAACTAGTTAAAATGTTTATAAATGTTGATGGAAAGGGCACCTAGAGATGGCCCAACCTTCTCCGGGTCCAGTTCATGATGATCAGAAAGCCCTTCCCAGGCTGGGTTTCAATGCCCAGCACCGCCTGGTGCTGGCTTAGCAAAGCAGCCCTCTCCAAATCAGTGTGCTGCGCTTTCCAGCACCGACAGCCTTTCACCCACTAGTGGGAATTTCTCCCTCAGCCCTGTGAGAGCAGGACTTCCCAGGCAGAACTCTGCTTTGGACCAGACATAGGGGAAGTGTGTCCCTCTTCCCTTGTTGTGTGACTTCGCCTCAGAACCAATCTGAGAACTTTTTCAGGGTTTCTTGGCAAGTTTTGCTTTCAGTTAAATTCTGTCACAATTATTATTAAACTCTCCTTCTCCTCTGCCAAAGGATGTGAATGACCTTGAGAATTAAAGCGTGCTGATAGGCACTCCGTCACACAGTTGGCACTCCCCGTCTGTGTGGGAAGGGGCTGTGCCAGGAGCTACGGAGACCATTTAAAGTCACACATGGCCTTGTCCTGTTCCTCAAAGAGGTTATAACCCACTAGGAAAACAAATGGCAATAGTACAAGCCATAACATGGTCAGAACCATCACGCAGGGATGAGGAGGGGGCCAGAGTCTGTATCAACTTTAACATGTCTTTCTGGGTCTCCCTTATCTCATCTGAAAAATGAAATAAAAACCATACTTACCTCTTACTGTCTATGAGAAGATGGATGAGACATATATGTAGAGAGTAGGTACAGTGCCTGGTGCACTCTGAGCCCTCAATAACAAACCATGCTCTCATTACAGAGTGCTATGGGAGCAGGGACCATTCGTTATGTCTTGGGCCTTCCGTTAGGGGAATCTTAAGGTGCCTGCAGGGCGCACTGCCTTCTGAGGTCAGTCTGCAAAGGCAGGACAGGACCGAGAAGACCATGAGGAACACGGGTGGGCACTCAGCCCTGAGCCCAGGCACGAGGCATCAGTCAGCTCCTGGATCCAGCCAGAGAGCGCAGTAAGGGGATCATTCTTTATCTGACATAAGCTTTTCCCTCTGACACTTTATCACTTATGTTTGAAATAGGAGCATCTCAGGAGCTCTGTCAGTCTCTCCTGCTTTCCCAGGTGCATGATGCTAACCAGGTTCTCATTAGGAGACCGCTTACCATCTTTCCACTTTTTCAATAAATACTCATTCCCTCCTCCAGTCTGACATAACAAACAAGTCACTGCCACCTTGTTCTTCCAACCACATAAATTCTACTTTGCTTCCTCTTTGAGTGACAGAGGTTAAGAAAATACAGTAAAAGTATGCCTTAATTATGCTGTCAGAATGCACATTTTTTAAGGCATTTGTCAGGCCTGCAGGGGTGGAAGAGAACAAACCTGGGGGAAAGCCACGTTTTCCAAGATTTAAAGATGCATAAAGTTCATTGTTTTTAATACAACACAGATGTACCATAACTAATTAGAATGAAAGTTTTCTGGAAACCACAGTCTTAACTGGAACCCACCAGCAATGTCAAGTTTCAAGTAGAGAGCAACATGGACAAAAATAAAGATAAAGGGGGGCTATGGAGGGGAATAAGGATCTGACCTCACCTATTACCAGGCAGGACAGGGCCAGATTTTACAATTCATTAGGTTTGGGTAACCTAATCAAGAGCAGAAGGTGGCCCTAGAAGCATGTCTACTCAGGAGAGAGGGGTTCAGTCGGTCTGCTCTCGATGGACAGCCAGAGTGATGCTGGTAGAATGTAAAGCAGATTGTGCTGTGTCCTACAGGGCCCTCCCAGTCCCTCTTCACCTTTCTGACCTCATCTTGAACCCCCTCTCCACAGCTCCACCACCCAGGGCAACCTGCCCTTCTCCCAACACCCCTTCATGTTCCTGCCTTAAGGCGTTTCTCTAGATTTTCTCAGTCCTCTGACCACACTTCCGCCAGATATCTGCCTGCATGGTTCTCAGTGAGGCTGAATGAATACTGAAGCAAGCCCTCCTGCGCCTCGGCTCTTAATGTTCCTTACTCTGCTGACTTCCTTTCTTCCCTAGCACTTTCTACTTTCCAGCGTAATATAATTAACATATGTACTCTGGTTGGTGTTTCTTTTCCACCTGTACCTCTTAGAATGTAAGAACAGAAGGACAGGCATCTCTGCTATTCGTTGGTCTACCCCCAGAACAGTGCAAAGCCCACGGCTGGTGCTCAATAAATATTGTGGGATGAATACATGACTTAGATATTTATTTATTTATTTATTTATTTATTTATTTATTTATTTATTTATTTTTGCTATTTTTATTAATTTATTTTTGTTACAGATATGTCTCCTTTTTCCCCCCTAGACACCCTCGTCTCAATCCTGCCCCCCTCCCCAGCATCGTTGTCTATGTCCATTGGTTACGCATACATGCATATAAGTTCTTTGGTTTATCTCATCCAGCCCCCCACCCCCCTCCTCTAAGGTCTGTCAGTCTGAACCCTACCCCTTTCTGTGTCTCTGGGTCTATTTTGTTCATCAGCTTATTTTGTTCATTATATTCCACAAGTAAGTGAGGTCATGTGGTATTTGTCTTTCTCTGATTGGCTTATTTCGCTTAGCATAATACTCTCCAGGTCCCTCCATGTCATCTCAAAGGATAAGAGATCTCTCTTTCTTACAGCTGCATAGTGTTCCATTGTGTATATCTACCACAGCTTTTTTATCCACGCATCTATGGATGGACACTTAGGCTATTTCCAGATCTTAGCATTTGTAAATAATGACTTAGATTTTTAAATTAAAGTGTTGCTGTTTATTTGTTTTTAAAATTTAAGAAATAATTAAAACTCTCATGTGTTTTTATTACAGTTCAAAACTATAGTTCAACACGTTTTAAAAGTCTTGTGTCCATATCTCCAGGTCTGGGGAGCTAAGGGCAGGAGATAAATGTGGTGGTTCTTATTTGTTAAAAGGGGAAGTCAAAAAGTTTGAGCATGATATTCTTGGAAGCCAATGGAGGAGCATTTTGTCCTGGCTTTTCACTCACATCTGTCAATAACTTCTGTAAAGAAAAAGTATGTTAATTAGGACAGCTGGGAAATTTCTATGTTTGAGTTTAATAGGAAGAAAAAATATTCCTTTGGACAACTACAGTGACAGAATTCATTTCATTAGTTTGTTTTTATTTTTTTTTTTATTTCATTTTTTGTTCAGATAGAGTAAGAGGGAGAGAGAGGAAGAGAGAGAAACATCGACGTGAAAGGGACACATCGAGTGGCTGCCACCCGCACGACCCAACCAGGGCCGGGGACAAACTGCAACCGAGGTACGTGCCCTTAGCGGGAACCAAACCCGGGTCTCTCCGGACCGCAGGCCAACGCTCTAACCGCTGAGCCAAACCGGCCAGGGCTGTTTGTTTTTAAAGTCATTCTTCATAAAGCTTACAAGAACACTACAATGTGTACCTATAGCCCCTTCACCTAGATTCACCAATTGTTAACATTTTGCTACATTTACTTTTCCCTCTCATAATTCTTCATTTGAGAATTTATTGTGGACATCAAGACCTCTAGCCCTGGCCGGTTTGGTTCAGTGGTTGGAGCAATGGCCTGTGGACCAAAGGGTCTCCAGTTTGATTTCTGGTCAAGGACACATGCTTGGGTTGCAGGTTTGATCCCTGGCCCAGTTGGGGTCCCGATCTGTCTCTCTCACATCAATGTTTCTCTTTCTCTCCACCCCCCGCCCCTTCCACTCTATCTAAAAATCAATGGGAAAATATCCTTGGGTGAGGATTAAAAAAGAAGAAAGAAAAGAAAAAAGACTTCACCTCTAAATACTACAGCAGGTATTTGAATCCATTGCAATGAGCTTAAGGAGACAGCAAAATCACTTGACCTTTGAATGTATTGCCAGTGGAAAGTCGCTACCGAAGTGAGTAGTGTGGAGAGCTGTGGAAAGCTGCAGCTGGAGGAGAGCTGAAGGGTCATCAGGCCCAGCACCTCCGTTTCATAGCAAAGGAAACAAGGCCCCAGAGTCAGGGGTATCACGGGTCTCATCACGGAAGAGCGAGTAGGACCAAAGCCAGTCTACAGACAGCGAGATATGGGGCGGGGGGAGCAGCAGAGGTGGTGGGGAGAATTCAGTTCACACATAATTAGCCTTTGGTCGGGTTAATTAAGGCACAGAACTCATTGGAGGCACAGTTAATCACACAGGCTGGGTGCTTTTGTGTACTTGAGGAACTGGGGCACAGGGTTTGGGGGTCATAAAAGGAAAAGAAGTACCAGAAAGGTGAAGACCATATATATTTGGGGGGTATGTGTGTGTGTGTGTGTGTGTGTGTGTGTGTGTGTGTGTGTGTGTTGAATACTTTGCAAATTAATTATAATTTAAGGTGTCAGAGATTGCAAAAGCTATGTTCTTGCTTGGTTTTTCCAAAATGAGAGTTAAGCACAGGAGATCAAAGTGAAGTCACTTAAGTAAAAGAGAAAAACAAAAACACAAAATGAAGTCACTTAAAAACACTTTTACTTGGGCAGCCGAGGTTGAGGCAGGTTGGCAGACATCAAGGGCAAGTGGTCAGCCACTTTTTATCAGAAAGGCCCCAGTCCAGTGGTCTCTTGGCAATCAATACCAGAGGTTTGGCTGATTAGCATAATGAGTGTCACAAATGGATTTATTTACATTGGTAAAATTAGTTGGCTTGTTGATCAGCATAAGAGTTGTGAAAAGTGAGCTCTTATATAAGGAAATTAATAGTATTCATGATATGCAGATTGGCTTAAATATCCCAGGGACTCCATCCAACCAATGGTTGCACAGAGTCAATGAATTGAGTAAAGTCTGTTGCCTGCAGTCTTAGGGATAAAGGCCTGGGCTAAATCGAAAGTGATCTGTGTCCCATCATGATCTCAGATTGTGCTGGTTGCCCTACGCCAACCATCCATCTAACAGAGTCTTACCTCTAGAGCACACTTTCTCAACTTCATCACAATTGTTATTTTGGACCAGATAATTCTTTTTTGTGAAGGGCTGTCCTAAGGTAGAATGTTTCACGGAACCCATGGGCCTCCACCCACTAGATACCAACAGCACCCAAACCCTTCTTCTGACACCAAAAAACATCTCCAGATATCACCAAATGTTCCCCAGGGTACAAAGTTACCCTCTGGCACTGCTGTGAATAGCCCTTTCTGTGGTGATAAAGGTGTTCTATGTCTGCACGGATCCAACATGGTAGCCAATAGCCACCTGTGCTTTATCGACTCTTGAAAAGTGGTATATGTGCCTGAGGAAGTGAATTTGTAATTTTATTTTATTTTAATTAATTTAATTTAAAATCTAAATGGCCACATGTAGCTAAAGGCTACCACATTGGACAACACAGGCCTAGAATATTATCATATCTGGCTTCATAGAAGGCAGTGGTCAGAGCACATGAAAAGGAGAGAGCTGGGAATTCATCAAGGTGCCAAAACGAGTCGTGTAAACTGTATTTATGGAAGCTTGCTACCAAATATTTGTTTTATAGATTGAGAGGAAGAAGAAAAAAGCACTCCAACCAGATCTGTCCAGTTCCTCCGTTTTATGCACCTGTTTCATCCAGCCACACCCCGCACATAATCAGAATTCTGCAGAGGTTGTTGCTTACACACACACAAATGGAACAGAGAGAGATAAGCATAGACTTTTTTGAGATTTGTCAGACCTTTTACTTAGAAATAAACCTAAATCTTACTTTTCTCTCATATTCATGCTTTTTTAAATTTTACATTTAATTAGTATCTAAGCTTGCAAAAAGTCTGTGCCTCAAAGCAATAAAACTACGATCTAGCCTCTCATCTTTCATCAACATCACCTTTCAGTATATTCAACTAATTATGCCAGAGAAGCACAGGTATCAAAACAGTGCCTTGGATGAAGATTCTGATTCCTGCAGGGGTGGAAACCGGTGAATGGATACAGTTACAGCAGTCGTTCTGAAAGTAAGGCACGGGGTGGGGGTGGGGACAACAGAACAATGAATCATGTCTAGACAAGAATTATGACAATCCTCATATTGTGGATAAGAAAAAGCTGAGGTTTAAAAAGGTTAAATGACTTATCGAGGACTGGAAAATCGCTCTGTGGAATGGACTTGAACTTGGGCCTTCTGACCCCAGATCCGCTGTTGCTGCTGCTTATTTTTAGGTACATGATGGAAACAGGGGAATTTATCCTTATGATTTTCTTTTAATGTGTACTTTTCTACATCCTTGGTAACTCGACTGAAATCACAGAAATAATCTCATTTTAGAAATGAGATTATCATAACATTCAATTATGACATTTTAGAAATGGGATTGTCATAGCATCCAAAGTCTGCAAAGAGCACTTTGTTGATTTTACTATAATTAATCTATGCAAAAGTAATTTTAAAATCCTGGATGGTGCTAGGTTTCAAACTTTGGTCTGTGCCAGAATTACTTATGCCATTTCTTTAAAACACAGTGGGACACGGGCACCCCGACTGCCCATTCTGATTCAGAATGTCTGGGGTGGGGCCCAGTCATCTTTTTTTTTTTACTTGTTAACAAAACACTTACACAATTCTGACGCCACCCAAAGTTTGGAAATTATTATTTATATAGGGTATAGGTGACTGAGAAAGAACAGTGAGGTAAGAGAGCGATGAGTCGTAGAAGGCAAAATAAAGTGCTTCAAAAAGCTGAGTGCACGTTTGAGAGGTGGTGCAGAGACACAGAGAAGAAGCCATGGAACTCGGCAACATGGTGTTCATGGGACTTTGACAAAAGCAGTTTCAGAGAAATGGGGGTGTCTGGTCGTGTTTGGCACAGGGTGGAGAGGAGAATAAGGAGAGTCAGAGGAGCCAGAGTGACACCAGACAAAAAATATTTTTGAGTTGAGTTGTTGGAAGAAGCAGAGAAATGGGGCTGAAATAGAGAAATGGGGAGGTGTTGGGTCAAGGAGAATTTTTGTAATTGTATTTTTTAATTACAGTTGACATACAATATTGTATTAGTTTCAGGAGTACAACCTAGTGGTTAGACATTTATGTAACTTACAGAGTGATCACCTCAATAACTCTAGTACCCATCTGACACCATACATAGTTATTACAGTATGACTGACCATATTCCCTCTGCTGTATTTACATCCCACCACTTTGTATAACTGCCAATTTGTGCTTCTTAATCGGGTCAGGGAGAATTTGAGATTTTGTTTTTCTTTTTAATTTTTACTTTTACGGAAGCAGAGGATTCACTGATACACCGACTCACTGACAATATAAACCACAGGAAAGCAGGGCCTTTGTTGTGTTTATAGCAGAGTGGTTAAGATTCTGGCTCAGCAGAAATAAACCCATGCATGTACAGTCAACTAATACTTGGCAAGGGAGCCAAGGACACTCCATGGGGAAAGAACCATCTCTTCAATAATGGTGTTGGGAAACTGGATATTCACATGCAAAAGTCCGAAACTAGACTCCTGTTTCACACTACTCACAAAATTAATTGAAGTCTCAAAAGTAATTAAAAGACTTAAATGTAAGACATGAAATTGTAAAACTCCTAGAAGAAAACATAAGGAAAAACTCCCAGACATTGATCTTGGCAACGATTTTATGGATACGATACCAAAAGCACAAGCAACAAAAGCAAAAATAAACAAATGGAACTACATCAAATTTGAAAGCTTCTGTACAGCAAAGGAAACAATCAACAAAATGAAAAGGCAACCTATGGATCCCAGCCGGTGTGGCTCAGTGGATTGAGTGTGGTCCCATGGACTGAGAGGTCCTGGTTCAATTCCTGGTCAGGACACATGCCTGGGTTGGGGGCTCAATCCCCAGTAGGAGGCGTGCAGGGGGCAGCCAATCAATGTTTCTCTCTCACATCGATGTTGCATTTCTCTCTCCCTTTCTCTCTCTCTCTCTAAAAAATTATTTAAAAATATTTTTTTTTAAAAAAGGCAACCTATGGAATGGGAGAAAATATTTGTAAACCATATATCTGATAAGGGTCCAAGATATATAAGGAATTCACACATCTCAATAGCCCTCCCCCCCAAAAAAAATCCTATTAAAAAAATAAGCAAGGACTTGAATAGTTCTTGAATTTTTTCCAAAAGACATACAAATGACCAAGCCCCAGGCCTGTAACTTCTTTAGTGAAAGGTTTTAAGCCAGCCCTGTTCATTGTCCTTGTGCATCTAGATTACATACCTTTTAAATGTCAGAAGTAATACCCCTTGAAGAGATTATTAACCCTCCAGAGAGCACAAAATCTCACTATCCTGCATTCCAATCCCCGCCATGCTTTCTCCAATCTTCCTTGCATTCCCTCCTTAATTTCAAATGCATAAAAGAAACTCTAAAACTGTTCATCTCTGAAGCATTTGAGATCTTGCTCCTTGGCATATATCATAAATTTGGCTCAAATAAACTCATAAAAATTCTCTACAGGTCTGGACGTTTCTTATATTGACACACCATTTACCCTATAAGCTGTTCTAATGTTTTTCTTTTATTGTACTATAATGAACATCTTTGTACATCTGTCCCTGAGGGTGTGTGTGTGTGTGTGTGTGTGTGTGTAAGAAGGAGTCCTACAAGTGGATTGTGGGGTCATGTGAAATGTGCATTGTTAAATGTTCATCTGCTTTGTCTGGAGGTCCCAAAGCTTTGGTGATGGAAGTGCAGGGTCACCGCAGCCAAGGAGGACCACGACTCAGCATCAGAGTCAGGACTGCCCAAGGCGTTTGGATCTGTAAGGAAAGGAGTCACTGGTGAGCTCAGTGGGTGGGGATTCCTTAGGGTGATCAGGCACAAGGAACGGGGAGGTAGCCTGCAGGTAATGAAGTGGATTCAGCCAGTGTAGCCCCTTCTCTCAGTGATGGTCTGATTAGGTCTGAGACCGTTATTCACGGATTGGCATTGAGTGCCCTGCACCCTGTAACTGCTTCTACCAGTGACAAATAACCAGGCACTGCTATTCATTTAGACAAAGTCTCTTTAGAAATGAAAGTCAGGTTTAAGATTAGAAGACCGAAGAAAGAGTGAGGAGATCTGAGAGGGCAGGGAGTGGAGAAGAAAAACAAAAGGCACAGAGAGCTGAGTCACAAAGAATTATGACTTGGTCCACATGGATTCATGAATTTTTTTTCCCTTTAAAGACTAAAATCTGGGTTGTTTTCCTGTGTTAAGTGTGAAATCAGAAGTTAATAAATTTGTTGTGGGGGGGAGTTGTTCACTTAGAGGCAGTATACAAATAAGATATTTTCTCTCAGCAAAGATAGCAGAAACACATTTGGTTTATAAACTAACACAGAAAAATCTATTCCTCAACTTAAAAATCTGCATGCGTTTAAATCACCCACATTTGCAATGAGGTTGATCCAGTGCACAAGTAGGTAGCAAGGGTTCTGATCGAAAGATTGATGATAAGGGCAGCAAGGAAATTTTTAAAAAGAAAGAGAGGGGCAGGGGGAGGGAGAGAGAGAGAGAGAGAGCGAGAGAGAGAGCGAGAGAGAGAGAGAGAGAGAGAGAGAGAGAGAGAGAAAGAGAGAAAGAGAGAAAGAGAGAAAGAAAGGAAAGAAAGAAAGAAAGAAAGAAAGAAAGAAAGAAAGAAAGAAAGAAAGAAAGAAAGAAAGAAAGAAAGAAAGAAAGAAAGAAAAGAAAAAAAGAAAGAAAGAAAAGAAAAGAAAAGAAAAAGAAAAAGTCTTATTGTATGGAAGGGTATGAAAACAGCCTTGTGTCTTGTTTCTTGGAATTCATTCTTCCTGTATATAAAGTACTCATTCTTCCTGGAACCACACGGAAGGGCCCCCGTTTTTTTCCTGGGATGGACAAAAGCAAATGCTCTGGGCGTCATCTTCCAGGGCTTCCCTCCAGCTCTCCCCCGTGGTCTGGGTCTCCATGGCACACTCCACACACCAGGCCCACTTCCAGGAAGTCTCGGGCCTTAACAGAACTTCTTGGATCAAGACTTCAGGATTTCTATGCAGTAAGAAAATCCCATAAATCCTTTTGTTGGTTAACTTACAATGACATAAATGTATTCTTAGTGCTAAGAACGGTAACCACTAACGCTTCAATAGTTCTTACTGTGTGACAACCATTAGTCTAAATGTTTTCTATATACACTCACTCAATCTTTGTAACAATGAGAAAGTGGAGGTTGGCTGAGTCATTGCCCAGGGTCACACAAGTGATAATGACAAAGCTGGAACTGAACCCAAGTCATCTGTTCTTACCTACGACCACTTCATTCTAATCTATATACTCACCACACACAAAACCAAGAATGAAACAATAAACAATCACATTCCCACCAGCCAGGACTGATCATTAACATTCAATCCAATTTGCTTTACTTTTTTTTTTTAAACAGTACACACAGATAAACAGCCTTGTCTTCAAGGATCCCATGGTCACCGACCCAGCCTTCCTTCTTCTGCCCTAAAGAGGCCATCACAGTCACAAATTTAATTCATATTCTTCCAGTCTGCTCTGTAGTGAGGCCATAGGCACTGTTCACTGCTACCTGTCTCCAGCCTGTTTAAGGAACACGAGGCTGCAACCCACCTTCTTTTTGAACCACAGATTGCGATAACGCCTACGTGAGGTGCGGGGACGACTGGGCTCCATCTAGAGAACAAGTTTTAATGCTGAGGCCAGGTTGTGTGGAAGATGATTCAGGAGGGATGAGGGAGAAGCAAGAAGTGCTTCTGCAGAAGTTGAAAGAGCTGGACTTCTGTCTCCGCCCCTCAACACTGCCCACCACAGAGCCCCCATCTCAGGAGACAGCAACTCCACCCTGGAGCTCAAGGCGAAACTTCTGACGTGACCTTTGGCTTGTTCCAAGTCCTGTAGGTCATCAGGTCAGGGATCTGGGTTCGCTGCTGACTTCCAGCGTCTAGAGCAGTGGCTGGCTCGTGATAGGCTCGGTGAATAACTGGGAGCTGGAGATGACAGAGCAGACAGGGAACGGGGGGAAAGCCCACGCTTTCTAGGAGACAGGCTGGGTGGGGTTGTCTGGCTCCAGCAGGGGCTAGCTGTATGACCCAAGCAGTGTTTAACCTTTGGGGCCTGGATAGGGTGCTCCATCCTGTTCAACCCTTTTCACTGGCAGTTCTGCCCCATCTCTTGCCAAGGCCGTGCTACACAGAGTCTCCACTCCCTGATCCCTTCCCCACACCCCCAATCCTGCGGACTTGAGATTCTCCGGGAGGTCAGCCACACACATTTAGAGGAAACAAAGAGAGAGGGGGCTGGGAATTCCGACTCCCTGTGTGACTAACACAGCAGAGAGGCAGTTACCGGGAAAGCCCAAGCTGCTGTGTGTAAGGACACGTATTGCACATACTGACGTCACACCTCTCACCCACTCCTCAGAAGATTTGACAAACATCTACTATGTGTCAGACAGTGTTGTACATGCCAGGGATATGTCAGTGAACAAACCAAAGGTCTCTGCCTTCACAGAGCTTACAGTCTAGCAGGGGAGCCAGCCAATCAGTGTAGCAATGAGTAGGCTGTACTGCATTATAAGGAGACAGTGCTACGGAATTTTTATTCTGGAATAAGAATTATGATCATAACAAATTTAAAGGATTTTGCTCTGGCTGCTGTGGCTCAGTTGGTTGAACGCCGTGTACCAAAATGTTGCCAGTTCTATTCCCGGTCAGGGCACATGCCCAGGTTGTGGGCCAAATCCTCAGTGCAGGGCATGCAGGAGGCAGCCTATCGATGCTCTCTCTCATCAATGTTTCTTTCTCTCTCTCCTTCTCCTTTCTTCTCTCTCTAAAGTCAATAAAGAAAAAAAAATGATGAAAGAGTCTGGAACCTGGGTCCTGACACCTTGATGGGTTCTCAAATTTCTCCTGCTAGAAGTCTAGAATCTCATGGGGTGGACTGGGATAAGGGAGCGGGGAGGAAAGATATACAGACATATATAGCTACTGTTGCTGTCGTATTTACTCATTCAGGAAAGAACTGAATATTTACAACAACAAAAATAGCTCACTTATTGCGTGTTGAAAGTGCCAGGCTCTGGTCCAACCATTTCACAAATATTCTTATTAGGCCCTCACAGAGCCCTGTGAGGTCTAGGAAACGGTGGCTCTGAGGGGTTGCAAACACTACCCAAAATCTCAGCCTCGAAGTGGGGGAATTCACATTAGAATCAAGCAGTCTAACTTCAGAACTCCTGGGGGGGGGGGGGAGAAACCAAAACATACATATGCAAAAAAACAGAAGTGATAATATGTACTTCATATTGTCCCACATCAGAAGCTCATAATATCTGGTGGATATATTAAGCAAATTGCGCATTTGGATTGGGATAGCCCTCTATGGCTATTCTCTGTGTTGCTTCTGGGACTCTGTAGTGCACAAAACAGTGGGTCCTCAGCTAGAGCTGGGCTGGCAAGAGGATTGGGTGGTCTGGAAACTGAGCAATGAGAAAGAACCTCCAGGGGCCAGTCCAAGTTCAAGTGAAAATGCTCTCAGGCCAAACAGAGTCTGGAGGGCCTGGAAGATTTCTGAGCAAGAAAGAGATTGAAAAGGATAAAGCGAGGACCAGGCCTTCTGCCCTGTTCCTCTACTAACAGAGAAGAGTGGTGAACAGTATCTCTGTACCTGCAATCCGCAGGAGAGGAAGCTTGGAATAGGATCTGTTGTTTTTTCTTTTAGTAGTTAAAATTTGAATTCAGTGAGTGAATGATTGGAAGTTACCTGGAATGATTAGTGTTGGCAAGTTTTGAATCAGGCTAATGAATGCTAACAAAGCAAACAATAAAGTAACACACTAAAGTTAACAGAAAATTCAGAAACTGACGTTTTCTTCCTTAGTTTCACATAGTTTTGTGTATCTGTGACTGTGATTGTTACATTGTGTATGTAGGAGATGGTCTTTTTCTGCTTGTAAATTGTAGCTTAGCAGATTGAATAGAATTAAATGTCAATATTTCCCAATGTGCCCAAATGTACTACAACTTCCAGATGTTCTCTCACCTGGTTTAAGAGCCCTGACACTATCTCAAGTTTCCACCACTATGTGAAATAACTGGATAGAGATGTGTGCAGCTGAAAATCTGAGCTCAAGGCATAGTTGAAACATTTACTTTTAGACTTAAAGCAACTTTTAAGACCAACTTATGACATTTGGGGTACATCCTGAAGTTCTTTCAATTTAATGTCACTGATAATTACTTGGCATCTCTATAATTCTGAGCCACATAGCATGACCTAGTAATAGCAGATCTTACCTTTTTATGGATACGTGAAGGGAAACCCCTATCCCAGAAACCTTAACCACCATCAATAGCAGAATTGTTGTTGTTATTTTTGCTAATAAGTCCATCCAACGCTGAGCTAAAATGAAATTTGTGTGGAATATGTATTTAACCACATGGGGGGAAATGTGTGGGATAATAGACAGTTTCAGAGACTTTAAAAAGTGTAAAACAGGACTTCTGGGACAGTGAGCAGCCTGGCCAGGTTGAGCATGCAGAATGGCCTGGGATCTTTCTGGTGGCCCCAGACACGCACATCTACTTCCTCAAAGGGGGATATGAGACCTTCTACTTGGAACATCCTGAGAGTTGCATGAAGGTAAAACTCATTTCAAATGAGAAGGTCAGGACGTGAGCGAGCCCTCATTGGCCAGTGTGGGAAACCAGTGCTCGGCATCAGCTCCAGGCTGGCTGCGGAGCAGGGCCACCCGGTTGGAAGCCTCCCATTCCTCAACCTTGGAAGTGCCAGCCAGGCACCCAAGTTTGCATCCTCACCAACCTGCTCATCATGGCCCTGCTGAACGTCTCACTGAAGACCTCTGAGGCCTGCCTGGTCCATCCACCCTACAAGTGGATCCTCAGACTAATATTAGCTCCCACTTTCAAGAAACAATAGGCAAGGTCCTGGTCTACTGTGAAGATGGGATCTCCCATTTGCCCAACACCCACATGGCTTACCTCATGAAGACCAGGCAGTTCCACCTGATGGAGGCCTCTGATGACATTAAGCAGAGGAGTGTGATCTTGCCCAACTGCAGCGTTTTGGGTCAGTTCCCACCACACGAACCTGAGATCTGCCCTTCACGCCCACCGGAAGGCCCAGTCCTACCGAGGGGAGGCAGTGGGCTCTTCATTCACGGCCCCCTTGCAGACACCGAGCCCTGGTGGGCAGGGCTCCTACTGAACATGCACACATGCCTACCTCCACGTGGGCACCAGGTGCCCACCTGTCCAGTCTCCGAGCTCAGCCAGCGCCCCATGGCCATGCCCATCCTGCCAAAACTGGGGTGGGGAACCAGCCCAGGCTCAGGAGCGACTGCAATTTTGTTTTTTAAACTTGTGGACATTCCATACTTGTGCAATACTATCCCAGCTGGGTCATGAGTGGTCACCAGACTTACAGACAAATTTCAGACTGACCTTGGGGGCAGGTTCTCAGGACAGAAGGAAGGAAGGCCAAGCCTGTGAGAGCACATGGAGGGCTGACTCCTGTCCTTCCAGACCCCCTGCCCATTCAGGCTGCCCAGTCCTGGCACCTCAAAGTTCACCTTTTCACTTCAAGTGTAAGTCAATACATACCTGCAGCCCCAGGGGAGAAAGGCAATTACAGAGCCTATTTATTTTGAAGGAAACACAATTTCTACCTTTTTTTTTTTTTTAACTTTGGCAATCCCAGTATCTGACTCCCTTTCAGAGCCTAAGCTGATCACCCACTCCTGAGGGAAGGGACCCTACAGGGTTTGTGGGGTCACCATATGTATGCTGATGTGACACCTTAAATGTTTTGGAGATCCCCCCTTGGTCCAGTGGAAGAGTTATTGAAGCACTGAGACACTTCTGGGTGGCCTTTTCACTGCGGGCCCTTTCTTGGACTTCAGCATGATTGTTACTCATATTTAAACCTATCTCTTTTCACCTCTCCTCACGGCAACTCTTGTGTCATTTGAAAAGAGCTCTTCAGACCATAGACCAAAAATCACCCCTTTGAGGTGGTGACAGTGGGGGCCAGTAGAAAGAGGTCCCTACCATGTATTCTGGAAGGAAAACTACTGATTTCCCCAGCTTGCATCCCTACATGTGCTTGTCTGTCTCCTGTGAGACTTGTTTTCTTCCCCGTCCCCAGGGGTTGTCTTCAAGCTGTTGACTTCTGGGATTTGCAGGTTTTAGAATATGGTACTATTTCCTTTTTGTCTGTAGGTTATTTCTCCAGGGGAAAAGGCAGGAATTTCCTCAAATCAATACAAGTGTGAAGAAAAGCACTGCTATTGGTTATTGTTATTGTTTTTGTTTGTTTGTTTGTTTTAATTTTTTTCTTTATTAATTTTAGAGAGAGGGAGAGAGAGATAGAAACATCGATGAGAGAGAACATCAATTGGCCGCCTCCTGCATGCCCCCCACTGGGGATCGGGCCCACAACCTGGGCATGTGCCCTGACCAGGAATCGAACCGGTGACCTCTTGGTGCATGGGTCAAGGCTCAACCATTGAGCCACACCGGCTGGGTGGTTATTGTTGTTTTTTTATAGTGCAAAATAAAAATAGTAACAGAGAAAAATATATTCTACAAAAATTAACTATGTATTTGCATATATATGAATAATCCAAAAAACATTTTTTGTAAATTTTCACTCCGATATAATTTCAAATTTATAGAAAAGTTGCAAGAATAACAAAAATGCTCATAATTAAATCAGAGACACAAGTAACATGCTGCCTCATTTGCCTTCTTTATTCTCTCTCATACTCATTTACATTTACATGGCATTGCTTTTTTCCTGAATCATTTGGGAATACATTGCAGACATCATACCCCTTTATTCCTAAATTCTCCAATGTCAAACTAAGGACATTCTCTTACATGACTGGGCAAAGAAAGGATGCTTCCGCTTCTCCGACTGAGGCACAAACCATGAGGATGGTCATGCATATCTTTCACAGTTTTTTTATCTTTTCTCTTTTACTTTTTTATTGAATTTATTGGGATGACATTGGTTAATAAAATTATATAGGTTTTAGATTTTGGGTTCTGTCCCCATTTGGGGTGCATATGAGAACTACCAATTGATATTTCTCTCTCTCCTTCTCTCTCTCTCTCTCTCTCTCTCTCTCTCTCCCCCTTCCTTTCTCCAAAAATCAATAAACATATCCTCAGTTGAGGATTAAAAAAGAAAAAAGTACATAGGTTTCAGGTGTACAATTCTGTAACACATCACCTGTATGTTGTATTGTGTGTTCAACACCCCAATCTTTTACTGTTTCTACACTGAAGACCAATAACTATAGAAATCAGTGTCTGTCCTTGCTACATCCTGATAAAAATACACCTGAGAGGGGAAAAACAATTTAAATGTGTATTTGAAATAAAAATACTTCGGGATTTGCTTTTCTAACAAAATCACCTTTGCAGTCAGATTTTGCTTTTCAACAATCCCCAAATAATATTGATATTCAATTCCATTCAATCCACTGTGCTTAAAAAAAATTGATCTGGAAATAATTAAACCAGAGTTTCAATGCAGTTCAATTATTTTCAGACCCTGTCCCCAGACTTCCTGACACCAGGAGAGTCTCTCCCTTCCTTTCTCTCTAAAATCAATAAAAACAATTTTTTTAAAAATGTCCATGTGACAGTATCTACAAGAATGCCAGGCATTTGAGTCAAGTTTGTGCAATTATAAATAACCATAAATGTCAGAACAAAGATTTTTTCTATTCCTCCATAGAATGAGTTTCCTCCATAACCTTAAACTAGATTGAGTCTTGAGTTCACCTGTCTGGTTGCAACAACTGACCTGTTCCAACAACTGTACAGTGCGTTTCTCTCGTTGTCTGCCTTCTGTTTCTCTGCCTCTCTCTCGGTCACTTCCAGTCTGACGTTTTGTGATTGGTGACACAGTGACTACTTATTTTGGCAAATCACAACTATGAGGAAAGTACTGATAAAAATTCCCAAGTCTCCATTCATCAGAAAATCAATCAAAAAATCAATAAAGAAATAAAGCACATGCCGGGCCGGTGTGGCTCAGTGGATTGAGCGTCGTCCCATGGACTGAGAGATCTGGTTCAATTCCAGGTCAGGGCACACGCCTGGGTTGTGGGCTTGATCCCCAGTGGGGGTGCATGCAGGAGGCAGCCGATCGATGTTTCTCTCTCACATTGATGTTTCTACCTCTCTCTCTCTTCCTCTATCTATAAACAAAAATCAATTTAAAAAAACATATTTTTTAAAAAGAGATAAAGAATAAAGAAAGGACTTGAAATAGGATTACAGGAACACAAAGTAAACAAGAAGTCAGAGGTCACCTTTCCCACAGTGCCAACATGGCGGGGACTGGGGGGAGAGACTGACCTGACCTCAGTCCAGCAGGGGGTGCTCTGCTTTCTTGTGTAAATGCAGCATAACACTTGCTCAACCATAGGTGTACCTGGCTTCAGGTCAAAAGATGTACCTAGCCCTGGCTGGGTAGCTCAATTGGTTAAAGTGTCATCCCAATATACCAAGGTTTCGGGTTCGATCTTCAGTCAGAACACATACAAGAATAAATCAATGAATGCATAAATAAGTGGAGCAAGTCAATCTCTCTCTCTCTCTCTCTCTCTCTCTCTCTCTCTCTCTCTCTCTCTCTCCCCCTTCCTCTCTATCTCTAAAGAGGTACCTAAAACACATGCAAATCACTTTCTAGAGATCATTTTGCTTTTTTTTTTTTTTTTAGCATTTTAAGGTATTATCTTACAACAAATTTACTATATACCAGGCATTATTCCATATGTTTTTAAGTATATTAACACATTTGCCATCTCAATAATATTGTAAAATGGGTACTATTATTCCCATTTTGTAGATGAAGAATCTGAGATTCACAGAACACAGGAACTTGTCCAAATCCACATGGCTATTAAATCCAGGCTCAGCATAGAATTTCTGTAAAAAATCAGGAAGTGAATATTTTAGTCTTGAGCCATGCAGTCTCTGTCGCAACTACCCAGCCCTACCTTTGTGGAGCAACAGTCACCAAAGACAATACATAAATGAATGGATATGTTTGTGTTCCAACAAAAGCTGATTACGGGAACTGAAATTTTAATTTCATATAATTTGCATATGAAGTGAAATAGTCATCCTTTCAATGTTTCAACCATTTAAAAATCTAAAAAGCATTCTTTTTTTAAAGGATATGCATTTTATTTATCATTATTATTATATTTTAATGCTCACCCAAGGACATGCTTAGAGAGAGAGAAACATCAATTAACACAGGATCGAACTGATTCAGCAACTTTTCAGTGCACAGGACTGCACTCAACCAACTGAGCCACTCTGGCCGGGCTAAAAAAGTATTCTTAACTCTCAGGTTGTATAAAATGTCGGTAGGCTGGGTTTAGCTCTTGAGCTGCAGTTTCCTGCAGTAAGTGGTAACATCAAGGCTTGAGCTTAAGCAATATGGTTCCAGTAAGCTCTTAACCATTGTGTGTGTGTGTGTGTGTGTGTGTGTGCGTACACGCATGCAGGCTATATCATGACAATAGTCATATAGTGCTCTTTATTGAAAACACAGCAAAGTATATAGGAGAAACTAAAAACCATCCATAAAACCACAACTCAGAAATAACCACTAATAATATTTGATAGTTTCTTTTATTTTTTTGTCCACTGTATGTATGCAGTATTCAATTTATTAATTCTAGTGTTTCATTTACCATAAGCATTTTCTACATTTCCACATAGGCCACAAAACGATCATAGTTAATAGATACATAAAAGTTCATTTTAAATGTATTACTTTGAAAGACTACTACAGCTATTAATTTCATAAAGCAAAGAAGCCCTGGTCGGTTTGGCTCAGTGGTTAGAGCGTCAGCCTGTGGACCAGAGAGTCCCGGGTTTGGTTCCCACTAGGGGCGCATACCTCGGTTGCAGTTTGTCCCCAGCCCCATTGGGGTTGTGTGGGTGGCAACCACTCGATGTGTCTCTCTCACATCAATGTTTCTCTCTCTCTCTCTTCCTCCCTCTCTCCCTCCTGCTCTATCTGAAGATAAATGTAAAAATGTCCTCAGGTGAGGATAAAAAAAAAAAAAAAAGAATCCTTGTATTAAGTGAGTAGTTGGTCACATTTCATTGATCTGCCACATATTTGCATTTCTAGGAGTCAGATTTTTAAAAGCAACCCAGTCTACAGACAGGGATGAAGGAAAAGGCTTTGGAATCCATACCTGGATTTGGCTTCTCTTTGTGCCTTTATTAGACAAATGATCCTGAATACATTGTTAACTTCCCACACCTCAGTTTTGCCATGTTCTAAAAAATAAGCCAAGACCATTGCATGTAAAGTACTGAGCATCTTCCCAGCAGCCAGCCCTCACGGTCCCTGCCACCCCCACCACTCCTGGTCCCCAACACTGCCCACAGGAAATCCATTATTTCACTCATGGGTGTCAAGAAAGTGTCCTTTTCTGTTTTGTTCAGGACATGAGTTTTCTCCCTGGAGTGAAAATGGGCTGGCAATCATGGGCAAATAGGAAGGATTAATGAGGTGGGTGGACCTGAATTGAAAACCTCCACCCCACCCACTTTTCCTGCCCCGCCCCAATGAGGAGATCATTCTTGAAATGTTCCAACTGAAGCAGTGCCCAGGTTTCTGCAACAGCAGGTGGCATTCTGACATCAGCAGAGGCTGTGATCGTTCTCCCAGGTACGAAGGACCTCCAGACCAGACATCTGCGAGGACTTCAGAGACCAGCCAGTTCTACGAGCAGGAAAGAGCCCATGGAGCTGAAGACTGTGGCGGCCTCTGAAGCCGGAGGCTACAGAAACACTGGCTTCCAGGTGAGCAGAAGTTTCTTCTGTTTCTAAGACCAAGAATTATGCAAATAATCCTCTTTCCTTGCCTCCTTGGCAAGTTTCTTAACTGAAACAGTGCGATTATTGGAACCCAAAAAGATTTTTAACAGCACTCTTTAAGCCTATTGTTCTTCCTTCTTGGGATGACAAACTTGAAAAGTTTCTTTTAACTGGAGCCTATTTTGATCCCTGACTTGCCTTGTCACTTAGAAACATGACTATCTTCTGCTTTTGTCTCAACGGCTCCAGGCAGGGTTACAGTATTTACTTACAGACGAGTGAGAGAAAGAATAGGGGAAACCTCAGATCCTGAATGTAGTTCATACCTCAGGGTTTCTTCTCTTAAACTGGGTCCCAGAGTCTCCATCCGATGGTGGCCTGGATGCCTACACCAGTGCAGCTGGGTTATGCAAATCAGTTTCATGTCATCAACCAAAACTCACCGAGTGATTAATGCTGCTTGGCCCAGGGCTGGGTGCCACAGATCCAGGAGTCCCATCACTGGGAAACACCAGGCTGTTCCGACTGGGTCTGGCCTGGGGAATTTTCAGGGCTGTCCCTAGGTGTGTTTCCTTTCCTGTGCTGACATTCAACATGGGAGCCTGCAATTCCTTGGACTTCAGAGTCACTAATCAGGCAAAACAAACTTTTAGGCACTAGCAAAAAAGGAACAAGGAAGGTAAAAGGGCCTTGAACTGAGTTCTGGCTTTTTCACTCACAAGTTATTAAAACTTCCTTGAGCCTTAGTCCAATTGCCTGCACAATGGTCACAGTGATGCTCATTCCATAGGTTATAAGTGTAGTGGGAGGGAAAAAAATTTTCTCTACCTTCTTATATGCAATGTCTGGGGTCTGTAAATAAAACTGATAAATGATAGATTTACAGAAAAAACGGCATACAAAATTTATTAATATTTTTTTCTTATTGATTTTAGAGAGAGAGAGAAAGGGAGAGGGAGAGAGAGATAGAAACATTGATGAGAGAGAACATCAATTGGCCGCCTCCTGCATGTCCCCCACTGGGGACTGGGCCCACAACCTGAGCATGTGCCCTGACCAGGAATCGAACTGGCAACCTCTTGGTGCATGGGTCGACGCTCAACCACTGAGCCACACTGGCTGGGCCAAATTTTATTAATATTTTTAATTTTACCTGCACTGGGCTTTATAGAAAAGTGAAAAACTCACAGAAGCAGTAAGACTCAGGGACTTAAATACCCTTTTAACAAAGAACAAGTAAATGTGAAGAAGTGATTGAAAAAAAGAAAAGAGAGGTTGGGTTGTAGGGCCAATAAATTGTCTAAAACTGACTGGGAAATATGTGGGAGGAACTAAGAGAAGATAAGTTTTGTTAGTGAGACTTGTGTGTGCAGTCTTACCTCAGTGTCATCTCTCTTTCCAGTGGTAAGCGTTCTTCACCTCTTTCTGGGGGAGGGGGACACATGCAGCAGGGAATTTTATGTCCTGTTTTAGCGCAGATAGAGGAAGAGAAAAGAGCTCTTTCTGTGTCTGCTTTTAGTCAGTTACCTTCAGCTCGAAAAGTTCTTATGCCAAAGTGACGTATTTTGGTGTGGCATGTCTTCATCACCTTCATAAGGATTAAATGAGAAGCAAAAGCATAAAGCAGAGGGCCTGTTATGATCCAAGAGAATTAAAGGGATGGAATGGGGTAAAGAGGTCAAGTGAATTTGGCAGCAAGACAAAGGTGTCTGCTAAAGAGAAAGGTCCATGTCATGAGCAACTGGCTGCTCAGTCAGTGAGGAGGACACACCAACCACGGCCTTGTTTTCTTCCTTTTTTTATTTTTTTATTTGTGCCAATGGCCTATACCCTGTTTTCTATCCCTCACTCTCTTCTATCAAGACAGAGCATCTCCTGGCCTCAGGGTGCAGAGCAGGGCATCTCAAACCCAGCACAGCACTGCACACCAACACCAATCAGTGGTGACCAGGTTATTTCTTCCAATGCTTGCTTTTCAACAAGAATTGCCAGGGGCATGTATTCACTCAGCAAAACCATTGACTACTCTCCAGATACGGCCATCCCTAAGAAGAGATCCCAACTCAAGGAAGAATAATATATTATTCTGGTCCTCAAGGAACAGGGCAGGCAGAAACAAATAAACAATTGTAATGATAATATAATGTGATGTAAAACAAAAACAAAAAATTACTTTGGTTGGCACCAAATACCTTGTAAGTAAATGTAGATGGAGTTTGGCTGACTGTGAATCTGTCACAGCATCACAGAGGGAGAGAGAACATCAGGTAGGGCTTAAAGGATAGGCAGGGATTGCCCAGTTGAACAGGGAGGGATGTCAACAGAGCATTGCAAGCAAAAAGAACTGTCTCTGCACAGGCCCTGGGCCTGAAAGAACATGTGTGAGGATGGGGAGTAAGGAAAGGGCGGCAGCTTGCATCAGATCATATGGCCTCTGTGTGTGCTAAGGCATTTGAGAAGGAATTGATCAGAATTAACACTGTCAAATTATTACTTCTTAAAGAGTACTCTGCTATCCCTGTTGAAGGTGAACAGAAATAGAAAGAGATGGTTAGAGACGGTGGAAACCAGTGTTGGGTGGGGAAGTCCGACTGCTGATAAGAGGGCCTTCAACACCGAAATTGGTGGGAGTCTGGAATAAGAGCTGCTGGCTCTGAAGATTTCAGTTTTCTCCTCTGTAAGGAAGGATAGTAATATCCTATGGAGGGTTGTTGAGAGATTTAAGGGAGCTAATGTAAGTTTACAAAATGTATGTCATATATGTAAAACAAAAAACAAAAAAACAATTCTGTCGTATTCCATTTGAGCTATATAACAGAATATCACAGACTGGGTGGCTTATAAACAGAAATTTATTTCTCACAGTTCTGAAGTCCAAGATTAAGCCACCAGCATGCTCTGGGTCTGGTGAGGACACACTAATACTGAACTCAAATTTGGCTGACTGCCACTTGGAAAGCCAATACTTTAGAGACAGATGCTGACGGAAGGAAAGACGCGGTTTATTCAAGTGCCGGCAGCCTGAGAAGAGGGTGGACTCCCATTCCAAAGACCATCTTAACATCTCAGTACACACAGGGGTTTTTATTAGGAGGAAGAGGAAAAGCAAATCATAGAAATCAGGGGGCGGGAGTTGAAAGTTCTCTATGTGTAAGTCAGCACAGTCCATTCTGATGATTATCTCAAAACTGGTCAAGCAGAGATCCAGTTTTTATGGCTGAGAGTCAGCAAGTCTCCTGGAGCCAGAACGTCCAGTTGCTGGAGTCAGCCTCCTCCCCTGAAGCTAGTTCCTGGAACTCTTACACATATAGGTCGCTCATCCACTAGGTACATATTAGTTAACAATTCTTCTTTAACAAAACACACTTTTAACAGAAACAATATTAAAAGAATAGAGGATTGCCCAGCCAGTGTGGCTCAGTGGTTGAGCGTCAATCCATGCACCGAGAGGTCACCAGTTTGAGTCCTGGTCATGGCACATGCCCAGGTTGTGGGCCAAATCCCTAGTGGGAGGCATGCAGGAGGCGGCCAATCGATGTTCTCTCTCATCAATGTTTCTGTCTCGCTCTTTCCCTCTCCCTTCCTCTCTCTCTAAAATCAATAAAGGAAAAAAAAATTTTTTTTAAAGAATAGAGTATTGGGTCACACCACCTCCTCAGAGACAGCCATCTTCTCACTGTGTCCTCACATGGAAGAAGGTGCAACGAGAGCTCTTTGGGGTCTCTTTTATAAGAGGATTAATTTTCTTCATGAGGGCTCTGCCCTCATGACGTAATCACCTCCCAAAGTGTCCACCTCCTAATATCATCACATTGGATTTGTGGGGGACAGAAATATTGGACCATAGCAAGTGCTTAGCACACACAATGAATATAGTAACAGTAGCCCTCGGTGCTGGGGCAGGTTAAGGAGAGTGGTGAGTCAACATTTCTAGCTTGAGATGTCAACTTGGAAGTTTATTTAGACAGGAAATCCAGGAGTAGGTTTGGAGCGAGGCAGAGAGTGAGTTCGTTTTGAGGCCTATTTGGTTGAAACTCAGGTGATTTCATATACCTAGATAAAGATGGAGATGAAGCAGGACCTGTACACATATCTGTACCTGGATACTAAATAGTGGCATCATCCTTCTGGGGGCCATTATCACAGAGATGGGCCACAAGTGTAGATGAGACCACACGGAGGGAAAGCTTAGAAGCAGCATTGTTGAAGGAGTGGGAAAACTAGAGAAGTCAGAGGGAAGGATCGGGGAGCCAAGGGGAAAGAGAGCTACCAGGTCAACAGCAAAACCTCCTGTGGAGAACAGAGAAGTGCATAGAATGAGATAAAGTCATTAGATTTGCCAATTATTGGTGACCCTAGAGAAGGGGTGAGGAGCATTTTATGTTATGAGTGGGAGTTAAGAGACTGGACACAATGAGGGAAGAAGGGACATTCATTTGGCTGAGAGAACAAGGGAGGGAAGAGAGAGAGTTAGGGTTGTAGGCAGGGAGCTTTTTTATTTAGAAAAAATTTTTCATTGTGATATATGACATGCAGAAAAACACACAGAACCAAATATACAACTTATTATAAAGTGCCACCCAGGTTAAGAAACAGGATATTGCCATCCCTCAGCTCAGAGGCCCCAACCGTGTGCATTCTGTCATAACTCCCTCCCTCCCTCAGGGTCACAACTATCCCAGCTTTCTGGTAATTACTTCCCTGTTTTGCTTTATACCTTAACTTCTAATTATGAATCCCCAAGCATCACCTTTGCCTCGTTTTCCACTTTATGCAAGTAGAAACATACAAGAAAAATTCTTTGCTTATTGTAAAAACTCTATATGGAATTAGGCAAGATGCATCATTTTGTAACTGGCTTCTTTGGTTCAGTTTAATATGTCTAAGATTCAGCCACAGTGTTGCATGTAACCGGAGTCCATCCAATTTCATTGATATGCAGTATCTCCATAAATATTACACTATCTATTTTTACTGTTAGTGGACAGTTGTGTTAAGTTTGGAGCTTTGGGGAGCTTTTACAAACAACAAAGTTATGAATACTCTTGTACATGTCTCCTGGTGCATATGTAATGAGTTTATTCTGGAGTTATACCTAAGGAGAGGAATTGCTAGGTTATTGGGAACACATATATATTTTCAACTTGAGTAATAAGGCCAAACTGGTTTCCTAAGTGGTTTTACCAATTTATACTCCCATCCACAGAGTGTGAGTTCCTATTACTCCATAGTCTCACCAATATTTCTCCGGCTTTTTAATTTCAGTGATTCTGGTAGGTGTACAGTAGTATATCATTGAGGTTCCATTTTAATTTTTGTATGTTATTGGCCATTAGATGCCTCTTTTATGAAATATTCGTTCAAGTCCCTTTCCCATTTTATTTACTGGATTTTGTTTTGTTTTGGTTTTTAACTGATTTAAAAGAGTTTGTTAAGTGTTTCAGATACAAACCCTTTCTCAGTTACATGATTTACAAATGTCTTCTTTCACTGTAATATTTTGATGAACAAAGTTAATTACATTGTGTCCCATTTATAAGGTCTTTTTCTGTTTTACATATCTTGTTTAAGAAATATTTTCCTTATAGAGAACAAACTAATTGTTGCCAGATGGGAGGGGTTTTTGAGGGGCTGGGTGAAAAGGTGACGAGATTAAGAAGTACAAATTGGCAGCTACAAAATAGTCACAGGAATGTAAAGTGCAGCATAGGGAATATAGTAATAACATTGTAACAATCATGTATGGTGCCAGGTGGGTACTAGACTTATCCAGGGATCACTTCATAAATTATAGAAATGTCTAACCACCATGCTGTATACCTGAAACTAATACAATAATCAATGTCAACTGTAATTGAAAACTAAAAAAAGAAAGTATTTCTTAACCCACAAGATCATGAAGATACCCTCCCATATTTTCTAAAAGCTTGTTCTTGCCTTCTACCTTGAAGCCTCTAGTCCCCATGAAATTAATTTTGATGTATAGTGTGAATGGGAGTCAAGTTTTTTGTTTTTCTACCTGGACTTACAATTATTTCAGCATCACTTTTGTAAAAATCCATCTTTCCCCCACTTGAAAACTACCACATTTGCCAAGTGTTTATATTCAGGGTAAGTCTTTTTAGAATAGAGCAACTGAAAGATTTTTCCAAACTCAATGAAGGTGGAAGGAGAAGAGAGAAAGAGACAACAAGAGGTCAGCTAAAAGTTCAGAATTTCTAAGGGTGAAAATTCAGACAAGTTTTTGAAAGAACACCTTTACTGAAGGTGTCCCTTAGAATCCCAAATCATGTTGCCTTATGAGGAAGTCAGTTGGTGGAAATCACTTATGAAAGTCTGGAGACAAGACTAGGCGGGAAGTGTGCCTCCACCCTGCACACAGAGGAGGGCTGACCTACTCCATGAATTGCCGGGTGAGCCCGTCAGGTGTGGAGAGTTTGTTCAATGGAGGTTAAAATTTAAGAGGTCATATAAGTGCTGGAACATTGGCATGAACTTCTAACCCAGATACTTTGAATACAAAAGTTCTAAGGTTGGAAGTAATTATGCAAAGTGAAGAGGAAGCGTATTGTTTCACCAACATAATAGTCAGGGAGGTCAACATAATCACGTTCAGGTTCTCAGCTCAGGACGAGCTTGGCTGGAGCTATCTAGATGCTTTTTTTTCCCCTACAAGTGAATTAAAATATAGAAAATACATGACAATACAGTACTTTGCTTCTGTGAATGAAGTTTTAAAAATTGCATCCTCTACTGTTTCCTCATTTCTGTGTGCTCATTCCCAGACTTACTTATTTCTAAAGGAAAACAATCTAGATGACTATAACCTATGTCATTTCCATGACATCTCAGAGGGGATGATGGACTTAATAATTTTGTTTTTTCCTCATTCAAGCATTTCTAAAATGATTTCCTTCAAAAAAGGGCGGGGGGGGGAGTGTAAATTGGAACTACTTACTCATCAGTAATTAAGGCATTGGAAAGAAAACAAGAAATCATAATAATGTGGATAAAAGTAGATATTAGTTGAGGACTAGGGCAGATCTGTCTAATAGAAATATAGTGCAAGCTACATATGTAATTTAAAATTTTTCTACAAGTCCATTAAAAATGTAAAGTAACCCTGGTCAGTTAGAGCATCGGCCTTCGGATCAGAGAGTCTCGGGTTCGGTTCCCACTAAGGGCATGTACCTCAGTTGCAGTTTGTCCCCAGCCCCAGTTGGAGATGTATGGGTGGCAGCCCATACAACTGATGGCAGTCGATGTGTCTCTCTCTCTTCCTCCCTTTCTCCCTCCCGCTTTATCTGAAGGTAAATGCAAAAATGTCCTCGAGTGAGGATAAAAAAAATAAAAATTAAAAAAAAAAAGTAAAGTGAAGCAGGTTTAATTAATTTTAACAATATAGATTATTTAACCTAATATGTTGAAAATATCACTTTAACACGTGATTAATGTAAAGTTATTGAGATGCTTTCTTTACATCCTTTGTTTCATACTAAATCTTTAAAATCCAGTGTGTTTTTACGCTTGCAGTACATGCCAATTTTAATGCTAAACTTTTATCAGAAATACTTAATCTGTATTTAGATTTCATAGAATGTATAGTTGAAAAAATAGATTCATACCCAAGTTTCAAACATACTTAAATGTTTTCCAATAAATGAATCTCTCAGTTTCATGTTTTAAAATTTAAATTAATTAAAATTTAAATAAAATTAACATTCAGATTCTCAGTTGCACTAGTTACATTTCAAGTGCTTAGTAGCCACATGTATTGATGACTCGGGTAAGGTACCTATTTTGGGGTTTGTGAGGATACAAAAACATCTGATTATCGCTGGCTGCCCTATACGATAGCATATCGAGACACTAAGTTTATGTCACCAAATTAAAAGTAAAGTAACAACTTTAGATATGCCTGGTTTTAGTAATTTATCTTTTCTCTTTTTTTTTTTCCCACGTTGGTCTTTTTAAATTTTTTTCTGGACCTTTCTGTGTCGGGAAGTTTGTGATTACTAAACCAATCTTTTTACTTGTTATAGGTTTGAGATTTTTTTCTTTCTTCTTGAGTCAGTTTAGATCATTTGTGTGTTTCTAGGAATTTGCCCATTTCGTCTACGTTATTTAATTTGTTGGCATACAGTTGTTCATAGTATTCGCTTCATGTCCTTAGTATTTCTGTAGGATGGTAATAATGGTCTGGAACCAATAAATCTCCCAGTCTCTGCTGGGGCACTGTGTGCCCGGGGTTTGCCCCCAGTGCTCGGGCAAGCACGGCATGTTCCTGCGCACAGCTGTGATCTCCTGCTCTTCCTGCTTCTGCTGAGGCTCAAGCCCCTCCAGACATGAGAGCGATGGTCCTTCTCAGGTCTTTCCCACGCATGAACACAACCCTGGGCCTGGGCCTGGGCGACTAGGTTCTCAGGAATGTCAGAGCTTTGCAAAGCCCCTTACAGATAGCGCATTCCCAGCTCTTTCTTTACATTTTTGCTTAGCTTGTTTTTTACTCCGACTGTTATCACTGCTTCAGGTAGATGCCTTTATTAACAGTTGCCTCCAGGGAGATAATGGTGGGTGCCTCTGAGTCAGATCAAATACAGACAAGCCTTGTGGGATTTTCTAAAGGAACTGCAAGACGGGTCAAATAATGGCAGTTATCTGGGAATTGCCTTTGACTAAAACTGGGGGAAGCATCAGGCATCTAATGGTCACAGGAAAAGAAAAGGGAGATTAAGTGCTATTTTTTTTCTCCCGTGAATGTCCCAAAAGAATGCCCTCTGGATCTGAATGGGCTTCTTCTGAGGCTCTGCACACTGACCGCATGGAGGGAGACTGGGTTTGTTTTCCATCTCTGGTCCTACACAGATTGCCACACAAGTGTCATGTTAGTAATGACTGGAAGCCCCTGATCAGCCACGGGAATGCCAGTTTCAACTGGCCCACAAGGCAGTGTGTCCTGAAGGCACATCCCCAGCCTTCAGAGGGTAGTTACAGAGGTTTTCAGAAAAATGTTCTATCTCAGTGAAGACAGAACCGAGACTGGTTACCAGGATCTAGTTTTTTGTTTTTCACTGCTGATTACAAAGTTCTACACCACAGTCCCTTCATTTAAAATAAGGCCGGTGGCACTCGCTGGCCCACCTCATCCAGACTCTGCGATGAGAAGCTGGGCCTTGGATGCTAGCCGAATTGCTTTGTGTCAAATAAAATAAATAAAAAATCGAAGGTGGGAGTATTTGAAATTTCATATAGAACAGATTGTCATGAGCATGAACCTCAAGTTCTGATTGTGCCACAGAAGTTTAGAATTCTGTCTTCAAATTGCAGATTTAGGCAGACATAGTGCAGCATGATTTTCACACTAAGCTGGGATCTAAATCTGGAGGGGTCTGTTTCGACTCCACACACGGGCTCACGTGCATGACTCAGAAGCCAGTTATAGCCTTGGCCTGTCTAACTGTTCTTTCTTCTTCCTTTGAAAAGGAGAGAGAGAGAGAAAGCGAGAGAGCGAGAGAGCGAGAGAGCGAGAGAGAGAGAGAGAGAGAGAGAGAGAGAGAGAGAGAGAGAGAGAGAGAAAGGGAGAGAG
Organism: Tadarida brasiliensis; assembly: GCA_030848825.1. Classification (NCBI taxonomy): domain Eukaryota; kingdom Metazoa; phylum Chordata; class Mammalia; order Chiroptera; family Molossidae; genus Tadarida; species Tadarida brasiliensis. Next base: position 37,916,373 of record CM061269.1, read on the forward strand.
AAAGGGAGAGAGAGAGAGAAAGGGAGAGAGAAAGGGAGAGAGAGAGAGCATGCACATCGTGTGTGCTTTGGAAGTAAATAAAGGTGGAAGTTTCCTATGAAAACCCTGTGGGTCACATGGTTGAGGAGCCTCCCGTGGTGTTCAGGAACAAAGTAGATGATCACTAGGAATGAGTAAGTCAGGAAGAGGGAAATGTACTTGAAGACTTTTTAATGTTCCTTCCAATCTCCCAATTCTGCAAACTAAAGGCTCTGTTTGCTTCTTTTTCTCCAAAAGCCAAAACTCTGACATAAAACAAGACATTTATTGATTCAACAAAAATGCATGCAGCTCTGACACAGTGCCAGGCTTTATGCTAAGAGACGGAAACAGAGAGTTACTGTTTGGTTAAAATTAGTTAATAGTGGCCAACTAATACAACACTGAGTGTACAAAGTGTTATTCATCACGTAAGCTCACCTAGGGTGGGGGTTGGAGAATATTTCCCCAATATTCCAAATGACCCCTTACAGGTTTTTATTCTTTCATTCATTTAGTCCAAACATATACTGAGCATCTACTCTGTGGTAGGTGGAAGGAAATACCCAATAGAGCACAAATAATTCCCCAAGCTACCAAGTCAAGAATTATTTTTTCCATATTACATTACGTGGAAAAGTCAAGGCCCTGGCTGGGAAGGCATCAGAGACATGAGCAGAGAGACAGAAAGGGTGGTAAAGACAGGCACAGGAATAGAGGCCAGTCAGTTCTGCTTTACTTCAAGATACTTTGCTAATTTCAAAATTCTGGTCTCAAGAATCCAAGACCAATGATAAGTTTAGGTTTAAAACTAAATTTCTAGCCTGGCCAGTGTGGCTCAGTGGTTGAGTATCGACCCATGCACTAAGAGGTCGCCAGTTCGATTCCTGGTCAGGATACATGCCCAGGGTGTGGGCCCGATCCCCAGTGGGGGACATGCAGGAGGCGGCCAATCAATGTTCTCTCTCATCGATGTTTCTATCTCTCTCTCCCTCTCCCTTCCTCTCTCTCTCTGAAAAATCAATAAAGAAAAAATTTAAAACAAAAAAAAACCCTAAATTTCTATACTCTGTGGACTCAGAAACATTTCAGAAAAAAAAAAATAGGCTGCCAGATTATAAGGGTTGTAACTCCTCCATGAAACATAGAAAGTAATTCATTAATGTGAGGTAAGGCTCTTTACACCGTGAGGAAGTGTCAGCCAGAATCCAAAAGGGGCCAGGACAGGCATACCCACTCTCCTTCTCAGCTGCCTGGCCCTCTGACCTGCCCGTCTTCAGGAGCACACCACGGTTCCAATAGCTCAGTCTCTGAAGGTGGCAGTCGTCCCCCGACGGGTCCTACTTCCCTGCCAGTGTCCCTCCCTTTCAATCATATCACTTTACAACAGTTGCTAGCTTTTAAAGAATTTTTATTTTTCTAATTCAAGTTACTGCATCCTGAGTTCCTCATCCACTCAAACCCACTGGTTCCGAAACATTTGCAAGGAGAAAGTTGGTGAGAGAGGACTGGTCTGACTTGTGCAGCCACGGAGGTTTAAACTCAGTAATTGCTTAATTGAGGGCCAGACCCATGCAGACAGAGGAGGTGGGAAACAAGGTCCAGTTACAAGGTGTAATGGGTCTAGCAAGGAGGGGAAAGAGACAAAGGTTAAGCTTCCTGTTGACCCACAAGTCCATTTCCTCATTCCCTTGTACAACACGAGGTCTTCAGGTCAGAGAACAGGGAACGAAGAAGTAGAAGAGGAAGAATTTAGAAAGCACAGGTGGGAGGAAGGGGTAGTCTGTAATGTTCCAAGCACTGACTCTACTGTATGTGGACATGATGAGGGGCTCTCTTTAAGGAGGAAATAGGAGAGGGAGGACAAAGGTGGGCCTCTGAAAAAAGCCAGATGGGGGAGGGGACAGTGGGGCTGAGGGGTGACAGATGGGCACAGACACTGAGGCTGAAAGCCACATACTGAATGAATCATGAGGACAGCAAAAGTCTGATCCCTTCAGACTACTGGAGATTTGCCTACTAAAAACAAACCAGAGAAGGAAATAAGACTAAGGAGAATTAATAGATTCAACAGGTTTATATGCTTGTTTCTTTTTTTTTTTTTTTATCAGCTGTAGGAAGATGTTTTGTTGGTAAGAGTATTTACAGTTCCCGTGTGACTGAATGGATTGCATCTTTGGAATTTCAGACACAAACAAGTTTATTCCAATTAACCTGTAGTAGTAGTACCTTGAACTTTTTGATAGTCCTTCTCCTGACTATAATTAAATAATCAATTGTATAATTTGTGGTTGACAGTGTTTTTTCCTAAACTCTCTAAGAACAGGAATCATATATGCAGTGTCCAGCAATCAGCATAGTGTCTGGCCCATAGTAGGTGCACAGTAAATATCTGTTAGAGGAATGAATGAGACTGACTGGGACAGAGCCCCACGGAACTGCATGCAATATTAAGGGTTGAGTGAAAAGGTTGATACGGTACAGGAAAGGGAGAAGGAGAAGTCCGGGTGATAGGAGGGAACTAGCAAAATGTGTTATCACAGGAGTCAGGGACAAAAGTATTTTAAGGAGGAAGTGGTCCACTAATAAAATGAAAACTGGATTCAGGGAAATGGACACCACAGACGCCTTTGACAAGGGTGAGCATAGCATGGTAGGGGTGGAAGCCATGCTGGAAGGGTGGAAGAGTGAGTAAGAAGCAAGATGGAGAACCACTGTCTTCGTCCATTCAGGCTGCTGTAACAAACTCTCATAGACACTTATCAACAACAGACCTTTATTTCTCACAGTGCAGGAGGCTGGAAGTCGGAGACCAAGGCCAGCATGGCTGCAGGCTCACGAGGGCCGTCTGCTAGTTCACAGCCAGCACCTTCTCACTGTGTCCTCACGTGGCGGAAGGGGTAGGGGTCTCTGTAGGGTCTCTTTATAAGGGCATTCATCCTGTCTGGCTGGTGTGGCTCAGTGGTTGAGCGTTGACCCATGCACCAAGAGGTTGCCGGTTCGATTCCTGGTCAGGACACATGCCCAGGTTGTGGGCCAAATCCCCAGTGGGGGGCATGCAGGAGGTGGCCGATCGATGTTCTCTCTCATTGATGTTTCTTTCTCTCTCTCCCTCCCCTTCCTCTCTCTCTAAAATCAATAAAGGAAAAAAAAATTTTAAGGGGGGCACACATCCTGTTTATAAGGGTTCCACCCTCGTAACTTAAGCAACTCCCAAAGGCCCAATCATCTAATACCATTATCTTTGAGGGGTTAGAATTTCAACATAATGAATTTGGGGGAAACACAAACATTCGGACCATAGCAACCAGTAAGGGCAGAAAGGAAATTGGTTTTTAATGGGAGAAGAAAGAATGTTTATCTATGAATTCTTGGCTTCAGGATAATAAAAAATGATAAAGATGCAAATATTAGAGACTCAAGGGAAGGAGGGGTTGAATAAGGTAGTGTGTAGAGAAGCACACAGCACTGTGCCTGTACCTGGCTCAGAGTGAAAAGTCCAGGCATTTGCATGTTATATTGCTCTTGGGATTAGCTTCTCATTGGCTGTCTTGAGACTTAGTTCTGGTCTTCTCCCTCTCAAACATATAGTAGAAGTTCTTATGGAAGTATTTTTTTCTCTATTCAAACAAATCAGACTAAATCACAGAAAGGCAAGGAACAATAAGAGGAAATTAGAACCAAGCTTAAAGAATCACACCTTATCAAACACAAATTATCAACACAAATATCAAAAGCTACAATAAGAGTGAAAGGCAACCCAGCAGGAGAAGGTCAGTGATGTCTTGGAGTGTACAATTCTACTTTTATGTGACTTTTTAGCTAGTTTCAAGCTCTAAAAATTCCGCATGTAAAAAAGAAATACAGAAATAGCCCTGGCCCGGTGGCTCAGTTGGTTGGAGCATCACCCCATATACCAAAAGGTTGCAGGTTTGATTCCCAGTGAGGGCACATACCTAAGATGTGGGTTCCATCCCCAGTCAGGGCACGTACAGGAGGCAACCAATTCTTTCTCTCTCTCTCTAAAATCAATTTTAAGAAAACATTTTTTTTAAAAAAGAAATATACATAAGTGCATTTGGAGGAATTTAATTCCCCTATTGGTGATGACTGGGTTAGGGTGGTGATGAGCAGACCACTCTATTACACTTCTCTCTTTCTAATTAATAAGGAATATGATGGGGTGATACTTCAAGGCTATTTGAGTATCTAGTTTCCCAACGCACTTCATCCATTGATTTTAGCATCCATGATGACCCTTTTCTGAATCAATTATTACTTTGGGATCTGTAAAATAGTGATTCTTTTTTATTTCTTCAATATTTCTTACTTCACATTCTTCTGAAAAGAAGAGATTTCCCTCTTTTTGTCTTGCTCTCTATTTTTGAATATCATTAGGGACTAACATTCTCTTTTATTCAATATTTTATAATCAATTATTGACGTTATTTGTTTCTTTCAACATTGTATTATGAAAATTTTCAAACATACAGAAAAGTTGGAGGAGTTTCAGAGTGAGCTCCCATATGTCCACCACCTGCATTCTGCCATTAGTACTTCTCACAGACAGTCTTCTGTGCTGCCCTCTGTCCATCCACCAGTCCATCTTGTTTTGACAAACGTGGCAGACATTTTACTCATGTTTTTTACTTTTTGGTGTTCAATTTGTCCCAAACTTGGCCAACAATCTCAGAATGCTTTTTGACAAGGATTGGATTTATTTATTAGATATGACCACCCTAGACAATATTTGAAGTAAACGTTTATAGTATATAAAATTGAGATCATGGCTTAGCATATTAATGCTTTGAATGAGGTTCCTTCTTCCAGAACCAACACAGGGCCACAATCAGAAGTTGGGCCAAGCATTGGCCTTCCTAGCAGCTCTCTCACAGCGGTGATGGAGTGGTGCCACCAAGTGGACATTTCGGGCAGCAACCACTAGGGTCCAGCCTACATGAGCCTGTATGGTCTGGCACCAGAATTACATTGAAAGTCAATTTGCATTTCATCTTCTGAATGTAACCCGGAACTCTCATCAGAGTTAATAGAAGTCAGTCTCACAGACAATTACACAGACTGCTTAAACATCATTCATTTGCTGGCTATTTCAAGAATCTACGTGAAGATGATGCTAAGGCCTTTATTCCTGGGTATTATTTGATTTCCCCCACTAGTAGATATATGAACAGATCCATAAGTGAAACCAAGACATCCAATTACAAATAAGAAAAAAAAAACATATTCTCCTAGATGTATGCATTTATAATTACTTCATAACTAAGAGACACATTTGGGCAAAGGAAGGGCTAGACTTCCATGTAAGTCTGAGGGGGAAAGGGACACCTTCCATTCATTCCTCAGACCAAGAGGAGGTGGGACTCCTAGTTTGAAATGAACGTGCAAGATGCACCCTCACTACAAGGAGTTAATGCATACAAGTAGTAAAAAGTTCATTTCTGTGGCAAACATCTCAAAATATTGAAATTATTATGTCAATATTTCAATACTTTAATATTTTTTAATTATCTCAAGGTATTGAAATGAAGGTAGTTATTAAAACTTCCCATTGGACCTTGTTGGTTTTTCCCTTGTTTGTTTGTTTTGTTTTGTTTTTTCATTTTTTGTTCAGATAGAGTGGGAGGGAGAGAGAGGAAGAGAGAGAGAGAGAAACATCGACGTGAAAGGGACACATCGAGTGGCTGCCACCTGCACGACCAGCCAGGGCCGGGGACAAACTGCAACCAAGGTACATGCCCTTAGCGGGAACCGAACCCGGGTCTCTCTGGACCGCAGGCCGACGCTCTAACCGCTGAGCCAAACCGGCCAGGGCTTTCCCTTGTTTTTTAATGTCCTAATAAAGATGCATATACATGATTCTATCACAAATTTATTATGATAACTATTTCAAATAATTGGTTTTCTTTTAATCCTATATATTTAATTTCATGTATTTTTAAACACCCAGAAAGAGATCTAGAGGCTCCACTACCTGTCCCGCTTGAGGACCTGCCCAGAAGTCGCACCCAGCTTTGACCACAGTGGCAGAACATAATCATAGCCATAGGGAGAGTAAGAAATGTACCTTTATTCTGGGAACTCTTAGGCTCTGTAAAATTCAGAGTTCAGTTTTTAAAGGTAATGTGGAAGAATTGATACTGAGGGCAACTAGCAGTCTTGGCCACAATATATTTTCTTTTTAGGTTATAGAGTCCAATAGATATTAATTAGATTCCTATCATTCATTGTTATTTTGGTCTTCCTTATCCTTACCTTTGCCCACTTGATCCGTCTTAGACTGAAAGGCTCTCTCAAACCCTTTCTAAATGTATTTCTAGATATTTCTCCCTGTGTTTCCTTTATGCTAATCTATGCTGTTTGTACAGACGTGAGATTGTAGCCCCACCATTGCTTCTTTTTAAAAAATTTTTTTTTTCTTTATTGATTTTTGGAGAGAGAGAAAGGGAGAGGGAGAGAGAGATAGAAACATCGATGAGAGAGAACATTGATTGGCCGCCTCCTGCGTGCCCCCCACTGGGGATTAGGCCCACAACCTGGGCATGTGCCCTGACCGGGAATCGAACCGGCGATCTCTTGGTGTATGTGTTTAACCACTGAGCCACACCGGCCGGGCTCACCCTTGCTTCTTTTTGGACACGTTAATTGTGTTTTTTGTCCTGTGCTCAGCCTTGGTGGATTAAGACATGACCACTGCACGTCTTCTGCATCATCTTCAGGATATGGTTGTTTTGTTTATTATCTGACTCCATCAAGTCCGATGATTGATTTGCCAGGTATGTTTGTTTGCTTTTAGCTCCTCTCATCCTATTTTATGTTGTGCTTTTAAAAAATATTTTCACTGTATGGTTTGTGTGGTCTTTACTTTTGTTTGGTTTCTACTGAAGGCTTATTTTTTTTTCGTCTGTTTGCTTTATTTTAATGGTTCCTTCCATAACCAGCTTAAGACTATGAATAATACAAAATTGGTGTTTTCCACCTTCCATAATTGCTTTCTTTCTCTTCACCACTTGATTTTAACTGAATATACATTGTGTTGGGTTTGCCCTTCTATCTTAAACATAGCTGTTTATCATCTCTTTCGGCCCCTAGAAGTGAACAGATGAGGAAATCAGCCTGGGTGCTCGGCCCTCTCCCCTTCCTTTTCCTTCTCCTAAGTAGTGTTCTGGTCATCTTTCCACATTGTCAAGGGTATAACGTTTAAAGTTTGTTCTGGAATCAGAATTCCTGGAGGTGTTTTTTATTTTACTTCATTAAATAGATTCAAAACATGTTATCACTCCTTTTGCCACAGTTTCTCCATCTGTCATTGGTTTGGCTGAAGGTCTTCCTCTAATAGTTTTTTCAAGAAAGCTCATGGAGCCCTGGCCGGTTTGGCTCAGCGGTTAGAGCATCGGCCTGCGGTCCAGAGAGACCAGGGTTCGGTTCCCGCTAAGAGCATGTACCTCGGTTGCAATTTGTCCCTGGCCCTGGTTGGTCGTGCGGGAGGCAGCCACTCGATGTGTCCCTTTCACGTCGGTGTTTCTCTCTCTCTCTCTCCCTTCCACTCTATCTGAACAAAAAATGGAAAAATGTCCTCGGGTGAGGATAACAAAAAAAAAAGAAAGCTCATGGAAACCATATTCTATGAGTATTTGCATGCTTAAAATCTTTTTTATAATTATTTTTTATTTTTCAATTACAGTTGCCATTTACAACAACATGGATGGACCTATAGGGGATTATGCTAAGTAAAATAAGTCAGGGATTATGCTAAGTAAAATAAATCAGAGAGGATAAAGAAGCTCTGGTACATATACACAATGGAGGACTATGCAGCTGTAAGAAAGAAAGATCTCTTATCCTTTGAGACGACAAGGAAGGAACTGGAGAGTATTATCCTAAGCAAAACAAGCCAAGCAGAGAAAGACAAATATCACATGATCTTACTTATTTGTGGAATATAATGAACATAACAGTCTGAGGAACAGGGTAGACCCAGAGACGTGGAAGTAGGGTACAGACTGACAACCCTCAGAAGAGGGAATGGGGGGGGGATAAACCACAGGACTTATATGCATGTACGTATGACTGATGGACATGAACAACAATGCTGGGGATGGGGCGGGAGGGATGGGGAAGAGGGTGTCAGTGGGGGAAAAAGGAGAAACAGCTGTAACAAAAACAAATTAATAAATAGTAAATAAATAATAAAAGTCAGAGAGAGAAAGACAAAATACCGTATGCTTTTACTTATACGTAGAATCTAAGAAATAAATTAATTAATTAACAAAACAGAAACAAACTCATATGTTAAAACTTTTTAAATCTGATTATTGTAAACCTTTCATTTTTCTCCTCTAGGGACAGAACTCGCCCACTTTCCCGTTTTTCTTACATTCCTGTACTTAGGGGTTTTGTTTGCCCCCAGTTCACAAAGACCACAAGGGGAGAATGCTACACCCAATTCAAAGCTCACTTCAGAGCATTCAGGTGACAGAGGATTATGCCGGGGAAGTGTGACAGTGAACTCCAGGCTCACCAGGTGGTTTCCTCGCACAGCACTGCTGCTCCTTACCCAGCCCACAAACCCACACGGGCCAACAAGAAAAACAGGAACATCTCAGGGAGGAAAGGTCTACTCAGTGCCCATTAATTCACATTAAGGATTGAGTAAACCCAAGACCTGAGCCAGAAGGTTGCATGAGCCAAGAAGGCCAGGAGCAATAGGTAAAGATCAAAGACTTCTGGACTACTACCTTTGAAAATGCAATCCTTCAGGGCAAAGCCCATGCAATTTGGAGGGCAACATTATAGAGAAATGACCTTAAAATATTTGACATTTGTAGATATTGGAAGTAAAAAAATAAATATAAATAAAAGGAGGAGGGGAGGAATGATCTCAAACAATTTGGAGAGATCAGTTTCACAAAACAGATGTTGACTTTTACAAGCCAAATTTTAACAATAGAGAACAAAGCGACTGTAAACACCCCAAAATAAGCCAAGCAAGTAGCGAACTAAACCATAAAATTAACATAAAAGTCAATGAGCTCTTTCTCTGTGTGGCACTGGAACAGTGATGCAGCCCCACAGGCAAGTAATGAATGCTACATGCCCACAAACAGGGCACAGAGCCACATGAGGCTGGGTGTGAACCCCGATATGACCATGGAACCCAAGCTCTTTATCACAATGCAGCACTAACTAACGGATAATTTCTCAATATCTCAAATAGCAGTCATCCTAAGGTTTATGCTGAGCCTCTCCTTGCAATCTCTTTATATTGCATTTTGGAATTTTAAGTTATTATTTGAAGCCGTTGCTCTAGTCTAGTCTCATTCCATGTTCAGAGAAATGGACACAGAAAGGTTAGATCACTCAAAGAAGCCAGAAAGAGAACAGAAATTAAAGATGTATTTCTGACACCTTTATTTAGACACCTAAGACTCAGAATATTCTAATATAAGGTAACCTTCTTGGAGAAGTGGAGAAAGCATCCTGTACTAAATGGTCTCTACTTAGTTGTAGAGACACTGTTTCAGCTGCTACTGTCATCAGCTCAACAGCCCTGAGGAAGATCTTTTCCATACATTCAAAAACAGTATGGAGCATTTCTATGCCTGGACACATGGTTTTCAGCAGAGATCAGGGGACAAAGTAAAGTATCTGGCTTCTTAGCTTAACAGACGAGGTAAGATATATAGACTTACATAGTCCCGAGTTCCACTGACATCATAGTCCATATTTGTCACATCCTTGGCAATATTTAAGGCAACATTCCTTCTCAGAATGTGCCACATTGACTGCTTCTAGGAATACTGCTTTAACGGTATATAGAGATGTGCAAATGATAGATAGAAAGATGATAGATAGATAGATAGATAGATAGATAGATAGATAGATAGATAGATAGATAGATAATACATACATAGATAGTAAAATAAGCAAATTTAACCACCAACCTAAATCTGTTCTGGTGGTATAAAGCCTTCCAGCCAAGGTATATTATCAAACACCTCATAGAACTCAAGTATCAAGTGCTAAAACCAGTTGAAGGTCTTTATAGCAACTCCTCAGGGTCCATGCTCACACTGTATTTGCCCACTGGCCAGCCCCATCCTCCATAAACCAATATGGTCTATGTCCCACCAAGGTCAGGATGAGCGTCTCCCTGACGTATAGGTGCCACTCTTGCCCCAGTCAAGCCCGGCTATCTCCCCTCAGCAAGGCCATGCATCCCTTCAGAGCAACGCCAGGCCACAGCACTTTCTGTGGGACGAAGGAAGAGAAACTCTCTTGTCACAGAAATGCTGAGTCTCCAAGGGAAACCCTGGCCACAGAAACTGAGAAATGGAAGTCATGCTGTGAAGTCAGGTCACAGTGGTGGGGACACTGTGTGAGGGGAGCAGACTTGGTGGGAGAAGAGAGAACGTCAGACGAATCAGAGATGACATGTGCACAAGGGCAAGAGTGTTCACTCGTGCTGTTTAAGGATAGACTCTACTTAAAGTCAGTCTGTAGGCTGGGGCTCAGAAGATTCTGGCTTGAGAAATGACCTCCAGAGCCTAAATGTCGTTCAAACGTGGCTACAAGCATTTCTGACATCGTTCACCACCTCTATCATTTCTACTCTTGTTTTTTACATCTAGAGTTCAAATCAATCTTCCTTAATCAAAGGGGAATGTAATGGGTGGGTATACTACAATGTCTTCACATATTTCCAAAGTCAAATGGCCTCCAGGGGTCAGACTTTACGGGAATGATGTGGCCTGAGGTTGGACAGTGTGAGCTCAGATCCCACCCACCTCAGCTATTTCTGCTTGTGCAATCCGAGTCAAGTGATTTACTTATTTTTGCTTTAGTTTCCTGGTCTGTACAAAGAGGGATCATGGTAGCCACCTCACAGGACTCTTAGGATCAAATACAAAACTTGTAAAGGGTTTAACCCAGTATATCAGTCCAGGTGCAAATAAAAGCAAACCCTGACAAGGGAGAAGTTTGTTTCCTGCAGATAAACGACAGGAAGTGGGTAATAAAGAGCTAGAATGGGAGCACTGCTCGAGGCTTTCGGGGACCCAAGTCCCCCAAACCCCAACTCACCACTCTGACA